>OY390731.1:23396607-24596607 GCA_959613385.1 Geotrupes spiniger
GTCAAAAACTTTTTTATGTGAAGGCCAATAACTTTCAAAAAAATAATTTCAGAAAGAGGCGTTCAATAGTATTTTGTTGTTACTTTGCAATTGATGATATCTGTTAAGGTTTAGACACAAAAAAATAAAATCTGAGGGACCGCGCATTGCATTTCTTAAAACAAATGTAATCTAGCAGTATGATATTCTAAGAAATAAATGACGATAAGGCAATTTGTTATGATATTTATTAGTAACAAGTATGTACTTTATTAGATCTACAGTAAATGCTCAATGTGATTACCATCTTCCTGGATACAAAGGTTGATTCGACGCAAAAAATTGAATTGTACTCGTTGTAACATTTCTGCATTATTCTTAATGAATTGTGAAACGTTCTGTATTCTAGCCCAAAGTTCGTCCTGTGTGTTTATAGGGCGAGAATACACTTTGCTTTTTAGAGCTCCCCACATAAAAGAATCGCAAATTTTTAAATCTGGTGAACGAGGTGCCCATTTTGCAGGAGCATCATCTCCTCTGCATATCCATTTGTTAGGAAACTGTAGATGAAGATGATTCCGAACGTCCAATGTAAAATGAGGTGGTGCTCCATCGTGTAGAAACCACATGTCGCGTCTAAGATCTAACGGCAAGTGTTCCAATAAATCTGGTAAGGTATTTATAAGGAAGTCTAAATAATTCTCTCCATTTAAACGATTTGGTAAAATGACAGGGCCTATGACGAAACTGCCGATTATCCCTACCCATACATTCATTCTAAACTCATGTTGAAAGTGGCGTTGCTTGCAGACATGTGGATTTTCAATTGCATACACATGTTCGTTGTGCAAATTTGTCATACCCATCCTTGTGAAGCACGCCTCATCAGTGAACAGAATTTTCGTATGAAAATTGACATGTTCAGCTCTTCTTTCTTGTATGAATTTACAAAACTCAAGACGCGCGATGGTATCAGCTGGCAAAAGCTCCTGGACGTTTTGTATATGGTAAGGATATAGCAATTGTTCTTCAAGAACTCTATGAACAACATTCTTTGAAACGCCTGCTTGCAATGCTAAGCATCGACTACTTATTTCTGGATTTTCTTCTACTATTTCCAGAATTTCTTCCTCAATCCTGGGGGTGCGAATTGTACGAGCACGTCCACGATCAGCTGTGCTCGGTGCAAATTTTCCCGTTTCGCGAAGGCGTCTTTCAATGTTTCCAAAAGTTTTATGATTGGGCACGCGACGATTTGGAAACCTTTCGTTGTACACTCTAACACTTCTACGACAATTTCCTTCGTAATATCCTAAAACTATCAACATATCCGTTTGCTCAGCGTTAGTGTAGTTTACAGCCATTATTACGTAAATAACGAAGAATATTAACTGCTAAAAATCACTAGCTAACACCAACAGAAATTTGAGACACTTCACAATTGATAAACAACAGCTACTGTCATTAAAAGTACGCTTACTTGTCACTAATACATATCATATCTTCATTTATTTCTTGCAATATCATACTGCTAGATTACATTTGTTTTAAGAAATGCAGTGCGCGGTCCCTCAGATTTAATTTTTTTGTGTCTAAACCTTAACAGATATGAATTAAAAAGTAACCAAAAAAAATACGCCTCTTTCTGAAACTATTTTTTTGAAAGTCCACGCATTTTAGGGACAGCCTGTATATACAGAATTATGGATATACATATATGCTATATATAGCTGTGGTTTTTGGTATATGGCGCTTTACGACAATTGGTTAAAAAACAAATAATAATCAAAATCATATAATAAAATATGTTATTAACAGATACTAATGGTTAACATAAGTAAACTTACAAATTGGTTCGGATGAAAGTGCTAAATGTCAATGCAGTGATTATGCTGATGGGGTGAATTAATAAATATATGTTACAGTGATGTAATCACCTACGAAACACGGAACACTAAAATAATACACATGCAATATAAAATATGTGATACTCGTCGACCTGATGATATCTAGTCATGGTCCAGTTTCCTTATGGTGAGTCAGGAGAGAAAAACATTACATCAGGCAGAAAAAACTATGAAGGAAATAAAATTCAGAACTGAAAAATGATGTTTGAAATTATGTTAGGATAGCGTGTATTCAAGTCCTCAGTATACTGTTTACCATTAATTGCGTGTTTTGTTTGAGTTCGTTTCCATATCGCCTTTATAGTTAAAGTTGTGTCCTTTTTCGTTTACCTGTTTATCTTGTGTTGTGCTACTAGGATCCTGTATTGAATCAGATTTTCTGTTTTATCAGATTTTCATTTAACATTTGTCACTAGTGTTTGTCCCTTTTTGTTGGTGCAATTCACCGGTGAAGATTAGTCTTGTGTGGAAGTTGTTGAAGATATTAAGAATTTCATCAAATTTGTCTTTTTTGTATGACGTTAAGGTACTTCGTATTAACAGTGAATCCCGTTTCTCTCTATATTATCTCCAACATTGACACCTGTGACCTCTCACGATAAATTCGGTCAAATTGGAGAATTCTCTTTTTAGTTGCTAATTCACAGAGATATTCAGTTGAAATTGAAAAGCAAAGTCGATAGCAACTAACGAGATGGACTTGCATGATTTAGTGGCCAACACTTTTATATCAGAAATGTTGACTGACTTTATCAGTGACAAAAATTTGAATGTGAATATTAAATTCACAATGTTTGTAAATCACGTTACTGAGAGTATTAACACAGCTTCTCTATACGTCACGAAAAACACTAATTTTCAAAAATAAATAAAATATTTAAATTTCAGTGCAGCCAGTTGGCAGTTAATCGACTCATTTCTGAGTAACCGGAACCAGTATACATCGATTGCGAAGTGCAAGTCAGACATAATAGGCATGATGAATGGACTCCCACAAGGCTCCGTATTAGGACCAACTTAAATTTTAATATACGTTAACTATCTTGTGGGATCGGCTAATACTACATTATTGTGGACGATACGGTACTATTAACATCAAACAATAATATGTGACTCATGAGGAATGCAGTGGACGGAGGATAACCGCTAGTTCGCCACCAATCGGTCGTCACTGAATCCGACTGAAATGAAGTTTCTCGGATTATACCTAGATCCGAATCTAGATGGGGTCAACATATTGGGGATAACTATTGTTAATATATTTTTTGGGCCTCCTGGTTTACTACCTGCACAAAACTCTGTTAACGTACTAATAAACATCCTTGCTTTCCTGAAACTCTTGAAAACTTTGTCGAAATTTTCGATTTGGACAAGACTTTTGGGAACGTAGCATTGTATGGAGATACCAACTGGACCACAATTGTCCTGGCTGGTATTTTCAAATAGTACTTATACCAGGTATAACAACGACAAAACAGTGTCAACAAATTTTATTTGTCGCGCACAGGGCTTTCCCAACCGAACTCAATACCTACATAATTACTTAAAAGTGAAGAAACGCATTACAACAACAAGCAACACGTCTATTAAACTTTTATGTTATGACATCACATGTGTCATATTTACATGGATAGTAATATATAATAAATAATATTTTCACACGTCCTTTAAATTGCACTTATTAATATATTTATTTTGTAGGCCACTCTATTTATGTTGTTAAAATTTAATTTTGCATCTACTTAGTTATAATTCAAAAAGGTTAATTTGTTTATTACTACACTTGAATAATGGTTATTTTTGATTTTACGTAACGCAAACTCTAGAATATATGTCCGCTCTCACCGTCTATTTCTATTAAGCAGTGGACTTCCCCCGAAGTGTACGTGACATTTTTCAAAATAAAAACGCATTTCGACGGAACAGTACTTCATATTTTCAGCGGCGTCGACAACCGCAACTCGAACGAGAAGAATGATGACTTATAATCCGTCAGAAGTATAAAACGAAGACGGAGTTAAGAGACGCCGCAAAAAATTCACCACTTCGGGGCCGTTTCCGGTCGTGCGGACGTAGAAATATTAGCCAGCTTGCCTCGCAAATAACATGTACACTTTGGCCGTAAGTCATGGGCTTTAATCCTTACATTTATAATATTTAGACAGGCAGTGTGCTATGAATACCGGAATTCTTTGCCGGGGTGCTTCGGAACGCATGCTTGATAAATTGTGATGGGGATCTTATACACTTCACACGAAGATATTACGAGTCATAACAAATACGTTTACCTTTCGTTGTTCAACAGCATTTTTTTATTATCAATGTATCAACGATGGTATCCAAAATAATGAATTTAAAGAGGCTTGTTATTGAGAGAATTTATTTAGCACCAATATAAATATATTTACAAGTCGTAATTTTTAATTCGTGGCATTATTGCAACTAAAATTAAGCAGAAATGTGCATTTTTCAGGTTCTCAACTTTTGCAAAATGGGGACGCAAACATCGACCTTCCAATTTTATTAACATTGCCTCCAAAGATTTACACATTCGCTCAGATATAGAACTTACGTATGCAATAGTATTTACAGTAGAAATATATGAATGAAGTAATCATGGAATACATTACCATATATGTAAATTTTTCAATTTTTCTGGGCATTTATATAGTCTCCTTTAAGTGAATGTGTATATTCAGAGAAGTTTTATAGCTCCGTGTGGAAAAATTGCACTGACCTTCTAACCTTGTTATTTTATAGTCGGATAAAAGCTTGTATATGAAGCCAATTTTTGCTCGCTTTCGGATATTTTCAAATTTAATTTAATTCATTCAATGGTTTAAAGATTTTAATATAAGTTTTGAATTCTTAAAATAGTTTTTATTTGCCAGAGGCTATGTTAAAATATCTGACTGAAAAGCGCTGTTTTGAAAATTTCAACTAAAGCGCCGGCATAACGGTCCCTATTCGTTTTAAGCATTACGCGAAATCTAGCTTATTATATTTAATCACAACCGAAAACGTTTTGTTTGATTTGTGCGTTCAATTAAAACTGGAAATAAAAATAGAGTACTGGCGAACGATACGAGTGTGTAATTAATACTGTGCTAGATTTCGTGCAAACCCGGGAAATAATTCAGTGTGCTATCAAAATTCATTATCAATGTTGCGTTAATTATCGACTAGAATCTACAAAATTCCCAAAAAATGATTTTCTGTCATTCGCTTAACCAATACGTTAATATGGTCGATGTTTCTAAATTATTTCGCAAGGAATTAATTTAAATATTTTTCGTACATCATCCAAAGAATTTACAATACACAATCATTCTCAAAAATCATCTAGTTAACAAAGAAACCAAATATATTGTTATTTTGTAGATATTGCATTCACTAGTTTAATAATCAAGATTACTAGGTTTAAATATTACACGATTACTTGCGTTACTACGCCATAGCAACTCTTAATTTCTAACGTCACCAACTTGTTCACAACCATAATTATTTTTGTATAATTCCAATTTAAAAAATAAAACCAAATTCTTTCTGATGGCCGATGGGTCCTGGATGGGATGGGGCATATATAAAGAAAGTCATCATTACTAAGTCAGAAAGGACGACCCGACACACGAAGACAAGATGATATACCACCACTAGAACTAGAGCCACATGATATCATTTTATTTTGCTAAATGGTTGCTACTTTCTGACAACAGAACAGAAGTAAACATTGTTCGTTTTATTTTGTATATGAATGCTATATTCATATACAATAGAATTTTCGAATTGATAAAGTACAACTATTTGTACTATAAAATTCGAAAAAAATGTATCCATATACACATTCATGATCCATATCAGAGTATAATCGTGGCCCCGATTATGACCAAATGTTTCAAGACCACGCTATATATACAGACTGCATTAAAATAAAGTCGGAAACTGTAGTTATTTATCATCCCAATTTCATGATCAAAACTATCTCGCAACTCTCACGAAAAACTCGCATGAGTGATGAAGATATAATGCATATTTTTAATAAACCGTTATATGTGTGTTATTTTTTGGTATTAAATGATATATAATAACATCTTTTATTTGTTTATCGCAACAAAATTGATGAAAATATATCTCGTACCTTCAAGTAAATAGCACCATAAAAAATATGTTATGCGACGTTTTCTTAGAAATGATTTACATTGATGGATATTTATTTGGATTGAAGGAGAAATGGTTATTACACATTACTGTCGTTTATTATGGTTCACTGTTTATTGTCGTTGTATTATTGTCGTCAAATTGAATTTAATTTATCTTAGATAATGAAAAAAAAAGTTAACTGTAAAATACTAAGCAAGTTACTTGGTTATATAGGATCGTAAGGTGTTACGTGGCCATTGAGGGATTATAATAAAATGTATGTCTTTATCGGAAGCACTAGGGAAACGAACATATCCCTCTATCGCCGATTTGTTCCGCTGCAAGAACCCCCATGATTCCTACTGTGGAACAATATTTGATATACCGTGAATTTTGGAAACTAGATCCAATCGTAACAACGAATTTAATGAAATGTATATAAGAAACAATTTAACATCAACATTTTTTCAAACGAATCGCATTACAAGTTAGTTGTTATATGTCACTGAATTCAGGAAAGCTCCAATTACTAAATCATTAAAGAAAATATAGTTAGCCATTTGAAAAATTTGACTACGTTAACTGTTAAAGAATTTGGACCTGCTATTTCATTTATGTAAATTTTTAGTGCCAATTGTATTTAATGCATTTCATGTGTATTTTGGTTCATGTGAAACAGAATTATTCTGTGTCCTTAGTACTTTGGATTACTGCCTTAATGTTTATTATATCTTTATATAATCGTCGATATTTCCTGGCGTCATCATCCACAAAATCAGGACTCTTACACTTACAATAAAGTTCTAAGTAGGAGGTGGTAGATTGGATTATAATGTTGCTTAGTCAAATTGATAACATTTAAATTTAACATCCAAAATAGTTTAGATATTCTAAATCTGTTTCTAAATCAAAAAATGTCAAATTACCATAAAATCAAATTTTCCAGAAAACGTATAATTTCGTCATTTTTTTCAATATCTCTTTACAATTAATTGACAAGATAATATAAACATTAAAATAATTATTGTTGGCCCCGTCTGCATATGTACATAACGTGTGAGCAACGGAATTGTGATTCAGGGAGGGAGGGCTTTGGAAGTTTTCGCGTATGTCTTAGATTAATTTTGAGTAATAGAACTACTCGGCTTCACTAACAGGTGTAGCAACCCTTTCCCCGTTAACTTAAATTTAGATTAAATTGAACTGCAGGCAAAGCTGTAAAAACTGAGGTTATGTTGGCAATAAAATTTTAAATAATACATTTTAATCATGACAACCAATGGTAATTATCAAATAAGATGAGTTATATGGCCACCACCGACATCACAATGTAACTCTTCCTTTAACGTTGCGCAACATGTTGGTGTTAAAATTTCATTAAAAACTGTTTTACAATACTTCAAAAAGTGACAGTTTAAATGATCTATTTTATTGGATTAAAATTACACATGGTATGTCTATCTCCCTCTTCCAGGGCCAACTCTAAAACATAATTCCGTTGCTCTCACGTTATATTTTTAATTATTATTAATTATTGATCACATGAGTATATTTTTGCGCTAATGTAATAATATGCTTACCTACCGCAGGCCGAACAACGGTCCCTTTCTTGCACTGGGTTTCTTCAAAGTTTCTAAAAATTGGGAAGGAGAAACAAGACAGCAATATATGCATACATATCGAATATGTTATGTAAAAAATGACAGAAAATATACATTAAAGGTGGACTAATATACTCAGTGACATATATTAGTCATGGGATTTTTGACGTTTGTGTCATTTTTTAGAAGTGGTTATAGACAAGCAATTATCGAGTCATTTTTTGAATTTGTTCCACTTTTTCGGATCCCGTTCTTTAGTTTAAAGTGTTTCAAGTGTTTAATGATGCCTAGAGGAAGGAGACCTCAAGTTTACCAGCAGTTGAGTGACTTTGACCGAGGGCGGATTGTTGGTTTACGAGAAGCAGGTTTTTCGTTTAGAGAAATCGGCAACCGTTTGGGACGGCACCACTCAACAATAATGCGTGTTTATCAAGCGTGGTCTGAACATGGGGTTGAACGTCGGAGAAGAGGCACTGGGGCTCAAAGACGAACCAATGAACGTCAAGATCGCCGCTTAAGACTAATGACCTTGAGAGACCGATTCTCTACAACTAGATCAATAGCTGATCAATAGTTAGGTGAACAAGGTCGTCCGATAGGCTTGCGAACAGTTTATCGTCGAATAAGAACCTTTGGCTTGCTGTCTTACCGCACACATCTTGTGCTACCCCTCACTGCTCAACATCGACTGGAACGTTTGGCCTGGTGCACGGAAAGACTTCAATGGAACTTGGAGTGGCATCGAGTTGTCTTTAGTGACGAATCGCGATTTTGTTTTGGAATGCATGATGGTCGGATGATTGTTAGACGAAGACGTGGAGAAATGCGCAATCCTGATTTTTCGATTGCGAGGCATATTCACCGAACTGTATGGATGATGGTGTGGGGTGCTATTGCTTACGGCAGTAGGTCACCCTTGCTCTTCATTCGTGGCAGTATGACCGTCCGACGCTACATGGACGAAGTGGTAGAACTACATGTTCTTCCATATCTTCGAGGGCTGGAAGACCCACTTTTCCAGCAAGATAATGCACGACCTCACGTAGCAAGGGTTTCTCTTGACTTCTTTGAAGAGGCCAATGTTAATATTTTGCCTTGGCCGCCAAGATCTCCCGATTTGTCGCCCATTAAGCACCTGTGGGACATGATGGGTAGAAGATTGAGGAATCTACCGAACCCACCGTTGACAATAGAAGCTCTACGGCATGAAGTACAGGCTGCTTGGGATGCCATACCCCAAGAAGACATTGATCACCTGCTGGAATCAATGCCAAGGCGGGTCAATGAGTGTATCAGAAATAGGGGCGGACCAACACATTATTAAAGAAAAATCAAAAAGATGAAGTGTTTTCTTTATCAAATCATCAATCAATCAATTGTTACCTTAGACTAGTCCAATGTTTCTGCCAAATTTGGTCAAAAAATTCCCACCCCTTCTAGGTGGTGCAGTTTATATGTCACTGAGTATATGTTGACACTGGACAGTCGCTCTTGTTGTGTAACATCAATGTGCTAGAGAAGGTCAGTGTTCTATTGTCGGTGGTTTGGTGCGAGCGATTGGTTCGCTCCAAGAAGATTTGATGGTCAATACATAAAGATTTACAACAACAACAACAAAAAACATAAAATATAAACTTTCGGAATAACAAAACATTTTAGTTTCAAACAGAACAAACGAACGTGTAATAATTAGTATTTGTTAGGAAATGAATAAAACAATTCCTTCTATCAAACTAAACATAATCTGAGAGTATATTTCTGGCATATTATTCTTGTAAATCCCCTGACAAGTGTGCAGCAGTATCAGTCCTAACTGCTTTCACTAGTATCCAGTTAACACTAGTACTTTGATTTTCTTCAGAAATTATGCTTGCCCCCTAGCAGGCCTTCCGTGTTTAGTTTTCGCTGCATTTAATGGTATAACATATAAATCTAACATCATTTATCTACCCTTACCATATATTTATTGTATTGGATAACATTTCTCTTGTCTTGTTTGCTATATCATTTTATGGTTTCCTCGGGGCAATTCCATATAAAATGCTCCCCAATAGAACCCATTTATTATCGGCCCATTTAGAAATAATTGCGATGTCGTTAGATCTATGTCATAGCTACGCCCGCCCAATGGCTTGCGCAAAACAATTATCGCCTTACCGTCTTACCACTCCAAAATTCTGTTCTTTTTCTGACAGTTTCTGATCCTCATTTAGCAGATCAAGTGGGGTCCAGTTCCTTGACAAGCCATAAAATCATAAATTATTCTACTACTCCATCTAATGCAATGAACTAGTATCCTCATTTGTGGGGTTTACTTATAGTATATTGACGGAGAGTCTTTATAGAGCACCATGATTTCAACCCAAAACGTTTTTCTGATTATGATACTTTACGTAGTTTGATCGTACAAAGTTCAGCAAAGGTCTCACTTTATAAAATCTGTCTTACGTTCCTTCAGATTGACTATTATTGAAATGTATGAGCCTTGGGAGAAGTTTGAATCATTTCAGTAACTTAATATCAGCTACTTGTAGTATCCAGGTAGTCGCAGAGAAATAATCGTAATAATGTTCGAAAGCTAGAGGTACGAAACTTTAAACTTTGTAAAAAAAACTACCACCAAAAGCGCCAAATAAGCGCAACTAAAAAGTTTGCAAGTTGTACGAAATTTTTATTTCATGTTTATTAGGGGAATTTTTGAACAAATCCTAAGAAACCCTAGATTATAAACACTTAAATTCTTAATTTTTAGATTTCTTGTTAAGGAATGAAACAACTAATTTTTTCCATAACATGCATCCATTAATAACACCGTTTTTTACACTTCCAGTGCGATTTTGTTCCGATTTGCACCGCCATCTGTCGGTGTTGATCATTTCGGCGACGTTACGAAACGTAAATTACACGCAAAGTCCGCGATTTAAGACATTGAAGAGCTCACCCCAACAGTCGCCTCCTTCAACACGACTCCGTCCATTTCGATGCAAGATCGACGCCGCCATCCAAAAAGTCAGTTCACTAAACGTTTATAGTTTCTAAGTTTATCAATGAATCGTTAAATTGCGATTAAATTTAATGCAAAACATAACGGGATTGTGCACTCACCAAACGGTCGCGTTTAACGTCTCTCGGGGTATTTATCAACGCGACGGCAAGTTACATTTCAATGCAACACAAAACAAACGCCCGAAAAATTGTAACGGTCGTTTAAAAATGAGACAAGAAGCGTCGCAATTATGAGTCACCGTCGACTCCATAGTCACTTTTTGGCGCAAAAACTGCCCATTGCATATCGACGTTATCTTTGCATTTTTTTCGGGGAAGTAATATCGAGTTTTTGATGTGTGCCGGCAACAGTTAGAAGCTAAGATTGTCTCTTCATCAGTTGCTTATGTACAAATTACTATTTAAAATAAATCACATATTAATTTATTATTCGTAAACTTCATATGTTTGTTACTTTCTCATACTTTCTCATATAGATATGTATAGTAATTATATAGTAATATAGAAATAATAAGTAATATAGAATTATATAGTAATATAGAAAATTTTCGAACTCGAGATTTTAATGGATATATATTTTGAGGTCTCCTGCATCGATTATGACTATTTCCAGAATGGCGTCTGTTTGTCATATTTTGAAGGCAATATCTCAACCGGAACTGATGGTTTACTCTTATCACATTTTTTCATATCTGGAAAACGACACATGTTATCGAAAAACTTATTCTTACAAAAGTTAAAGATATTGATATTAAACAACTTTTTTATGAAATGTTCTTTCGAAAAATGTAGTATAACATTAGGATCCGTTTTGCTTATAATTTCCTCGAGTTCTTCAAATCCACGTGGTAAGCTTGACAATTCAAAATCAGAATTAGGAGTATGATTGTCGTCGAGTAATAAATAATATAATAATATATATATAATATAATAATAAATCCTCAAAACCTAATTCACAGGTGGAGATAAAATAGCTTGTTTTGTTTTTGGGTAGTTCTTCCATGTCTACGAAGCTTGTGGTGGTTACATGGTAAAACAAACTTTTTCATTCTAGTAATTTTTTTTATATACACAAAAATGTTAAGATCATATTTTTTTATAACGCGGACTTTTAAAGGTGGTGAATTCGCCTGATTTTTGGCGTTCTAATCCGACATGACACTTTGCGTTTTACTTCATGTTCTATCTCCTTGATTCCATCTCGCGTGGTCGAAATTTAAATAGTCGACACACCTCTTTGAACTTTAGCTATACAGTTTGTTTCTGTGGTTAATTGATGAGCACCCCTTGAGGAGTGTCCAACTGAAATTGAAAAGAAAATGATTCTAACTTTTACTGAACGTTAAATGGTGTAAAACAGTGATCATCTCCACCCAAAGATCTCGAACTTCATTCGCTGTAATTAGGATAATTCATGGATTTATGTGCCGATCCCGCTTGGATGCGGACGAGGCGCCAATGCGTCCAGCTTCCAAATCTAATTAGCCGAAATGAGCGACCCATCCGGTTTCGGCGTCTAACCACACCGCACTAATCACGTGAAACGTCAAAAACAAACGAAAAATCTAATTACGGCGTTCCAGGCGTACTTCAGACTTTCGGCATTGTTTCCCCGGAACGGTTTCGGAATTTCGAATGTTCCGTTTATTAAGGGGCGCGACGCCGACGACTACACGTCGATCGGGACGCCGCCACTGACATGCAGTGGAAGATTATGTAAACGCCTGCGGCCATGTCGATCCCGTTCGCTTCGAACGGATGACACTCGAAGGGTTAACGCCGTCACTCAGACAAGTGGTTCGATGAAGACTCGACAAGTTTCTGTCGATGTTTAAATTTACACGATAAAATGCCATTTCTAGGTACCACTAAATTTTTTACGGATAATCGGTTTTTAATCAGCAAAATTCAATTATCGGTAGAATTTCGTAAATTCACATTAACTTTCTTGCGGTAACTGACGTCATTCATTTGTAAAAATGTGTGCGTTTCCCCATACATTTGTTTTCGTTAAATGTAACGTGTAGAATTCGACGTTTTAATGCGATTTTATGGCAAAAATCTGTCGACGTCTTGTATTTATCGCACCGGTCGCCTGATAATTCACACGGACGCATTTATTTTTAATTTTGTTATTAACTGCGGCGATGTATTTATCGCGCGCCTGGGAAAACCGTGCTTTCCCAACTATAAAACAATGTAATCGGATTTTTTCAGTCGCTCCAAACAAAAAGTGAATTGAAAAGTTGCAACAGTTGATTAAAAAGGGGATTCTAACCCCTTTTGTGCATTCACCATTGGCGTTGTGGGTGATGATTATACGATTTTTGGTTTTTCATAATCTATGACATTGTTTCAAGTATTTTCAGTATGTTATTAGTTGTTAAATGCAAGGATTTTGCAGTTTATTAGAGATTCTGAACCACAATAGATTAAACGTTAGTAATCAAAAACTTATTTGACAACGTTAATTGTATCCTATTGCTATTTGACGATCGAACGTACCACTTCAATGAATTTACGTCTAAATTCGTATTAAACTAAATAGAGCGATTATGAAAAATGTGGTCATAATTTATTAAAAACCGATCACCATAGTCGGAGAACAAATTTCAAACCGTAATAAGTAAATAAGTTTCCGGTGGGCTGCGTTCAGAACGCATTTAAATATCGCAAGGAAACTGAAACACCCGATATAATCTAAAACTTTGTTAAAGACTCAATATTGTGCAATTTCCCTCGTCCAATTCATCCGCTGTGAACTGTGTTATTGAATTAGCATTCTTCCTCTGTTCGTCGCGAAACACTCGGCTAAAATAAACCATACTTAATGTAAATTTTATTAGCTCAAATTGCACTTAATTCCAATTTTTCTCCATTATATTTTCAAAGGACGGCATAAATTTCGAATCGAATCGGTAGATCTAATTCGCGTCGAAGATGTCGTCTCCTAATGAAATTGAACGCTACCGGAGAGAACTGATCGATGGTATCGCTTACGACCCACCGATCTAATTTCAGCGCGTTTTAATGAGTATCGCGCTGAAAGAAAGGGGAAATTGTTGTGCGTGTGACGCTCGAGGACATTGCAGCAGACATGGCAACATTTACACACAGTTTATTGCAATTCCATATGAAACAATATAGGGCTTGATCGTTAAATGACAAAGTAAATGATATGTTATATATATTTATCATAAATAATATTGCCAAGGAACATTTATTAAACTGGCTAAATGTGCGAAAAATGTCAATTATCAGCTGCAGTTTCATACCAATCAACTGAGGGAGAGACCGTGGAAGCGACAAAATCAAATCTGCATGTTACGCAGAATTAAACAACCGCTTAAACATACCGCTTGCATGATATCAATTTCTAATACAAAATAGTAATAGAGGAGGTTAATAAGTACATCATCAGTGACGACAAACAAAATTAAGTAATCACGTTCAAAAATTACTTATAATCCGGTGAGGAATCGTGTTATATAAATATAATAAATACATAAAAGTTTCTGTAGGAACGATTTTTCTTCCTGTAATAAACTTATTGGTAATGTATCCTTATAGTAGCTTAATTATTACCAAAATTAATAATATATTAAATAGTAATTGGTTGGCGGCTGTGCTACGCATAATATCCTATTGATTAATTGTGCCCAAAAATACTAAGGTTGGCTTTGTAGATTAAAAGCTATTTTCTCGATGAGTTCGTTGATAGAAAAAAGGGGCGAAATAAGTATAAAAATATTAAAATGTTTTTTCCTTCCGTCATCCTTTTTTAAACTTTATCAAATAGCTTTATTTATACTTTTTATTAGGTGCAGTGTCTCGTGGTGGTTATATACGAGCGTCACGACATGTAACTGTCTTTCACATTCAGTTTCACAATTTAATTAAATTTAGTCAGTTGTTAAAATTTATTAAAATTTGTTAAAATTGCCTTTAAAATATACAATACCCGACACAATGCCTTTCGAATCATAGCCAAGGGTTGATTGAATCGTACAATGTTTTGTGATATTAATTTTAATGGCAAAAATATGGTTTCCATTTGTGTTGTTAGCATTTCCATTATATTTAATCTTCTTCCATTTTTTTCGGTTTTTAATATTGTCATTATGTGTTCTCTTTTGCCTGATGCATGTTTGTTATTAATAACATGATAGCAAAGTTGGAGTCTTGTTTAACTTTCCTTTTTTTTCGGAAAATGTCGACCATATGACGAAAGGTTAGTTGCTCTATTATGATCAAAATTTAAAAAAAGACTATGAGTTATATTGATCTAGAAACGAAGATAACAAATTTATTAAGTAAGTATTAAATCAAAGGAAAAGAACTATTATTAATCAAATAATTTGCGAACTTAGAACTAGAGTTAGAAGACCAGACAGTGTTGGAAGCTGCAGATACCATTGAAAATGAATCGATGAAACCAACTGACGATTGTGACCTAATTTTGTTTGCAATGTTCGAATGATGTTATTTAT
Source organism: Geotrupes spiniger (assembly GCA_959613385.1). Classification (NCBI taxonomy): domain Eukaryota; kingdom Metazoa; phylum Arthropoda; class Insecta; order Coleoptera; family Geotrupidae; genus Geotrupes; species Geotrupes spiniger. The sequence goes on from OY390731.1 coordinate 23,411,731, forward strand.
TTAGTTGTAGGTATGGCTTAAGTGAAGATGCACTGTTATGTCCACTAATTTTAATTAATTCCTTTTCTTGGACACCAATTTTGACCATATGGGAAACAATTGTTGATCTACTACTGTGGTTCGTAATCTTTCTTTGTTTCGTATCCACACCGCTTGTTTCAGCAGACAGCTTGTTCCACTTGGAAAAGGTAGTTTTGCCAACTGGAGTGTTCTTATACCAAGTCGATCCATTTGGGGTGACAAATAATCAGTCTGTGGTAATATTGTTAGCTCTTTTTTCTATTAATTTGTGGTATAATCACACAGGATATTTAGACGGTTGATTTATATTGCGTATCAACCTTAAATATAAATTAATTAAAAAATTACTAGAGAAATAAAAAATATGAATACCACCCATTTAGTATCTGCACATTTTCTATCACCGCCTTGACATGTATTTGTAAACAGGGGGTTGTATTCAATCTTACTTTTTCATCGCTTGTCTCTAATTTAAAATATTGGGCAAACAGAATTGCCTCGCCAAGTGAGTTCTAAAGATGCAACCAGGAAGAACTTTAGCAGCAGCCCTTCCGGGGTTTCTTCGTCCGAGCTTTCTATCGTTTTGTTAAATTCCTGGACATTTAAAGCAGCCGCAATCATCATACGTTTTTCTGATTGATGCTGACCTTTCTCTCCTCATTTTTTGCACTTCTTAATGTTTGGAATTCAACATCATTAAACAGATTCAAGGTTTGATTGTACTCATTATAGTATTTCTACTACAATATTTTAGCTGTTGTATTCCATATTGTTTTTACGTTGTAGTCTGTGCATTCTTCTCTGTTCATCTTTCGCATATTTACTGCACAGCTTCTTAAAATATTCTTCAAGTCTTGCTTAGAAATATCTTTTTCGAATTAGTAATTCATAACTTCGCAAAACTTGCAAAACTAATTCCAAATAGATTTTTGAGAATTGATGGAATTCTGAGGTTTCTGTTGATTGATTAATTCATCAATATCACCTTCTGATTTGCTTACAAAGCGATTTTCTTGATTAATTTTGAATTTGTTTTGTCAATTTCTTTAGCTTTCAATCAGTTATTTGCTTCACTTAACAACATAAATGAATGCCTTAATAACGCGATTTTTCGCCGGAAGTAGACACTTTTTGCTCAGGAAGACTCATTTTTGAAGACGACGTATTATTTTCGCGATATTCGAAATGCTATATCCACTGTTTTTATAGTGTGAGGGAATTTGCCATTAAAATTAATATAAAAAACATTGTACGATTCAGTCAACCCGTGACCGTGATTAGAAACACATTGCGTCGGGTACTGTATATTTTAAAGATAATTTTAAACAATTTTAATAAATTTTAACAATTGAATAAATTAAATTAAATGTGGAAGTGAATGTGAAATACAGTTACATTTCGTGACGCCCGCATATAACCACCACGAGACACTGCATCTAATAAAAGGTAAAAACAAAGTTATTTTATCAAGTATAAAAACTATTTTGTTGTAACGTTCCTGCAATAGCCCTTTATTCCAATATTTTAGTCGTTTTTTTTTTATTTTCATATTAAATCTACTTGATCAATTTCCTCAATGGTAAAGACGTTAAGTGCAATTAGAACAAATTTATTAATACTTAAAAATACATACATTATAATTACAGTGTGCATGATACAAAAAGAGAAATGTTGACATTATTAAAACGTATTACACCGCATCATTGCTTTTTTCAGGACTATAATTGCCATTGTGGTGTTCGGGAGTAGCGTGCATCAATGTGAATCTGGTAAGGTACTTTTTTTGTTCTTTGTAATGCGACGTTAAAGACTTTGGCGCTGTTTTAATTTTAAATATTATTATCTTACCGAGTGTACCGAGTATTAGCCCTTGACACAATTTTTGCTATGTGCGAGTTAGGCCTCCTTGATCTGTCGGTTTGCAATACTAACGTGTGATGTTTTTTCTGCAATGCATTGGTCTGTAGCGATTAACCGTCCGAACTGTAATGCAATTTTTATTTAATTTATGATAACATATATGGCAATCAATTCTTAGCGTTGTTATTCCTCTGCAATCCCACGTGTTACGTACCCATTTGCCCCATTCCATTAGTGTGTTTAATAAAGATAATAATAATAATTAATATAATAATAAGCTTTATTGGTCCTTTAGATCACATGTGACATTGGACAGGTCAGATTACACTAATACACTAGTGCACTCAAAACACGTTACACATGCTCCTGTAAGGAATAATGACATTTGTCTAATAAGTAATTCCTAAGTTTTCTTTTAAACACAGTTACATTAGGTTCATTTCTTATATTATAATCTAATTTATTGAAGATTTTTGGACAGGCATAATATTGCGAAACTTCGTACAGACTCGTCCTGTGCGGTTGGGTACTGATCATTTCATTTTGTCTCGCGGGGTAATTATGAAAGGATGAATTGTGTATAAATGTGTCTTTGTTACATTTGGCATATACACAACTGTTGTAGATGTAGATGTCAGCAAGGGTCATAATTCTGTGCTCCACAAAAGTAGGTCTACATGATTCTCGAGAACTTAATGAGTATATTAAGCGTATTATTCGTTTTTGGAGAATAAATACTTTACTAATTTGGGTACATGCTCCCCACAGTACGATTCCGTACGAAACATGCCAGTAAACAAGCGCATTATACGATTGTATTAGACATCCATAGACAGTTCATATTTTAATATGAACGCTGTCTCAGCGCAAAGTACGCGTTGGCTTGCTTTTTACATACAAAGTCTACGTGCTCGCTGCAAGAGATATTTTGTCAAGCTTCATACCCAAAAAATTTACGGAATTTACAATATTAATATCACACATTTGAAACATATTGACATATTGAACAAAGAACAAAAATTGCGCATTTAGCATCGATTTATTTCGGTGGCCCAATTTTTTAGTTGGGAAAAGACGGTTCTGACCGATTGATGCAATTGGTCATGGTCAGCACCAGATATCGCGATGGATGTATTATCAGAATAGCTTACGAGAAGACCTTCTCTTATATAACTTGGCAGGTCATTAATAAACAAGACGAATATTAATGGGCTAATGACCGAGCCCTGACCAATCCCGCAATCATTATCAAATTCCCATGACAGAGACTCTTCGACTGAGACGATAAGCTTTCTACCAATTAGGAATGAATTAATCCATTGAAGGACAATACCTCGTAGTCCAAGAGTATGAAATTTAGATATTACAAAATTAAGATCAATGCTGTCTACATTCGCCTACATTCATCCATTTCTTTATATATAATATTAAGAAAATTTATGCTTGCCGTCTCCGTCGTGTGACCCAATATAAAGCCGTGCTGAACTCTCCTAGTATTTTGTGCTTATTTAAAAAAGCAATTATTTGCGAATACATTAACTTTTCTATAATTTGGAAAAAACGCTATACGCTTTATACGTTTAACTATTGATTTTTCAATATTGAAGGGAAACCCCTCCTGTATCGTAAAGTTTATTATCTCAGTCAAAGGTTCAATAATAGAGTCAATAATTGCCTTTATCACCCTCACATGTATATCATCTGGTCCAGTACATTTGATGTTCTTCAGTCCACGAACAGTTCTGTTAACTTCAAGAAGACTTACCTGTTGAAGGAACATAGTCCCGGAATTCATTTCATCAACGGTACATTTAGATACATCTCCATTAAAATGATTACTCAACATTGTTGAGGCCACTGTTGAAAAATATTCACCAAATGTGTTAGTAACTTCAATCGGTTCATTTACTTCATGTTCGCCTTTACTCAATTTTATATCTTTCGATGTTTTATCTAATCTGCCTCATTTTGAATTCACGATTATCCATACCTCGCCAGTTTTATTTGTCGCTTTGTTACGGTAGTAGTTTCGTTTCGTTCGTATAATGTTATCTCGGTACTCGCGTTTTTGTTGTATATATAGGATCCTTACTTCTTCATTATTTATGTTTTTCACTTTCCAGAATGAAGTTTTTAAGTCATTACTAGCCTTCACAGTTTCATGTGTAATCCAGTTGTTACGAGGATTTTCCTTGTATGATTTCAGCGGATATATGTCCCTTAATATGTTTGTTATCACGTCTAGAAACATTTCGATTTTTTTCTGTTAGGCGTTTGCCTTACAAGTTATTATAGATTTTTTGTAAAGATATCTTTGACGTTAGTCGATATTGTTTGTTCTCTTGTGTGTTATTAGACTATTGATATTAGACTATTCTCTTGTGTGTTATTAGACTATTCATACTATTCACATTTAGATCTCCACAAATTATTAAGTTCGGTCGATATTTTAGACTAGCGCTGGCGATATTAGCTAAACAAAATAATCCTGATGAGCATAATCCATGAGCTACTATTATTAAACGCTTCAAGAAATTCTTCACATGCGTTACTCGGGGGTCTGTATATTGCCACTATCGAAATTTTTGTTTCGTGGTCACACTCGATCGTAACTCTGCATGATTCTACTGCTGTTTCGATAGAAAAGTCGCTTATTACTTCTAACTTTTTGCTTTAAGGTTGGTCCTTACAAATATTACTAATCCGCCACGTAAGCTTGCACTTTTGCAAATCCACGATACTCTGTGATAATTGGGAATATTAAGAGAGTATATGCTTGACTGAGTGGCCCAGTGCTCCGTTATACACAATACATCAATTTTGCGTTAGTCACAGATAATTTCTATTTCATTAATTTTTATGTTTAATCCTGGAGCATTGATATGAAATATGTTAAACTTGCAGCATGTTTTATTATCATGTTCATATATTGGAATATTGTCACTGCGATTCCTTAATTCCTGTTCGTGTTGCTATGTATACACAGCCACGTAATGTCCATGCACGAAGTTTGTGCAGCTTTTGAGGGAGGCAGCTTCACGTCCTTAAAAAAATTCCTTGAATTGCAGGAAATGAAATATTCTGTTAATTCATCAGTTACTATACATGATCCGCCTCCCTGTGCGCAAATTCTAAAAGACAACACGAATCCAGCTGTCGTTGTGGGACCAAAAAAACGTTCCGCAGAGTAGCTCTGAAAGTATATCGGACATAATACAAAACATGTTCTTGACTCTAATATCCATGTTGCTAAGGCTAAAGTTAATAACATAAAGAAAGTTGGTATATTGAATAGTTGCGGAACAGAAGCAGTTAATATGAAATGTAAATCACTAGATGCTGAAAAACTTTCCAACACATACGATGTGAGTGAAATTGTGATGGGATTCTCTGAAGACTTTCATGAACACGAGCTTGTGATATAATGCAACTAAACGCACAATGATGCGATAGTAATCGCGATGAAGGTCAATAGGGACAAACACATCTGAAATAAACTGAAATCATGTTACCTGGGCTGGCAAATACCCTGCACATCTAGCTGCTGTTGACAAGGTTCGAATCAATTTCATGTCAGTGCAGTAGCAACCAAATAGCATACCCCAGTTCCCTGTACATCTAAACCTTAAACACATAAATCTGATGACATATTATCAACATACCCGAGGATAGAAAGCAAAACAAATGAGGTTTATCATGCAACTACATCATGTGTTTTTGACATCATCGCCCTTAATGAAATCTCGTTCTATCAATCTATGGAAAACTCTGAAATAAAAATCTGCTATATGTACAAAGACATTTTGCGGCTTTGCAAGAGGAAGTGGAGTACTCGTTGCCATAAAGCGGAAGTATAATGATGCGGTAGTACAGTGGCACTCATCTTACTCTACTAAAGGGGATGCTGTGGATATAATATGTGTTAAACTAACTATACACTAACCATTTACTTTCTTGTTATATACTATCAATCCTCGATTCCTGTCCTTGACGAAGAGCATTTCCTGAAGTGTTTGCAATCTGGAATTTCTTCACTATGGAGTCGTCCTAGTAATAGACGACTTTAGCATTCCAGATTATGCTTTCCGTCAGCGGGGAAAGCTGACGGAAAGCATAATCTGGGGGTACTGACAAAGTAAAAGCTCTGGCAGACTTTTCTAATTTTGTAGACCACTTCCAGATTAATTTTATGCCACATAATCATAAAGAACCTGTTTTCATACCAGGGTAGACTTTATAAGTCTGCTGGTCATCTAGTTAGACTAGCGTTAGCGTTAGTGTTAACCATCGATTTTGTTGTCGATGTTGTGTACATCAGAGAAGCTTCCCCGTCAACAATAACTGAAAAGCCTTTAATTTTCATCAGATCTGACTGGTCCTTTCTGCACAACTTTATAGTCAATACGTTCTACGATAAATTAAATAACACCTTTAGTCTATGCGTTCCTAATGCATTAACTGCATGCAGAAACAGTATTCACCATACTATATCTTAGACATAATCAAAGCAATAAAATCTAAAGCTAGAGCGTGGCGGAAATATAAATCGCAAAAAAATCAGCATGGCCTACATTAACTACATGAATAAAATTGAATCCTCTATCGGTGAAGATCCTAAAAGGTTTTGGGGATTCGTAAATAGAAAAGGGAATATTTCTAGCGTTCCTAACGACTTGTACTTTGAAGATGATATCATTTTCGAGCTTCAAATTAACTGTTTGGGCATCTTTTTCACTTCTTCTCATCCGGCTAGTACCAACAAATGCTCTGTTCATTGAAACTCTTTACATGTAAATCATATCCATGAATCTGAGATACTAACGTCCCTGAAAAATCTAAATCACGAATGACCGCGGGGCCTGACCTTATTCCGTCATTTCTTTTAAAGGACTGTGCATATACCTTAGCTTATCCACTGTGCTATATTTTAGCCACTGTGTTAGTACTGCTAGCTTTCCGGAAGACCGATGATCTGCCAGGTTGTTCTGTATCTCTCTATTTATATCACAATCTATTGAGGAGGGTTCGCAAGTGGATATTATGTATTCCGACTTTTCTAAAACGTTTGATTCAATAGACCACCGTTTATTACTATTATTTGAGATATTGCATTTTTAGGTCTGCTATTAAAATTTCCTGAATTTTACCTTCACCACAGAAAATGTTTTGTTGCTCTCAAGAGATTTACGTCTGTACTATTCAACATCTTTATCAGCGACATCTTTGAGAATCCGCTCTATGCCGATAACGCCAATTTTCTTATCAGAATAAGTAGTATTGCTGACTGCGCTGCACTTTCAATTGAATAAAATCTCATTGATGTACTAAAAATCAGGTTGTTCTGAATATATCAAAGTGTATGGTTATATCCCGTACGATTAAATCAAACGCTCTATTCCTTATTCCTTATGATCTGGACAATACAACATTTGACGGCCCTCTTACTTTTCGCGATGATCATGTTATCTTTGGTGAAAACTCTCTTTTGCTGCACATCCTGAAAGCACTACGTCTGAAGCAACCAGAACACTAGGTTATATTATTCAGCACAGTAGCACCTTCACTGGTACCGAAACTCGAATTAGTCGAGATAACGAATAATATCCGCAATTTGGCCTTCTTTAAGATTCCCTTCTCGACCATGTCGCTTGATATACTTGCACATAGACGCATCGTTTTGTCGGTAACATTTCTACATAAGGTTAATGGCAATATCTTTTGGGGAAAAATTGTGCAACCATCATCGTCAGCGACTACTTCTACTTGCCAACACCAAGAACAAATCTGCAACATCCCCCACTGCGCGGCCATGTGTAATAATTGCCACCCGCACCAAACAGACTTTAACATCATCTCATGTAGTTGTAATATCAATATTGATATCAATCAGTTCTATTATTTTAAGGAATATGGCGTTTTTTGCATTGGTTGTAATTTTATTATCTATTTTTCAATAGCTGTAAGTAATTTTCTAAGTTATACATTGCATGAACTATTCTAACTAACTTATTATGTTATTTTGTTCTTATCACATTTGTACTTGCATTATATTGTTTCTCTATCCTACTCCGTTATTGTATTTTATTTTGGCTGTGGAGCATTGTATAGAATTAAATAAGTAGATATATAGATATAGGTATTTATCCGTATGCTAGTCATGTGGGATGTGAGTGTCATCCTAATACAATTAAGTATCGTTGAGATAAGTAAATTTTGTTCAATAGTCCAATACCAGGACGATTCTTATGTCTAAGTCAAGATTATTGCTACATGTAACCGAACCAGTACACACACCTTGTCAATAAGGCAATCGAATCATTTATTGCGATTTAATCTTTCTTTTGTACCAATAGACGAATATTACATAATTGGAACTGATAATGCTGTAAACAAAATCGTCGTTGGAAATATTTTGATATATCGATTCAGATAAAAAACTGTTAATAAAAAATAATACATTTACACTGACGGATTAGTGCTAAAAACATTACACAAAACATATAAATCAAACATTCAAATCACTAAGTCTCATTCCACCGATCCGTTACGGAGAGCGCTATGGACAGGAGGAACTTATGATCGAGATGTTCATTTGTATATGACACATTGAAATGGCGGCACGTCGTCGCAATAATTCATAGCGCATTACGAGGCGATCCACAGAGTTATACTCACAAATTTTCCTGAGATTGCGATGTCAACCATTACACCATAACGTCTCCCAAACGAATCGCTCCGTGCCATAGGTGTAAAGTTTTTACGAGTCGACTATTTTGCACGTCGGGCGATATCGATACCCAGTATAACGCGTCAATACTTGCAAAAATAATAAAAATTTTAAATTTATTCCATATCATAATGCGTTATTTGTGGTTGGAATACCACATCTCTTTATCTCCCTTTAACTGCACCACGTGCGGTGATATGAATTGCTTTCAGGCAAAGCACATAATAGATATGATCGAACGTATTTATTCATCGACTTGGATAAGGGCATCAAGGACTCATTTTGAAATGGTTGTTTTACAGCTGTGCTCGTGATTTATTCATTGCGGAATCATAAAAGAATAATTATTGCGACATACTAAAACTCGCGAATATTAATGTCCCCGCACAAACTGCGTTTGCTAAACCTGATTAAGCATTTATAGCAAAGGCAAAAAACCGTATAACAAATTTGGTAAATATGACAAAAATGTTTGAATTTTTAAAGCACTGGCACTGACATGCTATGACAAACGCGCATATTAGAGTACAAATTGTGAATTTGAAGTGCACATACATGTATACGAACAAATCCATCAAATACAACAAACAGCCCTATCGGTTGTAATATTAATATACTCACCGACATATCCAAACCAAACCGCATGCATTATTAATTTTATAACGCATATAATCGCAATATTGAAAATGTTACGTTTGCCGATCGCAGGGAATTTCATGCCTATATTATGTAACGTGTTTTAATAATACACTGTGAAGGTAATTAAGATTCGTATCACTTAGCGACCGGTAGCAATTAATCATTTCGTGACACGTGAATTAATAATAACTTCAAAGAATTTAACGTAAATATTTAAATCTTTTTATTTATTTTTATCACTTCATATTTTTAATTAATTATTTTGTAGCTCCATAAAACGAAATTAATGAATCCTTTGCTAAAAGAAGCGACGAATTTAATTATGAAATGTGCGAATATAACAGTCCGTGAAACAAGCGAAGACCATGCTCATATTAATGCACAAAACTGACACGCAGTCCTCACCCTCATATCGTGTTCAACAAATAGAATTGAAATGATTTACTATTTCAGGTCGATTGCTGAATTATAAAAATGTTTTGCTGAATTATAAAAATTATCAAAACTTACAAAAGTAAAAATGTCATTGATAAAAGTCTCGAAATGTAAAATTTTCCTACATTAATTCAAACAAATAAATGTTGACAAAAATGAACAAATCGTCCATGGTCCAACTCAAAGCAAAGATTTTCAACTAACGTATTATTCTAAAAGTGGAGTTTACATTAGGAAAACATAGGTGTAACAGATTTTTTTGACGACAATTGTACATTCTTCAATGTAAAAAAATCAATGTTGTTAAAAATTGTCTAAATAAGTGTACATTATTTATTATTACTTACTAATAACTCTATTCCAGGCGTTCTATAACTTTATATATAATTAATGTTCATGACATTTTAATATAGAAACCAATCTAATATTGGTTATGTTTTCATTTTCTTCCTGTCAATGAGTCGGTGTGTGAATATTACCTACCGCCATCTAGACATGAATACCCACACTTATTACTGTTGCATGCGTATATCCAAGATAATTTACACAAAAACTCATGTTAGGATGACTGATGAGACCTTAGAGGGTGAAGCAGCTGTCGCCACCTTAATATATTCGCTGAAATTTATTTCCTGCTTTCGAAGATTTCCTTTCCACTGCCTCACTTATATTTTATTCCCTCAAGGTGTGCAAACTAGTTTTATTTAGTGGCCACCATGCATTGTGGACTTTTCAATAACAATTATTCTTCATCGATCCAGTCTTTATTCCCAGTCCTTATCATGCAGCGGGCGTCTGCCATCTTCTGGTGATGTTTCACCTATGTATATATAGCACCTACCTATTACAGCAGCGGACGAAATCGGGCAACATTATTACGAATTGGCAAGATAACAAAAGGATAGAGAAACTATATGCAGAGGTGAACGGGGACAAAGAAATTAGTTGAAAAACAAGTTGCAACTGTCGAAGTTAATAAACACAGTTATAAAAAGAATCAGATCGCCAACCATGTAGTTGACGGTAACAAAAGTGAGAGAGGATTTACTCTTTTGGTGAGGAGAGAGGTTGTCTGAAAGATAAAAAATGACATATATATCAAACTACAGAAATGAAGTGCATTTCTGAATGATTTGCTAGAATTGCATAAACGGGATGAACTAGGTGTGTGGAAGTAAATAAGTGAAAGAGTTGAAGAGAAATGGAGGTGTGAAGGGTCAATTATATGGTCTGTTTCTCTAAAAAAGGGAATTAGAATTAAAGCTACAAATTAATATGGACGATTGGTTGAAAAAAAGTTAAGAAAAGTAATCTAACATGGAAATAAATAGGCGCGGTGGCAGGTTGACTCAAATAGCATCCACAACTCGTCGAGCTGCATAATTAAAGCGAACGTGTATCCACATCTGCCATTCAAAAATAGTATTTCATTGTCGCAGAATTCCACTCCAGTCGGTTAAAAGTCCTCGGCAGCACCTTTTAATATTTATCAAATAATTTCTCCAGTTTTTAATTTAAAATTAGCTATATATTGAATTTTGAAATATATAAAAAACATATATGCGACCAAGAGAAAAATAATTTTTAACGGTTTTTAGAATGCTTCTTGTACGGCAAAGATACATATCAGACAATTTAAACGCAAATGACCATTGCAATAAATGTGGTGGCATATAAAATATATGTAGTTGCAGTATTAGATATACCATACATTAACAAATAGTGTTAGATGCAGTGTCGGCTTGTCAGAGAAGGCAACGGAGGCAATGCATCCCTTAATCATTTTGTATAATGACATTTTTTTGTAATTTATTTTTTTCTATACATGAGTGTTGTAGAAATTATAATTTTCAGACATTCCAAGATCTTATAGCGGGAAAATATTGTCAAATTTTGCCGGCCGGAGGCAAACTAAATCCAGCCTCACAAACTGCTGCATTTGACGCGCTGAACCAATACAAACCTAGCGCAGTCCGTATTAACTAGAGACTTTTCTCGATAAAAACACATCGGCTGGAGGCATGCCGCCAGACGCTGCGTCACGGCACATGAACTCCCACTCTCCCTCTGTTTCTCGTGCAGTTGTGTGACGCATTATATAGTTTTTAATACAATTGAGTTTAAATTTTTATTAGCATTTTTATTTATTTTCTGTTAATAGTTTATTTACTTTTTGTTAGTTATTTTGTTTCATGAACTACTTGGTGGGGAGTTCAAACTAAGGAATCTCATGATTTAAATTGGAGCACATAGTTTTATTTCATTGTGAAATAGAAAATTTTGCAAGGGGCAGGTTGCTCCCGGTGAGTGAATTATCGTTGGTTTAATATTATTTACATATCGGCATGTTTTAGTTGCTGCACTGTCCCTTAATCTTGTGTAAAGGTGACAATATACCTACATAGGAATGCATAATATCCGCCTCGTAATTTTATGGGAATATTTTCGGTAAGCACTAAATTACCTAGTTTATCTTTCATCTTAAACATTTTCGATATTTCGATCAATACAAATAAAAATCATTTAATATTTACATGCAGGACGTTGTACATTACACACATTTGAGTTTGCCTCCTCAAGTAACAAACCCAGGAGCCGCCACTGGTTAGATGACCGTCTCTCCAATTTATCTAATACGGTTTTCGAGTGCAAAATGAAAGGATACTGACATACCTGCTTAATCGGTTCATTGGTCTAATAATGTCGTCTCAATTGACGAAGGTATATTTACCATATGTGAAGTTTAAAAAAAGTTATTTCGAATACACTAATAGGAGCTTTAAAAGTAATTACCGAGCATTTGTATGATCATTATGATAATTGAAATGAGGGATGGATCATATAAAACTCAAAATGATATACAATTTATTCCATTTGTCTCTTTCTAGGACTTTCTTTTTCTGTCATATATTGCAACGACATTATTAGTAAGTAGTAATATGGTATTTGCACGCATTATTGACGACACTTAAAAAAATGAAAGGCATTGGTGTTTACGTAAGAAATTTTTATATTTGTAATTTAGGTGCAACATATTTAGATTCGCATAAATCATCTCAAACAATAACAAAACAATATCGACCAGAAATTTATTCCCATGGAAAAGTTAAGCTCCTTGCAAAGTACTCTTGAATTTCAGAATGAGGTAAATGATCAATAGTGGTTTGGAATGCATGGTATAATACATGATGTCCCATCTTGTTTGCATTATACTTCAACAGGATATTCTTTCATCGGTCAAAAACAAGTGAAAAAGTTCTAATAAAATATATTCGGAATCCATGATGACGATGATGATGAAAAAAGATCAAAACAAGTAATAATTGGCAAAATAAAATAATTGTTACAAAAATATTTATTGTGGTTACAATTTCCTTCACCACATGGCAGCATTATTCTCTTAAAATAGCTTGTTATTCCTCGAGAGATCCACGAAATTTGTCTAACGTGATTTAAGAAATAAAATTACCATTGCTTTTAGTGAATTTTATTTCTTCAATTATCTAAGTATTGGATACGTTGAAAATAAATAAATCCTTTTAGATATGCAAATATCAGCGGAGTTAGATTTCGTTAATGTGGTGACCATGGCATAGGACCACCTATCCACTTATTTCTGAATGGTTCGTTTAAGTAATTCTAACTTATACGAAATAATGTTTTGGTGCCCCATCGAGGACAAAATAAGCAGTTTGAATAGTTTATACCAGCATGTTTTCAAATCTTGCTTTCAAGATACTTTGTAAGTCCCGTTATCCTGGAAGTGAAAAATTATGGAAACTAGATGCATTGTATATGGGTTATGTCTTGTGAGATTTAGTTGGTCCAGAGAGGATGGGGAATTTGTCTTTATGTAATATATACATAAATATTTCAGTATCTTGCCACAACGAAATGAAAGATCGGTAGACAATTATGATGAACTCATCGGCATAAGACATGTAGCCACATTATTTTATAATAATTCGTTACATTTTTGCAAGATTAAGGTCTGTAAAATATTTTTTGGCCTCCCGAGATGTAAACATTGGAACTATGCACATGTCACATGTAACTTCGTTTTTACGACGACTGAGCGTTTTCCCGCATAGTATGCGGTAAAGTAAATAATCCTTCTATTTAAACTCCAGAGACGTAGAAAAAATACACAATTTTGAAATCATGAAGCCGATGTTCAGGAGAACGAGATATATTCATTTTTAATTCAATAAGTATAACAAAATACACAAAATTTAAATATTAATTTAATAGTAAATTAGTCCAAACACTCTGCTGGGCATCGTGTTTAAGATATAAACTTCATGCAGCAAAATGCAATTTCCTACATTCGATTGTAAATAGCTAATAATAAACGTACCTACCTACCTAATAACAATTAACTTTTATATAATTATTTAAATGTAACAAATTCAAATCTGTCATGTCATGTCATGTCTGTCACAATGCAATGTTGCCAACTCGAATAAATAAAATATATAGGTATAAAAAGATGACTTATTAATTTAAAATAAAATTATCGGCCAAAAAATTTAATACAAATCTCATGCGTTAAGTTATTTTACAGCGCTCCGGCAAATAAGCCGTGGTGCTGTAAAATTGAACTTCCCGCATTCGATTGTAAATAACTATTGCATACCTAACTGCCATGGCAATCCCACGGGTGGAAAGTAATTGCTTACCGCCCATGGGTGAGAATTAGTCAGACTGTCAATTATTGGTCAATTATATGTTAAGTAACATTTGAGGACCTATATAGAAGGAAACAATATAATTGAATTGAACATGTTTCATTTCATTTACCTGAGCTTTCAACCACAACATCTCACCTCTATGCTTCTCACAATTAAAATTAAAATTAATATTCCTATTACTACACAGTATTTTATTCACTCAGAATGTACACAAATATGTTTCATCTTCAGTAAAAAATGCAAACGAGTTTTCTGCTGAAGATGACATATGGAAATGTACATACATTCAAATTGACTAAAGTGCAGTGTTGTAAGTAGATTATATATTTTATTTATTTTTCCAACCGCATTTACTATTATTTAATTAATTATTTAAAGATTAATTTGCAAATGCCAGATTAATTGAATAAATGACAAATTAATTTTAACACAATTCATATCATTCTAAATCAACTTATTATATAGGAAACAATTATTCATATTTTAATAATTCTTGAATATTATATATATGTATTTCTATTTGAGGCTGATTTAGGATACGGAATTTCCAGATGGGCGTATTTTCACTTCACTTTATATTTGACGTTCATACACCGTTACTTGTCAATTTTCTTTCAAACACGTCGTTGACTAGCAACGTGTTTACTAAATATCTCTCGAAGCAACCTGAAGCATATAGCAGGCAAAATGAGACTAAAAAGTCGTCGTTTTTTGACATTACTTAAATAATTTTAGCAATGTGGTCTGTTCGGGATAGGTTCTGCTTAAAATGGGTATTTTCTCCGTTCTACAAAGGTGTTTTTAATTTCTCGCTAAGTACGTTAATAAACTCGTTCATATTTCACAACATTTTCGCCTTTGTTTCAGAAACGTTTATATTAGACAATTTTTAAACCCCATCAACCTTTTTCTCAAACCATAATGTTCCACATTCCCCCAGAATAATCAATTGACCCTTATTACAAATTGCCACTTTTAAATACAAAATTTCATTCTTACATAATATTCTGACTACTTATGCTAAACAGAAACTTATGTCAGTTACATATTTCTTTCTTTATATGTTTTTGCGTTGGTTATAAAAGACTTTTGACATGTTAAATTTCCAAATTTCTCTATCTCTACGTTGCACCCTACCTGAGTTTCGTTAATTTTATAGAATTTCATATTATAGCTATTTTCTTCACGCCAAAACTTTTTGTATTTCGGTAAATTTCAAGATTCTGCATCAAAGTAAATTCATAAATTCATTTTATGTATATATGTACGCAAATTCGCAAAATTATGGTCGATCTATTGCTAAAACTTATATTGTTCACCTCAACAATTTTCTACTAATTTTCTTAACATTGTTTATTCGATTGAACATAGATGTCATAAGTATTTTATAAAATTAACTGTTTAACTGCTTTGAGTAAATACGACCACTAACGTGTTGATTTCATCTTAAGGTAAACGACGAGGTCAAATTTGTTGCTTTTTCGCAGACTAAAATTATAATGTAACATTATATGCAATTAATTTAGACATAATTTTAATATGAACTTCCCATCGATAAAGATCCGTTCAATAAAATCGGCAACAAAATCGAACATTACATATAAGTGAGGGTTACTGGTAGCACGGTTTAGTAAACACCAATCTACCGGGTATTGTTATGCGCTGAAGGTAGCAATCGTGCCAATGTAAACAAAATTCCGACGCTCGCGCTTATTTTGATTGCAGCATGGATGTGCTTCATTATACTAATGAATCGTGTAATTATACAGTGATTCGATATGAAAAACAACGCTGAATAAATTTGCGTTGTCTACTAATGTCGTACTTGCAGAATAAGTGAATTCAAGGAAAGTCAGCTATTATGTGCAATTATCAATAAAAAACATATCATGCAACACAAAAAAATATATATGAGCTGCACCCAACATACCTTTTAAACCATACAACGTAGTTTCATGTTTATGCCGCTCTTTTTAAAATGTTCACAATAATGACGTTATTTTGAATAGAGAATTTTCTTTGAAGAAATATTGCAATTCAAGTGCCAAGATGTAATAAATACTTGAATTACGTTCGGAAGAATCGCGCAGGTGCGGTGTCACGGCCCCATCAACTGTAACGAAATAAAGAATGGGACCTACCCAAGAAGTCATCGCTTATGTCAGCGAATGTGAAATGCGACGCGAAATCAAGAACCGCATAAAGGACAGGACAATAACTCCAATCCTCTGGATTCGTGCCCCGAGATTTACTGAAATTTAGTATGACATGTAAATGCTAATTTAAAATAACGAGGAGCATATCAATTAAATTTGCATACATCTTACCTCCGCTTGAAACATATATGCGCTGGGATAATGCACCAGATCTTGTTGTTTACTGGGTACGCAATTAAAGTCGAATCTTACGATGTTTACCTTATTTAAGGTTGTAATTTGCTTGTTCGTGCAAAAAGTTTCCGTAGCTTAGTATAACGTGTTGATTTGTATCGCCGAAATATAAATCAAACTTGCAAAACAATAATTTAGTAAACTTGATAAATCATAAAAACTATTTACGAAATTAATAGCATTAATAATAAATCTGGTAGCGACGGTTTACTGTTATATTAAGTAATTACTTCTTACTGTTAAGTAAATTCATAGCTTATTTAGTTATATAGGTTTAAAAGACAGCATCCGCACCTTACGGTTTTGGATGCTAAAACCAATTATACCAGGTAATTTCTAATGTTTTTTATCATTTTATTTATCATTTAGAAAATGTTGTGACTAGAGCAATAAATTACGTTATCAAAAAGGAGCCGATCTAGAATATAAGAAATGTTAAGCGTGTAAAAAAGTGTAGCAATCAAAAATGTCCATAGATAAAAATAGTTTTAACGAGTTTTATCGCCGCATCAATTGGCATCAATTCGTAGATGTCACGAATTGTACTTTAATATGAATAATTTAACTTTTAATATATA
The DNA here is from genome assembly GCA_959613385.1 of Geotrupes spiniger. NCBI lineage: Eukaryota > Metazoa > Arthropoda > Insecta > Coleoptera > Geotrupidae > Geotrupes > Geotrupes spiniger. The sequence continues at coordinate 23,429,072 of OY390731.1, forward strand.
TATATAAATTGTTGATGTCATGATAGTTCATGAAAAATTATTTTAGTTGTGATACAACATAAAGCAGAAAGGTTATGTTCTCATTAGCCAACGTTTTAGTGGAATGAAATTTGCAGTCATGTGCATGTAATTACACGAATTCCGTTAAGAATTGAACCAGCAGCAACAATCACAACATTTTCCGCTCAATAGAATATGCCATCGTACAAATCGTGTTCTACTTACGGAAATAAGCTGTTGGCGGTAATGCGGGACATAACTGAAGGAATACGTATATTCCATTAAGCTGACACAAGAAGTTACCGCTGCAACAATTGATGAAGAATTAAAGAAATTGAACGGAATGAACTCATTCTTCTGTGCCAAATAATCTAGATTATAAATTCTGTACAAAATGTAACATTATTTTGTCCATTTCAATTTATATCTTTCTGGAAGCATCTAGACGATCGCTACTGGGATGACGGCGTGATAAAAGCACGATCGTGATATGGCGGCATGAATACGTCCATATAGACTAGTTATATATGTATTATGTAATAACCAGACCAACAAATAATTTTACTTTTGTGCGAATAGCTTTCTCAATAAATAAGTATCTTCCCGGTGTTGCCGTGGTTGTTGAAGTAAACTTGGCGTTTCGCTGATCAGCTCTAAAGGCTGATTCCTTGTTATGCTCCTTGTTATATACCCAGTCGCTGCTTCGCTTCATTTATGCGTATACGCTAAGTTGCGTTGATCCTTATCCGATACTTCTTATAGATTCGTCGTTGAAGATCCTTGCTGCATCTTTGATTTGATTTGATTTTTACTTAGTCTGTATCCATCTCCTCAGTTGAAGTTGTTCGGGTTCTTGTTTATTTCTAAGGATTCTTTACTCTTATGAAGTTATCTAAATGCGTACTCTTCGGTCCACGAAATATTTCTAGTTAGTGGTTTGGTTTTGCATAGTATTTTGTACGTCTCGTGTCTTATTTGTTCTGCTTCTTCTGCTGGTAAAGCCCTCATTGCACATTCCACTTTGGTTATTTCGCCCTTCGGTATGCTGCTTGGAGCAATAGCTATTCTAGCTTTTTCGATATTATTCTGATTTGTTCTTAAAAAACTGATTGGTTGATGAGCTTCACGACAATCTTCTTAGGGTCAAATTTTGGTAGTGCTTTGGTCTTCTTTGATGTAATTTATTAAACTTCTTGGTTTGTATTATTGTAGCGTGTTCGTAAGTAATGCGGCCCACTGCTTTCCACATATCCTCAACTGCTTTCATCCAATGTAGATTCAAGGAGCACCGCAGAGATGTCGAACAAGGAGATACTAGAAATCCGCCAAAGCTGAACACTAACAGACGAGAAGCAGTCATATAGTACTACAACGACGTGAAAATACTAGCCAGAAACACTACTATCCACGAATAGCGAGAGAATCCTTAGAAATGTTGAAGAACCCGAACAACTTCAACCGAGAAAATTGTTACAGTCTAAGTAAGGTATGGAAATTGCCACCAAAAGAACGATCAAAGACGCAGCCACGACCATCAACGATGAATCGAGGAGAAGCATCGGATACCAATCGGCTGACCTGTGATATGATTCAATTTAGCATAACGTAACTAGAACAATTAAACTAGCTTACTAAAAAGTCGTAAGTGGGTCATATTGCAGCCGATTAACGAGAAACAATAATACGAGTGTAGGTAACTCGATTGAATTCACTTAGATCAGCATTAGTACTAATTATAAATAGGAAGCGTTAAATTACTTAGGGGAGATATGTATGCGGTATATAGTCGAGAGATGTATACAGTACATAGGGTCGATAGATATAGTCGAGATAGGTTTGTTATAGTTAAGTGGCGTGTAGACTGTGCAAGACGATAAACGAAGTGAATAAACATCACATTTTCTAATGTGACTTTCCTTTCGAATATTTCGTGGAAATCCTTACCATTCCGAACCAGGTCTATCGTATCGTAGAGAAAAAGGTAATCACATTTTTATAAAAAAACATGGGTTACAACTAATCTAAAGAAGAAAAGAAAATTATCATCGCTCAGGCAGGAAAGAGCGGAGGCACTACGATCTTGGACGGCACTCTCACAATGACACAAGCAGGATTTGCACTTCTGGCAATCATAGGGATAGTAGCAGCGATCTACATCATCTATAGAAGATGCAACAGCAGCATCGACAAGAGGATCAAGGAGATACGTAGGAGCCAAGAACTGCTGGCTATCACAACATAAGGCAACATATTGTAACGATCTATGGAGGAAATAGAAGACCTCAAGACCCTTACAGCTCAATTACAGGTTACTAGTTAAAACTTAGTAACATTAGAACATTACAACAAGAACACGGGATAACGTCAAAGACGAAAAAATTCAAAATGATATTAAGCCGCTTATACATTCGATTACATCCTTGAAATTCGTAGTATTCTCAGTGACAGACTGCAGATCGAAATGGTTGAAAGATTCAATCTTCGTACTGTTGCCTTCTATGTACAGTAATGAGGATACGACGAAACAATTATTGGATTCGATTGAATTATATGCAGAAATGTTAAACGCGGACGATTAGATTGCGAAAAGATTATGATTCGGTTAACTCGCTCATTGTGGACATTCGGGAAAACTTTATTACCAAAAAATCAGCAACAGTCGTGTCAAACCAGTTTCACCAGTTGAGACAAAACGGTGAGTCGGTGTACGAATTTGTGAGAGAAATCGAACAAATCATAGCCGATTTGACTCTTGCTCGATCAGGTAATAATGATAATCTCAAGGACGCTTTGCAAACCGTAAACGAAAAAATCGCTATAAACTGATTTAATGGTGTTAGGAATACGGAACTGCGTACAATTCTGAAGTCACGAAACTATATGACACTGAAAGATGCCATCGGCGTTGCATAATATGAAGAAATAAGTAAACCAGCGACAATATTTAATTACAACAATTGCGGAAATGCATATAACAAAAGAAAATTTACGACACGTTCAAATACGAACAGTAAAAAAATCACATTCAGTGATTCGGAAATAGAAGTTTCAGTCAAAGAGGAAATTTCCTAGATTACGCAAATAACACACAAACAATTCGGAAATACAGCAAATCAAATTTTCATAACCAACAGCGGGAAATAAACTGCGGTGGACAACGGTTTTTCGAGGGCAGCCAAGAAAGAAGAAGCATTTCATGTGCAATCCCAAACCACTGGTGCAAAGAAAATAATAATTCGTTGGTATTTACAATTTGGTTGGCCAAATGCCCAACGTGATATTGTCGCCATTTATAGAAACCGAAATACTACTTGCCGCGTTATTAAAGAATGTAAGGAAGGTTTCCCGTGTATGCATCTTCCCAAGACAGGTCGCCCTCGAGCTTTGAATCATGCAAGGCTTCAGAACTTCATTGAATTAGGCCGAAGACTTCACATATCCTATATGACAGCTAAGTGAGAAATTAGCAGAAATAATAAGTACAGAAAGCGACAAAAATGTCCAAAACCAGAGAGGCTTTCAAGATTCTGCAAACAATTAAGATTAGAACATTTCAGAAATAATGCCGCGATAATTTTAGACGACGAAAAATATTTTACATTATCTAACTCCGATATAAAAGGAAATGAAGGTTTTTAAACAGACAACATTGAGGACGTTCATAAGGACGTAACTTATAAGAAACTAGTGACATTTAGGGACAATGTAGTGTGGTGCGCCATTTCTGAAGATGGTTTTTCAAGACCTTATATTGGGCGAGTTAGGGGCGAAGCTGTAACTGTAGACATTCATATTATATTATTCATAGATATATATTGTTGTGCGGATTTTAAGATGGCGATCAAGTGTAATTGTTGTGGTGGAAAAATAGACTGTTACGAGGATTATATTGTGTGCCTGGATAAATGTAAAGGAACATATCATATAAAGTGTGTAAACTTGTCGGTGGAAGAGTTTTCTTCAATCCGAGTAAACGGAGACTCTAAAAATTGGTTGTGTAAAGTTTGCAAATCAAACGTAACCTCAAACAAAACTGAAGTTAACGGAAACGGAAACACATGAAACATCTGCCGAAGATACAGGACTGTGGAAAACGGTTCCCTCGAGAAAATACAATACACGGAAACATCAACATCAGACGAGCAAACAGCGGCTCTCATTTGTAGGGGAACTAACTGATAACAGTCTGAAAACTGTACCAAGAATTGTGTATATTGCCGTTGTAGCAGGCCTTAGTAATAAAGATTTGACAGGTGGTGTGCTGATGGATTTATCACAGGCTTTTGACTTTGGGCATCACCAACTCCTCTGTGAAAAGCTGCATGAAATGGGCTTTCGTGGTGTAAGCATGAGTGGTTCAAATCGTATCTATCAAATCGGAGACAGTGTATTGTAGCAGTTGATGCACGAGGAAAACAACTACGATCATAGTGGCAAAGAGTTGAATATGGAGTCCCACAAGGGTCTATATTGGGATCGCTCCTTTTTATATTGTATATAAATGATCTCCCTCAGGTTACAGACAACCCGATGATTATGTTCGCTGATGACTCAAGTACTGTCATTCGGGCTGATACAATGGAACAGTGTATGTTGAAGATGGGACATGGTGTGGAGGCTTTAGAAAAATGGTTTTTGGATCAAAATCTTTTAGTGAATGTATCAAAGACTCAGCTTATTGATTTTGCGAATAGTGGTACGGAAGCTATAAATTTTAAAAACAATAAACTTACCTTCAACAACGAAGTTTCTTTCTTGGGTTTGATTTTGGATACCAAACTGTCCTGGAAATCCCAGATTGATCGTCTGTCAAAGAAGTTATCAAGTGATTGCTATGAACTTAGAACAATAGCGCGATGTGTTACCATCGAGGCCGCATTAGCGGCATACTACGCTAATGTGTTTTCCAGGCTATCATACGGAGTGATTTTTTCGGGAAATTCTGTAGACGCGTATCGCGTTTTCATTCTGCAGAAAGCCTGTATAAGAGCAATTTTTAACTTACAACCTTCACATACGTGCTCCAAGTTTTTCAAAGACTATAATATACTTACGTTTCCGTCAATATATATTTTTGCGTGTGCGATCTTTGTGAAAGAGAACTATACAGAGTTTTTTGAACAGTATAAACCTACACGTTGTCACAGTACAAGAGCGACACATCATGGTTTCTTGTGTCCACCGCAGACACACCTAACGAGGATACAAAAGCAAGTGGTACATCAGTGTATTAAAATTTATAACCACCTACCGGAAACTTTGACAAACTTACCTTTGAAACAATTTAAATATAAGTTTAAAGAATATTTATTAAATCAAGTGTTATATAAGACAGAAGACTTCTTTAAAGATATTTACAAACATAAGAATATTTTTAGCTCTTAACAAACTTGATTTTTTTTATATTTATGTGTTTGTTTATTATTATTATGTTTGTACTTTTACTTTTAGTTTTAGTTTTGCCACTATTGTTCTGACGTTTTCTACACTTATATGTATATATAGAAAGAAATAAAATTATTATTATTATTATTCGAAGATGCCTCCCCAAATGAGTAATTTTTTTTCAATCAAATCATCTAAATGATAATATTACGTTCTGGCTGGATCTGTCATTGTGCCATTATTCGGTAAAAAGCGAGATTGATTAAGGCCAGAAGATCAAAATGAAGAAGATTTACGACGAAGAATCGACCAAAGATTTCGAGAGTTTAACCCACTTACCGTCCAAAGGTCGATGAAAGGCATTCGCACCAAATTGCGAACCATTGAAACCCATGGCCCTTTAGCTGTTATGTGATACATTATAATTACAGTTAAAGCTTCACTGAATCATTTTCTGTATTACCAAATGAAGTAAAACAAAATAATTATATTACAAAAATTTTCCCAAAACTTTCGTTACATACATTAAATTCAAATTTTAGTTTCAATATCTTGCGCACTAGGGCGCGGTTTACAAACACAGTAACACACACACACACATACACCAAGTGAGAGAGACAGAGCGAGAGACAAATGGCTCTGATGAAACTAGTCACACTCGAGCAAGCATGCTATACGAAAGTAATTAGTTGATCTGGTAATGAATTGTGTGTGGCCACCATATTTGCTGATTTAACTTAAGTTTAAGTTTTTGTCGTTCTTGTGTCATTTTGCGAAAAAATTGAAATATTACGACTGGAAGAACGAACTCAAACATAATTAATGCGACGTCAGGATTTTTAAAAGAAAGTACATTTTAACGCACTCGTACGAGACAGTGGCGAATATCATTTATCATATGGCCGTCGGAGTGGCCGCACAGTCGTCATGTCGACCTTACCCGCCTCATAATATAATAAATCAACCAGCTCCGGGCCACACACACACACGCATAGCGCCACCCCTTTTAAGGTTTTCTTACGCGATCGCCATGCGCCTATGAAGATTAATATCTGGAGTTAAACCAGCGTACGCGTATGACTAATCGCCCGTTCCAACTATTACGGTTAACTGATTGGGTTTACCTGTCAGCTAATTTATTTCGGCCGGAAGGAGTTATTAATGATGTACGGAGATATTAGTTGTGTCCGCTACTGTCTAGTAATTACACTCGACTTGAATTTTGTTAATAATTCCTTACATTAATTGGATACATCAAACGATGCAACTGATTGACCTAAACTTCGGATTAATTACGCCGCCCCAATTATTTAGTTCGGAAGTACTACTATTAATGCAGTTCTGGTCTCACCATAGTTTGGGCCAGCAATAATGACTACAAAGAGAGCTATTGCTTAGCTCCGATAAGTTCGGCTCACAATGCAGTATAAAGATTGTACTCAACGAAATTAACTACCCAGTGCAACACAACCCAGTTAATCCAACATGCTGTGTACTATGTGACACCCAACCTCGGGCTTCCTAAATATTTCCGTGAAAATTTTAATCAGGATGGGTAATGTCTTGATGGAGGGCTTCAAAAAACGCCATTATATACGAATTAATTCCAAGCAAATTTCGTATGGTGGGCGCTTTATTGAAATGTATATATATATGAACAATACTACTAGAAACTAGACAACGATGTACGTTGATAAAAAGAGCGGCTGTATTCCCCTACTGTCGTCCAATATTCCAATAGTATTAATATACTTAATGCGAACTGATATTATTGCTCCAGTAATTTCGGTTCCCATTTATTATTTTGGAATCGAATTGAAGGGAAATAAATCATGAATTAATTAGCTGAAATGAACAAGTTCTTTATTTTAGAATACTCTTTCAGTACCCTATACCTATTTTATAATATTTGATTTTAAATTGTGCAAAAAATAAATTTTATATGTATGTATATGATAACTAGTGAGTAAGTTTTAATGAAGATCGATATTTGATACATCTTGGCGAATAGTAAAATCAGCGCGAGAGCTCCATAAAGTCCACAGTGCAAAACCGCTATTCGAAGCAGGACGTCCGCAGCAGTTTTTCAGGATTGGTATCACGGCCCGAAACAATCTATCACGCGGCCACGGAACAAATCACGAACGAGTGCGGATATCCAACGCCGACTCTTCGCGGATTAAACACTCGGCCTCGCAAAAACTACTGCAGTTGACTGACAAACAAAAACGGGTCGTAAATTATGAACGCTACTTTCCTTACCCTCGGCGCACCGTACATAAATATTCTATGGCCATTTTCCATTTTATAACTTCCCGTAAGTTATGTATGTGATGCTTCGCGTGCGACCTTTGAATTTATTAAGTTTGTTGGCAAATAGTTGTATCGGTCGAACATTTATGATGCGGTGTGAGAGGGTTGGCATGACAAAGTTACATAATTTAATATGCATCCTAATTTTGTTGGAAAGGTAATGGAAAACTAAAGCAGCTACTTATAAAGGCTGATGAATTTAGAACTTGTATCTTTCTATAACTCCGCTGAGCAGATCATCTAAGAAGAAAATGTAAGTATCTGATATGCACCGTGCAATATGTGAAAAAAAAATATTGAAAAATACAAATAAATATAAACCAAATAAAAACTCATAACATACCAGAATGAAAATCTTCCAAAACAAAAATGCAATTAGCACAATATCAAAGTTTATATAAAGCTAAATGGAATGAAAAAGATATTTTTTAACCGAACCAAATAATAATAATAATAAGAAGAAAAACAATAAGTTAAATAACAATCAAATAAAACAAGAAGCAGAAAACAATCTGATAAATGTATACTTAAAATTTTATGAAATTTTGAAGTTATTCGGAGCGACCAATGTTCAATTTTGTTTCAGTTATTGACTTTTGTTCTAAATTCATAGATGTTCCCCTTACAAATTATGTTGCTTATTCGATATTTATCTCCACACATAATACCTTGACATTGAATCTATCAACATACAATATTTCAATATGTAATTTTGTATTTAATGTTAAACGTTTCCAATTGTGCTACTTTTGGACTGTTGTTTGAATGTTTTTACACCTCTGATCGAGAATGTGTTTTAAGTGTTATGCCAGAACCCTACGAATCCTAGCCATGAAAGTAGGTCACACTTATATTGATAATTGGAAATTTGCACTAGTATTCGTTGAGTAAAATAATTCACAAGTTTAATTTTGAAATATGAAGGGAGTTTCCGAAAGTTGGCTATTTTCAACTCAGTTTTTACATTGTTCATTTTCAATCAAAGCTGTACGCATATACTGGATGAAACTGGATGACTACAGTTCATCATATATGCATCCGTTATATGTACAACTGTGTCAAGGAATTATTTTCTCCCAAACACAAACACACATTTCATAAAACCTATACACAGTTTCGGAGTTGTGGAAAAGGGTAAAAAGTGTAAGCCATTAATTTCTGTAGAGGTATTGCTTTCAAAATAGAAGTTTTTTCTCCTTGCTACATACACATTTTAAGTTTAAAGTTTAACAATTTTAGCGCATAGGCGTATACACATACATAAAATATAATACAACATAGTTGTATAACTGTATAATTATAAATAATATATCGGTTCCACTGAGTATGAAAATAATAATTTGAACGCGTTTGATTGGAATTAGACATTTCATTTAAATTAAATAATTAAGAGCTTAGTGACGTATATTTGGACTGAAAAAACTGCACACGATTTACACATCCTGCTTAGTTTCTATTAATAATCTTAAACTGTAATTTTCTAATAGTAGTTTATTTAATTATTCTTCTATTATGGTAGCACCGTAGTTGCGGTTCCATTCAGACTAAATACTTAATCGCATCTGTGCTGAACTTATTCAAAATCGTAACGGTGCCCTTAAAGTAAATCATGTTCCGGAAGTGTAGCAACGTTAAATGATTTCAAGACCAAACGATTAGTTACGAAACCGCATACAAGTTGCAAACTACCGTCTATTTATTTCAGTTAGCAGGCGCAATGCAGTTGAAGATACAAATTAATTTAAAAGTGGATGTAACATGTGTTGCCGAATAAACTTTCGGAAGTTTCAAACGTAATTAACCTCATCCCGAATTTCAGTCTGCTGAAAAGCTCGATACTCGCATTCGACCGCAAAACGCAAACGTACGTTTACCATGAACACCCCCGAAGATTTATTTCGGGATCTCGAAGTTTGTTTTTGTCGGGTTTGATTTGATTGCTTGCATTATACCATTTATTGATTGTGTTCGTATTTAGAAGCCGCAAAGTCGTCAAACTTCCAATTAAAACGGGGAAGTGTTTTTTCGAGCTCCGAAATTAGATTTACTTGAACCACAGAATCACACTTATTGAATTCGCGCTTCACGTGTAAATATTTCGCGTAAATTCCACTAATTCTCGAAACGCAAATGTAATTTTCGCAAACCTCGCGAATTAGGCACACAATTTACTGACAATTCAATAGGTAGACGAAACTAATTTTCAACTATACGAGCGCTTTTGTCTCCAACTATAAACATTGTCATAACTCCAAAGAAGCAACAAACAATGACATCTTGAGTTGGGAATAATTTTGCATGCATAATCTTAAGAAACTTTGCGCGTTGTAGTGGTGAAAATTCATTATTAAAACTGTAATTAAGTCAAGTCACGTGACGCAGACGCAAAGTAAATTGATTTGCTTTGTATCTGGTTACGAACTCCCATTCAATGTAAGTTATATCGTTTGTATACGCAATTCCGTTACGAATAAATCTTATTCTGGCGAATCTAGTGTATTACTTAGTTAGTGCATTAATTAGCTGATTGCTTCATAGATGCATACTGCAGTGTTTTTATCGGATTACGTATTTAAAACCCGTTCATGCATATTAACAATACATTAGTATTATGCTTTTTGCTTTTAAGATAATTGCCGTACATTCTATAAACCAGCCAATACTGTTTAATTGGTGACAACAATTTCCCTAAAATTACGGTTGTATACGCGAGTGTATTAAAGTTGTCAATATCGTACTTACGTTCTCGCAATTATTCATTTTAAACATTATTTAACTGAATTAATTCGTCGCACAAAATAATGTCCTTGGGTCCATGGAAGCTGTACGTTAGTACTTAGTGTTGAGAAATTTGACCCTGGATATTTCTTTCGAATTGGTTGATTGATGTATATAAATATGTGACTGGATATTTAAATAAATAAGTAATTACCATATATCTTCTTCTTACCTTTGTTATCTTGAAACAAATTAAACAGATTTTCATGTTGTATTAACGAGAACATGAATACTCATAAATCATCACAAAATCCATTCTTTGCATGCTACATATTAATGGTACGAAATGTGCATAAATTAGAACATGTAGGAAGTAATTTCAGGGAATACAGCAACAAAACAATGTAGTCGCAATATTGAATCAAAATGAATATAAAAAATAATAATAATACGGTTGCAATATCTACAATAGTAACAAACGTTGAGGGCACTTTAAAAACCGAATCGTCTTCAAAGGATATGGCTTTCTATATTAGCATTGGCTCCGTGTCTTTTAATACACCTGTGGTGGCGCGACCATCTGATAGGGCAAACACGCAAGCTGACGTAAACACTTGCAAACACGAGTCGTGCCGCAAAAACACTATAAATAACACTCCATACCATAAACATGTCCAATTTGAAATTACAAGTAAAAGCCGCGATAAAAAATAAACGGAAACACGTCGCGAGACAGCGCTACTGAAAATGCACAATGGCAATCGAATGATCTTGACAGAAACGAGTCCGTGGGCTTTATTCATGCTACCGCCAACTCGTGTTCCATGCTTACCCAGATTAAAATATGGTCGACACCTATGGCATGGGTCAAAATCATTGGGAAAGTCTCGGTAAACTGTGATGTGTTTTTTTAAATATAATTCAAGGTCAATATAATCGATAAAAAAATAATGGAAAATAAAATTTTGCAAAAATTAATTGTGTTTCCGCTCAGTTAATTCGTTTCGTACGCCGATGAGTTTTGTTTTACGGAATCCTAAGAGTAATGTACTTCGAAACTGCATAAACACAAATATACGGATGAGGATATCGAAAGGAAAGATGGACGACTTGCATTAGCTTCTGTTACATATTTCACGCCTCAGACAGCGTCTGTTGTTGGCGCCATCTGACGTTTTGCTGCTTCATTTTCGCCCATCGGAATCCAATTGATTCAGTTGGTCTTTTTTATTCCGTTGATGCGGACGAGACGGACACAAATGTTACCGTCAATTATTGTCACTAAAATTAAAAATAATTTAAATGTAAAATAATCGTACCTACCCAGTTATTTGAACACGAATAAATCAATATTTCAACATATTTTGTTTGGTTGGTTTAATCACTATTTTTTAAATTATTTCACATTTTTTAAAAACGCATCTATCACTGTATAATTTCGGGTTCGTATGGACGATAATGTAAAGTTCACTTAAGAAAATGTAAAATGCACTAATAAAATCAATAATTAATTGTGGTGCAGTAATTAGTGAATTTTTCATCTATATGCCGAAATTTCTATTTATGTAATTAATTCGTAAATCGACTATCATAAAATGCAAATAACAAAGATAACTAATGAATGATAGTATATTCGCAGATAAAGAATAATGCATATTACAAAATTAAGTGAAATTGAGAGAATATATAATAAAACCAAACTAACGAATTTTCGCTCACATGCCGAATACTTGTGAGCCCGAAGAAAATTGTGCACAGTCCGCAGAGTAATTGAAATTAATTGGTCAATTAATTATGAACAAATATTTTTAGAAATCGATTAAAATTAATGAATGCTTAAAATGCGAATTTCCTTAAGCATATAGCATTGAGTGCATATTATTTAAGGAACATATATATATACCGATATGTACTCGCAGTGTTTGCGCAAAATTTACATTTTTATACGTTTCTTTTCATATTGGCCAGAATGTGATGTCTATGTCCGACTTTTAATTCAAATATGGCCTCGTATGTCTCTGAAACTAAATGAAAATATTTTCGATTAAACAAAGACAAGTCACCTAATAAAAGATGATATTCATAGGAACATATAAATTGATGCAAAACGTAAAATATCACAAAAAATTAGATAGATTATTTGTTTATATTTATTTTCTGTAATATTTACACAAAAGCAAAGTATCATTAGAGACGCTTCATTTAATGGACGGTGATGGGAGTCCTCCGATCGCTATGTACGCAGCTTCCTTCTGTATCGGGATATCCTGCCACATTTGGATCACAAGAGTCGATTCTTTAAAAACGATATTTAGTACGTATTAATATAGAAATGATAATTAAGTAGGAGTAATTATTTTTAAGACATGTAAACATTATATCTAATACAATTAAACAGGAAGGAACGTAATACTGGTAGTGCAGTTGAAATTAGGAACCACAACTAATATTTTAATTGAATCATTCTATATTATAACAAATCATTTTTTTACTTTCGTTATGTTTTATAGGAAATGCAATAAAAGACATAATGAAAGTAAAAATAAATATATTAAAAATGCAAGGAAACAAATTTTGAAAGAGAAAAATAAAAAATAAATATGTCAGCCCGGCGAATAGTGTAGATCGTTTATGAATTTATCTGTTTTAAGAATTTTAACTGCTGAACAGTCTCAGCAAGAAAAACAGATTCAAGTGGCTATCAGTGCCGAGCAACTATACCCGCGCATTGCACTAAACGTCAGCAAAAGGAATACAGGTATACGGAAATATTTATATGGCCAATGTGTATTTTAAATAATAACAATAATATTAAGTGTAAACATTTTAAATATAAAATATATTTAAAAAAGCTTGTTGTATCGATAATATCCTTTCTCTGTAAATAATTTACTTAAAATTACGAAATTCATTTCTATTCAATTTCATGAAATAATTTTCTCTAAGGTTAACTATTCTTTTTTAATTTTAATATGTTTCATTATTTTAATATTTAACATATTAGCCATATTGGCCGTCTTTCCTTGAATGTGTCTAATAAAATGTGTGGTTGCAGAAGGTTTATATTTTTATTCTTGAATGGGAAAAGGTTGGCTCTCAGTTATTGCGTGGTGATTTTATAAGAGTAAGATATAATTATTACGAATTTATGGTCAGATTCTGTTCCGCGTGGTTTGCGAGTCCTTTTCAAACATTTACAAGCTTTCTGCAACTCGCACTCTCCATCACAAAGTCTTTGCGTTTCATTCTTTGGAACTGAAGAGAGGGAAACGTGAAGATTACCTGATGATCGCAAGGCAAGGGCATTTGTCGAAAGCTTTATTTCTTGCCGATCTACTCATAATAATAGCAATACGATTGTATAGGGATCACAAGCATATTATTCTACCAGGTCATGTATAATTAATATTAATGGCATTTTAATTTATGGTTAACATTAGCTATAAGGAATCTATAAGAAAATATATAGATGACAATGAAGTTGAAGAATATCAAATAATAAGAGAAAAAATAAGGAAAATTGCAGAAAAAATAAAAAGAAGCATCGACTACATACAAAAGGCTAACTAGTAATATCCAGTCGCAAAATATACCGAAGAATACACATTTTAAATAGAGTTAAAAGGTAAAATAAAATCAACTCGGGATATTAATAAAAAGGTTGGAAACTTGACATTATAGCAGCACAAATATTAAAAGAACGACAAGGAAACAAAATAAAATAAATTTTATGACTAAAAATAACGGGAACGATGGAAGAAAATCCGTAAGAAAGTACAAATAAACAAAATAATTTAAAATTATACAAAACAAAATGTGCAAATCATCCGAAAAAATATACAATAAATGTAACTTAAAAATAGTACTGTCAGCATGTTTTACGTAATACTAATACGAGGATTCACATGATAAATTATCAGTAATTTAATAAAAAATAGTGCACGACGATGTCCGGAAAAAAAAAAGAATTAACATGAAACATTTTGCTGCTAAGCTGCTAACATACATCCCTGCCCTTTCAATTGTTCTAACGCTATTGAGCATTTGTTGCGCCATAATTATTAAATGTACGGCTGTCTCTTGGAAATTGTGGTTTTGTGTTCACATCCATATTTCGCAAATGATGCCATAATATTTGAAAGTCAAATATTATAAAATTTAATCAACATGTTAGCTAGGTGTGATATTTATCTGCACCTGGTAATCGAAAGAAGCAACCAGCTAGATCTATACTAGAACACCACACATAGGTGTACCGGTTCGTTAAATAGTCAATTTTAAATTTTATTTATTTAAACACATAATGGTTCAATATCTTACAATTGCAAGTCAATGCTAGAACAAGCAATAGAATATTATTCTACTTCTAATATCATAATCGAGCAGTTGTATTATTTTTTCCAATTTTACCGTACAGATTCGAACGCTACATTTGCTGCAGAATAAAAATTGCGCTACTTGGTGAACAAAACGGCGCATTACAATGTACTCAAAAATAATCACCCGTACGCATTTTCCCATTTTCGACCTTTTGCTGTATGTTCGGTAAATTAATATCAAACGTATCACATTTGATAGCCAATTCGTTGTAAGAAATTATTAGTTACTACAAAACATTTACATTTGGCGAAATTGTTGTAGATTTGGGAGAAGTTATTCATTTGTATGTTTCCAAATCCACTTACAGGTAGCTAACTCACCGCACCTATAATATTCGTAGTTATTCATCTATTTGACTCGAGCTTGTTTGACCAAAACGAATAAAACACATTTTGTAAAAGAAAATGTTTCCCCAATCAAACATTAGGGCGTCTTCAACTTATTGAGTTGTTTTCGTTAGAGATTTCATACTTGGAGTACTTTTTTAATCTCGACGTTCTTTATTGTAATTCATCGAAAAATATATTTTTTTAGTTATTTCTATCGTGAATATCGATATATTTCTGTTGGAAGCCATACTTGAACATTTTTACTCGTGCACTTCTAGCACTCGTATAATTATTCGAGGATTTGGCATGCACTCGTGACTCAACTAATGAATATTCATTGCTTTGACAATATTCGAACATTCATAGCTGGTTTAGATTTTCGAATAGCTGCAGGTGTTGTTAGACTTATTATCTAAATGAGGTGGTTATTTGACTGTAAATTGAAGGTGTCAGCCTGACCCAGGGCGCACCACATTGTTGGCAGGAAATTAATATCAGCGAATTTCTTGATGAGCACTATGGGGTGATGTCTGAGATTATCAACAATGTACGCCAATGTCCACGAGTTCCTATACCAGTACATGCTACAGTAGTCAAAATGCGATATGATGATGCCATCAATCAAGAATATAATTGTATATAGTGGATATTTATTAAATTGAACATGCGATGATGTCAATTAAGACAATATGATGAAATATAAAAACTAACCCAAGAGTTATTCATGCATTATAAAATACATCGATGTAAAAAAATCCTAGTTACTTTGAACAAAGAACACTGCTTGGGCTGTTGAATAGCTGTTTCGCCTTTGTTGGAATATTCAGCATCACGTACGCAGCGAGGTGAATTAACTGAAAATTATTGGTAAAAATAAAATAGCCGCTTTCCTACGATACCACTACACAACAATTAACAAAAAAATGATGACGCACTTGCAATTTAAAATCAGCATGCTTCTTCATAATTCGCCATTTTAACATGTTAACATGCACAATTAGAACAGTTTGGTTATTTACTTGATAGATTTGTATTTAATTTTTTTCTGTAATTATTTATAAATGTATAGGTGTAAATGAAATCTTAATTCTTAAAAAATCCGCCATTCTACGTGGCATAAGTTTGGAACAGAAATAACCATACTTAAAACCTTTTTTTTCTCGGCAAACGAATGAAATTGATGAAAATAATTGAAATTGTTTCTAGCAGCTAATTTGTGGTATGAGTCGGATGCACAGCCAAGTAAACAGGTAGGATGCGACGGCACACAGCGAATCTAGGACAAAAGCATCATTTATAACGAACGCAGATGAATAGCCAATATTTGTCATACCAACACACTAGATTTTTTTGTCGTTTAATTCGCAAACACTGGCTATTAATTAAATCGGGAAAGTATAATCCAAATATTAATTCAGTATCATACGTAATGAGTTACCTGCATTTCAAAGTTTCGTTCGCATTACCGCGAATATTTATGAAATTAAAAAATGTGCAACAAATATTATATATAATTTATCTTTGTTTAAGTAGTAAATAATTTCCTGCTATTAGAATGGAAGACGCATTACACCCATCATAACATATTCAACCCAAGGTTGTTTTAATGAAATATAATATGATATATCTAACATTTATAACGGTTTTTTTTTTAAATTTGGCGTCAAAGCTGGCCGCGAATATTTAACTGCGAACGAACCCTCATTATTAATTTGACATCTTAACCTATGTCTAACCTCACTTTTAATTACCAAAAGTTGTTACTTAAGTGACGTTTGAGTGTATGTACAAAATTGTGGTTCGTTCACAGTTAAATATTCATGGTCAACTTTGACGCCAAATTTTTAAAAACACCCGTTACTAGAGCATTATTCACTTGCTCATAAACGACATTTACTAAAAATGTAATTGAATTATTACAGTAACGGGTACATAACATAGTCGACATCTTACATATACAAAATAAACTCGAGGCATTGAATTTATTAAAGTCATGGGATATCCATATCACTTAAATAGCCAAATATTTTTAAGTACATTTCTAACAACTTATTTTAGAATATTATGAAAATTAAGACGAGTCATTAAAAGATGTTAATAAAATTTGTTAAACGTTTTTGGCATCAATAAGTTTTGTCAAATAAAAATTACACTGTGCATATTAATTAATTCGTTTTTGTTGACCTCAGCAGGCAAATGTAATTTAGCAAACAGGACCGCGTTTGAACAAAACGGAAATTTCGAGTGATCGGGCGGAAAGTCGTTTGCAAATATTCCTTTTCGCATACACGAGAACATTATTTTAGTGCGTACTCCGGTGAACAAATAAATCTCGCTTTGAACTACGTCGAATGGGAAATTAAATAATGGAATTCTCCGAACGGAGAAATGAAATTTCCGCGTACCCACTTCGGTCTAAATTACAATAAATATAACGAAATCTCGCTGCGAATTTGACTTTAATATGTTAAAGTGCTTGCCGGAAACCTCACACTGTCTGCAAATTTAGGGCGTTGAAGTTTCTTATTATGTCAAATTATTGGGACGATTATTATGTACGAGATTTTTCCCGTTTTTCGTCTTGCATTGCCTCATGGATTTTCCAGACAAGCTTTGAACTACAGCAGTTTGTGCATAGTTGAATACAAACTAGTGTGCAGTTAACTAATACTGCTAGTGATATTTTGTATATATGTTTCTCTCACAATTGATGAAAATATTGCATAAGGATAAGTTCCGCCATAATTTTAAATTGAAATAAACGTCTATAGTGCGCAGAATATGTGTGGTATATAACATCAGATAGAGGTATTAGTGCCTATTTGGATGTAGTTTATGTAAGACTAGATCAATATAATATTTTTACATATTTATGGGGTGTACGCCAAATTTCAGGTCGTTAGGGGTTACGAGGGTTTAGGAAGAAAATATGAATATGAAGTTCATTACGTGGAACGAAACAATTATATAATTCAAATTGCATACTTTTAGGAAATCCAACGAAATTAAAATATGCTATACCAGAAGGTGGTTTGGTTTATCATAAGAAGCGCTGTTGGTTGGGTTTTATGCAGTAAAATTTTACTCGTTCAGACAAAAATTTACATTTATAAAAATATTGCTCATTATTGCAACTACTTTTTCATAAAATAATTCATTTACTTCCAAATATACATTTCAAGTGCATCTGCAGTAGAAAAGATTAGATTTGGCTTAAAACTACGCCTAACGCCTAACGGTGTGAATACAATGAAGCACACCCGGCTTAATGTGAAGTTTTAGTTTCTAGCAGGTTCAGTAATGTATTATCAAGCGGCGCCAGTTCATTATTAACGAGTTTTGGGTGATATTTCTTCATGTAAATCGCTTCTAAAGTATTTATGTTTCAATTGATGTTGTGTTTTTCAGTCTCACGTCGGTCGTCTCAATTAAAATTTTAATTTAGTTTATAGTGTGTAACATAGTGTCATACCAATGGGTTCTTTATCAAGGCCTGTCGTGGATAAAGAAACAAGTAGTAATATCAATAAAATGTTGAATTTTTGAAATTTATATATGCCGCTGTCTAAATAATTTTTGGAGATTTTATATTATATTTGCTATATTTTAGTATCTTTTGTTTAGCCATTTGAATTCTTCAGTATTTAGAAATATTGGGCGTCAAAGGGGATTTTTCACCTTCCAAAAATCGACGGGTTTTGCTACAGAATTATTTTTGATAATGGTCACGTGTCAAATCCATAAATTTTGCCATTCATAGGTTTTCATAAAAGCAAAGTATAGCAGTGTTTACAGCCCATGGTCTCATACATTCGCCTCATATTATTTTTTTATTAAACATCAGGAAGTTGAGGTAAGCAACTTCTCTATCGCTGTGCTGAAATGTGGAAACCCAAGTACGAAAACACCTACGGTCTAGTGGCCAGCATAATAGTTGGGCGAGCGTAGTACATGCGCCGCGTCATTGAAGAATTCGACGGGACGGACTGAGTCAGAGAGCATTTTACCGAAGAAAAAATGAGGGACAGGGAGAGATACGTCGGGCACGACGACTTATTTGACAGAAGTAATGGCTAAAAATATAGTAGATCTAAAAAAAGATAAAAGATATAAAAGAAATGAGAAGATAAGAAGAAGAATTACAAGAAGAACGAAAGCAACTAAAGAAAAGAATAGAAGTGTTGGAAGTAAGAGCAGAAAAATAGGAGAAATAACATCAGAATAAAGGGATTGAGAACGCACATCAATAATCAAAAAGTAGGAGTTGGCGATTTCTTCTAAATTACAAATAGCCACAAAAGGCAGAGGACGTATATGTGACCAATAAAGGACAAGGAATGGTAGTAGAAAAGTTGGGAACATGACGTGTAAAACTAGAAACTATGACACCCAAAAGGAAGTTAAAGTACACGACAATCTAAATTGATAATGATCTTATGGTGGTAGAGAGAAAGATACAAGAAATAAAAAATATTACCAGAAAATGTATACAGTAGGATGATAGAAAACTAACAACGGTGTGAAGCAAGGACATGGAAACGAGCATGGCAACGTGAGAATGAATGGAAAAAAATCGAAACTACCACAAGAAAGGCGAATGAAATTAAAGAATACAAAAGAGGAATACGGAAAGTCGGCAGCAAGAACATGGAATGATTAGTGAAAGAAACTAGAGAAGATAGAGTCATATGCGAAAAAGGAATTAAAATATTGGTCCAAGGAATAGACAAGGACAAAGTGGCCTTGCAGGAGATGAAGCAAAATGAAAATAAGATAATGGAAATTAGAAATTACACTATTTTTAACAACTAAGAAACAGATAGAAGAGCAGGTTTTCTAGCAGGGGAAAGGTTGAAGGGTTTGGTTATTAAATTCACACTAGTGTCTGAGAGACGTAAAGTTACGTCTGTGACATAAAATTTATCACGAACATTAGGATATGGATAGTGATCACCATTTAATGGTGGCATACATGAAAGGAAACACAACATACAAAAATGTCTTTACAAGAACAAGAGAGAAAAGCTATTAATATGAAAAACTGCAAGAAGAGTGAATACAAAAACACACAAGGAAATAGTACCGGGAGAGTTAGCAGTAAGAGATCATGAAAAGGAAATTGAGTCAGATAGAACTATTACTTGGAAATGCAAGGAAGAAGTAGTGCCACAAAAAAATATTAAGAACAAGAAAGAAAAAGAAATGCAAGAGAAGAATTGATAATATATAATACAACAACAAACAAAGAAAGTCCAAATTACAGAGGCAAATAATATACGTTGAAGAACAAGAGCTTAATACGAAGATAAAATAAAGAACATGATGGATGGAAGAAGGGGGAGTACATCTACCAACAGAGAAGAAACTTAGATATGTAATAAAAAAATGTAAAAGTCATAAAAGTGCAAAAGAAAACAGCATGGACGCAGAACTAATTAAATAGGAGACGATGTGCATACAACTTAATGGTAAAAATATGGAACAAAGAAGAGCTGCCAGAGGGGTGGACAAAGACACTTATATACCAAAAGGAGATTTTATGCGACAATTACAGAGTAATTGCTGTATAAGATGTAATATATAAAATATTAACCCACGGTATACGGAATAAATTTAAATAATATTTCGAAAAAAAGCAACTGGGAAATGTCAATGTGGATTCAGCAAGGGAAGGTTGGTGACATATGAAATTGTTTCTTAAAGCAAATCCATAACAACTGCTACGAGCGTAAAGTAAAACTCAAAAGGTTTTTATTTTAGAAAGACCATTGATTCAGTTATAATAAAACAATATAAAGCCATAGAAGATCTACAACTACCAAATAAACTCATACGCTCAGTATGAATGACAATGGCAGGGTAAGAATGAATGGAATTTTATCAGAAGTTTATCAAGGAGAAAATGGACAGCGACAGGGTAACCCGCTTTCAACAATTTTATTTAACATCGCATTGAGGCTGTAATAAAAGGGAGCACATTGAAGAGACAGGGAATAATGTATAATAATATACAGGACAGTGTTGGCGTAGGCGTATGCGGATGGCCTAACTAGTACCTAAAACTGGCACATACTTGAGGAAAATAGTGAGCAAGCAGTGAGGAGCAAGACTTACACAGGCCAAGAAATAAAGGAGCCAAAATGAAAGAGGAATGGTGAGATGACGAATGAGAAACGGGTCGTATATTTAGAATAGAAAATGGAAAGGCATACAAGTTTGGACAAGAAACAAGACAACAGGAGCACTGAACAAATTGTTAAATTCGAAAAACTTATCAAGGAACACGAAAAAATTATTTATAAACAGTATTTATATATACAAGATAGGAAAGAAAGATGCTTAGAAGAATTCACGATGGGAAAAAAACGGGGAAGTATGGGCCAGCAGAACAAATGCAGAAACAAATAAGCTCTACGGCGAAGCTAATATAGTGAAAATGCAAGAGTTACGTTGGTTAGGGCATGTGGAGCGACACAAAGCAGAGTGACTAAAACAGTGTTGAGAGGTGGAATATTAGAACCAGGGCGGATAGGAAGACCAAGCAAAGCACGGTTGCCTGCAACGGAAGACGACATAAAATTGTTAGGTATAAGAGACTGGGGGGTAATAAATCAATAAAGTAAGCCCTAGGCGTTTAATACATGTATTGTTATGTGTTTAAGCTCTGCCATATATAATTTAAATAATCAGAAGTAATTTTCTGAGGTGCATCACTTTTCTCCTTGGTGTTTCTAATTGCGCAACAAACTATTCATGATTTCAATTTTAGAGTGTGAAGATATTTTATTCAATTACTCGATGAATTTCATAAAAGTTTTGCAAAATTAATTAAAATCTTATTGTTTTGATTGACAAAAATTACCAGCATTTGATTAATAATAAATTCATCAAGAGTTAAAACATCGAATCTTCAAACCAAAAAGATTGAAACGGTATTTCTAATTGTTTATATTATAATAGATAATTATATTTCAGTGATTATTAATTTGTAACGATATGTCGATTTTTATTGTTCCAGTTTGCGTACATTTTAGTTACAGTCTGTGAAGTTTCCGCCGTATTTAATTAATGCCGTGTTAATTATGTCCATGTATCAAGATGCGAACGATCAATGAAATGCACAGTGTGCTTCCGTAAACTACATTACCCTTAGCTGCACTCCTGCAATGTTAGCAAACTAATTGAAGTAACAAGTTTCCGCTACCTTTATTTCGGATTTATCTTTTTGTTTCCTTAATTATTTCCATTGTTAAACAGGCAATTTAAACCAGACTTGATTTATTTACGAATACCGGCTCGCTGTAATTTATGTCGTTTGTATTGGATGTCGGGTTTAGTTTATTTTAATTGAAATTAATGATTGTTTTTCCCTATATGTATGCGGTGAGTTATTTTTACTTGTGAAATTAGTTTTGAGGTATAATCTTTAAAAAATAAAACGAAACGAAAAATTTAAAATGAATTAAAATCAAATAATGTAATAGCGAATAATATATAAAAAATCTTGCATAATTTATTACAAAAAATATATATAAATTAACGTACAATATAATGCTTGTCATGTTCTATGGCACTTTTAATTCATCACATCCACTATTCTCCCCCAATCGGGCACTATAACTGATATATTATTATTATTCTTAGTTGTTTTGTCTCATTTATCTAATGTATTTAGACAGATAGCAATCAAATTGTATAAATTTAAGTGCAGTAAGGAGTGGTTATATCCGGGGAAGGCCTGCTACGCAACTGATATCGAATTCCATTTCCTTTTTACGATATTTGATTTGATGTGAGCACAAAAATTCATTATATCTGAGGTTTTATATCGTCTTAATTTTAGCAAGCGATATGTCCGGAGTATAAATGTAATTCATACCAGCCATCGATTGAACATATTCGTGATTTAACTTTGCGTCTCTCATGTTTTGTAAATAAACTTTCTAATTATAGAAAATAGATACAAAATCGCCTCGTCGCGTTGGCGTCGATCTTTCAAGACCGGCAGCGCGGATACTCTGAAATCATTTTATTTTCTCGATCTTTTCGATGTTTGTCTGTTGTTATATGTACGAAAAGGCGCGGACGGAAGAGTAAATCGCACACTAAACGTAACAAATTGATTTTGTGGATCAAAGGCGGACGTCCGTAAATGCTGACGCCAGTTTTGACAGCTGCCATGTCTCCCACCCTAACCGTCGTTATTCCCGTCATCGGTTCATTTTTTGCGCACTAACGATGTCTCCGAAGAAAGCTGTTTATCTATAAATCGACCACTTAGGGATATTTTCCTTCGGGAAATTTCCGTCGATGCGTCCTTGCAAGTATTTTACTATCTTTGGTCTTGCAATCTTTTTAACACATAACACGTGTACTGAATTTAGCTAGGGTTTAGTTAATATAATCGCAAGAATAGAATAAATTATGTGCATAGTGTAAAACCTATATATAATACGTTCATAATATTATAAAGAATCTAATCTAAACTCAATATTTAGTTACTACCGCTAGATAGAAAACATATATATGAAACGTACAGTAAGCAAAAATAATTTAATAAATGAGAAATAAAAAAGAAATGGGCATAATAGAGTGTACCTTAAAATCAGGACAAATTCTGTCAAAGGATACAAAAATGGATTATGTATGTATTCTTGTATTCTTGGCTGGTAATTGCAAAATCTGTTTCGTGTCTACAATGACGATAAAAAAGGAAAAGTTTCATGTTTCCATATTGGCAGCTGTATCCTTAGTGCACAACAATTATTTTGCTGTCATGCTCAAAGTTTGTAACGGCACGAGAAATTCGCATACTCAAAATTAAAGATTGAATGTCTTCGTCAGATATGTTATCCCAAATAGCAAGCAGGTGCTGTCTCAGATCCTCCGCAGTATTTGAAGGTGGTACAAGGGCTCGGAGTCGTTGTCTCACCATTCATAACATAACATTAAGGCAAACTTTATTCAGGTATTGCGTCACAATTATAGCACTATACGGTTTCGTATTATCGTGCAATTATGATATTAATTTGTTTTGTATTTATTTTTAAACAATTAAAAATTTTAAATACGTTTTTAAATAGAAGATATGGAAGTATATGAAAACTCGAATTGGGTTGGTACTGGTCGATTGATTAAAAAATATTAAAAGTGAATATTTCTTTTTTAACTTTAAGTAATATATTTAAAAAATTTAAAAATTATCTGAAAATATACATGTTATGTTGAATTTGGAGTCGAGTTCGGGACAACTATTTGTTTATTATTAATATTTAAATATCTTTGAATTTAATTTTTGAAACCCTTTCATGATTCACAATTTCATTAAAAATTAATTGTGTAAATTATTTCCTTAAATATGTGACCACTATGATATTTTTTCTGCAAACTGAGGTTGTAGTTTTCCTTTATGTAATCAAATTACAAAACTAGCTGATAACATATCAACCACGAAATCTCCGTAAATTTATTTAAATAAAAAAATACCCTTAAAAGGACCACTAAATTATTATTATCCTTTTCAATTTTAATAATATTGTTTCATTTGCACTTGCCCCGAAACTATCGTACGATAAATTCTTCCACCAACTTCCCCGTTAATTTTTCCGACTTCGATTTAAAACACATCACTCGCCCTGGAGTTTTTTTTTCTCCGGACCCCACCCCGTTTTTACCAGGGCCCTCCAGTGTAAAACCCAAGGATGTTAATGCAGACGTATATCCTCTTCGAGAAGCTTTTCATGAAAAGTTATAAGAAGGTCAATAACTGAGCTTTCCAGACTGCAGACTGTTATGTACAGCAAGATGTTACCTTGGAAACACATGCAGGTCTGGACTTGCAGAACTAATACCTCCCCAGACCATAACTGAACCAGAAGCCCCTTTCCCAGAGTGTTACACAACATGCCGATCAGAGGAATTCAGGCAAAATCCGAATTCGTCAGAGAACAACACTTGGACCCAAGCGTTAGTGTTCAAGTTCAGACACTCATGGGTAAATTGTCTTCTGGCTATGCGATGGTCTGTAGACAATATCGGTCCAGTAGCAGGACAGTTTGCGATGTAAACCAAGTTCCAACAGTCGTTTTGTCACAATTTCGAGGATCACATTGTCATTTTTGTTTCTGGACAACTCCACCTAATGAAGCCTCCTTATGGCAGTGAAGCGTTACTGAACAGTTAAAAACACAAATAAAGTTTTTTAACGGTGTTGGAATGCGAGGTGCTCTTAGACCCTATTTCAAGTAAAAACAATTGCACGCCTCGTTACTTGTACATTTCATTAAACTCGCATTTTTAATATGTTTACTATAGAAAATTCAAGTTTCTCATATACGTATGTATGTACGTATGTATTGTCATTATGTACAGTCTTAGTCTGGGTAGGGCCATGTTCAGTTTATAGTTATGGCGCTGAAGGAAGTTTGCTGAACAGGCGTTTCTATTTTTATCGGTTTCTCTATAACATTAGCATAGTTATACTCTGGCTTTAATCTATTGTTCTTTCTAAACACAAACTTATCAATGATAATGGATTTTAATCTTTGCAATAGTAGTTTCATAACAGTTTCGAGAACACTGTTATAAAAACGGTTTATGGTAGAATTTAAGTCATAATACACTCCAAGTTAACTTCTTTTTACATACTTTAAAGAAAGATTTCAATTCATTAAAAATTAATCATTTTGAAATATCAATTATCTAATTGAAAGAAATATGTCTCTCTAAATAAGATGGAGCTTTAAGGACAGTTATAATGGTTATGCATCAAAGCTATCCTATAACTTGTTATGTTATCAAGCTATGCGTAGAGCAATGGAATTGCAAATCTACAAGACTGCATGTGAACAAATATAAAAATAAAATTCCGTCCCTCCTTCAACTACAGAAAACTTTATTACATAATGTTTTCGTTCCATTATGTGACTGAGGATCACACATGGAAAATAACGGGAGGTTTTCTAATAAAAGACATTTAAACTTATTTGCATGCCGAATAGCCAATCTCGAGCATCTCCGAACCGCAGTCGCAAGATTTCATTGAACAGACTCGCGTTTCGACGCTTTTTTCCCCGCTATCTCGACGTATAAGTAAACGTCGTCGTGTCTGCCTACAAGTCTCTGTGTGTGAGTGTGTATCTTTCGAGCTTTTCAATTTCAACGAAATACCTTCCATTTATCTGTCTGCGAGTGGATGCTTCACTTCGACGGGGAATAATTGACAGGATCGTGGTTGTAAGTGAATTCTTAACATGAATGATACCTCAGGACTCTATCTCGGATCTTAGTCGAGTCAGTCGCTTTAACGGTTTCAAATAATCGACTACTTACGGAGATAGAGTGCGCGATAACGCCAGGATCATTCATGGTGTGCGCAGGAAACAGAAAGGAAATTGCTTTTTCGTTTTGTTAGGGCGATTTACTTGATTGTAAATAATACCACTGCTTAATTGGGAACATTTAGAGAACTCGGTGTCGGATGCTTCATTTGGTAACAAACTTAGAACTGCCTTTTCTTAGAGGTCTATGCCTAATGCGATTTTACCAATGTTATTACTAAGATATGTAATATCAGCGTTGCAAGCAGAGATCGTTCTCCAAAATGAAACTGTTTACAAAGAATATGCACATCCTGCTGAGTCTCAGAAATGCAGATATAGCAAATAATATAATGCCGTTTAAAATTATTATAAATTTTGTATTTAAACGCTTTTTACAAGAAAGTCTGACACTGAATGATTTCGTCTTTAAATTGGCAATTTGACCGTTAATTTACTAACTATGACATTTAAAAAATGTCCGAAATAAACACATAGCTCATAGTAAAGTGATCGTTGGTTTTCCTAACCAGGTCTGGAATGAAAGATCAAGATTGCATGTTAGAAGCTCTAAAGCACTTTACGTTAATAACATGCTGCCGCGCGTTCATTTCAGTCCAAGTTTAGCACCCGACGGCTTTTCAAGGAAGATATGTTTATTGTGCACAATTTGGATGCCAATCCCATGATAAATAATTAATGGCTTATTTTTCTGGTAAGCGAGCATTATTGATCATCCTAATATCCTCTTAAATGTACCATAATATTAAAGCGTGAAATATGATGTTTTTACTAATACATTGTAATAAAAGGAAGCGCCTAAGTAGTATACTTTGCATAAAACACTGCACAGCGGTGAACTTGTTCCTTAATTAATTTTCAAAAATAAATCCCCACGTTGAAATAGTGCACATGGGGCTTCTTATTTATATTTTAATTATTAATGCTATAATTCGTGGGTCATTTGATTTAATTCCGACACATTCAATTACAAATTTAATTGAACAACACCGAATATATCTTTTTCTTGAGCAATTTCCATGCAAATCGAATTGGATTACGCTACGTCTTAAAGACAATAACATAAACATTAATGAAAGTAATTAAGAGTGGCCGTAGCACAGTAAATAACCGGTGTGCTCTGGTTCTCTTAGAACGCGCAGTGAATACATGTCTACTTTTTCATTTACCCTTTCGTTTCAATAATACTTAATAATAGATGGCCATATGTATTTATCCTTTTGTACTTTTTTTACGCCGTAAAATTTTTCATGACTCAAGACAATATATTTCTCGGGAATCGATAAAAAAGAGGTTGATATACGGGTACTATTTGATCCATTAAATATTAATAAAGGTAATAGCTTAATTAGTTAATGGCAGGATAAATATAAAGATGTTTACAATTATTAAATGATATAGTAGTATTTGATTAATTAATTACTCGTTGTACTCGGAGATCAATGAGGGTAGTCAATTTGTTTTCATTTCTTGTAATTAATTAAACACGTCCGCCAAAACGTGATACCATCTGTTCGGCCAACCCTTATATCCCATTAACGAAAATTATGTATCTGTTCTTCATCACTCGGCAGTGGTGAACTGGACTCCCCCAGTTATTACATAATAACATTAATTGAAAGAATGATATTGGACTCTTAAATATATAAAAATGAAAATATCACGAAATTGATAACTCAAAATTTTACACAATACCTTGTAGAATTATAAATAGTAAACCATTACCCTACTCTTGCTCTAATAGCGTTTCGCGGTAAAAGTTGTAGAAACTTACATCCCTATGTAAAATTACAATCATAAAAAAAGTATTGCGATAACTTACAACTTTTTTCACAACATTCGTCATTCGAGAAAACTAATAAAACACTTTATGCAAATCTGCTAGCTTGATCAAGATACCATTTGTCATTTTGGTACAGTTGTATCTCACTAGTTATAGTTGTGTACATGCACGTATATGGAAAGCAATCATAATTTACTCATACGTCTAAGAAATCATACGCGTTCGAGAAAAGTTTCTTAAAACGAGCAGGAGGAAACTTTACGCGATACAAGAATGAAAAAGAAAAACGCGCATGTCAAACGTGTTTCATTTTAACTGAACGATAACCTATTTCGAATTCAAAAGCAGTCTCGGATTGTAAATAACTCACATCTAAAAGTTTGCGAACTACTTACACATAAATCGCTTATAACGAGCTATGTTGTTACTTATGTTCCCGTTTAATTGCTTACGTGCACACATAATTTGTAATCAAATACTTCATATATAAATACAGTGTTTACAATTTTCAAAAATAAAAATATTAACCAAAGATGACGTTAATTATTATAACCAGGATTTTTAAGTAACTTCATGATAGATTTTGTGAATACTATTAATTATGTAGAGTTCATACTTAACACACATATACATCTTCGAGTAATTAATTTTTTTATAGTTACGTCGTTACGAATCTTAGGAATAAACAGCACATGAAAATGGGGTATACCATATAAAGATTTAATAATTATATGTATACTGCGTATTAGAAAAAAGTGAGCATATTCTTTGAAATGAGCCGCCGGGAGAGATATTTCTACATCAAAGCTCGCCGTAATTTGAAATTATAAATGGAAAGAGCAGTAACCCAGTTTTCAAATTACAGGACATCAAAACATAATTATCTTTCATGTAATCACGCAGTGCGTTAAAATTTATCGGTAAGGTTGTTTGCGATAAAGTAAGCTGGAAAAGTCTATTTAGTAAGTGTGATGCAATTAACAAAAAGATGATGGTAGAATTAATTTATCTAATTTGTGTCTAGATTACTTTGAGCTAGGTTAAAAAGCACGGTGTGGTGCACTCTATTAAATAATGCATTGAACCTCTAAAAGAAGAAAATTTACTATGGCATTAAGATATAAGAGGTGATTATTCTATTTATAATGAGCACTAATATAAGAATGATGAACGAAGTTTGCCATGTCTACCTTTAAAAAAAATAAATCTAAAGTTCAAAATAAATCACCTTAATATAGTTTCTGATGGATGGAAACGAACTATAAAATAGCAAGTCAAACTAGTAGCTTGTAATTGTTACATGGCATTGTTGCCGTATTCGAAATTGCCATTAATGTTAAAAAAAATATTGATATGACAGACAGCAACGCGCCATTCGAACAGCACGCTACTAAAAAGCAATGAATACATACTATCAACCCATAGCTTTATTGCTATGATAGAAAAGACTACAGCCAACAATGTAACCATAGCAAACAAATAAGCGACAAAGGTATACTTCAGGTAGCAGATTCACTTAAAAAAAAGTCAATGGTTATCCTATGGAGGAATAATTATTTATATATATTGTTATTAAATGTTAATTATAATTAACAATTTCGATAAATTTAAATTCTAAATAAAGATAAATCTACTACAATAAAATGCAAGAACAATAAATAGCAAGTACGATGGAAAAGTAAAATTAATCACAAAAATCAACCAGACTTGCAGACAATACATAGACACTAATTATAATTCAATTGTACTAATCGAACGACTGTAAAAATTACAATGGGATAACATTTTCAAGCTACATGCTTAGATAGGAAATAAAGTGAAGGAATCACAGTATGGTCTTAGATAAAATAGGGCAACATAGGCTTATATATTCGAAATTAGACAAGTTAGTGGTTCCAGTATGGAAAATAGGAAACAAGGAATTGGTCAAGAATTAGAGGGGGATAACGCTAATGGATGAGATATATAAGATATACGCGGCGATGATAGCTGAAAGACTTAACGAGGAGGTAAAGATATTAGGGATTTTACCAGGAGGCCAGGCTGAGTTAAGGAAGGGCAGGCAACAAGGGATAATATGTACATACTCAACTAGTTAGCAGAGAGGGAAAGGACAAGGAAAAGATGGATGATGTATTTGACGTTCATGGACCTAAGAGTAGCATTTGACAGGGTGGATAGGAAGATATTGGCGAAGGCAATGGAATGAGTGGGAACATCAGAAGTACTAAGGAAGAAGACGGAAGAATTGTAGGTGGAAACATGATGCGAGGTGAAAATAGGCAGTAGGAGAACGGAAACGTCTAAAACAACAATATGACTGAGACAGGGGTGCCCGTAGAGCCCGAAATTATACAATATATATACATAGGAGATGGAAGAGGTATTAAGGAAAGGACAAGAATTTGATATTAGGATAGGGAAAAAGAGGATATGGACGTTAGCATTCGCTGATGACATAGAAGTATTGGCAGAGACGGCGGAACGATTAGAGCGAGCAGGGACAAGGTTGGTTAAATATCTAGAGAAAAAGAAGATGGAAATAAACGTAGAAAAAACAAAGATTATTGTATTCAGAAAAGTTAGAAGGGAACAAAGCGGGTGAAAATGGATTGGAAGAACCTTTACCAAAAAGCAGGGATAGCTTGGCAGGAAGCACTAAGGTTAAGGGTAGAAGGGAAGGAGATGGAGAGAGAAATCGGTGGAAAGATGGAAACAGGTAGAAGCCCAAGGAAAAGAAAGGATAATGAGGAAGGCAATAATAACAATAATGGTGTATATACTTTTTACATACACCACAACCCTTCAATCTAGTTTAGTGCTTGAAAAGCACCAGTTCTAAAACAAAAAATACATCAAATGCGTCATTCTAACAGGATTGTGAAAATGAACTTATAATAAATAGGATGGGGTTATTATATACCGACGCGACGGTATGAAAACTTTATTTTTAAATCTTTAATTTTTGATAGTGTCTCATGCAATAAATAATAATCCAAGATGGATACAGAATGTAAGGAATTGAAGTTGGCACTAAATAATCCATCAAGACGAATTGAGAAGTATCGGATATGGATCAGCTGTAGATAACGGATACGAATGCGGATTAAGCATCAAAAGACATTAACATTAGTCTTCGGAAAATTTCTGAAGAAACTGACAAAAATCAAAAAATTAAAAGAAAACGAATCAATTGAAAATGTAAATCAAACTAATTGTTACAAAACGTCAAAAAACCATTAAAAAGTCATTTGGCGCAAACTTAAAAAATGTCAAAAATGATAAAAATATGTAAAAGGAATTTACTAAATCGAAAGTTAAAAGTTTAAAAAATACCTAAAAATTGAAAGAAATAAATATTATCAAAATACGTAAAAAAACTGTTAAAATTGCCACAAAATTATGAAAAATAAAAGAATACATCTCTTGAAAACAATCCAAAAAGTCGATAATTATTTAAAAAAATTGGCTGACGTCAATAATTTGGAGAGTTTAAAATTAATAAATGAAACTCTCTTATTGTTTCAAATTATTGAATGGGATGTTGACGGTTGAATCCTTGACATTTGAATGTTCCAAACAGCAATAAGGTATAAAAATATTTCCACATTCTTCGATAATTTGAATTGTTTTTGATCACATGGTATATGTACAGTGTGGTATAGACAGTTGTCGATTTTTGTACCCCATGTAAATCGAAATATTTGACATTGTCATGTAATTAATTAATGATTATCAAGTGGCAGATTTGATTAAGCTGAAATTTTGCATTGGCATAGCTGGAACACGTACTAAACACATAGGCTATGACAAAATGTCCGCCAGTTTGAAACAAAATCTGGGCACTCTCTTGCAGGAACGCATTCACTGATTAGCCTGAAAACAGGAAGACTTAGTTCGCCTAGTTGCAATGGGATAACATTTTCAATCGCATCCGTAAATACGTCTAGATATCAAGTAAATAGATTGAAGGGATCACAGTGTGTATATTAGACAACGAAGTGAAAGGGATGTGGCGAGGGCGTTCTATATATAAAAGAACCGAGTGGAAAATTCTAAGTGGCAAAGATGCAACTAATATCAGAAGCCTAATTCCTATCATAAACTAAGAAAAAATATGCAATATAGTACTGAAACAATGCAAATACCTCAAGAAATACATTAAATGCGTAATTCTTACTCGTTTCAGGAAAATGAACACATAATAAGTTATATAAACAGTTATATTATGCTCATAACACAAAAACTTTATTTTTAATTATTCAATCTCTGAATTTTTAATAGTTTTATTTATTACTCTTGGGAAATTTCTAGCTACGCTCGGTAACTTGGGTCGGGTTGGGTTGGATTGCCCATAGTTCAGTTTGGTTGGTTTGCGGCAAATTTCTTGGATAGAGAGGATCGAATTGGATTATATGTAGAAAGTAGGATGCGCGCAGTCTCAACTCAATCGGAGCCGGATGAGAGGGCTCTCCACGGTAGCACTGTCGTAATCGGTGTCGTGAATTAAAGTGTATACCTGATTCCCAAGAAGTGGAGACCAGTATGTTTGATATATTAATGACGGCCCATCAACGTGTCACTGTACCAATAACAAGCCAACCTATGTTTAGAGGTTTTTCTTATTACGATAAATAGGCAGATAATAATTCGCAGCGTCAAGGGAACAATGTTGGTTAAATTGGTAACTTTCAATATTACCATGCTACCGCATTGAGTAACATAAGTCAGAATCTAGAACGTTATTTGCACGGGAAATTTATGCCGTGGTGAATTTAAATTGAGAAATGGGTCACATATATAAATCTAGAAAAACTGAAGCTTATCATGTCGACAGAAATAAAAATGCAGGGGCAATACAGTTCGTGCGGGCTGAAATATGACCAAACGCTCGCATCCATCATCTGAAGGAGTTTTTCGCGCTCACGTACAAATACACTATAAACAGCAAACACATATTTAGAATAATGTACGAAACATATAGCCGTTTAAAAGCGTAATTTACACGACCACACCACAGTGCGTTTATTTAGGAGACACGTCCGTCGCATTTCCTAACTCATTCTCCCTAATAGCAATCTTTACAATGTCATTAATCATTCGGATCAAAGCTAAATACCTTTTTATTGATTAGACCATATAATCCCGTTCGGAAAATTACAGCGCATCAAAAAGTTAATGTGTAATAAATTATATGTTGTAAGAATAGTTGTCTTGTTGTATTACATCGGAAAGTTGTTGGTAATGATACGGTTTGTAACAGATTTTAAAGTGTGGAATTACTTTCACCGTAAAGAAAATTAATTAAATATTATTCGTGAAATCGTGTTTGATATGAACCATAATTAGGGTATACTGGCAGCCTTCTTGTATAATTTCAATAAATATAAGGTGAAAAATTCCTAATAAAATAATAGACAAAATATTTCCTCAAACAGCCCATATGAGTCATAATACTTTTATTAAAACATTAGCTGAACTAATATAATTGTGTTAAAATTTTGATCTTGTTATGTTATAAAGAACGAATTGCCAGGCCAATGCCGCTTAACTATTATTAGAGTTATAACCATATATACATAATTATATATTAAAAATGCAGGTTAAATCACTTAAGTCCAAAAAGGTAACCATTTTAATCTAGGAAATCTAAATTATAAAAGGTGTGAAAACGTTAGTCATTATTATCTTTTTAGATCTATTAAGATCGCCGCCATTATAAACTTAACAAGTAGCCTAGAGGATCACATCACGCTCCATTACAGACGGCAATATAAATTTGTTCGTATGCTTTTTAATTGAATTTTACACAACAAAGCGAAATTAGATTTTAATTTATGGGCGATAAATAGTATATCAAATATTGATGTTAATTTGGTCATTCCGAAACATGCTTGAAATTATTTTTGCAATGAACTGTTTAATGTACTGATGTACGCCATTCAAAACAATTAAATTATATTAATTCAAAATGAGTGTTGTATAAAATAGTCAAATGAAAAATTCATAGTGTATATCCTTGTCGTACGTGAAGTACGGATATTGCCCAGATATTAATTTGCTTGCCACCCGTCGCGAGGAATATGATGAGGTTCAGTTTGCCGCCAAAAAGACGGCACGGTGTGCGGGCCGTGTAACGATGTCACTATAGCGACTGGCTTTCATCAAACCCGTCCCTCTTCATATTATCATGTCTTAAACACTGCCTTTGTGTATGTTTGTACGTTGAAGTGCATTTAGTTACTTAAGGTCATGCTAAACAACTTATTTATTTTTTTGGGATAAATGTCATATAACAGTGAAACAATGAATCAAACAAATAGCAAATATTTTTAAGTATTGAATATTTGCAGTTATGTAAAGATCTTTATGCAGTTATGCGTTTCATTTTTATCGTTGTAGTATTTGAATTGAGCGTTCGAAATTTTAAAAATACACCCATGATTTTTTTACTGAATACAATAAGAACAAATTTTATTATATTTCAATGAAATACTGCAATAATTTACGTAGAGAAATTGAATTTCTTCTTGAGGAATTATTTCTCACAAAAGCATTTGACGCATAATTTCTACTAACAACTAAATTCGCATACAAATTATTTCATCTAATAGAAAAATCACAGCTATATACATTTGCGCATCCCCCAAGGCATTAGACTTTCGTTGTTTGCACTACAGAAATGCGAATCTTGAAATCTTTGGGTTAAGAGATCAGTAGATTCGGTCTAGCAGGGACCGTAAAAGTTGCTTTCTGTTAATTCATGACAAAATAAACGGCTGTCGCTCCGAGTTATGTACTCGTTTGCTGGCTCTAACATAATTTCTGTTCTAAATTCGAGAATTATTTGTTATGCCCACAGATGTGGCGTTTGTGACGTTTCAGGGTATAAAGGAAATATGCGTACCTACGCCTTCACATTGTTTAAACTTTCAGGGCAGGTTTGTTTCCAAAACTTAATTAACTGAAGTTCGAGCGAAATATTATTCGATTTACACAATGCTATCCACATGCCCAGATATGAACGTAAGTTCTTAGAAACATTAAGCAAATATGTTGGTAAATAACGCATGGTTGTTTAAATCAATGATAAATGGCGAATTTGACCAATTAAGGTCACGTTCGCGTGATGTAATTGACGTCGATTTACTCACGTTCGGCGGTTGAAATCAACCTGAATCGGAAACATAAATTTGGATCTTGCTTTTTGCTATGTATACTGAATTGTAAATTCGACTAAGATGGTTCGTATGTACACAAACTTGAATTGGAAATTATGCCCCACGAGAAACTGGTGTGTGGTTCTTGAATCATAAAATTAATTAATTAGTTATATTGATCATACTATGTGAAATATGTCTTAAATCTTGTAAATGATTAGAACCATACTGCAAGCATATTCACCAATTACAACGTAGATATACTGTTATATAACGCTGTCAACTTTAATTGATCAAAAATTTATTATTTTTTTTCGTCAAAGTAAAACTTTAAAATTGTTAAACAATCTTTAATGAAGCAATTTTTAAAGCAAATATCATTTTTGAAAATCGTTATATATGCCGCCACTCACTCTTTTTGAAGTACTTATATGCTAAAAAAAATGTTTAATTGTGTTCTGAAATATCTTCCATCTATTGACTCTCGCATTGAACGAAAACTATGGAAATTGATAGAGACTAAGTCGTGGGAAGAAGTGGAATGTTATAAACACTCAAATTGCATACATGTATGTTTTCCATCGTTCAGCGTATAGTCTTCATGCATTAGCGACATTTGGTCCTGATGGCAGGCTCGAGGCGGGTCTTCAAGAAATCCGAGCAACACTAATAACAATAGTAGGCATGTGATCCTCCAAAATTAATCCTTGTGATCCCAAAAAAGAATTAGCAAACCTGTCCTGCATGCCTGCGTTTTCTTTGAGTTTTGGCACAGGCGAAGCCATTCTTTGCTGTCTTATATATCTTATGTATAGTTACAATCCGGATCAGAAATGCATCTCCTTCTGCTTTATGCTGTTGCATAATTTGTTCCTCCATAGTATAGTACTCTATTGAACGTAACCTATTTAAACTCTCACCGTATCAATATTTTCAATCATCGTGCAATGACGTGCCATTAGCAAAACTTTCTACATCTCAGAAATAATAAATATGCCAATTTCAATCTGCAAGATGCGAGTAGTATTGATATCATTTCACAATCCGCAACACACGATGAAGATAGTTTATGAAGTCATCTATGAACGACAAATTATTATTTTTGAATTCCGGAGTTTTGATTTCTTATTCTGTGAAATGTCGTTAATATAAGTAAATCTGATTATTATGTGAATAGCTTTCATTGCTGAATTGGTCAAACAATCTCATGGAATACCATACAGATGGATTTGTTTGTAATACTCCATAAACTTCCTACACTCTTCGAAATTATGCCAATCTGATAATATAATATTACATCGAGAGTCAATCGATTGCGTTATTCGATTACATGTAATTCTCGACAACGTCACGCAAAGGCACCAAGTATGGCACTAGGTTAAAATGCGAAACGAAACGATGTGTTAAATATATGCAGGAATGGAGCAACCATACTAGCGGCATTAAGCATAATGAGCTGCAGGTGTAACAATCTATATCAGCTACATATATGATTTTATTATTTTTAATGGTGTTGAAAATTGTATCTTAAAGAAGAATATATTAAGTCAGTCAATTTTATTGTTTTATTTAATAGTAATTTAAGCATCAAACAAGATTACGCTCTAAGCGCAAGCCGAAGGTTGGTAACCGAGAGGCTGGTCAAGGATAATTACCCCCCGACTTGTTTATCCTTTTTCCGATGACTTTAAAAATTTAAATAATTTTGGATTTAATCAATTGACATTAATCGAATAACGCAAGTTGTCAGTTCACAACTAATGTAAACAGGTAGTAGGAATATTGTATAATTTGAGACGTTTCCTCCGTTTCATCCAATAAATTTTTCTGAATAAACTAAATTCAATATTAGTAGGGTGCAAGGAAGTAAATATTAATCACGTCCTTTGGGAAGTAAATTCACGTTTATCTACCCACATCCCCACGTCTTCACAGTGTAATGACAACCACGATATTGGAAACTCAATTAACTTCCACATAATCTGACATGATACACGCAACTTGCTCTATCGGAAATCTAGACTATAATTTTATTACTAACTGCATATTTTGTCATTTATTGTCAACCTGCGAAATTATTTATAAATTAAATTTATAAGAATCATTTGTTGTTGTTTTGTTGTAACCGAGTGAATTGTCAAGTGTGTTTTGCAAGATACAATTATAAATACGGCATACTGATATGACTTTAATGAAAGTTTAATTGTTTTCAGCTTCATTTTGATACAGGTGAGGTCAATCAATATCGATAATAGGAAATTTGCTCTTAACCCATCATTTATTCTCATTTGCTTCGCTTGTAGGATAACAATATTTTCTAATACATCACCAAAAAGACATAATCATGTTAATTTTCTTCCGAGTTGACTAAGCAATCTGGATGATTTAGTTATAAACTGACTCTTTGGAAATGTTGCTATGATTGTAATGATCCGTGACTAGTGGATATGTAAATTATACTCGATTTTGTTCAACCACTCATAGAATGCTAAGCTAATTTCTCCAAGGAACAATTATATATAAGGAGGGCCATGACTTTGTAAGATTCTTCCTTGCAACGTGGTTCCTTAAATATAGGTAACTATTTCTCCCATCGCTGGTCCCTAACGACTGGAAACCATCGTCTGCCTTTTTCATTACAACTCAAACTATGTCCCATGCTGCTACTTTGCTTCCATCTAAATTTTGTACTGCTACGAGGACCGATCTAAATTAATTTATTTACATTTATTGTCTGATTGCTCGTTTATTTCTTTTGCTTAATTCTTTAGTCCGTGTAAGTAGTTTCTTATATGATAATCATCGTTTTCCTTCCATCGTAGAAGGTATATAAATATTGCATCATAGCCATTAGTATGATTCTGAGAGCAAATGATGTGGACATAATTCAAACCATTTCTGGATCGTAAAGACTTTTGGCAAATTCAGCAGAAGATGGCAGCATCACCACAGAAAGAAAGATCAAGTTTAGGATCACAGCGAAACCTGGAGTACATTTATTCAATGAATAACGACCACGAAAGCCTACATTCAACTACATTTTGCTAACTGGGATTTATCGTATTATAATATGGTGAAGAATTGCCTTTTGTAACATGACTTGCCGTGGACAATAGTTAAATCGAACCACACCATGTTCAACTCAAAAAATTTGATTAAAAAATTTACCTCAACTGTCTTATTGTAATATAAATGAAGAAAATATCAATTAAAATGACCGATAAGTGCTCCACCTGTACTTGGATTTAGCTGCAGTTGAATCAGAAATTTCTCTAGGTTCTCCCGATAGTTGGGGATGTATTTAAAGCGAATCACGACACAGGTCACTCTGGCCTCGTGAATTAACTTCTCTAAATTGTAAAGATCTAACGGTTATTTCGTCAGGTCTCGCAATGATCAAAATAAGTTGTAGGCACGAGTTTTTACTACAAGTCAGTAGCGCAGAAGCAACCCTCAACCAGACGACCACAAATAATATAACATAAATTTCTGTTGCGATAATTTTTGTGGGTTGTTTGAAGATAATATTTTGTAACGATTAAATTTAAAACGCTACTTTTGAGGGAAATCTCGTAAATAACTCGTGACTGCCGCACAGGAATTATATTAGGTATAATATTTGAAAATAGCAAGAGAGAATAGAGATAGCAAGAGAGAATAGAGTACGGATTATCTAAAGTAAATGTGTCTATTGGACTGTGCGGAAATAAAAGAATTTGGGCTTCCTATGGTGATGTGCACTTACATTTTTCTCGGACCGCGCATTACAAAGGCATTTAATTTTTTATTTACCTTATTATTTTTAAATACCAATAAACCGGACAACTTTTGGTGTGTCAGTCGAGAACTATGAGTGCCTTCGTCGGTAGTTGTAAGGTACTATCCGTCCCGTATACTTTTTGTTGCTGCTACGTCTCCAATAAAGTAGGAAACTCCCAGCGTCGAAGACCCAACCGTACCAACTCCAAACAAATTATACCCAAGGAACATCTCCCAAGAACACCACTGACTTCAAGGTAGGGGGTAGATTCGGGTTCCGGCCAGTTTTCAAGGCGTCTGGTGGGAAGATATTCCCACCAGACGCCTTGATTTCACGCTCATGGTTGATAAACCATTCCCAGAAAGACGAGAAAAAAGAGGACAGGTGGTAACGAACAGTTAGGTCTCCCTTTCCATGTAAACAACAATATCCAGCTCTAATTTCTATTGCAGCAATGATTTTTTAGCCCTTCAGTCCGTTGTATTTTTATTGTTCAATTATATTATATTATTTCACTGTGTGTTTGATTGGTTTGACTAGTGCACGTAGTATAACTTTTCTTGTTATGTCGCTTCGTGACAGGGGTGACATAAAGAAAAGAACAAAAACTTTCACGACCTCCCGAACTGCAGCCCGATGTCATCTCGCGTTGCCAAACCAAAGAAATCGTCACAATTTCAGATTAAGTGAATTAAGCCGTACTTTTTCTACGAACACAATCCAGGCGGCATAATAGTCTTGTATTATGAGTTTATAATATTTCTAAGAACATGTAATTTTTTATATAATGGAATGATTTCAATTATTCAAGTATCCTAATAGAAATTTGTGAATTTCTGTGGCATCGCTATGGACGTCACCTCTATTTTGGTTTTTACCATACCTTCGATCTCGAAATATTAATATCCGTTTTCAAACCTTTGAAATTCTATCAATAAATAATTAACCTTGCCCGGCTTCTAGTTCGAAATGAAATTAAATTCTTATCTGCTAATAATATTATAATTAGGCATCCAACGGTAAATTGTTAACCAAGTTCGCATGCCACGTGAGCTGTTGTGCGGAAATTAACGTGTACACCTCTCCGTACGTAGGCGCACTTGGGTAATTAGGACGTGGCTGCTGCTTAAATTATCAAGCACTGTCAAAAGCCTAAATATTATTACACTGCTCTACCTAATGTACGCGCGCATAAGTAAATCTCCGCATAATCTCTGACGTGTTACAGTTACTACTCCCGACAATCCTCCCTGTGTGCGCAATGCGACTATCGCGTGAAGGGGGCGCCAGGGACGCAATGAGCACCGGCGTAACCGTACGTTGGACTTGTAATGGGATTGTACGTGCACCGACGGCTAATATTCAAGACGATCAATTTGACGCCCCTCGTAGCTGATTAACTCTTAGCAGCGGTCTCGTTCAGTGTCGACGAATATTCAACTTTGTATGCACGAATCTCAGTAACTAAGTTGCCATTTGAAAGGCATTAGGTTTTAAGCGCTCCTAAACGATTATCAATACCGAATATATGAACGAAAAGAGCTACTGAAGTCTTGATTGAATTAAATGTTATAGACTTTAGAGTTAAATAAAATTTGCATATCCAATAAATTATTTCTCGACGAAATTAACAATATGTTGTACCTTGATATATTACAGCAATGAGTCGTGGTGGATTATTTTCAATGGCCCAAAACATTTCCGACAATTAAATATCAAACAATTTTAATTAATTTATTAATTTCCGTTCTTCAGTAGAATAATGCGATAACTAATGTTCGTAGTAACGAACTTTAGTTATCGCATCATTTTCCTTTGATCTTTTACTTTATCAGTGCAAAATGGAGGTGTCAGTGATTTCTGGAAACGTATTCTAGCGTCGCGCTTATCTTTCACGCAACAAATTTGCCCAAAAACGAGAATATACATATGACAGCTTTATGCACCTTAGGCAAGAAGTAACTTGCAGTAAGATTGCATATACAATTGCGTTTCTCAGAGATGAAACGCAATTGTATATGCGTAACAATAACAATAACTATAACAAGTAGTCTCGACAAAAAAAGTAGCAAGAATCATGGAAGCTAAATCAAAATGAAAGACAGTATTGAAGAGAGAGTTACTGAAGAAAATATTTGAAGGGAAGCAAGTGATGATGGATGAAAAGGAACAAACAGCTAAACCAATTCTATGGACTTTCAATGCCGCTCACACAATGTTTAGATCCGTGCAAACGCGTCAAATAAATGTAGGCTACCGATCATTAGAACTTCAGCAAATAGCCAAATGTGCCAATAAAGGGTTTACATGGAAAATCTTATAATAAAGTTCAAGGTAACGAACAGGAACACGGCGGATGGTGATGTAAACCCGTCTGGCTTAGGTACATAAATGATGATGGCCCTGGTAGGTATCAGAGTCGTACATAAACAACATTCCTTTTTGATAAAGTTTTGAGAATAGCCAACCCCCATGGCCCAAACCTAAAAGTGGAATGCATTTAAATCTTTACCATTGCATTTACTGAAGAAATCATAGTGGATTATATCAAACATGTTTGTTTATAGACAACGAAATTCGAAATGCTGTAAATTTAAATGAAACAGATTTAACATAGGACTAACAGATAACGACATTCGCAAGTAAGTATCACAGTAAACGACCTATTTTAGTAATGGTTTTAAAAATAAAATTAAAAGCTACAATTCACTAAATTGCCTAATTGCTAAGTTAATTGTCTCCATGATTTATGAAATTGATCCATAAAACAGTATTTTTAATTGTTAACTTTCTTTTTCCTGCTTTCTAAGCTTTTTATAAAATCCTCAACAAATCTTTAGAACCGTCTATAACTGCTATATAAATTTGTCACAGGCGGGGGAATCTGCGAATGTTAAAATTAATTTCAAGCTAGTTTGTTTTATAAATCATCAGAAAGCATAAGCAGTAATAACAATTTTAAGCATCAAATCCTAGATATAAATCAAATAATTATTTTCGTAAAGGCAATGGAATTTATTTTGAAACAAATGCAAAAAATACGATTAACTAAATAATATAAATCCTTGCTTCGCCAATGATGTAATTTTTTTATAATTCTAAAAATAGCAATATAAAAATAATAAATGTGTTTTAGCATTGTTTGTATGGAACGACATAAGTATTGCTTATAATTGTTATATTGTTGTATAGTACACTATTGGACATATGGTCATGTTTGATCATAATTTTAAGCAGTATACCATAAATAAGAAATTCAATAAAAAAATATATTCAAAGAAATTTCAAATAATTGCTTATATAGTATCACTTGAATGCAAATATTAGTTTTTAAAAAATTAGGCAAAAATGCCCCAGACAATTATCTATCACACGTTTTCACAATGGTATAAGTAGTTTTATCTTAAATACAAATGACCATTATGAGACACCCTTGATAACTATTTAACATGGTCGCCGTCTGCTCAATAAACATCTGAAGTGTCTGCGTGATATATCCCAGGCCAATCTTATGTTACCTCTTAGATTATAAGTGCATTATACACATTCATTTCTGAATGGCTGACAATGATAGAATTAATTTATTTGTTAATTGTCTTGATTCGTTAAAATATGGCTCGCAGAAATAAACAAGTCTCTTATTCTATCTCGTTCAACGTTGCTCCATTTATTTGAAATGCGATTGTTTACCGTTGTTATGAACATTTACTGCAAGAGTCTGGTTCGAAAAAGCAGACTTTCAACCCGGTCTCTCTTACATGCATATTTCCATATCGAAGGAAATACAAGTTTTCACAAAGAAAACCAATTTACATTGAAACTTCATACGATTGATTCGCAGCCCGTCAACAACTTCAGAACCTGCATGCATGTACCGAAGGTATCGCGACTCGTGTAATAGGATTCCATCCAGATGTGCTTATAACAACGTTTGTTTTAACATGAAAATGCAATCTCGAGGTGCCTTCGACGCCGTATAAGAAGCTTTAATGGTAGTTTACCTTTATAAAAATATGCGAACGACGTTCCTCGACGTAGGTGCAATGAGGAAACTGAGTACACCCTCAACCGCAACCCGGCGCGCAACACCGTAACATTTTATGCTCTATATCTTTGTTGTGATTGATGAAGATTAGTTCCGGGTCGTTTTTAAGCTAACAGAAACATAGAAATTGGCACGGGTCGTATACTAATGTCATCTGCAAAATGTTATTATATTATTAAATGTATAATAAGCGCTCCGCTCTCTCTTAGTTTAATTTTCAAGCGTATTAAATATATTTCACTTACTTTGGTTAACCATAATGTTATTTATCGTCCGTGTATATTTATTTTGCGCTTCTGGAATTGGTATCTATAAGACACGTGTGTCTTATATAGGTAGTTAGAAAAGGAAATTTTGGCGCTTACATCGTATATATGTTTTTGTGGCATGATTTATTAATATATACTTGGCTCCGTGT
The DNA here is from genome assembly GCA_959613385.1 of Geotrupes spiniger. NCBI lineage: Eukaryota > Metazoa > Arthropoda > Insecta > Coleoptera > Geotrupidae > Geotrupes > Geotrupes spiniger. The sequence goes on from OY390731.1 coordinate 23,472,702, forward strand.
TTTTGGATATACACAATGTTAGGGGTTCGATAAGTTATATAAATACAACAAGGTACAGAAATTACTTAATTTTTGTTAATAAACAAGGACTGCGCCAAGCTTGCAGATAATTTCACCCCCTGCACGGCCAACGAAAACGCCGGAAATCTTTTAATTTCGAGCATGCTTCGCGTTTCAGGACTTGAGACGACATAACAATAATCATAACAGAGGGAGTGTACAAGTGCCGTTACATGAAATTTTCGCAGTAAACAGCTGGGCCGTAAGGAGAACTCCAGCTGGTAAGACGGCTACGATAAACCACAGACCGTGACGTAATGGAGTCGTTACAGACCAGGGCCCTGGTGGACCCATTGCGCTCGACCGGGTCGGATCTCAAGTGCCTCAATTGCATTACAAGAGCTTTTTATATATAACGCCTCCCGGGAACGGTGTGTAAAGAATTGTTGAACGTTTGTACATCTTTAGTGCCCTCTGCTCGTTGTTGTTTGTCGCGCGGTGTAATTTCGTTGCATGCAATCGACTTATTCGAATCAAATTTTAAATTACTTTTTAGTATCTTACAAAGTTAAACAAAAATATTGTGGCTGTAGAAATATCTTCGAATGTATACGCATGTATGTAATGAACTTGGTTACAAATATCAAATATAGATATTACTTGAGTTCACGTTTCAGCTAACGGGTTAATAACATTTTTTGCAGAGGACTAAATCCATGCGTAAAATTACGAGCGAGTTATGAATTACGTCATGCGGTAACGTCACGAATAAGATAACATTCACTCGCGAAATAGATCCGCAGAATGGGGGGACGCAGCGCCGCACGCGATTAATTAAAATTTTCAACGCCGCGGCCGTAAGAAAATGTGACGGCTCATTTCGACGAGAATTCGTCTCTGTCCGACCTCTTCCGTTACGACTTAGCACTTTCTTGGCAATTTCATTTCATTTGCAGGAGCGCAGGGCTCTCGAACCATCGCACGCACAAGTCAACAAGAGAGTTCCCTAGTCGATCCTAAATCCATTTCGGCCGCCAGCAACAAGAAACACCGAGTTATTAAAACGACTCAATCGTTTCGACCGACAGACTCGTAAAGAATGCCTTTGAATAATTTCTTGTATCTCCTGCTATTATGCAGGAATTTTCACTTTTTTATCGTTCCCTTGGCCACTGAATAATAACGGTTATTATATGAGAGCGCATTTTAAATGTTTCGGCGATTGCAATTTTATACTGAGCACTGTCTTGGAAATGTTTATAAATTCGTGGCAGTAGTTTCAACAATGTCAACAAAAAATACATACTCAGAAAAAAAGATTATATATGTATATCTGTGGCTTAATTTTTTATTAAGTATTAAGTTTCATCAAAGGTTAAAAATTATTTGCAAATTGCTTCTATTTATACCACCAAATTTTTAAATATCTTCTATGTTAACTGCTGTGACATATATCCAATTCGAACCATTGTCCTTTGCCGAGATGGGCTTTGTCACTTTTTCGGTTCCAATTGCTTCCCAATTCATAAGACAGCTATGAAATATGACTTAATAATAAGCAATCCATACGTATTGCCTAATTTGTACTGACCGGTTTATGCATTTCTTTGATCTTAAATTTAAAATTGCTTTCACATGTATTGGTGCTCACCCGTATAGAATATATAAATAATACCTAAGGAAAAATGTTCTCGCGGAAACAGAAAGCGTATTTCAGTAGGAATTTCTGTTTAAAATATTTTAAGTCAGAGGCAGAGAATTATAAAACTTACATTGCGTCTGGGAAAAAGTTTGTGGGATATGCAACTGGCCTTCTTATAGGATGAAAATGAATTTATATAAACCAAGTATGGTCTATGATTATCAACAATCCTTCGCCGTTTTTTGGGTAGAATCCTGATGCCACCGATGAAAAAGTGTGGTTTCTGGTTGAAAAATGAATCAACAGGCGTCTTTGGAAGCCAGATTAATCCCATTGGGGAATTCTGCAGAGATCGAAACAAGTGATAGTGAGACGGTACTATGACTGGACTACGGTGGATGCATCTACATTTCCAACCAAGCTCTCTCAATTTTTGATGGGTCATCAAAGAAGTGTATCGTCGGGCGTTGTCATTATGGAATGCAACATCTTCCCTATTATTCAATTATGACCGTTTTCTTTCAATTGCCTGGTGTAATCTCTCTACTTATCCACAATAGACTTGAGATTCAATCGATTCCCTTCCAGTCGCACCACACACGTAGTATCACCGTTTTCAGCATCAATCCTGGTTTCACGAACGCTTGAGACCGCTTACCATCCCTTGTCCACGACACGATTCAGATATCGCTCGATTTCATTTCGTTTTAGGAGCAAATCGCAGATGTTAATTCGGTCTATCATGTTTTTCGTGCTCAACTCATGAGGAACCCATACATCGTGTTTCTTTTTGTAGCCAGCTTTGTGTAAATGGTTCAAAACAGTTTTGTGGTCAATGCCTAGCTCAATATCGACACTACTGATATGCGTATCTTGTACAGTGATTGGACAACTTTCTCAGTGATTGGACGACCAGAGCGTGACTCATCTTGCACCTAGAACGATAGCGATCGAAATAATTCCGCGGAACAGATTTTGATAAAGTACCGCCACCAGACACAGCAAATATTATTTCATAAGCCTGCTCAGGGTAATAATATTCTGAATACACTCAATTTAACGCTCGGGGTATCATATTACCAGCATTTAGTGGTATTGCTGCTATCAGTGGTTTCTGAGATATTTGCAATTGACACCATCTATCTAATGTGGTATTGAATGCAGCTCGCCAGGTGTACTTGGCTCTAGCTGCATATACTGTCAGCACTGACAGATGCCTCTGAAGTGTGAATGTTTCCCACCAAGTTCGGCCATCATATGCCATCTTTTGTTGGCGAAAGTGCTTTTCTATGACCGAAACACAACGGAACGTGATAGATTGCTTTAACGATGTGTGTTTCTGTGCTACTTTGATTTGGAAAAAAGTCACTTGCGAAAGTACTTGTAGTATTGTGACCGACGATGAAAATGGATAAACAACCGGAAACACAAGAAATAATGTGTTTATCTTGTCCAGCTATTAATATCGACATCACAGCGAAATATATACGGTTATGCGTGCGGTTATTTGGTGATCTGTGGTGGGTATCGTGTATAACGAGCTATTGAAACTGAACAAACCACTCACTGCGGCACGTACCATGCCAGGTGCTTGCATGATCCACACTTTCTCCTCCATACGATAGCCCCACTCTCTGCTGTAGCTATCGAAAACATTATATTAAGAAAACGGAAAAAGGAAAATCACCATTTTCTATAAAAGTTTTTATTATCATATTTTAATTTTATAAAATTCAGTAAATTTCTACAAATGTGGCAATAGTAATTTATTTATTTCTATAACAGATATTGAACTATTTTTAGCAACTTTTTTGAGTAGATAAAATATCACTTGAACCGCAAGGGTAGATAAAGTAATACTTTAATAGCAAGGGCAGATAATGTAATTAAAAATTTTTATTCAATTAAATTTACAGATTCCTACATATCAATTGGAAGGAATTGGAAAGGGGTAACGACAACATTAATTGTACAATTATAGTTATTAGAAACATTATTTTAACACCACAACTTGCGTTTGCTTTGACAATTGTACAGAGGTACTGACAGAGTAATCCTTATTAACGGACAACGCAATTGCGATTTTTGTGTCAAAAATTGTAATTTTCTTTGAAATTTAAATTTTTCTTTGTACCTGAAGTCCATCTATAGAAAACAATGTTGTATTACACACGACGATAAAATCTTATTATCTTCTCGCGCGTAATTAGCACCTCGACTAACGTCTTGATGCTAAAAAAACGCTCTCAAAGATAAAGTACAATTTTATCGTCTTATATAATCAATAACTATAACAAACATAAAGCATTACACGTAAATCATATGCGAGGTAAAGTTATATCGATCAAATGTATCACGAGTAAAAATTAAACAAAATTATATATTATATTTTATAAATATAAATTACAAAACTTTTTTTAATGAATTTGTATTCAGGGAAGCATTTGACAATTTAAAAAGTTGATTTATAACTTTTTAATTATGAAAATTTTAAATCAAGGTAAAAAGTAGAAAAAAATATTTTAATCCTCGTAGAAATGTACACATTTTCAGTGCCCATCATTTTCATTTTCATTTTCATTTTTTCTTAAAGCCAATTATAAGCGAACTACGCATCTTTCGGTCTAGTTCATCCATAACTTAAGCACCATGCCATTGCCTTATCATGCCACCACGGTTGGTTAACCACTAACTCATGTACAATTTATATACAGTTCAGTTAAACTACTTGGGATAATTTAAAATTCTAAATCTCAATCAAATACAAACAGTACAAGTACAGAAACAGTCCCTATCTGCAACTATTCCTTCATAACTGGCAAAAATAGCAATGATGTTTAACAATATCAGAGGAGATTCAAAGTTTACTACAATTGTTATTGTTTGGATGGTAATCCGAATAATACCAATAATAATGAAATCTAGAAGGATAAAGAAAACAAAACAAAAATGAAGGAAATTTGAGAACATGATAAAAGAACTGGGTTACTGACGCAAAACAACAGAGGAAATTAAAACGACGGCAAGGAATAGAGATGGGACTGTTGTAATCATTAATCATCATCAATTACATCACTTGGCGGTGACAGTGATGATTCTCCACGACAACACTCGACCCCATGTTGCTATAGCAGCGAAAAAAGCCACAATCGGAGGATGCAACAAAAATTGTTTACTAAAATTGAAAGGTCTTCAGTCACGGAATTGAAAATTGGAGGGAAAATACTTCATTCAGGAATATTTCATTTATATTATATCACACAATTTTATAGAAATAAAACAAAACACAAAAAGCAGGAATAGAAAGTATAGAAACAAAGAAAAAAGAGAAAACTTATAATAACAATTATAAGATAAAAACCCCTTACCACACTTGATTTTTACAAATCTAAATACGTATTTCGGCAACTACGTTGCCATCTTCAGTAGAATCTGAAAGGATGAGTGTTAAACATAGTATTTCTAGTTAAGGTAAAAACCTTTGAAGATATTCTCTTCACTAGATCACCAGTGGGATAACACTGGGGATAACACTGGGATAACACTATTATAATTGTTATTATAAGTTTTCTCTTTTTTCTTTATAGTAAAACCACAGGCTCCGCCAATTTTTATATAGAAACAAAGGTTTATTTAAAACCTGAATTTTTCGAATACAGTTTATTAAATAAAACCAATGTCACCAATTATATAACACAAGATTATTGCATGAAAATGAAATTCAATGTTTGACATTTTGGACACGTTAACGACCGCGTCGTAACGAATATTACACGCTAAGGGACTAATTAGCTCACATTTAGATTGTGAAAATATATGGTACGATGAAATTAGACAAATTAGTAGATCGGATGATAGATTTTATTACGATATATTTGTTTTAAGCTGTGCTAGATAAATCGTGCCAACGTAGTTATCTACTTATAAGAAATATCTTGCACAAAATACAACCGAAACGAGTTGCATTCTCGTTTAAAATTCTTATCGGGCCACACCTGTCTACTCACTGATATGGAAAAATATATTTTTTGATTTTGCAAAAATCAGTAACTGGTAATATCTGTTTCCAATAGTCATATCAACTATTGTTAATTGAAAAGTATTAATATAAAAATAAAAGGATCATCAATATTTACAAAACCGATGTCTGCATTTAGTGCCCGATTAACATAGGTCATTTCCCTATTGGCTAAGTGGCTGACGTGAGTTAGAACTGTTTTTGTACAATGTATTATTGTTTAACTACACAATTCATCAGGCAGGGATCGATGTGACGTGCTGAAAATGAAAACAGGTCTATCTAGTAAATATCACCAATATTTGAATTTAAAGTTTGTTGCATATTTAACATTTTTACATATTCCTTAATATTATCTTTAACGCGACTTAAATTTTAACTTTTAAAATTTTCCAATATTGTTTGTACTATTAATATTTTTTTAAATATTTTTCATTATTTACAAAATTCCCGGGCACCAATAATATCTAAGTTTTAACATTCCGTTCGACAGGTTTCGTTATACTTTTATTTCACAAAGACAACGTTAACGTTTCCTTTGGCATTGTTGCTGCTACTTGTATACGAGTATGTAATAAATAAGAGACAAACAACTTTTGGTTTTTAAATGAACTATTTTGGTTGATATTATGGGTAATATCGAGGGGGTGGGCGGTATATTTTAGTTTGCCGAGTGAATAAATTTTTATTTGTAATGTTTTGATAAAATTATGTCATTTGATATATCTTTGGAAGCATTATTTAGAAATGCTGGCTTTCAAACAATGCTTTTGTGTGATTACTTGAAAGACCTATACACCGATAGACCGATACATTTGGTCGTTGCGATTGTGACTTGACCTCTCTTCAACCTTTATAATAGAGAATGTAAAATTATAATATGATAATAGAATACACGCCATTGGTTCAGCCTTCTTTCTATTATCCGTCGTTTTTTAGGGCTAGCCCATATTTAGTTATTAAGTTATTATCTTATAATACAAGGCTTGCGGGAATTGGTCTGCAATAATATTTACTATAAAGCTGTATACTTTTACTAGCAACATACACTCGTTAAAAAGCTCAAATACGCTGTTAAATTGAACGAAGGCAAAAAGTCAATTAGCAGCTGATCCGTGCCAGGTCACGAACAGATGAAACTTTTTTCTCCAGTTAAGACGTTGTTGTCCAAATCAAATTTGAACATTTCGACCGGCCAATCGCTCAAAGTCGCACGTTACTCACAACTTCTAGGAACAAAGCGACACTTAGCGATATGCGATAGTGATTGATAGCTCCGCATGAGAAATAAAAAAGTTTAATCCGAAGACGGCAAACAAAAACTTTCCACAACTGCCTGTTCGCGCACACATGACACATCAGAAAGTGTTTGCGTTCAATAATAATAAAATTATTACGATCTTGTTTGGCAACGGCACTTATGAGTATCGGGTGACACATTTTACCAATCTGAAAATAGTTATTTTTGCATCATGTGCGCAAAATTAATGTTTTATTTCGTACGCGCGAAAAATATATTTTTCTACAGTAGTGTTGAAGCGCGCGTTTTATCTAAACTAATTACCGTAAAAAACTTTTCTAAAGAGTTGTATATAATATTCTAATCATTTTTCGTATTAGCAAATTAATATTCCTACCCTGCACAAATGGATAAATACATATAATTTACTATCGCGACTTCGGTGTAGAGATGTAGTTTTTAAAATACGGTTGCTAAATATCTAATCGGTTTGGAGTGAGGGTAGAGGAGATAATATCTTATTAAAAATATCACGCTGCAGAAGAATCGTGTCAGGGCGAGAAGCGACATGTAGGATATATAAAATGCATAACTTCCAACTGCAATTTCGATTTAAATATACATTAACTTCGATCCGGATTTATTTGAATATGAGTTCGGAGATGTTTATGATTCTGTGTGGAAATACACATTTCGCATGACATGAAGTATATAAAATTGCAGATGACTAAATTTCGCAACCGCATTACTCTAATCAGCATACGTCTGTGCATATCAACAAGGCTGGTGTTATTATGTGGAAAATTAGGTTCCACCTAAGGCTCCCTACACCTCAGTTAACCTGAATAAAAGCTTTATGATTGTCAGTTCACTTCAAGGGTGAATAAAAATGTCAGTTCGTGAAATAATCAACAGACGAAAGTAGTTTCGTAACTCGCGCATATATATCAAAAATTATTGGAATTTTGTGTGTGCAAAAAGTGTAAAATTTCGCACTCCCCCTACGTATACTCATTCTCCATGACGAAGTCGTAAAAAAGGAACGCAATGATCCGCTTCTTTAAAAGTTCCCTCTAAATTTATATCATCTTGTCCTCATTTATATGCCAGCACCCCGTTTTTTTCTCGCATATATTTAGCCGACACATTTAAATATATATTACGAATAATCCACAAGAAAACTTGTTTTAAATATCGAGTAAATCACCCAACTGTAATTTGTGTTATTAAAATTTTAAAAATGTTATTATATATTTTTAGCAGAACTGACCATAATTGAATAATAAAAGCCATAAGTAATACATGCATTTTTGTACAAAATTTATTTTAGGATTATAGACATAATTGAGCATTAGTAGCGTAACAAATGACGATATTTAATATAAAATATTTTTCAAAAAATGCGAGACGATTTGTAGCATAGTTCATATTGCCTTTAAAATGTGTTTCGAAATATATTACACGTTCATCTTGATAAACTTTGTGGCGACTGTTTTATTATTAAAACGCTGCCCGTCTTCACTATGTCGCTGACACTGATTTTCAATGAAATTTCTAGATGAGTTCGTAAATATTTGCGATTTAAAAGGAAGTCCATTACACTGTACTCAATAGTTTGCCAAGTAAAATTTTCAAACATGGTCGTGAATTATGCATTTGTATGACTGTTACAAAAGAAACTAATGAACAGATTGCTTGGGAACCGAATTATCAAATTATAGGCTTAATGAATCGTTGACAAATATAAAAATTATACGATATGGTACGCAATAACAGGATTATACAAAGTAGCAAAAATACAAATATAAATTGTGCACAAGAAGAATGGATTTTTAAAATTGGACAGGCAAAACATCAACCCATTAAAATATTAATCATAAAAGGCTAAAATAGCTAAAATAATTTGCAGCACAAAAAATGAAAATATGTACATTTATTTACCTAAATGTTAATGATGCATGATGCAATGAATACTAATGATTATATTATTTTTCTAGGCACGTTAAAACGACAACCTAATTTTCTATTACTGTGGAAGGATTAAACGTTGACTAAAATTTATTTTTGGGATGTTGGGATGTTACGTAACAGATAATATCTTAAACGATATATTTTGTAGGCTTTAGTAGATTATCTTTGATAATTAATTAGTTGCTTCTTAGAAGTCAAAACTTCCAACCCGTTTGTCATCGCAGCGATTCCAATGCGCACCGGAACGAATTAATTTCTCAAATGTACACACCATACCCTGCTTATGACAAAACTGACACATGACAATTTCCAACTACATTATGGTCCCTCTCCGTCATTCGCAACGCACGACCTGCATTGTTCTCCTAAGATGTTGCTCGTTTGGAAACAGTCGAGAATGTGCGACTAATAAACGGAAAGCCGTTCCATGATAACACAAATAAGTTAATAGCCGCCTTTTAATTGGTTTAATTAAAATGGAATTTGGCGTTAAGTTATGAGATTGAAAATCGTAAACAAGGAGTATTAATCATATCACCGGGTTATATTGTATACAACACTTATTAACGCTTCTTGCATTCGAAATAAAGTTTTTTTTTTTCATGAATTCGTTATCCTTAAAACAATGAAAGCGACTTATAGGCCGGACTAAAGGAACCGTTCCGGCAAGATCTTATATCTTAAAGAGGGCTAATCTGTGAAATGTATAATAAACAAAGCTTTATTTCCCCGTCGGAGGCTTTGTTTTATGTCGGAAGTTTTTATGCCAGTTGTAACTTCTTTTAATCCTTGTAAGTGTTATTTTCTTCCTTCGGCGTTAACACGGAAATATATCAGGATTGTAAATAAATATATACGAGAAATGTCATGTCGATGTGGTAACAGATACGTTCATGCAATGAAATTGATTTGCATTTATTCATTATTTTTATCTCGCCCGATTTGTTTTATTTATTGCATGTTCCTCGCCTCAGTTTTAGTTTTTGTTATTTATTTAGTATTTTATATGTTAATAACTTTGTTTTTTTAGGTATCGTTGCGCCAGTCTTCAGTTAGATAATTTAATTTACTTTCATTTATTATCTTAGTATAATTCAGTACCGTTTTCTCAGTTTATTTGCCAGTTAAATTTTATTTGTATTTTATGATTCATTTCGTTCCTTCTTCTAGTATATCTCTTTCTGTGTTAATTAATGCCTTACATTTTCATTTTTATTTAAGTCTGATTTCATTTGAACTACGGCAGCATCTGATTATTATCTTATTACTATTACTTATATATATATATATATATATATATATATATATATATATATATATATATATATATATATATATATTCCCATCATTAAAATACCACAACAACGATATTTTCTCTCTCGCATTTCTGAACTTATTCCAGGTTGCTTTTACTTTTACTCGTATATAACGTCGTCTATATCTTCACTAGACACCTGATTTATTATTTAATAGGTGTACAATTGTAATTGGTATACATTTATTATTACTCTCTAAGTAACCAAACATCAATTTTAATAAATGCGTTCAGCTCCGTATCGAAAGATGAAATCCGGAGATAAACTTCAATGCATTGGCTCGCATTAATGCAAACGGTCAACAAATACAAAGACTAATACTGCGAGCACATGTAAACGCCGCAATAAAGTAAGCTTCTCCAAGATTTTATCACTTTTATGAGCTTCTCGACTTGTTCGCGTATAAATTCTGATTCTATTTAATTCCCAATTGGATAACGCATTGAAGAAGCGTCTGCGCAGTTGAATTTTTGCATACTTATAAAGCATGTCATCGTTGTCGCCATTACATAACACACAAAGCGATAAAATAACTGAAACGTTTTGTGAAATAAATAAATAAAAATATTATGACACTTATGGTAACCTATTTATTTATTACCACGCATTTTAATGCACCATAAAAAACGCCACACGTACGATTATAAACCACCCACCCCGTTCACTGGTAATCGTATAGGTTTATTCTAAATCCATGTAAGAATAGAAACCTTCATATTTCTCAGATTATCAAGTCATCTCTTTGTTCGAAAGGGCTGGGGCACTGTCGCAGCCAGCGCGCGTTCACACAAAACTCCTTATTGAATATCACGGAGTTCGTCTTTGTGGGAGACCCTCAAATATATGTTTACATCCTTTGTTGGTGGAGCACTAAATTAGTTTTAAACCCCACACCGGCCCATGCGGAACGCAACGTGAACTACCATTCGTTTATTCGAGAACAAAATGATAATGTCATAGTTCGGCGATTTATCATCGATATCAGTGTCTGAAAACTTGTTGGATACACCCGCACACAAACCATCGGATTTGGTCTCGTCAAGTGAACTCAATGTGTATTGTCTGGAACAGCAGGCGGGATTGCGTTTAAGATATTTATAATGAAATGGGTTTAAACCTAATATAATTTGTTATGAAAATAAATTTGCTCAAGTAACAAAAATGGACTGGCCAGATGAGAACTCTACAATATTGAATATTGCACTTTTAAGTGAAATCGGAACGAAAATATTGGTTTACTAGCAGGACGAAATGATTCAAATATTAACAGAGACCACCAAAACGAAAAAGTTTGAAATCGAAAAGCGGGTAATCATATTTTCAGCAATGTCATCGAAGAATAATATCATTCATTTAACTACAAATAATAAGATACGGTGGTGCTGCGGTCATGGATCTATAAGGAGAAATGGACTAGGGCTGATCTCATTGATTCAATGGTGCAACTAAACAAAATAGTGGATAATAAGACATAAAATATCATGAAATATATGTCGGATGAGCTGGATTATTCTAAAGAATTATTCTGCATGAAATATTTTGCATATATCACATACCCAACGTTCCTGTTTCGGCCGCACGTTTATGACGCGCTAGTGGACACTAGAGAAAGCTTAATACCTTGAAATGAAGTTCTCGTATAGTCTAAGCGTCTAAACATCTAAGCGCCTCTTATCTAGAAGTTCAAAGATATTCATCATACAAATGTGGTGGAATATACCGTAGTGTATAAATTATTGTGTTTCAAATTAATTTTGCAGGTAATTGCTGATTTTCTATGTATTTATTATATTTGAAATTACTACAATAATAATATTTTTATGTCCTACGAATAGATCAATTGTGGTTACAAAACCTCTGGGACATATTTCTATGATTATCTGACATCAACATTAATAATAATGGAATGGTGAATGGAAAGTCCCCTTGTATGCCAATTTAAATAGTAAAGAATCAAATCAAACTGGATTAGAAGAGCTACAGAAATAGCAGGTTATTCAATTGATCTTACACCATCCATAATAGATATTGAGGAAATAGCAGAAAATGCTCCAAAATAGACCAGTAGATGAATAGTTACCACTTCCTTAATATGAACAATAACAGTTGTTCTAGAAGAATTTTTTTATATAAAATTAAGTAAACCTGTTCAGAAAATTTTATTACGCAACTTTTTGGTGTAAAATGAATTTCAAAATGAAACCGTGCAACTCTGGAACAATGGCATTCTTAGAGGATGGAATGTTGTATTATACAAAATAAAAGTCAAAAGGATTAACAGGTACGTTATTTCTACTAACCAATAATTTCGTTCAACCAACGAAGAGTAGTGAACCCAAAGACCCTATTCAATTTAACTGAATTATGTAAAGCAATTAGGCATAATCTAGGTAACTTGGTGCAAGGCCAGAAACGGCACAAACGCATCTAGAACTTCTATATTGAACTAACTATTTGTATATTATTACTGTGAATATTGGATATCGAACAAAACGAGATGTGGTGGATAAAGTTACAGCAATCAATAGCACAAGCTATTATTCGCTAAGTGAATACACCCATTGATTTGCATTGCTTACAAATATGGACTCAAATTTAAATTAGCACTAACTACTACTTTGTATATTTCACATTGTACATGGGAATGCAACCAGAAAAACCAACAATCCACACTTGGCCAGTGAGATAAATTAAAATTCTAATTGACTACAGATAATGGAGCATGCAATAGTACAGCCGAAATTGTCAGGTCAAATCCTCATATTCATAAGCATAATAAATATTATCTTTACTACGCACATTATACTGAAATTATTCTGCATTCAATGTGACGTTGTAGAAAACATAGCAAAGAAGAATTCTGTAATATCTTCGGCTCCTGGTTAATGGACTTCGGTTTGCTGGTTTTGCGATGGGCTGTGGCGGATCTTGTGGTGCTGTATTCTAAGTACTGATTGCACTACATTGATTGCATACTGGTCTCCATTTTGCTGGTAATCGTTAGACATATCGCTTATTCAGAGATTCTTTCTGTTTCTCCATTTCGATTGCGCCTCGGATTATTCTGCTGGTGAACTGTTGAATAATATATATTGTTCTTGTGTTGTGGAAGTCAGTGCTGTATCTCGTGTCTAAGAAATGGCTAGTCATGCAAGATGACGGATCTCTCTGTTATACAGCCCGAATATATTCTTGTTTGCGAACTTCTATGCGCCTATTGACTTTCCATCAATTAAGGACGTTCGAGAATTTACGAGTTAGAAAACGGTTACTATGCAGCTTAGTCTTTTTGAGATTCGGCCTCGAAACACTACACGGCTACATTTTCAAAAATGAAGGTTTTACGTATGGAACATTTAGTTTTAATACGGAATTCCACCCAAGTGACAAGATCAAAATTTAACGATGTCAGCACGAGACTACTAGGTCTACTTTGAATATTGGAAGCCATTTGTATCAAGTCCTATGACAGAATCATCAGATGCTCTAGCAGAGAAACCAAAATCGAGAAATCTGATGACAATGCAATACAACCTAAAGGGGTGTGCAACTTATCAGATGAAGCAGTGAACAAAGAAACACCCATAGGGTTCAATTTCGCGGTGTCACCTTCACGTCTTCCTGTAGAAGAAATTGCTCGCAGTGTACAGTTTGTAACTGCCACACAAAAACTGGTGAAAGACGCAGCCGCAGTGATCCGACAGGAGGTATCCATAACACTACGAAAAGCTAGACCACCAAGAAGGAGCATATCTAAAGAAGAATACAACGCCCTAAAAAAGCTACGAGACAACTGGGCGTAATTTTTTTATCAGCGGACAAGTTGCCTTTCTCTGCTTATGGTGATGAATAACATATAAACTTCACCATGGACGTGGCAGAAGAAAACCAGTAATAAAAAGAGTAGCCACGGCCACAGAGCATATCGAACGAAGACACACACCAACATATACCTCAACGGGCAGTCGCATCACCACCCGCCGCAACTCCATTCGGTATCGAGAACCTTAATATTACGATCAGTAAGGATAACCGTTGGAAGAAATGGGAAGAAAGAAATAGACAACATCTACAACGCACTAGCACATAATGAATTTTCGAACCGGGAAATTCACAGAGCATCTAGGCGTCCCAGACGAGCCTAGGAAGAATAAAAAGAATAATAATAATAATACTTAAATTGTCACTCCTGTCCCCTAGTATGCATAAAATTACCATAACTAAGAATTTGGTCGGTAGGTGTTTTAAAACAATAAACAATCATAACTAGCAAGTGATTATTAGGACTATAAATAACGCTAATTCCCTACAAAATAATAACAACCTTAATTTACTAGAAAAAGACAAGTATATATCAATAAACTATATTCCTATTCTCAATACAAATACAAAAAAACTTTCTCAGAATTTAAAATAAAACGCGCTCATAAACAACACTACAACAACAATAGCAAATATTCCTCAAAATTAAAATGAAAAACAATGAAAAACGGAAAACAAAACTACACATACAATCTACAAAATAGAATGTAACGATTGCAATGGCAATTATGTGGGACAAAGAGAACAATACCTACATAAAAGAATGTACGCTCATAAACATAGTACATCTCGAACAGGAGATACTACAGCCTTATCAAAAATAAACCTGAAATCTTGGAAACCGAAAAACAATATATCAAAAGAATCCTTAACGATATACACGTTAAAAAATACTGTAATAATATAAACTATAAAATGGACACACAATCTTAACTCAATATAAAAACACAATAAAATATCCTGGTGAATTCATTTTATTAACTGATTTTTTCGTATTACTAATTAAAGGGTTAGGTTGACTATTATTTTAGTGGTTTTGTTCCGGTAATGAATATTTATGCTAATGAATGATTTTGTCTGTTTAACTAATAAAATTAATAAAAAAATAAAGTAATTTAAAATATGTAACATTCATTGACATTCACTTTTAGCATGTAAAACATACATACATAAAGTATGCCGTTAAATGCTGCTCTCCGAATGACCTCGCAAATAAAAAAAATATTAAATGCGAAACGCACACCGACTGAAACGGAATAATTGAAACATTTTAAATGCAAAGATGTACCTAATTTGTTGATTGTTTTTTTGTTGTAGATGTGTTGGTACTAATAAGGTTTTGAAATGTAAGTTGAAAAATTGTAATATGTAGAAATAATTGTGGTTTGTAGGTAAAATTGCACTCATAGCTAGTGAAAATATATTAATACTAATTCGAAACCTCGGCGTGCGAGTAACGCAAATAAAATAAGAACAAGAACTGCATCAACCGTATACTGTGTGTAATGTATTTCCGTGAGTAAAGGAACATACTGACCGGAAAATTCTTCAAGACAAGGAACATAAATATATACAAGTAACCTGTCACCCATGCTAATTAAAGGATACGGGAAAAAAGAAGTTATAGTTAGTTAGTTTTTATGGACCCGTTTGATTAATGTTCACAACACCCTTAAGGTGTAAGATAAGGTCACATTTTCAATAAAACTTTTTGAACTTAATTGCAGTGACTCTTTTATTATACGTTGAGAGTGATTGGTTCACGCCAAGAAGTTTTGATGGTCACTACATGTAAAGGTATTTAAACAACTAACGTTCTTCTAGTGATCCACCAGTTAGTCTTCTAACAACTAATGTGGTGTCCATTTGTTTGGACCGTGCAAAATTTTATTTTCGAAACTATAACTTTTCGATTTCTTATGAAATTTGAATTTGAACCCAGTTTTCGCTAATTTTGCGGTTTCAGTATTTTTCTGTTCGTTGCACAAACAACAATAATTTTCTTTAGAAACATGAAAGTTCATTTCAAACGCTATGGGTTTCTCAGCTCATATTTGCTCAAGATAAGCAAGCATCTTGAAAATAAGAGACATACCAACGCTTAGTTTACAGAACTATCTAATCGTTATACTTCATTCCAAAAGACCACATTAATGGAGGGTGACAGAATTACGAAACAACATTCGCGCAACAGGTATGCACTCAGAATATTGCAGGTCATGCCCTTTGCTAGATTAAAAGTACAATACTTGATAACAACATTTTCATTACTTTACAGCATATTTGTTGTATGTACATGCTTACGATATATATTTTTTATCTATTGTCATAATTTATATATTAAATAATGGTTGCATAAAATGTCTAAGGTTCAATGTTGATTACAAAATAGAACGCTAGTTTCCAAAATAGTTTCTTAATGATGCTTATTAGGAAACTTTTTATGGGCTAACAATGGTTTCTTAAATTGTTTGTTTTATTTGGCTGTATTATATTCCATGATCATTTATTTTTTGCATTGAATGTATATAGATTAAGTTCATGGCTCACATATATACATATAATATATCGCCATACATGTACATGTAGTAAAGACATTTACAAAATATTTCGAAATATTGCAAGCATGTAAGGTAATTTACGACAAATTTATGCAAATTTACTAGATTCAGCGAAGGAAATTTGAATGTTTCGATTTTTAACGCTAATCCTTGCCGATACGATCACGGAAGTGGCACAGTCGAAAGTCGTATCAAACAGGACTGCGCTAACTGATTTCGCAATTAAAAGAGCATTGAACTAGGCGGCCCGGTTAAACGGACGGCTTTAACATAAAAGGGAATAAAAGGGGCGTAATTTCTTTCGCTTTAATTGACCGCCGGTGTTTTTACAAATTGTCCTTTTTTCGTACGAATTTGTCGTAATTTATACAACTGTTTCGACCTGTAAATGCAAATTCCTCGTCGCTTGCCCTATTCCCCTTTCGTTAATTATTTGTTCGGCATATTTGACTGTCTCGGTCTCTCGGTTTGCGATTTTAGGCTCGCTTAATGGCATAGTCTCAAACCCGCATTTTTTTGATTACATTTAAATAAAAATGTAACTTTAATGATCTTTGAGTCCAACTCATCCTTAAGGCCTTTCTAAAATGTGATTAATTAATATTCACTTTGGGTACCTGGCTTTGCATATGTCCCCTATAATGTAAGTAAAAAGTTCAACATATGAGAAATTTTTAAAACGCTGTAATTAAAAAACATAATCGATGTAAGTTTAAACAGTTCCAGAAAGGGATATATATGTAGTGGACATCCTAGTTAACAGATAATGATACACATTTGAGGACACTGACAGCATTGGCCACCCTCGCAAATTAATAATACAATGTATGTTGTGAAAACTTCTCGAGTTTTTATACAACTGTAGTTCATAAACCAACCTTGGTTTTCATCACGAACACCGAACGTTCTACACACAGGCCACTATTTCCGTACCATGTCAGTAGAAATGTACAGAGTTTTCTGCAAACTCCGTATCCATGAAGTCCCAAAGCCTAGGTAGAACGTCACCCAATTTGGGTAGGTTGAGTGATTTATCATAAATCATCTGTTGGAAGCGAGAATTCCGTGCCAAATTGGAACATCAAAATCTAGATGTTAGATACCTTACAATTGTATTTGTTTCATTCAGCCATAAACAGATGCATAGCTAGATAGGCAAAGTCTATCTGTCTCTGATTAATTACTTACTTGCCATGCTGTATTTTGATTAGCAAAGATTATAATTATAATATATAATGTGTATGATAACAAAAAATATAAATTAAAAAAAATTCAAGCTTGAAATAATTTAAGTACGTAAAAATCAGAACCGGTTAGGATGTACTATTTAATATTCATTTCATTCATATCATTATTTGCGTAGCTTAATAATAATAATTCTTTTTATTTGAGTAACTAATTTAATTTTATCTAATCTAGATTTAAAATGCCCAACAAATCCACACCCAGCACCCGATTAATCAAGCGAAGCACCGTGATCTCACAGCAGATACTACAAGGTCCATTCCGCAGCTTTTTCGTCCTCGTCCTCCCGGCCCAAACTCGGCTTGCCGTGGCGACCGGTATAATTATCGACAGCGTTGATATATCACGGCTAACTACGACGAAAACGGGCGGTAAAACTATACCTTCCTGAATTAATGACGAGGCGCATGTGTAACAGAACCTGTTCGTATGCATAATGCAGCGACAAGCAGGTAGTACAAGAATGCAGCCCTCTTTTAGCGGCGGTTATATATTAAAGCGGGCTGGCCCTTATATCTGATTTATTGCCGGACGAAAGCCTTAAGCCGACTACTCCACAATGATACACTGAGCTTATTCTGGGCGAGCGAGTGCTTAGTGTTTCCTGCTCAATTCAAAAATACCTCCAGGCGCCCGAAACAATTATTATTGTTTGATTTTCTTGATTACAAATGAAAACCGCGTTATTTGTGTATCATTTTTTACGGTATCTAATTTAAAAACCCTTTTGGCGCTATTGAGTATGCGTTTTTCGAAAGCTCTTATCGATCAATCGTTGGTTCTTGATCCATTATAATTAAGTTTTTTTCATGCACATCCTTCTTAACATATAAATGCACCACGAAATGAAATAAGAAAACAAAACGTTTCGAAATTTATTACAAAAGCGGTTAAGATAAAGTAACATGCTGTCGGCTCTTTTCTCTTTCGGGGCAACAAGTTTATATCAGATAAAGCGTAACGTTTTGGGTTAATGAAAATAATCTCTTAACTTATGCAGGACATAATGGACCTGTATTGCTCGGATACTCACAAGACTCTTCTAACCCTGAATTTAAACCTACTTTCTTACCGTTTTTCATTTAATTAGGAACAATTTGACGGAGTTGGTTCTTAATTAAAGTTATCCTTTTATCAGTGAAAGCATTCGTGTATATCCATATTTATTACCCCATTATCCGCATCGTTCAATGTAAAACATACAATAATGGTGTACATAAATTCGAACACACGAGGTTGGCGCTTAATTAGTTGACTTTTCATGTTAATTTATAATTTATTTATTTGAATTTCTACTATCTTCACAATTATCTTCGTTTATGTTTTGTATTGCTCATGCATTAAATTTACAATTGTTTATACCAGCAATACAAAAATTAATAAAACGCAACAATCAAAAACATATAAATAACCAAAACGCGCTAAAGCAAAAATAACGGTAATAATAAATTGAATTTTTCCATTACGATTTGATTTTTTTTTAAGTACAGTGTTTTATTAATTTTTGTACTTCCCTTTTATTTATATTTAAAAGTTTCTAGTTTTGATCTCTGTACGTATTTTTTTTTAATATTTAGATATTTATGCTATTGTATCGAGCATATTTATTCACACGTACACATACCTTTTATCAAACAAACACACTTGTGTCAAGTGAGTCATTAATTGTACCAAATTGTCAGTTATGTGTACCAGGACAGAACGCCTCGACGTCAACCATAAAGGCGCCACTTAGTAATCATAGCAAATCCCTCCTTACCTTTATCATTCACATTTAGAATTGACGACGAAATATACCGCAAATCGAAGAAATATATGGATATTAAAGTTTGTGATATTCGTAATTCACAAAGTGTATTACTTCAATAATAATTACATTTGCAAAATTACACATACATATATACATACGAAACTCTAAATTGGTATTATTTTATTATTAATATACTCAGTGATATATAAACTGCACCACCTAGAAGAGGTGGGAATTTTTGGACCAAATTTGGCAGAAACATTGGACTAGTCTAAGGTAACAATTGATTAAAATTTGATAAAGAAAACACTTCATCTTTTTGATTTTTCTTTAATAATGTGTTGGTCCGCCCCTATTTCTGATACACTCATTGACCTGCCTTGGCATTGATTCCAGCAGGTGATCAATGTCTTCTTGGGGTATGGCAACGCAAGCAGCCTGTACTTCATGCCGTAGAGCTTCTATTGTCAACGGTGGGTTCGGTAGATTCCTCCATCTTCTACCCATCATGTCTCACACGTGCTCAATGGGCGACAAATCGGGAGATCTTGGCGGCCAAGGCAAAAGATTAACATTGGTCTCTTCAAAGAAGTCAAGAGAAACCCTTGCTACGCAAGGTCGTGCATTATCTTGCTGGAAAAGTGGGTCTTCCAGCCCTCGAAGATATGGAACAACAATTGGTTCGACCACTTCGTCAATGTAGCGTTGGGCGGTCATACTGCCCCGAATGAAGAGCAAGGGTGACCTACTGCCGTAAGCAATAGCACCCAACACCATCAACCCCACAGTTGCAATTCGTTACTAAAGACAACTCGATGCCACTCCAAGTTCCATTGAAGTCTTTCCGTGCACCAGGCCAAACGTTCCTGGCGATGTTGAGCAGTGAGGGGTAGCACAAGATGTGGGCGGTAAGACAGCAAGCCAAAGGTTCTTATTCGACGATAAACTGTTCGCAAGCCTATCAGACGACCTTGTTCGCCTAACCATTGATCAGCTATTGATCTAGTTGTAGAGAATCGGTCTATCAAGGCCATTAGTCTTAAGCGGTGATCTTGACGTTCATTGGTTCGTCTTTGAGACCCAGTGCCTCTTCTCCGACGTTCAACCCCATGTTCAGACCACGCTTGATAAACACGCATTATTGTTGAGTGGTGCTGTCCCAAACGGTTGCCAATTTCTCTAAACGAAAAACCTGCTTCTCGTAAACCAACAATCCGCCCTCGGTCAAAGTCACTCAACTGCTGGTAAACTTTAGGTCTCCTTCCTCTAGGCATCATTAAACACTTTAAACTTAAGAACGGGATCCGAAAAAGTGAAACAAAAATGACTCGATAATTGCTTGTCTATCACCACCTCTAAAAAATGACACAAACGTCAAAAATCCCATGACTACTTGATGATTGGGTTTCAAATTTTAATCAACTATTTCCCTGGACTAGTCCACTATTCCTGCCAAATTTGGTCCAAAAATTCCCACCCCTTCTAGGTGGTGCAGTTTATATGTTACTGAGTATATTATTAATATTAATTTAGTTGCGATTATATTAAAATAGTGCGATTAAATCTATATCTGCCTCTTATTGTTTTTGTAGATTAAATTTGGCCTAGTCGTCTTACCTTAAAACTAAGGGGTTTATTCTGAAACATCAGCTTAATATTGTCCAATGAATGTCTTCTCACTTTAGCGATGAGGTTTTTTGAATTTCTTATTGTATTTGATTCCTTCCATTTGCATCTCAAATGCTCAAAAGCTATGTAAGAGGTATTAATCCCTGTGCTATGTGTAGAAGGGGTATTTACAGCAAACAGTTTTGCTGCTAATTTCTCATCCTATGATGATAATATCGTATAAAAAATTAAAACTTTTTCAAAATCCCATCGAGCTTTACTATCGTTTACAATATTTTCGAGGCCGGCGATCATGAATATCACGTCTTTTCGGGTGAAGTCAATGTTCTGACGCATTTGAAATTCTCAAATACTTAGTGATAAAACTGGCATTGTTTTCATGTTAAAATGATTGAAATAAGAAATACAAGATGGCTTATCCATGACGTTGGGCTAGTTGGAAAGCTAAAAAATGTAGAATTTTAAGAAGAATTACATAAAAATTGCATGTTAAAATAGAATTATTGCACGTAAATGAATGGACATTTATGACATAACAATATGAAATTTATTATATAAGTTGCTTATACAATTTCCTGTTGTATTTCATTTATAATTGTGGCTGAAACGTAATACAATAAATATTTACTTGGTAGTTAATCTGTAATATTTGAATCAATTGTGATGTGGAAAATTTTTTAGAAAATTATGTCAATTGGTCAATTTTGTAATTTTAGACATTGGGCCGTTTTTGACAAGCTTGCAATTTCGACAATTTCGACAAATTAAAATTTTGTTAATCTTGGAATTTTCATTGTAATTAACTGGTAATTCATTGCTTTCCTTATTTTGTTTGTCTGATTCTCGCAATTTACATGTTTTACATTTTACATTTTATTTCCTCCATTTTCTCCCTAGCATTTTTATTTTCGTCATTTGCCTTTTCTCTACTGATTTCATTGAAAAAAAAAAACATTCCGAAAAGATATTTTAATATGCCTCGTACCTAATTTTGTAGATTTTGCTATTTCTTTCAAAAATTCTAACTTTTAGAAATTTATGGCATTTTGTCTATTTCGATAACTTTCTTGCAATTGTATCAATTTTGGTATTTTGCCATTTTTTTTTTTTTTTTAGAAAGTGTTGCTTTTTGTATATTTTGACCTATCAAACTAAAAAAAACGTCGTATGCCAGTGTGCCAGTATGAACAATACCAAAATGGAAATATGTTTTGTTTCTTTTTGCTTATTATCAAATATCTTGCATTATTACAATTTCGTCAATTTATACATTTATGACATATACAGTGTGTTTCACTTAAGAGTGTAATACCCTCATATCTTTTTTATTTTTAGTCCAATTTTAGTAATTTTAGTAGAATACTTATTGCTCTATTTACTCCCAAAAAATCAATTGTCTTCTTTAAATGCAAAGCAACCTGCGATGACAAAATAAACGGTAAAAATAAAGAAATCACTTTAGGGTTTTTTTTATCGAAAAATGTTACTAGTAATAATTGATCAGAATTGCCCAAAAACCCTAAATCCAAAATTACATGAAAATTCAAAATGTTAAAATTTCCCGTAAAAGTTCATAAATACTTATTAGCTGCGCCGAAAAAGGATGCTGTGAAAAAAACTCTGAACTGTCAAAGTTAGTTAAAGTTGTTGTTGTTTAGGCGCAGCCACCTGTGCAAATAACATTTACCGAATTGAATTACTTTTGAAGAAAATTTTAACATTTTTAATTTTCATGAAATTTTGGGTTTAGTGTTTTTGGGCAATTCTGAAAAATTAGTACTAGTAAAATTTTTCGATAAAAAAATCCCTAAAGTGATTTCTTGATTTTTTCCATTTATTTTGCCATCGTAGGTTGCTTTGCATTTAAAGGAGGCACTTGGGAGTAAATAGAGCAATAAGTATTCTACGTTTGGGAAAAAAATCAGCAAAATTTGACTAAAAATAAAAAAGATATGAGGGTATTGCACCCTTAAGTGAAACACACTATATATAATTTCGATAGATTTGCAGATTTTAGCAAAATATTACATCTACTTGTTTATGTTTAGTTTTTTTTTTGAAAATGAAAATTTGCATATTTTCGGCAATGATGATGATTTGTACAATTCTGTTCGTGTAAATATTCCAAGTTATTTTTTTTTCACGCCTCTCGCCCCATTTTTTTAAATTCGTCGTTTTAGTAACAAAATGTAAATTTTGATGTTTTAATAACAGTATAAAAAAATAACAAACATTGTGTTGCGTTCAATTAATTTTAAAAGGTTTGTGAATTTGACATATATGTATGTGTTGATATTGCAGCTGTAATTACATTTGTAATTCTTGAGATATATTCAGGTTGAACTTGAATATCATTATCTGTTGGATAGGTTGATGGGCGGTATTTATGACAACTTCTGAGCATTCCAGGTATTTTCTAAATCGATCGCGTGCGTCAACGACATCTACATTTTATCTTTTTTTGTAGCTGTTCATCTAATTTTTCATAATCATAATGAGATCACGGATATATGTCAACACATCAACATCTAATCTATTACTAAATCGCTGACTTGTGGTATTTCTAAGTCTTGGAACTGAAAAGGATACTTTTGGTAAGTTCAATAAAGGTAAGGTAAGTAAGTCAAATCACAATGTTTTTTTCAAGAATATTTGATGAAACTCATATCTTAAGTCGATGGCCAATATAATCTGGTTGCGTTCAGTAAATAAATTCATAAAATGAGCATGTGGTACAATGTTCCTTTTCTTACTTAATTTAATCGAATTGCAATTCTAGAAGGTAAGGTAAAGTGTATTTGATTATGTTTCACATTGATGCAATGCTGTGTATATTCAGTTGGTTCCCTCGCAGAAAGACCTTGCAGTTAACTGTAAGTTGTTATCACTAGGTTCTTCGGTAGTAAATATACAGTTTCATCCTTATTAATAATCAACTTTCCAATTTGTTCTGCTGTCTTATTGGGTTGTTGGGACGAGCAATGCAATATTAATTTGCCTGTTTTTTCGTCATAGAAATCCACGGAATCCAATTTTGTTATCACTAGCCATTGAAGAACATTTAGAATTATCGAATTTGTTCAGGTGCTTTACAACAGTAACAAAATGTTTTTTTTATGTTTCCAATTATTTCTGCAACATATTTTCTGTATTTTTTATAAAGAAATCGCCCAGCTTACGTATTTACCTTCATTCTCCAATTAAACAACCTGTCCGTCTCACTCTGATACTTTGTCAGTTGCTTCCATTCGGAAAATGCAATTTATATAAGTGTGGCCGGAATGAATAATTTTTTGTTTCTTTTTTATGCGGAATTAGTTGCCGGCTCTCCACAATTTTAGCGTGCACAAAAGCTTTTGAAAACGAATAAACCTAATAACTTGGTTATAGGAAAAACTAAAAATCCTTGAACACTCCTTGAGTCAACTTTAAGTAAATATTAATAAATCGTAAAGAGGTTTCGATCTAAGAAACAGATTTTCAATAAAGTGCTCCTAATATATTTGTCCTAGATATGATTTTATCTTGTGTTTATTGCTGGGCGATTGTACCTGGATAAATAAATATACAGCGGAACTCAAATTGTCCAGCCTAATCCTAATATTATATTCCTCAAGCCGTCCCAAATTGTCATCAATATTTCATGACAGGTTTCCTCTGAGCTAGCTACACTATCTTCTAAGTAACATATTACATCTGGGGCTTGGTAGTACTTGATGTGAAGCAATATAAACTGCTTGGTGTATTTATTTATGGTTTAATAGCGGATAGTATTCTTTATTTAAATGTTTATTGATTCTTCCAGGTTTGGGAATTCCTATTAAAGGGGTAGCCAAGACAGAATGTAATAGTTGTTCAAAAATACCTTCTTTTGCCCATCTAGTATAATTCGTGCTCTACTTGCTTCAAAGCAAAAGGTATTGCATTACAAAATACGGTTGTTGAATTACCTTTTGTATTAATTTTGCTTGAAACTCCCTTTGTTTCCCAAGTTTCACTCCAGAATAGCACAGTGAACGTAAAATTGCTCTGTACTATTCTTTCCTTGAATTTATTTGCACTATTTGGTCAGTATTGTATTTGTTTCTCCGCTGCATGAAAAGTTTTTTATAACCAGTATCTCTCCATTAATGTGGTCATTCGTGGTTACACCTTCGATTCCAATAGCTTCTCAAACACAATCCCTTTCATTATATTGTACCCTAGCTTACCTAATATAGGCTGTGGATCTTTGAACCAATAGGTTGTTAATTTAACATGGTAACACTGTTGGAAATGAAACTATTGAAAATGTTTCTGATACAAGGTATTCTGGTCAATTGCATTAATATATTACAATTTTACTTTTCATGAGACAAACTAATGCTAAATAAGACAATTGTTACGCTTACAGGTTTTGTAGTTATTGTGTATTAGTATTTTCTACGGTCGATTGTATTTTCAGTTTTTCAATTATCAATTAGTTTCTCACATTTAATTGAGTGTTGTGTTAATTTCGAGTAAATGACGCTTGTTCCTGATATGAACCACTCTGATTTCATTGGCTATTTTTTCTATAAAATGGTATGGCCTTATGTTGTTTTCTCTGTCATTCTCTTATAACTGTTATAACGCTCAATTATCGGAGAACAATTTTTATCCTTTCTGGAAAAATAGCATTGTTCTATACCAGTCATTCAGAAAATAAAAGATTTCAAAAAAGGGATAACGATATTATGACCTAAATGTGATTCTGAGACATTCTACAAAGATTCTACCTTATTAATGTTTCACTTGCCAATTAAGTTATTTTTCTGAGGCGCTCAAAGTGAGCTGACGTACAAAAGCGTCAAATAAATTAACGTTTCCGGGTAGTGTCTGTTAAAATTGTATGTAAAGTGTCAACTGAATTCCTTGTTATAAACCGTGCGGTATCGCCTTAAAAACGCCGTAAACGGTCTAAATTGCAACGAGTTTTTACGTCACTGCGGAGAATTTCTTACATGCCAACACTACGTTAAACTTCAGTGAACGTGAAAAATTTACTGTGAAAGGGCAAAATAAAATAACAGCGTTTATTGTGAACTCGGGTAGGCGATATATGTTTACATGTTTATTGTTTACGCTTTACGTTAGTTCGCGTTTTGCATTATAATAGTTTCGTTCGTTTCAAATTTTTAGATGTAAAATAAATAACGGCGTACAGCAAATGGATTAATGGCTCCTTTTACATTAGATTATACCGTAAAAATTCATCATAAAAGTAGAGCAAAAGCATTTCATACCACACTATGGTTTATTTTATAAATTGCGAATCTCCGCATTCCATTTGAGGGATTTGTTTGCCCATGGATTTATTAATGCGTATATACAATTGCAATATTTGCCAGCTGTAAACCGTAGGGGATGCATGAAGTATTAACTGACCACGACCGTTCTATAAATCATTGTTATCTCAACTATTTAGGATATAATTCCAAGGTAGTAATACAAGGGTAGATTTAGTGCTTATTAATTGTTGTTTAGTATTAGAATGGCATCGTTAAGATAACCCAGTAAGTTAGTTTAAGGGCGGCGAAGTAAATATAATTAAGGAATATACACATACGTGTGTAGGTTTGGCTGCAAAGAGAATTAAATTAAATTTGATTTTCGTGTACTTTGTACTTTAATTTCGAATCTCAATGCATATAAACGACTTTAATTACAGCAACATGTATTTTTGTGGATGGATTCGCTGGCTGACTAGCTTGTTAATGTATACATCGGGTTAAATGTAAACTTTTCAATCAGTCAGGCGTCAATTGTATTCCGACCATCCACTCGCGTTTCAAGTGGGTGGATATCCGCAGTTGGATGTAGGCCGAATAGTTTCGAATATCAGCAAACGGATTTGAGTTCGACTGGGTTTTTTTTACATTACCGACTTTTTGCTTCATTCGATGTGCCCTGATAACAAACATTTTTGTAATGTTTTTAGTTTACGCACTGACGAACTTATTAGGATTATTGGAGTAAATAGATTGATATTAAATGAAGACACAAGTGGATGAAGGGTCTATGTAACATGCAAACGATGATAAACGAGTTCAAAGTTTTTTGATCGGTTTGGTTTTATTTGATCAGATAGAAAAATATATATTTTTTTAGTGTGTAAACATTTCATTACTAAATCTATTCTACAAGCTATAAACATTAAAATTTCATAGTTTTTAAGAAAAAGAAATTCAAAAGTAGTACATAGTTCTTTTATCGACTATTAACACATCCAAGAAACTACACCACACAATGGACGATGGGTTTATGTTACTATAAGTTTATAGCAAATTTTCTAATATTGAAAAAAAAATAGGTTTGCCATGATTACTACACCCTTCTTCTGTTTTGTTTAACTTGCTGTATTGATTTTCTGTCTCGTAACCTATCACTTTCTGATAAAAATATTTGTATTCATAATCTATGTATATATTGAATTTTTCTTTTTATTGACTAAGGACAATTTTGTCGCTATTTCTGGTATGAGTTTAAAATGTTTAATATTAACGACAACAGATTTTTTATTACTACAAGATTTTATGATATCACGATATTGGTCAGGGGTATATCAGGGGTGTCTTAATTTTCTTCAACTTTTTCTCGATGCGGCCAAAATCTCTGTCAGAATCTAGAAATAAAGACTGGAAACTTCCATTATCTTAACATCCTTTATAAATCAGGCACTGGTAAAGACATATTATGTTATAATTCTTATTTTGCCCAGAACAAGAATCAGACCACATGATAAGGTGCTGAATATTTTTATTCTCACCATTCAACATTTTGATAAACAACTGCCTATCTCCAAACTGCCTTTGGTAGCAATGTCTTCTGTCCATGTTAAAAATTAAGACTAGTCTCAAGAAGACGTAATAATGTGCACCCCAAAATTATAGAACCACTTTTGGCGGAGGTGGGACGCTTTCGATGTTATGAGTCTTGGCAGGGGCATCATTTGATGAAGGTGAACTTTCTTATTGGAAATTTGATATAGCGAATAAGACGCTGTCTTACATAAAGTAATGCCTCTCTGCTTATTAGTCAATATATACTTGAATGAAGATACTGGTGGATATGGTTTCGAAATATTTTTCCTATGTTTTTGACAGGTTTCACTGAAATTGCTTTAAAAAACAATGCGTTTTTGGGGTTTATGTCTAGAGCATAATACTTTCGGAAATTTCTTTTCAATCGCTCTCATCAAACTGGCCGTTGCCTTTAAGTCTGCGGTAATTTTTCTTACATAATGATTCTAATACTGGTACTTTAACCAATGTTCGCTTTCCATGTTGTGATATATAAGGCTGCCCGCTTTCTCTTAATGTAGCAGATCGGTTTCTTTGCCATGTCCTGGCCACCTCTGTCGTGCCATACAAGTTTTTGCGGGTAAACTGAACAACTTCTTTTTAACTGCAGCAATCTTCAGCTCTTCGATTTCGGTTTTATTTGGGTCCGGTAAATTTTCAATGTTATAGGTATCTTCCGTAGTTTTGTATGAGATAAACACATTTCTATCTTTTTGTGTCATCAGGTCTTCTTCTCAGGTCTCACTTACTGAATCTTCTGAGCTACCTTGTTTTGTATGAGATAATCACATCCCTATATTTTTGTGTGTCGTCGGGTCTTTCTGAATCTTCTGAGCTGTATTCTTCTGAAATTATTAATTTGGAGAGTATTCATCAGAGAAACCATGAGGGGAAAGTGTGTAAAAAAGTGGAACTTAAAAAGGCGGTATTATCTAATGTTTTCTCAATTATTGTGTTAATAAATATACAAACTAATTTAAAAAAAAACAAGGTATTTAAATACCTGCAGAAAACTTCGGCGGCTCACATTCCAAGTCCAGAACGGGGTTGCTGTTTTTAAATTAGTGCTATCTTTTTCTAAATTCACCATCATGTTTTTTGATAAGACATCTTCCGCTCTATGCAGAGATTATTTCTTATCGGAAGAAGTTCCAGGAGAGTATTCTGTATAAAATGACTTGCTAATCTCTTTCTTTTATAATATCTAAGTACGTATATTTTACAGGAAAAAAGTTAAAAAAGTAAAGCCTACCGACTTACCTGAAACAGCGTTTAATTTTTTTCTTGCTTTTTCAACTGAAAGTTTGCTCCTTGTCGACATATCTTGCAATATAGTTAATATCACTAATAAAATTAAAATTGGTTACAACAACTAATTCTTCTAATTCGTCATTATCAGAGAAGGGCAAAGTTTATATCAGATAAATTAAGAAAGTAGTTTCCAACCTTTTTTATAATGGCTATAATGTTTGGTCTTCTTATTTCGAAAAGTAACATGGATAGAATATTTAATTTGAAATACAAAAATCATTTATTACAAAAAAAAAACAATTTTGTTGATTTAGTCTACTTTGCAAGCAATTAGCAAATTGGTTGGTTTAGTAAATAAAAAGCTCTACTTAAAGATCTAGGTCGTTTTATTACAAAAGCATCGTCTTATTTGCAATCATAGTGTCGGTCCCATTATAGAGCGTCTTTATAATTCAATCCATTTCACACTTAATATCATATTTTCTTAAACAAAATTTCGAAATCATCCTGTCATATTTATGTAATATAATAAAATACTCCCTTACATACGTTTCCGCAGTTTTTTTTGTAATACTGAAAGTATTAGATATTAGATGTATGGCAACGTTGCTGAAATTAATGCCTATTTAATATACATCTGGTGAATAATTTTATTCATGAGAAAATCATTTTTTGATTTATTTGGAAGAACGTAAGTTTTTTGTTCTATATACAATGGTGTGTTTTTATTTCTTAATGCTTCTTAAATGTCTGACCATCATCAACGTTGTTATTGCTTATGGGTGCCGTATTAGATGTTGACATCATCAAATAACTTAAATATGTACACTTTTGTGAAAAATTAGAACTAAATCACCAAAAAAGTTGTTCCATTGCCAAGTACTTTTACAATTGGGAATCGCGCTTGCGGTAGATTTGAAAAATATGAAAACTCTTAAAATATCGAAAATTCTTCTCATAGAAATACAAAAGCGAAACTCATCATTCATATCTCGCCTTAATTGGGTCGAAAATATAAGATTTAAATTCACACACAACACAATATATGAGTAAAGCGAACAGAACCTGTCGCCAAAAATGAGCCGAGATTATAGTGAATATCGTACTATTTTTTAATAAAAAAGCTTATATGTCTATGTTGAAGTAATAAATAAGAAATGGTGATACTGTTTTACGGCATCTAAACATACTAAATACCATACTAAACAAAAACCCATATATCCACGCCGCATACTCGTGTTCCACGACACGTTTTACGTGTGACAAATTTTTAATTACACGCTATCAATAATTAAATTTAATAATCTCGTTCACTAAATGGTTGTGAACCCACAAAAACAGGTTCATGGAATTAAAACATTTCAGATTGAATTTATTCAACGCCGCCGAATAATTACCATAACCGCACTGACGTGTCGCATTTCTCACGGATATTGTTGAAACGGTGCACCTCGAAATATTAATATATAACAGCCGAGGAAAGAGACGTCGGATTCGACGGTAACAGATAGAGGGCACAAATAATTCTTAATTGTAATTTATCGTCAATTGATGAACTACGAGTAAGATAAACGCAGATATTGAGATGCATGATTCGGACGCACATAAATTAAATTAATCGTGGTTGTTATTGAGCGTTGTGTTAAGGTGAAGCGGTGTCGGCGGGGAGAACATCTCAGACGGTCATATATCTTTAATATAACTTGTTATTAATTTGTGTCGGGTGACAGCCAGTGTTACGCAGTATTAGCGAGAGCTATATACGACGACATAAACGCAATATAAAATTCCAGTTTGTTTTCGTTCACGAGGGGATATTTTTACGAGAAATATTTTAAAATTTATCATCCCTGTTATGACAATACATTTGGCACAATTATGAATAGCTCGATGATATATGAGATATTAATATATAATGTCGGGACGGTTAATACCATTTAAATTATTTTGAACTATTTGGACGTACATACAAATTTTTCGAACCAACATAGGTGTATACATTTTTATAAATTTATTATCTTCGTGAAACACGAAAATAATTGATCAATAAAACATATATAAATTTAACAAACCCTAACACATTCGATATTAACAAATCTACATACGTATTTCGACAAAAAATAACAAATGTTAAACTTGGCATTACTGGCTATGGTGCTACCTTTCAAGTTCTCTTCGGTAGATTACCAGTGGAATAATTTTCCTTAATTTATACTCCTAAATCTAGTAAAAAATATAACGAAGCATGTAGTGTAACGTTCACATGGTTTCTCACCATGTGAACGTTCATCAGTCGTATCGATAGTTTCCAGTTGGAAACTACCAGCTCTAAGAAAACGAAATAACAAATAACAGTTTTAAGATATGAAACATCAAATTCAAGTAGGATAACGCGAGCGGTCGTTAATAAAATGTCACGGATTTAAAAACTGCGTGCGGAATGGAACGGAAAGACAAGTAAACCACGAAAGATCGAGTCAACGCTTGAGTAGGGTCCGCGAAATATTCGTATCATCCGTAAAAGTTCGAAATGAAATCCTAAGTCAGAGGGAAAGTTTAAAATCAATGTAAATTCTAAAATAGTAAAATTACGTTACGACTCGGGCGGAAAGCAATAGTGTTAACTTTAGAGCCGATTATTATTTAATTACTTTCAGAACAGAGTCGCGAATAGCTGACACATTAAAAATTAACAACCTAGTGATCTCCGTTTTTGCGAGGAGATAAGCCGAAAACTTCTCACTCTCGTGGAATTTTGGTTAATACGTCATTCGCGGGATTACTAAATGATTAAATTTCAGATAATTTTTCACGATCTTGAACTATGATTAAATTTAAATTTTCTCTCTTAAAAAAACTATTGTCATTTCTTATTTTTAGTCATATGAATATTATCCGTTTGATTTTAACTAACCGATGAATGATTTAAGGCCTTATAATACAACAATTATTGAAAAAACTACACTATATTTAATCCACAATACTACTAGCAGTAACAACACTTTGGTATTTATTACAATTAATACATTTATATCTCTCTGTGTGTGTGTGTATTTGCAGTAGTCTAATTCAGCATCACTTACGGTCCTCTATCTCTCTTCTTCTCCAGCTTGCATTATCCTATTATCGTTCTGTAAACTGTATCTTCGTCAGTACCTCCATGTCACCCGCCCCCTCATCTACATATCGCCTCTAATTTTGTGTCTCTAGTGTTGCTATACATATATCCCTATTCCGCAAAACCTACACCACCTATATTTCTCATCCATCCAATATTAATCTCGTCTCTCCTCGTTGTCACACATAAACCTCGCTCGTTCCCAAGCATCTACATGTTTCCGTCTATCAACCATCCATCTTCACATATTTATTTCGGTATTTCTCTCCTCCTATTTTCCCTTTTCTCCATCTCACCTAACACTTTATTTACTAATTTCTGCTCAATCTATTCCTGCAACACCACGTTTTTCTGGCGTGGACCTTTCCAGGTTCAACGTGCTCAGCAACATTCTCTTCAATTTCCTCTCCTCTCTCACTCCCCATACTTCCGCTCCATACAACAATATGATCCCCACGCAAGTCCATACTATAATCCTCTCCTCAAACGTACATTCTCTGTTACTGCACAGACTCCTCGGCTTCTGCTGCCTTTCTTGCTTTTCGGCACACATGCATCATATGCCCATATGTGACTGTTATTCTCTCTCAACAGGCAATCTATGTACATCCACTCCTTCGCCTCTTCAGCCATCCCTCCCTTCTATTTCACGCTCACTCCCCTCCAATTCATGCCCCCTTTTCGAAATCTCATTGCTTTAGTGTTGTCTGTATACAAGAGGTTTCTTATATCCAGAAAACTCTCCAAACTCTCTGCCATTTGTCTTAGTCCTGCCTTTGTTGCCGCTCTGTTACCGGTCACTTCTGAAAGTGGTAAAATATGAATTTTAGTTTATTTTTAGTCAAAATCATAGTATTAACAAATGTTAATTACAACATATTGATAATCGCGTTCATCTGTGTAAAGGTCAGTTTTTTAAAGAACGATGAGTTAATTAAATTTAAATGAAATGAATTACATACAGATTAATATAATAATATTATATTGGCCTGGTTTAGGAACATGTATCATCAATTATGTTTTACGATAATAACATCATTCACCAAAAGATAATATGAAGATAAATTAAAAGAGGTCCAGAAAAAATTATGCCTTTTTCCAACCAATGATTTAATATTTACTTTATATTGAGCGTTTATACAAGCGAATATCTATTCTGGTAATTCATAAGGAAAATTCTTCCGGAATATTTCAAATTTCAATATGCATAAAATCCATCGGAACGCGGGCTATTATGAAGCAACTCGATAAATCCATTCGTAATTTCAATATTTGCACTAACAATTGCCGAACGTTCGATATAATGTAAACCGTTTGAGCGGAACGCGAAAAACCTTCGACTTTTAAGTTTTCCGTGCATTAGACGGGCAATACGCCACGTCGCGTCGCCGTCGCACCGCTCAGAGCGCCATGCGGAGAAACGTTACGCTATCATTTCATCGGTTCCTTTCTTTAGCGAATTTTCAAAGACAACGTCTCGTTCGAGTTACGCGTTCCGTTTGTTTTGCTTTTATTCCGCCCCGTCGTGTGTCCGTAAAATTCAGTCGACGTTTTATGCCCCGAATGCAATCAATACGAAACCGGCGGGTAAACTTTTTAGTTGCAAGACAAGTTTCAAATGAACTATGTTATGAACTTTTGAAAGTTTCATATCTACGCGAAGGTAAATAAACCGAGAAATTGTATTTTGAAACAATTTCCATAATTCGACGTGCAAGGTTCTGTGTACGCGGTGAGAGAATCATTTTAATTGTGTAGAGGCGCAATCACGAAAATTCCGTTACGTCGTGATCTGATGAAATTATAACTTGGGCGCGTTGTTAGTTTTTAGCGAAGTTGTAAAATTAAATTAAATACGGCAGTTTAGTAGCACAGTCGGGAAAGCTCACGAGCAGTTTTACATTGCCTGGAAGTGAGCCAGGCTTGTGGCCTCCACTGTCAGCGCTACGTTATTAGGAAGTTCAGAGCAGAAACCACTTTATCAGGTTAACAGTGAACGGCAACTTACTAACCTAACACCATAGGAAACGTCCCTGCCCTATTTATACGCATTTTGCTCCATTTATTACCGTCCTTACAACGCAATTTCCTTTACTGAACCATTCTACTTATTTTTATGTGTCTGTTAGAATTCTTGAACGATCACGAATGTTCTATTTTAGAAAGCCGCAAGCAATTACATGGGTTTACTGCTATTGTTGTTATACTGTTATAATAATTATTGCACTGAATTCTCAAATTCATATTTGATATCCCGTATTTCCTGTTTTTGCTCATTCTGTATGTATATTCAAATCCACAACGATTAAATAAAATATATCTGCAACATTAAAAGAATATATAAGTTACTAATATGAAATTTGAAAGATGTACGTTAAACGTGTACCATTTGGATTATAGGAAATTATATAGTAATAAGACTACATGGCAAGTATTGATATTTGCCTTCCTATTTTGTTGTCTGCCATAGTACGCGTGACAAAGGTATGAATGTTACTTCTATTATATCGATTAGTTGTTTGATATGTCCACATCGTCGCCCATTCTCTTTGATACTTTAAGTTTAGTTACATTGCAGATTAGTCGTAGAAAATTTGTAGAGATTATTTGGCACAAGCCATCAACACGATACATCTCCATTCATATTGTAATTCATGTTTTTATGAGTTGATGTAACTTGAACCTTTCCGTTCATTCAGACGCTGAAATATTACGTAAAAGACCCTATTGTGGAAGCCTAACACGCCGAGCGTACTTACGGAGCAAGCACTACGATTACCATAACTGCCATAACCATAAGAAACTAATCCAGAAGTAAATGATGAAGGGAAACGTGGTGAACCGTATACGAGCTGCCCATCACTGTGAAATTTGTCTGTGATATGATATACCAATACTTTCTCATCATAAAGGAAATACATTATAGTTACATTTTTAAAACATAACAAAGTCGCTTATTTTCGACGGGTCAGTTACGTTGAATGTAATTTTTTTAATGGCAATTCTTAGTAGATTTACCAATTATCTTAACAATCAGGAGAACCTGTATTTCCACAGCAAAACTTTAAATAAAGTTTGAAGATAATTGAAAATAATTTATGAATAAAAATCTATAAAGTTAGCAAAATCCTAACATACTTGATTTCAAAAAATCTATATAAGTATTTCGGCAATTAAGTTTATGTCAGTAGGAAGCTAGAGAAGAAAAATATTAAACATAATATTTCTAGCTAAGGTGTTACCTTTCAAGATATTCTCTTCACTTCATTACCAGTGGTATAACAGTGGAATTGAAATTAAAATATAATAAAATTTATACTCCTAAAACTAGCAGAAAAAAAATGAAGTGTAGTGTAACGTTCATAGTTAGTGTTTCAGGACTAATTTAACATGAATCCAATAATTCAAATAAGCTAGACTGGGGTATAGGTCCATTGTCAGTATTCAATAAATATTTTTCGTGTATTTGTATGAAAATGCTTTCATAACTATCTAGTTCTCTACAAAGTTGTATATCTTTAATTAATTTAGACAATTTGATGGTAATTCATGGCCTATTTCAAAAATATGACTGTGAGTCTAACATGCGCCACGTGCTATTTATAGCAGGTTTTAGTTGAACGTTTCGTTTGCCCGATATTGTTTTACATACAAACAATTCATCTTATACATTCCAGATTTCTGATTTACCTCAATTTATCTGTGGCATTCCCTAAGATGGTTTTCAAAGAGTTACTAGTTTTAAAGGCGACATGAAGTTCATAATTTTTGAAAATCGAAGCAGAACGGTGACAGTAAACAAAGAAATTATTTCCCTTGATCTCTTTCAGTTATTAGACAGGTGGAATTTGAAATTGTGCTCCTACGAAAACGTCATCAGCGCATCTTATCCATGCTTTAGAGAAATATTTAGCATAGCATTTCGTTTAAAATATAATTCAAAATTACTCATGAACAAATTGGCTATAAATGGAGACAAGGAGTTACTCATACTTGTTCCTTGTTGTTGTTGTTCCTACAAGTTACCTTCAAACGAGAAACAATTTTGAGGCATACATAGAGTTGTCAACTTCATGCATGTTTTAAATTTTTGGAGTGAGTTATTAATTATGGACAGTTCTTCATCGCATCTTTAGTTCCTTGGACGGGTTTATAATTTTTTGCAACCCATTGACTCCTCGATATACCTTTCTCTTGCCAGGGTTGTCAGAAAAAGAAATAGAAATAGCACAAACTTGTGCACAATGGAAAATTCCTCGTCGTCTATGAAACCCTTCTATTACTGTTCTCCAGGTTTATTTCATTTGAAATTGAGTGTACCCTCTGGTCTGATAAGATATTAATTATATTAACATCCTCAATTTTAAATGGACAATACTATTCTATTAAAACAAGTAACGCAACTTTTATAGCACTTTCATTTTATTCGAATAAATGAATGTGAACACCAAATGTTTTATGTTGTGTTAATAGAGTTTAGCTATTGAAGTTCTAAACTTTGCAGAATATGAATGTACGTATGTACCTATAATAACGCGTAAGGGAATGAAGGTGACAATAGAAACATAATATGTATCATGTATTCCTGTATCGTATATTACTATACTAGATTGCGTTTAGTTCGTTATATACTTTTTGGTACGAGACGCGGAACAATTGTCAGTGATCTTACCACCATGTAATGGTGCATTGAAAAAGTTTGAACGAAGAGTAACTTGTTGAAGTAGCAGCTGCGGCGTTTAGTATGTAGTGCACTATTGTGTTACATTTTGTCACATTATGTTGCATAAAACCTTTATATACTACAAAAATATATTGAGCTTGAATATTTTTGACAGATGTCGGGATCCCTGCTATAATACCTTCAATAGGTGTGTTACGGCTTGCCAAAAAATTCTTTGAATCTTTGTTTAATAAATTTAATTCGTCAATATTAAAAATCTCAGAAGACCGATTCACGACCTGTGACTCTTTCATAGAACGATCGTTGTTTAATTTATCGTTTGGCTTTAGACATAATTGTTGAAATTTTGAGTTTAAATTACAAACTTTATACTTAAATTTATGACCCGTGACTTGTTCGATTTTTCTATGAAAGCGTCATCAGTCTTCACATTCAAAATCGCTAATTCTGACTTCTTTTACTATACTGTTAATTAATTTCTGAACAGGGTCATTTACTTTTTTTAAAAAAAAAATTACTGTTAATTTTGCAATTTGATGAGACATCCACTTACATAAATTTAGGAAAAGCTTTGTGACTGTTGCATCGTTTCAAGAAATTATTATCAGCACTTAACAGTTTTATCTTACAACTTAAACTATGAAACCTATTACAGTGGCTACACCTGGAATTCATGATACAATAAACACAGTCTCCATAATTTGTTATTGTTCAAACTCATTAACTTACCAATGCATTTATTTTCAAGCAAACGACAACATGGAACTCATGTAGATACCTATTTGATCGATTTTAATCAAAACAAGTTGGTCGTTTTATTATTATAGTAATAAATACATCCTTACATGTAAAAATACAAGATACAACTCCTCTAATAGTATATCTGAAACTGAAAATTGCACGATTGAAAAGTTGGAGAGTAAGATAATAAGTACAAAAATAAGTAAATTATGTTTTGTGTATTTAGATGTATTTATTAACTTAAAATGATACATCATTTGCATTGTTTCACGTTTTAGTTGCGCGGAGTTGGGTTGTGTTGGTTTAATTACTGCAGTGCACCATGAACAGGAAGCAATAATGACCGGCAGCCACCGACCGATTAGCACACTAAGGAGCCGAACGTTCTCCGTTGGCACAAACTCTGTAATTTAATTATCAATTAATATAAATAAGTGAAATGTGGGACACTTGTAAAGAAGGTGTAGGCTTTCATATTAATTTACATAATTTTAAAGTCTGTTATTAAAACCACAGATACAATAAATTGTGTGTACACTAGAGAAAATGTACAATTTAAAAAACAATCGTTGGACGTAAGCATTGCCAAAAAATATACACAAGAAATTAAAGTTAAATAATTAACATATATGATTCGTGTCAGTAATCACATCATAGTAATTTTCGACATGAGTAAAATGGTTTCTCCAATAAATTAGTCTTTAATTCGTTGCTAATATTTTGATGTTCACTTTTGACTTCACAAATATAGTTGTGCAAAGTAATGAAATATGTTTTGCAATTCGTCCAAATCAAAAATAAATAATTCAATGGAAACATTATGACAATATCAGCATCATCGTCACCCAACTCTTGTAGTTTACAAACCCCAACAAGGTTAAACTCACTGCTCGTACGAATAATAAATTAGTATGTAATTTATATAGCAACGAGGAAGAGACAATCTTAACTTCTAATCGTCGCCGGCATACGTCAAAAACACTCGATAATTACTTCCCCGAAAGAAATTCAAAGATATCGTTGCTTAGATGCACTGGGCATTTTTTGCGCCGAAAAAGCGATAATGCAACGCCGGAGATTAATAATTGCGACTTGCTTTCTCAGTGTTTAACGGGCGCTACCAGGTTTCGGAAGCGCGTTAAACTAAAATATGATTTTCCGTCGCGTCGATAAAGAACCTGGGAAACTTTAAAAGTGACCGATTAGTGAACGCACAATCGCGTTCGTGTTAAGAACTGAAAAACAAAACGTCCAGTGAACGAACTTACAGTGTCTTTGGATGGCGGCGTCGGTAAACAGGAGGCGGCTGTTTGGGTAAGCACTCGACTTTCTTAAATCGCGGACTTTGTTATTAACGGTGTTATTAATGGCACGCATATAATGGAAAAATCGAGTTGCTCCGTAATAAGAAATCTGTGAAGTTAATTACGAATTTGCGTTTGTAATCTTGGGTTTCTTAAAATATATTTTAAAAAATTGCCTGAATTGATTCAAACGTAAAATAAATAATTTCGTAAAATTTATGCGACTGCGGACGCCCCTACGATCGCGCCCGGTGTATAATAAATTAATATGTAATTCATTTAAAATAGTAATTTGTGCATAATCAACCGATAAAGAGACAACTTTAGCTTCTAATTGTCGCCGGCACACATATCAAAAACACTCGATAATGACTTCCAGAAACGAATGCAAAGATAACGTCGCTAAGGTGCAATGGGCAGTATTTGCACCACAAAGTGATTATGCAGTCGCCGGTGACTAATAACTGCGACGCTCCTCGTGTCATTGTTGAACGAGCTTTACCAGTTTTGGGATGTTTATTTCGCGTTATATTGAAACGAAATTTAAAATTTCTTAATCGCAGACTTCCCGTGTACGCGGCGATTTACGTTGCGTAACGTCGCCGAAATATTCAACACCGACAGATTCCGGTGAAAATCGGAACTAAATTGCACTGGGAGTGGAAAGAACAGTGTTATTAATGGCACATAAATCGAGTCCTTTCATTCCGTAATAAGAAATCTATTAAGTTAATTAAGAATTGGGGTGTTTGTAATTTTGGGTTTCTTAAGATTTCTTCAAAAATTCCCTTCATTGACTCAAACATGAAATAAATAATTTCATACAACTTCCAAACTTTTTTGTTTCGCTTATTTGGTGGTAGTTTTTGTACATATATTTACAATTTCAAGTTAGCAATTGTAACGCTTCCTCTCCACGTTCTATTCTCAAGTTAACAAGTATGACAACACTTTCGTCATACTTGATATGAGAGGAGCTGTCGTGTGGAGTAAATTATGAAATATATCATTATTATTAGCAAGCCTATCATTTATGCCTAGAAAGTACGTTTTAAATAAATATTTTCCAAATTTCTTAATAATCTCTCCACTGGGGATGAATATTTATAACATGAAACTTTATTAGTCGCTATTTCGACAAACTTGTATCTATTATTAACCCCGATTTAGTTCGAAAACTTTCACATACCGCTTCTAACTTCTTTTACTAATATTGTTTTGAAATATCCAGACCAACTGCATGAATTTAATTCAAACATGTAAAGTTGAAAGAATGCATTTGTATTTACGAGGTAAGCACCAAAATTTCTCGGTCTGATATAGATCAAAGTATCGCAACAAGCAAAGGTTTTGGTAAGACATTGTTTCAAGTATTATTAGCCTGGGAAAAAAAATGTTATGTTAATTAATTTTCTTATTACTAATACCCTTCCATCACGATGTCGGAAGTCAGGAAAATTGAGCCTAGAGCTGTTTATTAAGTTCCGTACTCGAGAACATCTTTCGCCTAAAAGCATCAACGGTAGGCAGGATAGGGTATATGGGGAAAATTCCCCAACTTATCCTGCAGTATAAAATTAGTCAAAACGGTTTCGAATGGGGCAGGAATCCTTGGAAGATGACGAAAGAACAGGAATATGGTTCCCAAAGATCTTTCGGCAGTCCCACGCCAACGTCATGCACATTCCTATTGAGTGAGCTCTGTGGAGAAAACCGTGTGGGCGTGTTGTAGACAGTTGTTACACGGTATGCAATTACTATATGAAATTACTCTACTAGGATCCTTTGTGCAAAAGGGAGTCAATGGAATGGGGGCGCAAGGGAGAAACACGGCCAAGAAAGTTCATGGGCTGGTTCAAGGTGATGGCTATGATTTGATGATTTGATTTCGAATAGTAAGGGTATTCTCCTGATAGACATTAAAACGACACACCACAGTCAACGAGACATTTTATGCAGCACTCCTGCACCAATTACCATAACATATTTGGGAGAAAAGATGTGGAGAACTCACCAGAGGCGTATGTTTACTCCAATGCACCCTGCGCACTGCTGGATTTGCGCAAACCGCAGTTCGTGCATGAGGTTTCGAACAAATTGATCGTCCTCCGCTGGGGGGCATACGGACGGCCCCCAGCGACTATTGCCTGTTTGGAAAATTGAAAATGGATTTTCGCGGGCACAATTTCAGTGACAACGGAGTCGTTAAGGTTGCAGTTTCGGCACATTTTATAGACAATCCGAATGATTTTTTTTTAAGGGGCATTGAATAGTTGCTGGAACGATGTAATAAGTGCATTGCTATCAAAAATAAAATATAATTGCGAGTCTGCACCGCTTCTATTATAGTCTGGCCGGGAAATTTTGGACCTTACCTCGTACAGTCATCTTCAATTATTTGTTTTATCTGACCCAGTTGCTCAGTTTTCGTTGGCTCTGTAAAACGCACATTGAAAGTTACAGAAGATTGAGTATTCGTTAATACTTACGTCATAAATCGATATCAGATATTAAATCGCATGCATGGAATCAATCGTCAGAATAAGAGAATCCATTAGTATAAGGTATTAGGATATAAATAGCTAACGTTTGTTCAGTTTAATTTACACTTTGTACAGTTATATAACGAGATGTATAGTCGAACATAGGAACGGGTTTTATATTTTGTAATCATAGGCTAGGTCAAGAGCTACAGTAGTCACCTCCCAACATTTCAGGGTACAATAAATAACTTGGTAAATATTTACCTATTGCCAGCTTGTCGAAGAATAATAATGATATAAAAACCATCCTAACTGTGCATTATCATTCACTAACAATGTTGCGAAATTTGGAAAATCGGGTTGAGTTTGCAAAATT
Organism: Geotrupes spiniger; assembly: GCA_959613385.1. Lineage (NCBI taxonomy): Eukaryota > Metazoa > Arthropoda > Insecta > Coleoptera > Geotrupidae > Geotrupes > Geotrupes spiniger. The sequence continues at coordinate 23,514,674 of OY390731.1, forward strand.
TAGAGATTTTCAGCAATCATGAATAACATTTGTGTGTTCTGATTTGAACGCCAGTGTTGAACAAGAAGTCCCCACTTCAGATTTTTAAATATTGGTATAATTTATGAGAAGTTGGAAAATTAAAGTTCTTAATACACTGCTCGATAAATGCAAATGGTTTTATAAATATATAAATTTAAAACAACACTATTATATGTGAAGTTAGATTATACATACATAAACGCGAAGTAATATTTTTATATTGTGTGAGTATTTTTGTTTTGTTGGTTTTGGTTAGTTGATGCCAACGGTTCTCTCCTATGTGTTGAGTCTTGAGTAAACAGTTTAAATTATTGGGTTAGGATTCCTTATTTATTGTAGTTTTATCAGAAGTAGTATATTGATATTTTAAGGTTTGGGTCGCGTTTATGTATTTAATTTAAAGACATACTTATCGTTAACATCACCTGCAAATAAGATCTTTTGTCTGGTAAGGTTTACTTCTTCAGATAGTTCAGTTAATAATAACAATGTTGGATATGTACCCACAAAATAACTTCTTTAAGTACCAGATGTAGATATTATACGCACATGACAGAATTTATGAAATAAATGTCATTATTATTTCCATACTTCACAGAAAACACACATAGTAAGCGTGCATATATGCAAAGACCAAAGACAGCAATTTGCAGAACGAAAGGACCCCAAACAGAAAAATAGATTTTTTAAGTGGAATTTTCGTCAATTCAACAAAAAAGTTAAATGCATGAAAACAGTAGTAAACTTAATGCGAATTATTAAAGCAGTAAAGCTATTGTAGCATGAATATTTTCTATTTTGCTGGTATTTGCCACAAATTATTAACATCGTGTTATTTGCTTTTGTGTAGAACGACAAACAATAATTAAAAAATTAAATTTTTTAATTATTTGTGTAACTGTGTATTTTATTTTCGAAACACAGATTTCTGTGTTGTTATTCCATTTACGTTAATTGAAAGGGAGCAATTACTAATACAAATATTTTAATAAAATAAAAAAGCATTTCGTTTATTACGCTGAATATTCGACGTTGATGCAGGCATAGTTCCGGCCATCCGGTGCGTTATATCAATTGTATCGTGCTATATTCAGGCGCATGGTGAATACTCGTATCAGGCTTATATAGCATCCCTAATTAATGAGAGCATATAAAATATTCATGTTGTGCATAACGATGATCTCAGTGGAATTAGCGGGTACACGTTTATTTGCTTACTTTACCGTTACGTTACCCTTACCTACTTTTAACCTACTTGACACAACTTTGCATACAAATTATACACTACTTATTGTTATGTAAATATTCATAGATTTCCACTACAACTAGCTTAATTTTTTTTCAAATGGACGACATATTTCACTTGTTTAAAGTCCTTCATAACATATAAAACCACTTCCGTTTAGCGGGAAAATGTTCATACTGCATGTTTATGGTCACGCACTATGGTACACTTTAGTTCGCGAAAGCACACTCGGCAACACGACGAGCATTATTTATATATAAATTTTCCAAAGCGTGCCGCGACAGTATCAGCTTGCGCATTAAATTTCGGAACGAAGTTGATATTTCATGCATAGCGAATGAGAGTCGTTTCGAAATCGACATGCACCCTGACAGAGAGCGAGAGCCCGCGAGATACTCAAAGTTTCCACAATAAAATCGGAAAATCTTAAACTTGAATTAGAGTGTCACCGACAGTAGTCGAACGAACGGAAAATTTCGTTTCGATGAGGAGGCAGGGGCGAAACTTTAGCGCTAGGGGTCAGAAATACAAGCCGCCGGATGCTTAATATGCAAAAGATTGTTTCGCGCGACGACGAGACCCGATGCGGGGAATATTAAATTCTGCGCTTTGATAATGCGGAACGTTGATACAACTTTCGCGAAAATGCGGTCTTAACCGAGCCGCGCGACCGAATGCACGGCGAAAGTTATCAGAACGTTCCAATTGCATTCGGCGAAGTTCGTACACGTTTCACAAGAAAAGAAAACACAAGGCGACGTTTTCATATGAATATTTTATAACTGTCGTAAGTTACATTTCTGCGTACAAAACTCGCGGAAGAACTATATGAAATACAGAAGTTGGGAAAATTGGAGGGGAAAAATTGACGATTAGACGAGGGAATGATATTTAATATGTAAGACATTGCTTACAGGATAGTTCAGCGAACGACGCCGACTTCAAAATTTAACCTATTTGCCTATTTGATAAACGATGTCTAAGCATGCCCTCCAACTTCCACAATAAACATAAGACAAGGTTAGTAGATATGTTTGTTCTCAAACATTCTGTTTTAATGCAAAGCTGCATTTGAATCGTCTAGTTCCACAATCGAATTCCAGAGAAATACGCGTTTTTAATGTTTTAGAAGAAAGTAATTTTTTTATAGAAATACTGGTACAATCTCAAACTTTCATATTTTTGATTTTGTTGTACAAAGAGAACAAATTTGCTGTTACATTAAGGATCATAGAACTTGAACGAATTATTGTACTCCCAGCCCCAAAAATATAGCAGTGGAATTGAATAAATAGAACGATTATAATTGACTTATTGTCTTGTATGGATTATTTTCGTTTCTAAAATCACATGCACTAATAAATTGTGTACCAATTTACCTAATATTAAAGCGAATGGAGCAAGAAGCAAAGACAAACCAAAAATCGAACATCAACAAGGCTTTTTTTCGCCCAGTTGCTAGCAAGACTTGACTTCCTTTCTTAACCGCTCAACGGAATAACGTTACACGAACACAAACCATAAAACAAATTATTACTATGTCATAGTCATTTTTAGTTTGCACTGGAACATTTAAACACTGCCAAGATTTGAACAATCTAGGGAATGACTGAACTTTCAGGATGCCCATTTCGAAGGTTTCCACAGGTTATTGTAATTTCTATCGATTCATGCCATTATATCCAAAAATTCGTTTTCTGGTGAATTTATTGCTTCCTGCAATTTATTTCTTATAGAGAGTTTCAGATGGTACTTTATTAATCTTCCGTTCGCGTTTTTAATCTCTCGATCTAGAAACTTCGTAACTATCCATCTACTTCAGTATGTTATCATGGCCAGTCATTATTCTTTTTAAATAATGTCATTTATATGGCGTTACCACTTGTGCTCATGTCATCAACATGTTCATTTATTAGCATTATCGTTACAGCTGAATCGTATTTGACGATTTGGTCTATGTTATTCCATCTAGTTTCTGTTATTGTGTGGACGCATCTTTTTATTTTTAGAAAATGATGGTCTACATCGACATCGATAGCGATCTTGTCATTCTGATGAAACAGACAATAATTATTTTGCATTTTTAGAATGATGAATAAATATTGAGATTGTATTCTTCGCCATTTTGTCATCGCTCCTTTGAGTGATCCATTAGATCTAATTATTATAATCCATTTCGACTTCCCAGATTATATATTACAAACGAAAAAAAGAAGGGGTTTTAAGTTTAGAGTTCTGATGCGTTTACCAATTTTCTTCCAAAATATAACGATACTCCTCAATTTTATTTTTCTCTTGCACCATATACAGGGCTTTACATCCTAATTAGAGTTGTATGTACTCAGTTTAGTGAGCTGCCATATTTAGCACTGGGTTACCTTGCTAACCTCCTTCAAATTGTTCTGTATTTTTGCCCTCCATTTTTCTTTTTTTTGCGTTTGACTTCTTTAGCCTCTTATAGCGATACTTTCTGTATCCTTTTGCATTGGTCTTCTTGTCTTCTTCTCTGTCTTCCTCTTGGTTTCCATTTGGCTTCCACATTTTCATCTTTCTTAGCACTGTCATGTGTACCTTTCACTATGTATGTCCTTACTATCTTATATTTTCTCTAATCATTTTTCCTTATGATTTTTCACTAGAACACCTTTAATTTCTATTTATCCTTAACTGATAGGCACATCATTTCTGCAGCGTAACTTATCACTGTTATTGGAGCCCTACACAATCCCATCGCGATATTCTGCTTTTCATAAACATTTTATACCTATAATTACAGTGTATTATATCTCCATCTTATTTTTTTAAAAAATTTGCTCATTTCTTGCAGATTTATTTGCTTATTTAACTGTTTTAACATAGTTTTTGTGCCGTCTGCAAGTGACGGCATGAGAATCTACACCAAATAAGTATAAAGTTTGAATCTGCGTTTAATATCTTACAATATTTTAATCGTGTATTTTTTCAATAGTTTTTGATCACAAACTTTCATCGTCTTTCACTGGCTCAACGTGCAATACATCTCACCATAACATTTTGATAATACTTTACCAAGAATAGGTAAAGTAATAGGTGCGAGTTTGAAAGTTCTGTCTCTTTGTCTATTTTTCTGGATTGTAGAAACTACTATCAAGCTTTTTTCGATTGAAAAATAAATAATGTTATAAGCTGATATATTTTCTGAGTGAATGAACTTTTACTGGTAAATGCTAATCATTGTGAGCAATATATGCTCCAATACTATACGGAATTTTCTTATATTTTGTCCAAGAATCGTTTCTGACTAACGAACATAAAATTGAGATAAAATTAAGATTTTATTTACATTTTTTCGACTTTTTTGTATTTTTCGATTTACTAATAATTTAATATATTTTACATTTTCGACAACTGGCAATTTTGTCTCCAAATATTGACAACTTTGACGGTTTTTGAAAGTAGATTTTTTGTATATTTTGACGTGACGTCCAGTACGTTTATATTTTTGATAAACTTGGTACATTGCGATTGTTAATTTCTTGGACAGTTGATGCCCATCATATGTCATTAGTACGGTATCGCTATTATGGCTGATTAAAAACGAAAAATAATGAATGGTAAACAAAAGTCCATGGAGAATATTATACTTCCCCCCCTCTCCCTATTCAAACGTACTCCGACAGGAGCTTGCTTATTCTATACTTATAGGTATAACTTCGTAATTTTCCATTTCGATACATTTTTGAAATTGAACTTCGCATGTTTTCTTTCATTTTGATAATATCTTCAACTGGCAATTTTTTAAATTTTTTCTAAATGTGGACTATTTACTAATTTGCACTGTGCCGCTATTGTGGCTGGTTAAACACAAAAAATAATGAATCATGAACAAAAGTTCCCGAAGAACATTGTCCCCCCCCCCATTCAAACGCAAGCTTACTTATTCTATTACTTATAACTTTGTTAGTAATTTTGCATCTTTGACAGATTTTTGAATTTGAAATTTGCAATATTTTTTCTTTTAATTTGACAATATGCACAAATCATTTATTATTAGGTTTTTTGACGATTATGATTTTTTTTGAGATTTTATATATGATAAAATATAAATATCACAGGTTTTAATTTTTTATATATGTTTTATTTTTTTGATTTGTTTCGACAATTATGATGTGCTGTATATTTTCAACTTTCCACTACTGAGTTTGACTTTCACTATGTTCATGTTAACTTTTTTCACATAAATTCTAATCAGGAATAGTCTCAAGCATATAATCTGGAAAGTTATTGAATTATGTTAATCATGCATATACTATGTAATGAACAACAATCAAACAGGTTAGTTTTGCTAGAAGAATTTTACCAAATACATTCATTTGAAGAGATCGTCAACCCTACGAAATCTGCCTTAGTTGCTAATTTTTTTCTGTTTGGAAAATTTTCCGCTTGCGCAGCAAATCCGCAAAACTATTACCTATACTACACACCAACAACAGAGACTAAATAGCAAAAATTACTATATGTTTATCGTACATATCATATATGCTTTTACATAATTTTTGAACATTATTTTTTTATGTGAGTTTTGCAAAATTGAAGGAAAAAATCTGTGTCGATTTATCTTTTTTCCTTTTTTACATTTTTGACAAGAAATTTCGTTGATTACTTCAAACTTTCTCCATTTCGACTTGCATTTGTTGTAATTGTAAGTTTTTTTTTTTGTAATACGGCATATCCTGCGTCGACGTGGGCGTCGTTGGATAAGTAATCAAACGCTTGGGATTTTAACTATTAGATGTAAATTAATATGTTGATTGCATTCCCAAATTAAAAAAAAATTTCACGCTATTCCACATAGGCATGGATATTCAATACCGAAAAATTTATAGCCAGAAATCATTAGAATAGTTTTTCAGTACGAACGATTATTTGCACAAATTTATTTACGAGCTTTTCAAAATAAAAAGTCGCATCAAAATTACGTATTTTAGTTTCGAATGTTTTCTGTGAACGTTCGAAATAACGAGCCATGGCACTTCTTAACGAGTTATAGAAAAAAAGTGAATCAAATAAAAGGCGACTGCTTTCATCCATTGGCTTTTTAATGAAACCGGTTTTACGATATGGAAAATAGAAAATTATTTAATAAGCACAAGACCACACATTTTTTTAATACTGTATACTCAAATATGCAGCAAGAGATGGATGTAATCACTAATGTGTCAGATCAGATTCGTATGAAACTAAAACATTTATCAATGTTACCGGAATATCGTTATTTGCGTAATTACGACATGCATTAAATTCTAAAAACACGTTTGCATGACTATAAATATTTTATTTGTACCATCGATTACAAATATCAAATTAATCAAAATTCATTGTTGTTATACGTGAAGTTATTTGACTGTTGCGTTTTTTTGTTGGTACACAAAATGGACTATTTGCGTTTGCATGTTATTTTATCCGTTTTCAATTTGTTACTTTGGCAATTAATTTTTTAGCATGTTACCTTTAGGCGCTATTCGATTTTTGTTTAACGCTGTACAAATTTTATAACAGAGTTTTAGTTTAATCAAGAGTCGGACCGGAATCGGCACGCGAAAAGCTTGCGATAAAAACTAAACAGCGAATAATTACTATTAAGAGACTTTAACCTAAGTGAATTATACAAAAGTAGTGACGATAAAATTGTTGTTGAAAAGTAATGGTGGTCGATGTACTAATAAAATTAACAAGGTAATTACCAAAGCCTCGGTGGAATTCATTGTGTCGAGGACAGAGTTACAGGAAATTGATGAAAGTCGTATCGTCCTCCTCTTGCATAATTATTTCAAATGATACATGTTACCCAGCACAATAAAATCTTACTAGCTCTCCTGAATCGATGTAGAGAGACTTGTAAACCTAAGGATTTTTTATTAAGAGGCAAAACGCAAGATTCTGAAAGATGTTTGAGCAAGGACTAAAACGTACTAGCGTAATTAAACGTCTAACATGCGCTCAACATGCGATTGTTGTATTATATTTCGGGACTCGTCCGCACCTTTTTCAAATATTGAAAATAATCGTGTTACAATTGGAGATGATGCTTACCTATAGTTATATTTTACTGATACATTTTGTATTTACATACATAAGTTTGACGTTTTCTATGGGAATCGTCAAATTGCTATTTGAAACATGTTATGTTAACATTTTATTCACATATTACTATGTTGAGGACTTGAACTTGAAGTTATATTATATTTTATTGTAATTATAATATTAATTTAATACAGTTGATTGTTTCCTAAATATTTTATATTGAACTAATTTGCAGAATGTGAACCGAATTTTAACCAAAAACGAACTATGGAGGGATATAATTGACGATAAGTTTTAATTCAAAATAAAAAATCTAAATTAAGAAATAAATAACAATTCTAAACGTAATACTCCGACACTTTCCATATTCCTCCCCTAGCTCGCCCTCTTGCGTTTACAACGCAATTGCGGCCTGCATCACAAATTTACACTGATTTATTTGCAATGGATCATTATATGTTAAAGATCGATATAATAAAATGGTTGCATCTATGTATTAATCTTGCAAAGGAAGATGTACGGTAATATAAACCTCTACCATTGTCGGTCACCACACAGGTCCGCAGTTATTCGTGTTCACTAATAAATAGGTGGCGAAAATTATATTAAGATACTACAACTTAGATGGGACGTCATCAACTCAACAAGGAGAAACTAACCAGCCACGGGGAAGCAGTTATCCAACGATGTTGAAATAAATAACGGATTTTTGCATTTCAAGGATAACTCTCACCCCTTGGTTGGCCTCCCTCATAAGAACTTTCGTTTCACTGAAATCAAACTTATGCTTGGTTTGGTTCTTATTTTTTAGTGAGACAGTTGTGTTGATTTTGTCGTATCTATGTCCATTTAATCTTTTATGCAATAGCTGTTTTGTTGGACCAATATACACATTTTCACAATCCCTACTGGGAATTTTATATACAAATATTACTTTGTTCACTAGTAGGTAGTGTCTTCTATATTTGGATACAAGTTTCCGATTTCATTACTAGTTTTATTGCCTATATGTTTCTTGTAAAGTTTGAACATTATTTGAAGTTTTTCTGAAAGTGTTGGTATGTATGGAAATAATATGTAACATTATCCGGCTTGAGTTGTAATATTTATCAATTATTTTTTTAAATATTGATCGAATTAAATTTATGGGGTAGACATATTTTATAAGAACATTTATTGCTTTGCTATAGTCTCGAAAATAATATGTTAGTTTTATGGCCCTCCCCGCAAACACTTTTTTAAATGAAAGACTTGAAAGAGAATGAAAGTTGGTATATCTGCCTGACTAAGTATCTTTAGTGTACTATTCTGAACGTATTTTATTTTATAAATTGTGAATCGTGTTCAAAAAATGTACTCAACAGTGAATTGAAGACGTTGACGATAACCGTTTAATAGATTGTGAATCGTGTACAAAAAATGTACACAACAGTGAATTGAAGACGTTGACGATAACCGTTTAATAGTTTTAATAAATTATTCATTTTTGTTTCACGTTATATGAAGCAGCTTTAGCTTAATCGAGATGATGGTCGAACGGGCATCAGCACGAAAAAAGGTTGCGGTAAAACTAAACGAAGAACAATTGCTATTAATATACTTTAACCTCAATGAATTGTACAATAGTGAGGGCTCTAGTATAATTGATTTAGAAAAGTAAAGGTAGTGGATATACTCACGATTTAAATAAAGTTAAGCCAAAGCTATCAAGCCCTCCTGAATAGATGCCGAGATAGTTGTAAACCCAAATGAGTTTTCATGAGAGGCAAGACTCAAGATTCTGAAACATGTGTTTAGGGAAGGGCTAAAATGTATTAAGCCAAATTTCAAAGTAGTCAAGGGTGTTTCTCCGTTTTAACTATTACAGTTATATTATAGTTATAGTATACATTATCCCCTGTCTACTCAATCCGCTCTATCTTATTACCGTCTCCAATACGACACAACATAAACTCGTTGAAGCGTGGTCAGCGTAACGCAATCCATTTTCTATTTGGAAAACTTATGATAAAGTTCCATTCATTCATACCCTGCCCTTTATAAGCCCCATTGCCACTAGTACAAACCCTATGAGTTGTTTGGTATCTGTATATCTTCCATGGCTTTATATAGTTGCTTCCTTATGATTGATCATACGCCGGCCTAAAATCTGTGAAAACAGTGTGCAGCGTTATTTTATGCTCGTAGAAGTTGTTCTGGATTTGCTTTAGGGACAAAATTTGATATGTCACAGATCCGCCCTTCCTGAACCCACATTGATATTCTACATTTGCTTTTTCTATATATGGTGATTATTATTCCTTATAGAGTGTGGGTTAATATTTTATACACTACATACACTAAATACTGCTAATTGACGCTTAGAGTTCTATGTAGTTTTCTCCTGCACTTTTATGATTTTTTAGAATTTTTAAATACATCTTTAAATTCCTTCTCTGTTGGTAGATGTATTTCCACTAGTTATTGTTAAAGAGCTTTTCGAAAAATTTTTCACCTTCTCATCTAATAAATAACATTCTTTATTTTTGTAATATATTTGTCTGCCCAGGAAATATTCATTTGATTTTCTGAGTTCTTGGCAAAAATTTCTAATTTCTTTCCTAAATTTTTCATTTTATCTTCGTAGTAAACTCTTCTAAATATTTTTTGCACTTGCCTCCATAATTTGTACTTTTATCTCTGTGTTGTTGCATTATTTATTATCATTTTTTCTCTTGCCTTTCTTGTTTTGTCTATTAGCTTGCTACATTTCGCATAATACAATTACTTGCTTTTATTTTCTTTCCTTCTCGCACTACTTCTTCCTTTTTATTCTATGTAAAAGTTCCATCTGACTTAATTCTTGTTCAAATACCATTTCCTGATCTCTTACTGCTGACTCTCTCGGCACTATTTCCTTGTATTTCTTTTGTATTATCTTTTCATATCCATTCCTTTTATGTCTTGTTTTTGTATACCTGCTTGTGCGGCATGTTTCCTTTCAAACCTACCACAATTATTAATGATCACTACCAATATCTGCCTCCTGCAGGTGCTAATATTCGTGGTAAATTTTGCGTCGTCCTCTACTATCAATACATTTTCTATCTGATTTGTGATCAGGTGTTGCCCACGGTTCCTAATAAACCTGTTTATGTTCAAATTGTCTACTTCTTATCGCTAGCTTCTTTGCTATTGCAAACTCTACCAGGCGTTTTCCATATTTATTGTACTTCCCTTCTTGTACGTTTTTAGCGTTATAATCTCCCAGAATTATTTTGACATCGCACTTGGCATTTTAAGCTCATTTTTCACTGCCTCAAATAAACTTCTTTTTCGACATCTTCCCTATCGTGGCCCGTGTTTGTTTATCAAGCTTACATTTCTATTATCCCCTTCTTGATTAACTGCATAATCTCTCGGATACTACATTTTCCCTACTAGAAAACCTGCTCATAATTTTCTACCTGTTCCCCTGGTAAAAATTGTGTAACTTCTTATCTCACCTTTTTGTTTCTTCCAAGGCTATGATATCCACTTTGTACCTATCCATTTGTCGGACTAATGTTTTAATTATTCCTTCTTCGTATGTGCCTCTTGCATTAAATGTTGCGACTCTGTATTTTCATGTTTTTTAATTAACATTTCTATGTTATCTGTGCAGCTGACTTTCCGTATTCCTCTCTTCGTTTTATTTTTGATTTGATTTGCCTCCACTTTTTCGTATGTTTATTAATATTTTATCATGCCATGTGTTACCTTTTTTCATCTCCACTAGCCGTTATTCAACATTTTCTGGTATCCTACTTTCACTTTACTACTTTGTGGCTATTAGCTCTAAAAATTCCTTCCCCCATTCTTTTCTTTATTCTCCTGCGTTCATAATCCCTTATTTATGATGTTATTTCTCCTCTTCGACTTCTTCCCTTTTTCTGCTGTGTCTTCCAACACTTCTACGTATGTCTTTACTTGCTTTGTTTCTTTTGGCCATTCTTCTTTTCTCCTAATATCGACTTTCATCTCTATTATCTCTTCTTTTAGTTCTGCTGTATTTTTAGCCATTTTCTCCATCGGTTCTTCCGGTTCGCCCATCTATTGTTTTTGCTTTGATTACTTTTACTGGCACTTGCTGTGCAACTTTTAATTACAACCTACCTTCTTTCTTCCTCTGATTTCCTATCTCCGATGATCATATTTATTTTTTACGTCTGCCAAATAAGTCGTCGTAGCCGACTCGTCTCTCTGTGTCCCTTTCGAATCCGTCGTTTCCACGATCTACTACTACTATTTAATATAAAAATGTTTGGAAATGTGGTTTGGTTCCCTAACCTTAATTTGTCATTACATTTTGAAATCTCTTGGGCTGTGCCTCTTATTAACGGCAATGATTTGGTTCCACATACTAAGTAGTTAATATAATATTTCCTACCACCCTATCGACCGTTTTCATTATTTCTAAATGGAAAGAGTAGCCTGAAAGGGGTAATTGAAGGAGTAAACGAATGACGACGAAAACTTCCACAACCAAGCTTAATGAGATAGCGGGCCGCGAACTTAACAATTAAATATGAACTGACTACCGTGAAAGAAAGTTAGCCCCGCGAAGAATTATTAGGATTATCTAAAACCGAAATATCAACCGATCTCACCAAGCTGTATCGATGAATTAATTTTAATAATCTCTTGAACATTATTAAAAGTACAAGAAAGAAAAGAACAAACTAAAGGAATTCGTAATCTTAAATGACAATTAGGAAGTTTTAAAGAATTGATTGTGACGTTATATCATAATCACGACATACTAATAACAGTTTCGAGAAATTTATATAATTAAAAGGTCGTTTCCTTCCATTATTAAATAAGGGCTGATTAATTTCTAACGAATTGATCCTATCTCTGTCTATGACTAATAAGCAAGAGGCACAAAACAACAAATCTCTCTATGCGGACAGTTTATTCCATATTATTTTTAGCAGCTGAAACAATATGTTGAAGAGATCATCGCTAAAGTTATTCATATGGGTTAACAAAAATAACTCCTGGATGGTTGAAAAACGAAAATTTGCTCGTCTATAGGCTAACCTACTTGTTCATTATAATTTTATTCATATTTCTTAAATATTAACTTTTTCAATTAAGTTCCCCAACTGTGCTTTAAATATATTTCGTATTCGTGAAATGACTAATTACAAGCCTGACACTTATTTTACTTAATCAATGAAGTAACCATTTCATCTTTCGTTCAAATTCAAGAATATCAATTGTAGTCAATTAATAAAAAGTGTAATCACCAACTGATTTCATTATAACTTAGCACTTCCTTTCGCATTTACATATAAATTAGTGTTTGAGGAGACCATTCGTATCAATGATTAAAGCACACTTCGTTGTTTGAGAGAGTCGAAAGCGCACATGCATATTTTTCCAGCGAACTCGCAGTTAACGAGCTAAATTAATATGTATCTTAAATTACTCGGGCAATTAAGACAAGCCGGGCAGATAAACGTAACAACGTTGTAGATTTGAACTCGGCGAAACAGCACTTCACTACAAACATCAATTAGCATACGCATACGTATGATCAACTCCGCCGATCAGATAGAGAGAATTGCGGTATCTTGACGAGAGCACTAAATAGCAATAAACGTCGGTTATCTCGGCGGTTATACGGCAACATCGCCGAACTTCCATCTGTTCGCCATATTTTAATTAAAATATAGACGGGCGGCGTCTCGATGTTGTATAGTGGAGGAACAGGTCGAAGTGAGACGGATGACTTCATTGTTGTGAATGGGGATAAAACAAGTAAGTTATTCGTTCATTCGGGGCACGTAAAGTTTGTTCAGTTATCTGAACGTAATCAGGCAGATGTTATCCGCGCTCGCTCGGCGTAGATGTACGCGAATTTTCAGTTGATCTAATGATGCACGAGGTAATAAAATGTAATTAACGAATTATAATTAGTTACATTATAACAGTGCGATGGTTCACTACTGCAGACATACTGGCCAAATGAAAAATATGTTCGTTAATCGATCAAAATGTTCATTCTGTAAAATAAAATCCAACCAATTATCTATTGATGTTATATTCAGCTTGTTGTAATGATCACTCTTCGGATATATTATAAGTATAGGCAATTTCCATAAAAGATGATTATTAAATTAAAAATATGTCGTATAGACATAATTCGAAGACATAATTCCGAGAATAAGTGTTGCTACTTGCAGCTATATAAGTATTAAGATGCATATTTAAGTGTTTTTGTTACACGATTTCCACATTTAATCATCATTTGAGAAAATAGCTACTTTATCTATTTTATCAATAATGGTCTATATTATTATATTGAATGTACCGTCAGTTACCAATCTCACAAAACCCTCGTTCGCCAGGCTATAGTATATGTGTCACGTTTATTAACTCCTAAAAATTTCGCCAGCATTATAGGAAAATATATGTTGGCAAGTGAATACATAAAAAAAACAGAACAACTGAGCATATTATTTTAAACCAAAATAGAAGTATTAAAATAAAATGCTAATATTTCTATCAGAGATTTTTTTAAATTTTAGACTGTATAATTTCCTCGTTTAATTCATGGAAATATTTTTTGTAATTATCCCATAACATCTTCAATAAAGTAGCAATATCCTTCCTAGGCAGTGGCCATTTCCAAACCATAACCTATTTCTTTCAGTTGCATGAACTTGAACTTCTTTATTTTCTAGATTCAATTTGCAACGCATATCCAGAATACTTACTGTTTTCGTAGTTTAATTCTTAGGTATCGTTTTCTGTGTTCTGTGTTCCTTATTGAGCTTCATTGTAGTTTCACAGTATCCTGAAGAACTTTTGATATTTTTTGTTATAGTTTTGCAATTTCTTCTCAATATCAATAATAAAATATAATATGTCAGCTTCATTGACTGATATGAACAATCAGTACATTGAAATATGTATAAAAAGTATAATTCTTGTAATTCTTATAGCATAAAATCAGTACAAGCAATATCATTTACTTACATCTAACTTATGCACAAATACATTCCTGAACTGGGTGGAAGCAATTCGAAGTTATATATGACTTTAAACACCTTCTGTAAGCAATTGGATCTGTAACCAATCTGATTTGCTGAGTAATTTGTTATAAATTTTAGATAGGAAACAGGATAGACCGGTATTTATGTTTGGATGAGCAGAACAGTTGGGATTGTCTTTTACAAATAATACTGCTTTATATATGTACATACAAGGAAAAGTTCAATTCTATTTACTAAGAAAATTTTCTTACATTTCATTATGGGATTTGGGTTGAAAATCACGATTGTTATTTCCATATTAACTGTAACCTCCTAAATTAATATATTGTAAACCAAGTTTGAATAGACTTGTGCATGGTAGATATTCATCAATGATGGATTTTCATTGTATAATTGTATGAAATTCTTGATTCAATTTCTTGTAAGCATGTTCTACAACTTCATCAAAAGATAAATTTAATCTATAAATACCCCTAAGAATTGTGTACTCGTTGAAAAAACGCCGTCAGGTATAAGATGTTGAGGTAGTTGCTTTCGTTGGTGAAAATTAATACGGACGGTTTTGTTTCAGTTTGACACTTGTCTGTTTTTCTTATACCATGTTAAATTCTGTTGTGACTATAGTCACCTTCAACTTTAGTTGATTTACAGTTTGTGCAGAGATGTGGCAATTGATGTCATCTGAAAACACTACTACGTAGTCTGTTGTTATTGACATTGGCATATCATTTATGAACAATAAAAATGTTAATGGTTAATAGCTCCACTAGCAATTTCCAAACATCCAAATCATACAGATTTTCCTATTATACAACTATGTCAAACGCCCTTGATAAGTCGAACAAAAGACCAACAACACAATGATCTTCATCCATTCTTACATGTGCATATGCATAAACTCTATTGAGGACATCTTAGTGAATTTGTTTGTACGCAAACCGTGTTGAATCTGTGAAAGTATGTTGAATTTATCCAAGAAATGTGATATTCTGTTATATACAAATTTTTCAAGTATTTTTGAAAATATACTAATTATTAATTTTGCCCTATAATTTTCAATCATTGAGGACACATGAGGATTTTTAAGGACATGTAATAACACGAGCATCCTTTAGTTTTTCCATGAAAATGCCTCTGTATATTGAAATATTCAATAAATTTACAAAAGGCTCTGATATTATTTCGTTAACATACTTTATCGATTTATTTGATATACCATCTAGACCTGTATTTTTTAATGTTTTGATTACATTAGAAATGTCATGCGACGTTACAATAATGAAAACCATGCTACTTACGATGTTGGGTGAAAGAAACACTGCAGGTTTTATTGTCGAAATTTGGAAAATTTTCATTAACATTATCAGGGGCAACTTTTGTTAAAAATTTACATAAAATATTGCATATTTGCTTGTTATCTGAGACCAATTTATCATTGTAATTTATAGCAATTTGGCTAGTTTTCTTTTTATGTAGACCCAATTTCAGATCTACACATTTCCACAGTTATTTATAAGGATTTAATGCGTTTATGAAAAAGGCACGTATTGTATCAATTGTTATTTTTTTTATTGCCTTTTTATATTTAGGACATAAAGCCAGGGTATCTGGAAGGTTATATCTTCTCGTCAGCCAAAATAAATTTTAAAGATCATTACCAATTATATCCTTAATAACCCATTCTTTAGTTTTCCCATTGTTGTTGATACTCACTTCAATCTTTGGACAATACATATTATGGCACCAGCGAAACTCATCATGAATGTATCAAACATTAATTTACCGTCAGCTATATCCCTAAAAACATCAAAAAAGTTGAAGATGTTAATTTAGTAGTTGTAGGCTACTTGTTGAAATATCTGTAATAAAAGTATTTCCCTTGACTCCATTTTCTGAAGGTGGAGCTACATTTATTTGCAGCCTGCAGGCAAAGCGATCAGCTAGATTAGCATCCCGCACTTCTTGCTTGCACAATTCGTCTCCTATTCGTTACCATGTCTGCCGGAATGTTAAATCGCACTGGTTGCTTTTTTGCATCAATGTTTAGATCACCACAGACAATTATTTGTTTGCATCACTCCATTGGCAAAAGTTGCAAAGTATCGGTCGGGGGGATGGTAGATTGTTATTAGTCCACAGTTGGTATATTTGCTAACAAGTTATGAAAGAGGTGTTATTACCGTTACGTTCACTACGACTCATCAGATCACCACATATACATTCCCTCAAGGTGCATTGAATAACGCAAACATGAGTGTGTATGTAAATATTACGTTAGACTACGTTAATATTTACATACACACTCATGTTTGCGTTATTCAATGCACCTTGAGGGAATGTATATGTGGTGATCTGATGAGTCGTAGTGAACGTAACGGTAATAACCTTAATACTCCCACACTCGTGCTACTATAGACGTGTTACGTGGTACTATTAAATATTTTTGTGTTTCTTTGCTGATTATTTTTGAGTCGTATAAATTTTTTCACCCATAATATCATGTAAATTGCTATATATCATTGTGGTTTCTTCAATTTCTTTCATGTCTTTTCGGTCATCTAAATAATAGTTTTGAATTATTTTGTTGTATCAGTTTTCCGTTTGTCTACAGTCTTACTGTTGTGCTGGTTTCTCTCCATCTTATCAACAATAGTACTGTTCCATTGTCCAGCAGATTCTTCCATTTTATCTTGTGGAGTTTTTTGTGCCAGATTTATTATCATCACGAGGATTTTGTAATACACATGCATTATTTTCACAAATGATAATAGCGGTGTTGATACTCATGAATTTAACCCAGTGTTCAGTTAATGAACTTGGTATTATAAAAGTGTCGCCTAAAATTTGAGCATCCCTTTTATTCTGAGAAGAAGTGGTAGCATTTTTTTCTTCAAAAGTAAAACATACCTATATTTCAAGTATTTCTTAGTCAAGCTAGACCTCACTCTTAAACTAGGCAACACATTTGAATCCAATCGAGCTTCAAAAAATTTCAGGATCTATCAAATTTGCTTTTGCAACATTACTTTCCAATTCCTCTTGTTTTAGGCGTACGTACATTCAAGATGATGAGATCATCCAGTTTAAAAACAAAGTCATCAAAGTATCATTGCCAAATAAGAAACATTAACAACAACATGTCAAATATAAATTGATTAATATAATCTGAAATGCAAATGTTGTTAATTATGACAGACATTTGATATAAAAATCACTCTAATAGTTATGATGCACATAAATATAGAGAATCATAGAAAAACGGGCTAAATTTGTAAAAGAATGCAGCAACTAATCTTGCGATTGTCCAAAAATGTTGACAGAATTTATAAAAACTCACAGCTCACGTAGCAGGCCAATTAATACTGTAATGGACCCCCGTTGACAGAACGTGTTAGTCATCAAAACTAATCGTAAGTTTTATAGTGTAATCAAATTGAAATGCAAATCTAGTCAATTATTTAATTTGCAGCAGCTTATCGTATGTTGCTGATGATCTCCGGAATTATTAAGCCATTATAAGCTGTATTCATTTGCAAATTATGTGGATGGTAAACGATAGATTGATTAAAACAAACATACATGTGACATAGGACACATATATTTGTGCCGGGTGCAACGCGGCGGCGGTTAGAATGTCAGATGAAATACGACGAACGTTTTACAATAACGAATGCTCTTGCACCGAAAAAGTAAAAACTGGATTAAACGGAATAGGTTTCACCGAATACATAAAAGCGAGAATTCTACTAGAAACAGTTTCATTTTCCCGGTAATCGGTTGCCGGAAACGGACTCAGGGGCGGGTGGCGTGTCGGTGGAGGCGAGCTGCCGGTTCACTGGCCCGAATTCAACTTCTCTTTTATTAGAATTCTTTCCTTTCCGAAACATTGACCAATTCAAGTTCGCGTCAAACTAACCATTATGATCTGCAAACATAATTCAACTTGACGCCAGACGTTCACCGACTCACGGCATCGATATAACGCGACGCTGGAAACTTGTTGGGTGGTTTGGATTTATCGACCTCGTCCATTCGAAAAAACGGTTTTCGATTCGAGGTGACCAATTTAGCTAAATACTTAGTAAGAAGGCGAAAGATACCTGATAAGTGAAATCGAAAACACATTGCGTTAAACTAAAACTTAGTAGGTGGCCTAAAATGTTTGCGGAATTATCCGCAGCAGATAGAAAATAGCGCTCTAAATAACTAATATGGCTTGATTCCACTAGAACTCTAATCCCAACCATGGGGCGAATACTAATTTATAAGCTAATGCTTTAAAGAATGCATATGGATGAGGATTACTGCCCAGGTACTAAAGTATAAGGAACAAGTGAAAAAAACATAATAGATTCAAAGGTGAATAAGTAAAAGTCACTGGAGCAAAATAAAAAATATAAAAATTACCAAAAGCAAGACAAGTTCTGACTATTCATTCTATAGATGAAAAATTATTAAAACTACTGTTTAATAAATATTTATTGAAATTTTCTGCTCGTTAATATGATACTATATGAGTCGATGTTCATTTCTTCAATGTACAATTTGAAAAAAATAACAGAAACCATAAATTTGTTTGGGGCCAACATTGTTTAGGTGCCGTTAAATAGCAGTGGAACGAATAAGTTATTTTTGAGACCTCTACTAATTTTCTTGAAAGTCATAAAATTTTCAAATTGTATTAATTTGTGTTCATAGAATATTGGCGGACAAAATTTGTCATTTAAGGTCAGTTGTATTTCGATATACGCGATGACTTTAAAGCCATACATACAATTTTACGATCGGTATTTGCAAGTATGGGGCGTTTGACTAAATAATAGAAACCCCTGCAATGAACTGTTGAATACGGAAGTGAGACGTCCGCAATGGGTTCACGGGAAGCCTTAAATCATGCACCTGGTGTTCCATAAATCGAGAAGCACTTTAAGAGGCATTGTTAAATTGAAAACTCCTTGAAATCGCAGACCCTCGTCTAAGATTACTTAATTTTTGCCAACTGATTAAAAGTCACGTTAAAATTAATTTAGTTAATTAATTTTTTAGAGTTGGACGGTTGTTTAATGAAATTAAATACTCGAATTAAGACAGAGGCTCGAATATAATTCATTAAAGCACAAAAACGGATATACAGATTTTAGAAAGAAACACTTTCTTTATATCATACTTAATAATTTGAAAAAATAAAATCATGCTGTGAAGATTTTATTACAAAAATGCATACGTTGTAATTTAAAATTTCTTTAACCTTAAAAAATTCCTATCCTGCACGGAAGCACACAGTAACTTATCTATTGTCAGTTTAGTCTCATGAAGAGAAAATTACTATATAAATCTCCCTCCAGCGCTAAATTTACTACCGGAAACTACGCCTCTCAATTTAGACAAAACGTGCCATAGGACACATAACACCTAGGCTACTAAGTTCGTCAGATAGTTAACTGCAACTAATTTATCGTGATGACAACTCCGTTCTCAAATTAAACTGGAAATAAAACGCAATGTTCTCGTAATAATATTCATCGAGTATATGAACGTGCGTACAATTTAGAATTTCCTGCTTGGAAAAGTTGCATAAATAATAGAATATTATGAAAATCTTTCAAGGTAATTAATTATAGGTACTATAACGAGAAACATAAATAAAATTATTGGCACACAAAGCAATAAAGTAGTTTTTATTATAAATGACGATATTTATATAACCATCTTACTGCCGATATGCAAATATTTTTGTTCTGAAATAGCAGATATACGCATAATTTTAAATATTAATAATATATATTAGTGATATTTAAAATGAAAAGTAAAGATACATAATATCTGTCATAGATTCAAGTCAAATGTTTCTATTTACATGAAACTGCTACTATTTACTATATAATTTGAGACCATTTGGGTGACATTATGATTTACATTGCATAATGCATAATACTGGTGAATATTATCCATTATCTTGCGCATCCTTGCATTCTTGTTTTGTGTGCGAGTTTCTCTCGTTTTCATTCAGTTTTCTCCTTCTTTAAATATATCCTACATATAGAATATTTTAATATCAACATCAATGATATAAGCAAACGCATATGTACAATTTTGAGTTGTAGAAAGGAAGTAATGAGGTTATAACCATTAATTGCCTTCATCAACACAAATAATAAATATAAAATAAATTATATGAAAAATGAAAACTACGATGAAGCTATTTCTTTCCTTTGTATAAATCTATTTTATAATTTTCTGAATTTCGACTTTTGTTGCACGTTTTCCAAACGTCCACAAGCATAAGTTTTAGCATTTTCCATTGTGCCTAAGCAACTTTTTGTCCACATCGCACATGACACCCGACCGTAAAACCACCCTGAAATTTTATGTTAATTTGCTGCGAATTCACTACAATGGCGCAACATTATAGCGTTTCGCGGAAGTCTGTTCCTGTTATCTGTATAAACTTGGCGTGCCATTACTAAATTCATATTCCATGTAAGTTTATTCTCCCTTCTAATAGCTTGAGTAGTTTAGCCTGTAAGAGATTTGCAGTGGTATAAACGTGCGGTATTATGATGGAAACTGGTTGTAAAGTTTCGGAAGTTTACATCCTAAGACGCGATGTGTTAGATCTAGTTAGCGTTTTATAAATAGTTTCGATACACACTCATGTGCCACTGTCAGTTACCACATTATCCTTAATTGCATTTCAATCAGTTTAATTAATTTTGTTTTAACCGGCATTTATGTATTTTGCGATTTTTTTGTCACAGGAGCGGCAATAGTTGATATAAAAGGTGGAACCCACGCTGCTAAAATATTGCCGCTGTACACTTATTGTGTGGTGATGCTGATCTCGAAACGTATAGTGCAGGTTAAATTCAATTATGCAGGTACTTAATCTTGATTTATGGGTTGCAGCTAATAGCCATAAAATGAAAATGAGATGTTTTTGTATGCAACAATTGATTATTCGGTAGTGCAGTAAAGTTTTCAAATTATTTTAATGAAGGTGTTTTTACCATAAAATTAGGAACTGCTCTAGTTAAACTACATTAACCAGTTCAAATCAATCAAAAAGAGAAATAATTGAAAGAGTGAAGGGTACCCTAACTTACCATAAACTAGTTCTATTAATAATGTGTTACTACGTTAACAAAAATAGAGGCATAATAAAATAGGACAAACCACTTTGCGAAAGGAAAATAAAAACAAATAACAAACGAAATAGCGGCTACAAGTGACCATAATAGGAATGAAAAAATCGAGAAATTATAACTGAAACTTGGGAAGCAGAACAACTGTAAAATAAGCCAAAAAAATTTTTAGATAATTTTGGAAACTATGACAGACTGCTATGGAAACTATAACATAATTTATAAGGTTCCAGAATCACTTTGGAAAAGGAAACCATACAACGCTATATATGTTTTTTCTACAGACGTGAAGAAATGTTGAGATTTGTACATTCATATTAGTGTGCAAAATGTCACATTGGTGTTGTTTCTTGAGAACGTGCGCAAAGTATGTATTTTGCGCACTAGAGCGCAAAAGTATTTCGGGCACGATGAACACCAAACTGTTGGTACACACTTTCATATTGTGGTTTTGAATTTTCGGGTAATAGGTTAGCAATTACATTATTAGCCACTTCAGTAATATCAAACGGTATATCTTTTTCCATTTCGGTCATTTAAAAATAGGTTTTCTAAAAATGACGCCGACCGAACTAGATGTTAATCTTGTTGGTGAATCTATGACTTGGTGGAGGCCGTAAGCATCCATAAAAGAACATAGCAACTATGAGGCCAAGGAGTATGAACTAATTTAGATGAAATGTAAAGTATTTTCGATTTGTGCTCAGTTTCGTCCATATAATATCGCTGGTGTGGTGGTTCCATGAGTACGAAACAAAAAAATTAAATTAAATTGCTATTCAGTCTTACATTTTCATTGTAAACTGCTTATTAATAATTGTAGGTATCTGTTCCTATAATGAAATAAATTTCAAAACTGTTTATCTACTTAAATATATTATTTTGTGCTTGTTCCATAAAATAAATAATAGGTAAATAGAATTATTCAAGCATTTCGACACGTATCGGAATACTCCATTTGTGGCAAACATTTATTGAAAATTCACTTCGTAATTCTCAATCTGCAGCGACTGACCTATTTGTCGGTGCAGGCGGCTGAGTGTGTTGATGGAAGCTTCATAGAGTGCGTGCACTGAATAATAAAGCGAAAAGCGTTGAACATTTCAGTGCCGTGGCACCTGTTCATTAATAATAAGCTTCAATATGAATTAGTGATGTTAAATCAATTCAGGAAGAAAGCCGCGCGCAAGCACCACTCGACCTTAATGGATAGTGTTTTGGAATATATGACTTTTGGGATTGAACCAACTCTCTAAAGACGTGTCGGGGTGCTATCTCTCCTGTTTGTCCAATTAATTCGCTTAATTCGCACTCGTCGATTTACTCTCGTAATACATCAGCACAATTTCATTTTCAATTCGGCGATCGGAGTAAATACAAACCAGTTCTTAGTTTGTGTAATAATAATTTGTATTCAACCAAAACGGAATATTTGCAGAATTGAAAAATTATAAATTATCAAAGTGTCATTTCAATTTAATATTCATACAAATCTGAATGCATAGAATTTTAGTACATATGGGTGTTTATATTTGCATAATTACATTTGTTATCGATGAACATCTTTTAAATGAAGCAATTATATAACATACATTTCCTTGCTTTGTCTTAGTTAATAAAGATTAGTATTTACAAAAATAAATAATCCTCCTAGCTGGTAAATAATGTTTCTACATCAGACATTCTATGCACATAATTATTCATAATTTAATTAATAAAACAAGAACTTATGTCTGAAAATAAACTGCGATGTTCGCCCCTCCTTTTCCGCCCCGTTTATTTTCGTTCCGCGCTTCCCAACGTTGTTAACTAACTTTTGGCGCATTGTACATTTTATAATGCACACAGCACATATTTACATATCGCAATTTTCATATCGTTATGTTCACAGAGAGAACTAGACGTTTTGCCTATTTTTACTTTTACGCGCAAGCAATTTAAAGTTAAATAATAACTTACAAGTACTTTTTAAGGTCACGTCTGGCAAGTTTATGCGCTGCCTGGAGCCGAGTACATAACACTTTTTATTTACGTTCTCGTATTGCTCTCGTTCTGCGTCATTTTGCAAATCTATTAGTTATTGATTAATTTCACGGTGCTTCACCTGATGCTTGTAATAGATGTCACTACATCGATATTTTGTTTGTTATCTTAAATAAACGCCCTAGAATATTTAAAAGTAAATACCGTTGAAATTTAGGCAGCCATTATCATTGTTGATTCAGACACATGGTTTTTTATATTTAAAAATGAAATTTAATTAATGGAAACGATAACTGCGTTGGGTAAGAATAAAACTCTGCTTAATGAATGGAGAAAATCCAACGAATAAACTTACTAGAATAAAAAGAATATATGTAATACAATTAGAGTAGAGTATTCCTTAAGGGAGTACCGATCATTATGGTGGTGAGAACTAGGTACGATGAAACAAAATGACGCATTAGGCAGGGACGATACGCAAAAATATCCCCCGTGTCTCATCCATTTATTAGTACAATTGAACAAATTTTATTGTACTAAAATACTTACATATTGCTTTCATGATATGAAATATATTTAGGTTACATAACTCAACCAAACTAATTAATTATACATTAGTAGAAAGTGTCTCGATAAGATAAATATGTGTAGACGGGCATTTTCTATTATATCTTTGTACATGGTTTTGAGCCCTCAAGGAAACAAAAATTGTATTTTTTTCGTATAGCGAATTGTCGTTGCCTTGCGTCGTACCAACCCATCAAATTATTATCAAACCGTTCAAATAATTATTAAGGCGCTTGTAAATTTTTTGATTTGTTCCGCCATATTCTAAGGAGACACATTGAAATTCTTTTTTTCGATTAATGTGATTTGTTCGATTCCAAATTGAGTGCACAGTCAGCAAAATTATATGCTCAGTTTCATATGAAATGCACCATCCGCGTGTCAATATCACTGTCTTTTGAAATGCGATTATATAGTCCTTTCACAGACCTGTTGGCATGCTTGGCGTCATCGTGGTGAGCGACAGCATTAGGATCAGCAATGGACCCACGTGTGATTTTGTTTGTGGGCTAATGATGGCAGTAGGATGGCACATCAATATTGAGGAGAAAGAAAAAATCTAAAGTTTGTTGAAAGACACCATACAGCTTTAATACCTGGAGTTATTGTTTGAGGTGCGATTGGTTTTGGTAGATCTTTTGTGTTCGTTACAGGTACATTGAATACTCATAGCTATATTCATAATGTCCAGAAACCGGTGTTGGTACCATTCATGACGAATGCCGTTGCCAAATAGTACTCTCCAACCGGATAACGCACATCCACACACATCAAACATTACCAGAACGTACCGCACAATTGCAAATGCTCTGGACTGCAAGGATCACTGGACTTGTCGCCGATCGAACATCTTTGGGACATCATGAGCAGCGGCCTAAAATTATTGCCAAGAACTCCTAAAAACTTAGACGAGCTGATACACCAACCTGAAGTTGTATGGAACGAGACACCTCACGAGAATATACACCACCGGATAGATAGAATGCTAGCATTGCTGGTCATGGAAGTGTTACACATTATTAATTTTGCATTCGACGTCGCTATTGATTTCTTATAATTGCCAATTACTTTCTTTTATGAAAACCTGCTCATTTCATACGCAATAATAGAACATTATTTTAGCAAAGTTTCAAACGTAGCTTTATTATGAATGGGCGGTACATTTCTTATGAAAATGAGTGTATAATTAACAAAAATAAAAATAGAATTAGTATATTCATTCGGATTGCGGTTAAAATATTTTAACGATTCTGTACTTGTCAAGTAAAGCGCTACTATTTTATATTTATTAAGAAAGCGCCTGATTACAAAAAAGAAACGAAAACAATTTTCACATTTAAGGACTAATTTAACGACTATACAATATTTTTCTTAATTTTATAAATATGCAATGAAGATCATATCGAGTGTGTTAATGTTTTTGAGTGGATAAAATTGTTTATTCACGTGTATCATACAATTTTTTTTCAATTTTATTCTTGTTTTCAATAGCGGCATGAATAAAATGTGGAGGTAAATATTTTATTAATTCTTTTGATTAAGCTGTTGGTTTAATAATGAAATTTAATATACAAAATGAGCATTTTATTAATAGGAATTGGAAAAGATATGTTTTTCAATACTGTAATTATTTTTATATGAATGTTAAAAAAACAATTTTATTTGGTTGTAATTGTACCAGCATTTGAGTTTTAATACTCTTACTACTTAAATGTGGTAAAAGTTAAAAATGTTAAAATGTAGACGTTAGAATGTACTTGGTTTAATATAAATGAAATACACTACAATAAGTTGTGCATCTTAAACTAGAGATTTAAAAAAAATATATTAATTTTGATTATTGGTACTTGGTTGTTGGTAACGATGAGTATTTCTGTCGTGGCGACGTGCTTAGTTGATGGGCCATTATAGTATTAATTGATGATTAGTCTAGTGCTACGTGAGTGTTAAGTTACTTTCTATAAATTCCGTCCACGTCCATAATCTTCAACGGACAGTGTCCAACGTTATGAACTGCATTCTTCGCAAATTTAACCTACTTTTCCATAGGTCGCTAAATTATTTTCTGCAAGAAATGCCGATGATAATTTTTATATATCATTTAACTGTTTTGACAAAACTGTTATTCAATTCAAATATACCATCTACTGATCACGTTATTCCATTTTTCTTCAATTTAAATTTGTTTATGCCTCGAGTAATTATGTCGCTCTTTCGTTGTATTAATTTGCTGAATAAATCTCGTGATTTGATAGTTTGTTCCACCGTCGTACAGATTATATATTATGTTAAACGGCACAGACCGCAGGGAACTTAAAAAATCGTCATAAACAAAAGTGTTAAAATCTCGGTATGTATGCTGCTGCTCGAGATCCACTAAGGTAGATAAGAAGATGATCAGACATTGCTCACTACCTTAACCTCAGATGCCAATACTGTTTCAATGTCAGAAGTAATATTAATGTCAATCAATTTTATTTTATATTTATTTCTGTTTTGCGGAGATGTTAATATTAAAGTCCCAAAGTAACTATGCACCACAAACAATTATGACCACGTTTAGAATATTTTTTTCAAATGCATCCTTCAATTATTAAATTGTATGTCGACGATCGATAACCTACCCCAAAAATAATTTGGTTTTGGATAGATTTAGGCGATACGTTGTGAAATAAAATTGTTCCGTTTCACTTTATTTGCTGTATTACTACAATTGTTTCACCACACGGTGGATTCGATAGGTAGATGAATGCACCTTCATCTAATTCACGAAGCTACTGTATCGTGAACCAATTGTTGTAGTAAGGCAACAAATAAATAAAACTAATAATTTATTGTTTGTGCGAAAGAAAAAAAATTACACACTGTTAACCACCCCAGTGACCTCATATCTTATAGAATTTTTGACATAAAATGCAACTCCACTACCTCTCGTCATTTCCTATAATTACATAATTATCTAAGAACTGCTTTGTCCGGGATATTTAGCCTCATAGAGTACGAATATATCAAAATTGCCATTCGTAATGTGAGATCTAACGGCCTTATAGTTCGACATTCAGGTCACTGTTAAACAATTCATCAATATTTAATAATATGTGGTAACAATTGATGTACACTCTTAGTTATAAATATTCCGAATTATTACTTATTATTAATCGATAATTCTAGAAAAATTTACGAAGATTATTTAATTATTTTTTAAGTTGCTGTTTTAGTAACTAGATTTGACTCATTTATGTCATACTGCCGTCATACAACTACACATTCTTAAAATGAAAGCTTTCATGTGCAGCAGATATCGGCAATTGGTTAGATCTTCGACTATGGTAATACCTGTTCCCTTGAGCACTTTTCTACGTTGTAGTACATCTAGACGACATGATGGAAAACTATTTTCTTTATATTATGACAACGCCTAAAACAGTGATAAAATATATATAATTGAAAAATCCTTTGTATAACAATCGTTATAGTTAAAAATCAAATCGGAGATTACTGCGAAACATACAGTATTCGGGTTTGAACGATTAGGAAAAAAACCCATCAATTTGTTCAAGCTAACGTTTCGCTCCTTTATTGAATCATTTTCAAAGCCTCGAAGGTACACAATGCTAAATAAATTTTATTTAAACAATTTAAAAGAGAAGAAAAAAAACAGTTTTTAAATTTACTTACATGAAATATTAGATGTATTAAATTTAATTTGAAAGTGATAAATATACCACTCATACTGCTACATATACAGGAAAATCACAAGTTGAAACAATCTTAAAACCAAATATTCACATTTCGAACGTGATGCGTCCAAAAACTGTAACGCATTAAGCGAAAACGTATACGAATTTTGTGCGCACAAAAAACAGACGTTAAAACACTGCGACAATGAACCTTATGGATACCTGCAAGTTTGAAGGTGACAAAATTCCACTAGCATTGAACAAGTTACGAGGGGAAGTTGAAAAGTCAAAATATAAATTTATGAAAAGTTTACTATTTAAAATATAAATAGAAGTCAAATTAACGTTAAAAACAAAACATCTGTAACAGACCTATCGCAAAGGATAAAAGAGTAGGAGAAATGTTAGGAAGAGAGAAGAGAAAGGTTAATTAAAAGAAATAGGCAAGATACAAATGAACAAAGGACAAAACCAAGAAAAAAAAAACAGAAAAGGGGAAATAATTTTAATTTAAATTTAGATGTGAAAATCTTGTGAGAAGTCCTGTCTTTGTCTTTGTCTTGTCTTTTTTAAAATTCATCACATGTGGTGAGTTGATAATTTAACACATTTCCATAAAAGTTCTTTCTTGGCGGTGGTCGTTAAACGCTAAGATCTTGGTTTCGTTATAGTTTATGTGATGGCTATTACCAGAGGCATGAGTAGCCAGAGCACAATATTGTGGTTTAATTATAGTATCACTTTTATGCTGTGTGATGCGTTGTTTAAGACGTTGAGTGGTTTGGCCTATGTACACCTGGTTACAATCCTCACAAGGAATTTGATAAATAATATTACTCTGAAGAAGAATAGGGGTTTTGTCCTTAGTATTGGAAAAGTATTTGCCAACAGGTTTAGCGATTCAATCGGCGACCACGATGTTAGTGCCTTCGAATAATTTTTTTAAAGAAGGGCACAGTTGGTGTATGTAAGGGAAACTTTTATAAATTTTGACAGTTTCTTGGGGAATTTCGTCCTGACGTCTTGTAGGAGGATTTGAAAAGAGTAATTTACGAAGAAGTGAGGAAGGATAATTATTTTCAAGTAAAATGTTATATAATAATTGTAAACTAGTAGTGTGGAAATCATGATGGGCAATGTGGGTTATTCTGTGTTTAAGACCTAAAATAACGTTTAATTTATGTTGGAAGGGGCTGTAAGAATTGAAATGGAGGTATCTCCCAGAACTTGTGGGTTTACGATAACAGTCAAGTTTGACAATACCATCCCCAGTCCTCGTGACCAAGGTGTCGAGAAAGGGTACTTTCTGGTCTTGTTCCATTTCAATAGTGAATTGGAGGCGGTCATGAAAAGAGTTAAATGCTTCCAAGACAGTCTCCTTGGAATCCATAGGAATACTGCAGATGATATCGTCAACATACTGATATAAGAAAGGGAATTGAAAAGGTAAACGAGAAATAGCATCTTTTATGAGTGTATTCATAATAATTTCAGCAATGATGGGAGAGAGGGAAGACCCCATTGGGGTACCAAAAATTTGTGAAAAATATTGATTATTAAATGAAAAATAAGTTGTGTCAAAAATGAATTTCAAAGTGGTTAAGAAGGTAAGGTGAGGCAAACAGCTGTGTGGTTCAATTATATCCCAGTTGTCAGTGATAATATTACAAACTAAATCCATAGGGATGCTAGTGAACAGAGAAACCACATCAAGTGAAGCGATCACATAACCTTCAGGTAATTGGAAATTGTTAATAAGATTTGAAAATGAAAAACTATCTTTAATACCATAAGAGTTAAATTCCTCAAAGGCTATAGAAAGACAGTAACTGTGTAACTGTCTACTGTTACTGTTATTACTATTGATATATTGTTGTTATTATTTTGTATAGTAATAGTGTTCTTTATAGTACTACTAATTACTTCCGAGTTTTGATTTATAATCGTTTATTGATGGTTGTGGCAATAAAACTTTCTGAATAATTATTTATCTTTAACACCTATCGATCAAATTGTTAATTATGCTAATTTCATGCATATTCGGGAACATGGGTGACAATTTAAATATTTCCCGGACTGTGTAGGCATTTTTTTCAATTTTTGTTTTTTTGGATTTTTTTAATACTGTATTTTCAAGTTCTTCCATTACTTAATTAGTTATTACAGCTCAGACGGGTGAGCCTAGGACCGTTCCATATTTTTGAATATAAAATGTTTCGTTAAAACTGAAATATGAGGAGTTGCAGCATAACAAATTTACTTTAATGAAATTTTCTTTGGTAAATAGGGTGCGTGTTTTGAGAGAGTTCCATTTTTTACGAATTATGTTAGTAGCGAAATCAACTGTAATGTATGCATACAGAGATACCACGTCAAGACGGATGAGTTGATTGCTTTTGGGGATGTTCTGAGTTTTTATAAATTTTGCAAACTCGCAGTCTTTGACGTGGTATTTTCTTTTTCATAAGATTTGGCTGATAGAGTATGCAAGGAATTACACATTGCATGTTGAGGTTAGGGTGTTGATTATTATTACTCGGATCTCGTACCTTTTTATGTAATTTTGGAAATGCATATAATTTCATTGGACTGTCATCATTAACTTTTAATTTAGATGCTAATATTTCATATATTAAGTTGTCTTTAAGCCATTTGGTTATTAACTCATTTATGTTTTGTTGGTATTTACAAGTAGGATCGGACTTTAGTGTTTCGTACGTTTTTTTATCATTTATTGTTCTATTTTGTTTATGTTTTCTTCTTTATACATTATAACTGTCTTATTGCATTTGTCTGCCTTTAAAATAAGCAGATTAGACTAATTTTTAATGAATTGTTTGGCTGCTATTATGTGCGGGGTTTTGTAATTTTCTTTTTTGGGTGCCGCTATTATAGATATCAAGAACAATAATTTAAAAATATCTATTAAATATAAAATTTCTTAATGCACACACTCAGTAGAAGCCAGAAAGATGCGTTCATTGCGGAGTAGATTTCTTGTGGCCTTTCTATTATCTTGATGATAAATGTAAAAGCAACCCAACCTAAACCAATCAAAACTTTTAGTTAACGGCAAATAATTTCTTGATTAACATTGAACTAATTGCCTAAGTCATTGATTGCCATTTAATTTCTTCACGTATCTTAAACTTGACGTTGATTATGTAAAAAAGAAAAATATTGGGACTATACGTTAGGCTTATTTCCAACCAATCAAACGCAAACTGCAATTATTAAAAACATATAATTTCGCTGCGGATGAGTTCCAACAGTTATTCATGGCCACATTGAACTAATCTTTGAACCAATCAAAGTTTAACTGAAGTTTTAAAATAGGATGCTTGGGTTGTATTAGTTCCCAACCCACTTTTTAATTAATTGAATGCATGATTATTTTATTTTTTGTAGATGTATTTTATTTCTTTATATCCACAGGAAGAAATAGCAAAAATTTGCACAACCCAAGTTATTAAACAAATAATTGTACAATTACTGTTAAACTCATGCAGATCATAATTTCGGGTTAGTCATTTCGCAGAAGATTTTTGGCTCGGTTTCTCATCATTCGAATTAATGTAACCAAATCCCAACCAAACTCCAATTTGTCGACATTAATTCTTGAGTGACGTAAAATTTATTTCTCGAGATTTCGAGTTGTGCTAAATTAAACTTGACATTGATTAATGGAAAACCTAGTTTCGTAACAAGAAATAGCAAACGTTTGCAATCATTGGGTAATAACGAGATAAAGTTATAAAACGCACAATTTGACAGAAGATTGTTCTTATATCTCCTAATATATTTGGTTCAGTTCTTTCTAGTTGTCTTGATTTAAGCGAATAATTGCTGACAATGCAATTATAGATTAAAGTTATATAACTCAACATTCGCACTTCTTGTAACCAATTAATCATTTAGCATCATATATCAGATAAATGTTATATAAGTATGTTTTATGTATATATATATATATATATATATATATATATATATATAAAATTGAGTTATAGATATAATTATTAGAAATATATATATCAATTTTCGAAGGATGGATGTTAAGTGATTTACTCATAATATTTAGTAGCCGTTGAATTTAGGGACATATTTATAGGCGTCAGGTGACTACAACAAATGACGCCTTCACAAATTAATTCATGAGCAGCTGTTTTATAGTTGCAGTACCAATAATTATGTACCAATTCATCTTTCAGGCTCGGTCGTCGCGTTAAGAATTTACATTGAACATCGTCGACAGACTCGTTCATCGCTCGTGTTCTCTCGAATTATACGGCCCCATTCATAAATATAACTCGGTATATAAAATAATATCGATTCCTTCTGCAAGACCGATAGGGTTTTTTCGTCTTTCGCGGTCACTTCCCCAGTTTAGTCTCATTTCCAAACGCGGGGACTAGTAAATTGTCCGTGTCGTCCTACTAATTGGAATTGATTAGAGCCGCTATGGCTTAGTTGCGGTCGCTGTAAATACAAGACCGGTCAATAAAGAATACTCACTACCAATTAAATGTATATCCACCCGGGCGGTGCGCGCAGTGCAATCGAATTAATATAGCCATCATTTCGTCCGGTGCTTTACGACGAAAATTTTAATTGACTATTCAGGCGGACCTTAATTAAGAATACAATAATTTTTTTAACTGTCTTTGGAACGAACGACGCCGTTAATATTGTTTTTGTTTATTCGTTAATGGGGTCCACAATAATGGCCCTTATCCATGGGCATCTTTTTTATTTGAATCGCTTGTTGTACATAAATGCGTAAAATTTACACTATGGTATTGTCCATAACTAATATTTAAGTCATT
Organism: Geotrupes spiniger; assembly: GCA_959613385.1. Classification (NCBI taxonomy): domain Eukaryota; kingdom Metazoa; phylum Arthropoda; class Insecta; order Coleoptera; family Geotrupidae; genus Geotrupes; species Geotrupes spiniger. The sequence goes on from OY390731.1 coordinate 23,547,224, forward strand.
ACATTACACTATACACAATTAATGCTTGCGTTTGTTATGAAATAATATCTACAAATGCTCAATTCTAAAGAAAAGTAAAGTAGGTCATGTATATTATATCTTAATTAAAAATCTAAAATTTATGTGTTCTGACAATATTGACGATTGTAATTTCAAATGTAAATAGCGATAGAACTCATACCAGCTTACCCTTAGATTTGCTTTTGATAGCCGAAGCGTGCACGTAACTCATACAATTAATATTTATTTATTGTGAATTTTTTATCAAAGGCGCGAAACCTTAACAATACTTGGCGATCATGAACTGTGGATATTATAATTATGTGTATACCACTTCTACTGTATCAACTTTAAATAATGATTGTAAATAATAAGAAATCGATACATCTGACTCCCATACTACAACTTGCACTACGCCTTGCCAAATAGAACCGACAATAAACTTTAATAAAAATTGCCGTACGTATGAGTATATTATACTAAATTAAATTTAAAATGCACTCAGTCAAATTTACTATGAGAAATTACAACCACTGTTCGCTCTAGTTCTTTCTGGGCCATTAACTTCTTTCATTTGGTTACACTGGTCATCGGGTCGAAACTTAATTCAACATTTTATGTTACTCCGGTTTGACATTTATTACGCAAAAGAAGCAAAAATTCGTAATTACACCTAGGAGGATATGCCTGCATTATTTGTTTTTTTTTTAGAAACTCGATAAAATGGAAAACGTGGAGGGGCTGTGTAAATGCGCACAAAATTATTTTATTACGGACGCAAACTTTATTTTGACAAATTTAATCGTTCAGGCTTTGATTGATTGGCAGAATTAACTATAACATTGCGATTAAATAAATATAGCGAATTTTATATATCAATAAATTATACTTGAACTGTGGTATGGATCTACAACGTTGATATAAATTTTATCAAACTGTATTTAATAAAATGTAAATCATAATAATGATTTATATTTTATTGTTATTTATATTTTATGTTAATGTAATTGCAATACAATAATTAGTTAAATTTGAATTTCACATGATACTTATAAAATGATGATGGAATTTTCTCAATGTAATATACGCTGTCCCAGAAGTTAAACTACACCAAAATTGATCTATAAATATTTTCTTGCTAACAAAAATGCCGATATTGATTTATGTTTCATTTTTTCGAAATTTAGAAAACGGTCCATATTTTATTACACCGAAGCAAACTTTGGGAAAGGGAGGGTTAATTCAATTACATTAGTATTCATTCTGTTTCTTCGTCATTTATAATTCACTTACATCAGGTCAAGTTCACTGTTCACGCCCAGTGAATTTAGTTTGCCGATAAATATTGAAATTTGTAACTTGCCAGCTTATGCACATAATTAATTAAGATCAATCTGCCCGGGGCAGTAAAATCCGTTCGAGAAAAACGGGTCTTGGCAACGTTCATTTGGACCGATTTGCTCCCTCGTGAAATATATAACCGGCAGGAGCGATTCATATTGATCCGAAAACATAATATTCGGCAGTTACTCATTTTTATTGATTTATTTGGCGCATTAGAGAAAAAGTGAGATAAGTGATCAGTTCTCCGTTCCAGTTATTAGTTTTTTCGTCCGCCTTTCGAGATAAACCAAAAAACGATCTCTTATTGAATTGTTTGTTTTGAGTGTGGTGCGACCAGCGCGTCGCGGCGCGCAAAAACAATGTGCGATAAAAACGAATTTACAACGGTTTGATTCCGAAATATCTTTTTATGGCTGAGGAGGACCAATAAATAAATGGATTCGATTTGTGTGACAAGAAACGTAGCCAGCATATATTAATGTGTTCAGGTGGCCAACATAAAATTATACTGAATGTAAATAGAAGAAAAATGCAATATTTAATGAACTTAAAGACATGAACAATTAAATATTTACTACTCATCCAAATTCACTATCAATTTAAAATTGTGGAGTCAGCGGTACATGGGTACGATTTTAATGGCATATAGTCACTATCCATCTGAGTCGAATAAAGTCAATAGTACACGCTTGATATACATCTAAAATAGTAAACTTCTTGGACAAGATGTCGGCAACATTTTACTATAAAATACTTAAAAATGCATTCATATGTTATGTAGTAAAGATGCGGGCACAATAATACAAAATACAGTTACAAAACTTCTAAAAATGCCATTTTCTTCGAAACTTTTATAAGAAAAATGAACATAGCTAAGATTGTATTAAAGTAATAATAGAGGAATGGAATTTTTTAAAACTACAACTATTTTCCATTTTTGATGAATAATACGTAAAAAAATAACTAAATCATTGTTTTGATTGTTCTGGCAATATCGAGGATTAAAATATATCATAGGATTAGAAACAACACGTCCTATTTATTTATTTGAAAATAATAGTTTTCCCCTTTAACCGATTCTCAAAATATATTAAAAAGATAGCGAATGATTAGATTCCTCCGAATATTATGTATACCAATCTTCTTATATCTTTTAAAAAAGTTCGAATCGAATAAAATCACCGATTCCGTTTATTTTAAATAACTGATCGCTGATTCATTATTTCATAGAACTACAGTATAAAATTAACACAAAAAAAATTCTGTCAACATAAATGATTCAAATGAACTTCTCTTCATGTTAAAATGCTTCGTTGATTGTTTAAGTCGTCGCAAGTCAACTTTTGAAAGGTCGTAAATTTAAAACTGATGTTTTCTCATCACAATCAAGTAGTCGTCGTTGACAGACGCATAACATGTGAGTTTTTGTACTCAAAATTAATGTCACGACCCGAAAATACACATATACACGTTGTTTATGATATGGGTTATATAAATACAATTATCATTTTCGATAACACGTTAATTACTTCTGTTTTGCGTAATACGTCCTATTTATCATTATTATGGCTTCTACATAAGTAGCTCAAAAGTTCATTTATGTTAGTATTGTACGAGGAGCTGCTCTATCTCAATCAGTGCACGTTCAGCGTACATATATTTCAATGGCATACATGCAAATTTCTGCTCCTTCGTTTCAAAAATTACTTGAAATTTCAAAAACCAGTTAAATCAAATTTTAAACATCCAGTACTTGCGGAGAAAAAAGTAACACTATTTTTACAGAAAATATAAGGAGCACATCTCGTAAGAAATGAAAATCTGCCAAATACAAGATATCATAGGAAGCTTATCATATTTCAATTTTGCCTCTCTTCCATTTTTCGTCAATCCTCAGGTACGTTTTTTTCTTTAAACCGCAATAACGATATATTTTTTTGTGTAATGAATAAGGAAATTCTCCGCCAAAAACTGCCCCCTCTGCACCTACCAAGCTCAAGCAGCCCAGGTTGCAATACCAGTCCCAGAGAAGCACCATCATCTTCGTCTATAGCTAGGTTCTTCCATTATCTTTGTTTTGTGTGCCTCGTTTGCCTCCCAGATTCATGCAATGCACAATATATTGTAAAATATCATTTGACATCAATAGATTGAATGCGTCTCCTGGGGATCCAGCCATTGCTTCTTAGCTACTATATAATTTCCGGGTGACGTTCTTAATATATACGATTCATGTTCCACGTTAACTTGGGAGAACAAATCCATTGGTAGCCGTACAAGTAGCATTCCTTTTTGATGGCATGTCAATGTCACATTAAATAACTTCTCGACCATATCATCATACTAAAACTTGAAACATGACTTGATACAAGAATTCCTTGAGTCACTTGAAGCCAAATAGTTAGTATCTTCAGCCCATTGTAGTAATTTCTCTTCTTAATTTGCTTCTCCATACCGAACTGTCTTTACTTGTTTTCGTTTAACAACATCTATTTATCTTAAATATATATATATATATATATATATATATATATATATATATATATATATATATATAGGGTATGTGGAGGTTATTGGGTTTTCTGGTAATAATTAATTAAACTAATGATTTTTTTCCATTAACGTTTCGACTCTTATTTGAGTCTTCCTCAGAATTTTTTTTATTATTTTTCCTATATCTATAACAATTAAGAGAAAATTAATTAAATTAAATTATGATTACATATTTCAAATTATGTGCATAAAAACATTCGACAATACAAAATTGGTGTGTAAAATATTATTTATTCTAATAATACGAAATCTAATTACAAACAGACTTAAAGTAAAATTCATAAACAGAGCGACTTACCGAAATCGAAATTACTCTCGTGCATTTCACAAACATCAAACTCCGAGTTACATGGTCAAAACCATATAACAGGAACAATGGTCGTATACACAGTACCATGTATTATTGTTATTTTGTAAAAAAAATTAAAATATCCATTATATTAACTCACATTTATTAAAATCACATTTAACCTATAAATCGAACTACACGTGGTCAATCGTAATTTTGCGTATGGTCAATGTAACCAATGAATTTCCAAAAATAGATGTCCGAAAATAATATTTTAAAGAAAACTGAAAACTGAAACATTGAATAGATATAATACCGATAGAGTTGAAATACCACATAATTAACATCAACCCGTTTGTTTTTCTAGAATAGTGAGTATAATATTTAAATAAAATTATAAATTGATGTTAAATTCTGGATATCAGTTCTATCATTTATTGCGTTTTTATGTTTCTTTATCTGAATCATCTCTAGGACATTTCTTGTTAATTCTTTGTTTTCTCTTTCTAATATGTTAATATCTTCGATGTTGAAATTAAAACTATGTCCGGTGTTTCTTATGTGACTTTTCAAAGCTGTACCATTTTTTGGTAATAATTTGAAATATGTAATCATAATTTAATTTAATTAATTTTCTCTTAATTGTTATAGATATAGGAAAAATAATAAAAAAAATTCTGAGGAAGACTCAAATAAGAGTCGAAACGTTAATGGAAAAAAATCATTAGTTTAATTAATTATTACCAGAAAACCCAATAACCTCCACATACCTAATACAGAAATTGGTAAAGAAAATACAAAACACACATATATATATATATATATATATATATATATATATATATATATATATATAGCCAGGAAATCAGTGAACTAACTAATTTTCCCAAATATCTCGAATATAATATTAATGTTATAGAAAGTGAATCAGAACAGAAACTAATGTGTTAGCGCATATGCATTTTTATATTCTCTCCACAAGCGGAAATTCCAACATATTTTTATACGTCGCGGCGAGTTTTTTGCAAGAAATATATCCGCGCCTGCAGGCCCGAGCTATGTAAAGCCGATGTTGTTGTTTAAAATCACATGTTATTCCAATTTTTTTTTTTAAATATCAATTAAAATGAAAAGTAGATATTCCGGTTGAACCGCCATTAACAATATTCACCAACAATGGAAGAATTATAATTAACTTCATATATCTATACATCCTAGAGTTAAAAGACATTAAACACTGAAAATAAATATTAAATTATTCATTAACACTGCTAAAATAATTCAATATAGCGACTGATTTTAAAATATATGTTATAATTTGCCTCTAATGGCGTTTTATTTATTAATTGCAATTTAATTAATTTGTACTAAATGTGCGATATAATAGTTCATTTAAATTACATAATCATTGCATTTTTATATCGTTAGGATGGGGTGCGTTTCATTAATTCACGGAATTGTTTAGTGACGTTACTCATAGTTGTGTTCGCGAATAGGGTACCAAGTACATTTATAGAAAAGAAGGGAAGGTAGAGAAAAATCGAATAAAAATGGATAGAAGAATGGAGAGAGTACATCAAGAAACTATTTGGAGAATGTGGTGGAAGGAAACGAGAATACGGAGAAGTTTAGGGCAACAAGACTAAGACAAAGATGCCCATTAAGTCCCCAATTGTTCAATATTTACATTGCGAACTTGGAAGAGGTATTGAGATATGGGGTTGAGGTTGGGGAAGGGCAGGACTTGGTCCTTAGCTTATACATACGACGTCGTCCTGATGGCGGACACGGAGAATGGGCTGAGGGACAAGTCACGTAGACTGGAAGGGTTCCTAGGCAAAAGAGGGTAGGAACTGAACACAAAGAAGACAAAAGTGATGGTGATCAAGAAAGGAGGGGAAAATGAAAGGAAGTTCAAATAAGTTGGAAGGCTGAAGTCATAGAACATGTGAGAGAATGGACGTACTTGGGGGTGGATATGAGGGAGAACAATAGGTGGAAAGAGCACTTGATTAATATGTGTAAAAATGCGAGGAAAGCGGAAGAGCGGAGGAGATTCTGTCCAACAAGAGCACGTGGAATCAATGAAGATTTGGGATTGTTGCACAAGGAGTATAACGATGTGTGGGTGCTAAAAGAGCAGAGAAGGCTAGAGAGGGCATATTTAGTTTAGATGAAGAAAACACTACATCTAGAAAACTCGACACCAGATCATATCGTGAGACAGAAAACAGGGAGGGACAGCTTGGAGGTGGAAGCAGCGAGGAGGGTAGCAAAGTATGAAAAAGTTTTAAAATTATATAGAGGTAATAGTTTGGAGAAAAGAGTCTTCTACCCAATCAAACCATCAAACTGGCAAGATGCAAATTGTACGAAAAATCGGGATTATATCCATCTATATATCCATAGAAGAGGTAGAAAAAAGGAGGAGGGTGGGCAGTGAAGTAGAGAGGGAGGTAGTGGAAACGTTGAAACAGGTGGAAGCGCAGGAAATGGATGAGTAGTTAATAAATTCAAGATATAATGAAAAATATAAGGAAATAAGAGTATACGGGAAGAGACCAATCTGTCAATCTGGAAGGGGGAAAGACAGGAAGATGAATGAATAATAGCAAGATATATGGCAAAGAAAGGGATGAGCGGAAACATTGGTGGGAGGAGTGCGAGGAGACCGGGTGGAGCAATGAGAATAGAAAATAATGGAGAAAATTGTTGGGAGAAATGGGCTGGGGGTGGATGTACTGGAAAAATTAAAGAAGAAGAGAGAAAATGGGAGGAAAAGCAGGATGATGGCAATTAATTAAAACATGATTGTTGCAGGCTATGAGGCAGAGGAGATAGAGAGGTGGTTGGAGAGGAGTCAAGGAGTCAAAAGGCAGAAAGGAAGTATCGAGGAACTTAGAAGAGAACCAGGAAATAAAGGAATAAATTTCATTATATTATATATAAATATGTCAATAAAGATTTTTTTATAGAAAACTATATTTGTTTGATAAATATTGGGTAATGTCGTCGTGGGGGGTAATTACACTTATAATGAAGTTATGTACCCAATAATTTGAGTTTTGGAAATGAAAACTTATTTACAACTTTTTGTCAATTCGCCTGATTAATTGTTTGAATTTATTTCTGAATTTTTATTATGAACTGACTTGACCGTAACGTCAACATTGTCCTTTGCATTCTTTGATGTCACTGCTGTAATAGTTTCGCCTCATTTTGTTTGTCACCAAATGTTTGTAAATGAAAAGTTTATCTCTGTCTCTCAATTTTATTTTTGATCATCTCTAAATAAAACAGGCAATTTTTTATGATGAGCTATTGCCACGTTATGTAAACTTCAAATTAACAACATGTTATTTCAAGGGAGGAATTTACACAATTAGTGAATACCACAGAATTTCACAGAACTTAAACTCTTGCAAAGTGTCCGATATATAATTGGTATATCCACATAAATGAATACATTAATTTATAATTCACACCAGAGTTAGAAAGTAGTCTAGTTTAGTAATTGAAGCTAATGTGCGACCGTTACATTCGTTAATATTAATCAAATACTCCTTCACTCCAATCCATCCGAGCATAAAATCGCACAAAATGCTTTGAGGTACACTTCTTGTGTTATTTCAAACGATGTCTATCCAATGGAAACCCTGAGGCGCAGAAAGAATTGTTCAAGTTGGCAATTTCATACAAAATGGCTTTCGCTAAAACCGTAGATACCGAAAAAATACAGCTTTTAAGGCCACAACATAGTAAATAAGATTTAATTTTCTTTAATTGGAAGGTCCAAGAATTTTTCACGTTTTCAATTTATAGCGAAGATATGGAAAATCCTGAAATTATTTGAAGATTATCCATCGCCAGTTAACAATCCGACCAATTTTCAGCGGAGTTAAATAACAACAGGAGATTATAACCGAATGGCCTAACACGATATAAATATCCATTTCAATGACACGCGGACTGGATTTGTACGGCTATATCCGTGTATACGCCTGTATACGGTCCGCAGTGGCCCTTTAGGGGGTGGAACACAAACAGGACAGGTGCCACAAAAACAGCTCAACGGTCGGCGAGGATCGGGACCGTTCGTCGCTAGCTGGTACCGGGGCGCTCACGGCGCGAATCTCCACAGTGGACGACTATCCGCGGTGTATCGCGCGCCATGATAAGTTAGGTTATCACGAAGCGGTAAGATTACGAACTAAGAATTCGACAGATTCGTTTCGGCGACTTTTCGATTTGGAATTGCGCCCGGACTTTGCGATCCGTATGCTTGTGTATGTTTGTCGATCAGTGTACTTAACTTTGTGTGCCGGTCGCTTTGGGGCCGTCTCCAGCGATGGCTTTGGTGTACAGAACAAATTGTAAATATCATGTGTTTCTATACATTTTAGTGGTGTATGTTCGAGTGAATTTGTTTGTTGGAGCTCTTGCGAAAATTGAGGATGAACCTGGTATGTTTACATAAATTTCTTGATGGAAGATAATATGTTTCTGTGGTATAAACACTTTTTCCCGTCTGTTCTTATAGTTGCTTTGACTTTTTAATACATTGCGTGATTTATGTAAAAATATTGAATTTTGTAGATGCGAATACTTGTTGATATAATTGTACACGGTCGACAAAAAACCACGTAAATACCAGGCTAAAATATAAATTCGTTATTTACATTTCAAGTCGACGAATGAAAATAAATCCCTCTTAGTTTTAGAAATAAATTATGTATTTAAAAGACTGTTTTGTTTTGTGGACATCACTTCTAATCTCAACATAAAGAGCATTAATATATTGAATCTAATGCAATAAATTTGGTATTAATTTCAATGTTAATAAAAATATATTCCAGGAAAAATTATGTATCTATTTGGATTTCCTATTTAACAAATTGAATAAAATAAAATAAATTAGGATACATTTTTAATCCCTTGTTGTCCATCAAATTCGAGGGATTAAAAATGACTGCCCATGTCAATATCATTAATTTAAATGGTTTAACGAAAATAAATCCGTTTAAAATTCATGTGAAAATTCGCCAATTTGTTTCAATAAAATTAAATTAATCCTTGAATATTGACAGTAAATTACATGCTAATGGACGAAGCCTTTCTCGCAATGTTTTCGGCCACCACCACCATAATTTCGACCCAATTAATAATTAGGGTTTCTTAACATTTTATTTCACCAAAAGTAATCATATTGCATTACTGCATACATTCAGTTTGTAAAAATAGAAGTGTGTGGAAAATATTTATTACACTTCCGAACGATAACGTCGAAAGTGTTAATAAAGAGATAAATCGTAGACGTAAATCAAGATAAAAATCCCATAAACTGACACATTTGACTTAAGTAAAATATATGACAATTTTATATTTTCTTTGCGTGCATCTTTAGAATTTAGTTAATTGATTTGTATTTGATTTGGTTGTGTTATTTATGATTCTACATTTTTGTTCAAATACACGGGCCTTGTTCAAAAACGATCCAATATAATTTTCATCATTCATTAGTATGCAGGTTTGTCTTTATCGATATTTTGCAAATTGCTAGAGAGTCCTTCGTGATTTGGGTCCAATGAATGGTCTACAAATGTGCATATAGTTTTAGAGAGATTGACGTGGCCGCAGTAAATTTATTTTCTGATTTTCTAAATGTCTTTAAAAACTTGAAAAGGAAGATGGTCAGCTGTTGTCCAGGAACATACATATAATTAAACGTTATTCCAAATAATATACAGGTAATGTAAAACTGTTGTAAATAATATCTTATGTAGCTCAAGTACGATTTATTACGTGAGAATCATTACCATCGAAAATCTACATATATGTGCTATATATATGCTATAAACATTTTCATTATTTCTACAATAGGTAAATTATTGCAATGAAAGCTTCAAAAATAATAAATCATTTCTACACACTTGTTCCAGTCACAATAATAATAATAATAGTTAATGAAAGATCTTACAAAAGTTTTTGGTTGAATATAGTTGGTTTAATATTATTGACCTGAGGGAACAGAGTTTTCCACTATTTTCCATATCGAGGAAAGAGTATTAGAGCAAGCAGGCTGCAATATATAACTTAAAGTAAAGTAAAGAGATGAATTTGCCATCTGCATCTATTATGAATAATAGTATCAAAGATCATGTCGATACTTCTTATAAATTGTAATTGGCAATAATATAATTAACAAGCTAGCGGTCACATAAATATGATCAATAACAAGAATTGTTGTCCACCGCATTTTAAAGAACTAAATCACAATTATTTAACACAACCAAATTTCAACAGAAATCAAATCATCAACTTTTGATGATTTGATGATTTTCGCTGTTTTTACAAATGCTTGGCAAAAAATCTTTTTCTCAATAAAAATTTCCAGTTTCCAGTAATTACCCAGCATTAAAATTCCAAGGACCATTTCTTACACAGAAACGTGTGAATAATGACATCTCGCTTGAGAAGTTTATTTGCCACTTTTTTCATTTCCGCGCAGTTTTTTGTGCAATTAAGTGAATTAATATAAGAGGAAAATTGTTCGCGTTAAAAATGTATGATCTGCAATTGCGAGATAAACGTCTAATTTGCTTTGGAGATGTGTATTCTGCGTTCGTTACCGAAACTTTGAGAAGAGATTCTCCCTCACTCTCTCTCTTTCTCTGTTTCTCTCTCTCGTTCTCTCTCCATACCCCAATTTCTACCTCTTATTATTGACTATTATTGTTTGGTCGAAGTTATTCGCTCGAAACTTTGCAACAGAAAACTTTTGAATCCACTTTGTGTATAGGCGAAGTTTTGCGACACAATGCTGTCAAAATGGTTTACATAATCATTTAATTAAGGATATTGAACTGCGCGTTTTTCGACGGAGGAGTCGCTTGCAAATTTACGTGCGTTTCTTTCGCGAAAAGGGAACCTGATGCCATGAATAAGTCCAAATGGATTCTTTTGTACGAGATTGTTTTGTCTCGGGCGCGTTTTACGATAATTATTGTTAGGGAAACACAAAAGTCTTTGCACGCTCCACGTTCGCAAATTAAAATAACGGAAGTGGTAACAATTGTTTTAGGATGCCATTTATTGATGTTTTGAGATGAGGGCGAAAATAATAAGCTTCGACTTAGAAGCGAGATTTGGCAATTGCCGCTGCAGTTACATAACTAGGTTTCAAAATTGTTTGCATCCACTTACAACGGTCTGAATTATGTATTTTTGAATGGCCGTTGCTCACGTTAATTGGTTTAAAAGTAATTGAATAATTTAATTTTAAACTAACTCAAGTCTATTTTACATTAAAGTTGTATGCAAGATTTAAGAGTTAATTTTCAGATTTCTTTTTGTCAACTCTCAACTATAACAAATAATAATTATTCTTTTCCTCGCTAACATCTCTGTTTTTTTAATTTTATCGACTTGCTCTCAGGCTCTATAGCTGAACATGATTTTGCACTGCACGAAGCACAATTAAATATCTTGTTGATCATGCTAGTTGTGTCTTATATATATTAGTTTTTTTAATTTAGTGTAATTAATGAAGATTTATATGACTATTCCCATGACTATATAACAAGCAAAGCATAATAAAATATGTTAATAAAATTTGTGGTTTATTGATAACAATGTGGAAATAATTTAAAAGTCGTTGGTCTAATAGTACTATGTTAAACATATTCATATTTGTTTGCGCAACCGAAGAGTCCAATGACTGTTAATTCTACTACGACAGGTTTAATACATATTCATATTTACAAACTATCCGTTATAGTATGTAGTTCATTTTACACATACCTTTGGCTATTAATATTTTTCCTGAATGTTTAATGAAGTGAAATAATTACCTATCAACGTACATATTGTAGATTTGATTACTTTTCCGTTGTTTAATGATAAGCTCTATCGAAAATGTAAGTCAATATACCCCAACAATACCACAGAAGACAGGCACAATACCGTATCAGTTTTCATGTAGGAACAGTTTTACGACCGTTTAACACTTTCAATCCAATTTATTGCGATACTTATAGTGGCGTTTTGATACAATTTTGATTTATGACTTGTACTAGCTTTCACATTGGGACACAAAAATAATTTATAATTACCAAATCGAGAAAATACGATATATCGAGTGAAATTGAAATCTTATAGCAATATATGAATAAAAAAATCACGGCAACAACTGCTTAAAAAATGTTGCTTTCTTATCGATCTACGTTTTAGTCACTGCGTGATGAAAAGCAGTTCATTTTGCAAATAGTTTTATGGAGAGCTATTTTAACACCAAGATTGTTTTATATCATTACAATTATGTAAATAAAATATAATCAATTATATCATAAACAATAAAATAAATCCTTCCACAGTAAAACGTTGGCAAGGAATTGGAAGCCAAAGCATAGTAACGCGACACATGAATCCATGCTATTGTTTGAAATTTACTCACCTGTGCATCAATGTACATCTTACAAAATGAACAAGGATATCTTTTGAATCAGAAATTGTCGAAATATTTATCACATGAATATGTTTCGTTGCCTTTAAAGTTTCTTCTGTACTCATAGTTAAGAATTGTATAAAATACGCTTATATACGCCATTTGCAACTTTTATTGAATATCGTCATCCAACGGGGATGGGGTAGAAAACCAGATGGGCGAAAATATCATCAATGGCAACATTATTATTCATTTTGAGATATTAATAAACGAAGTATTTGTAGATTTGTTAATTTTCTGTAAATTATAGGCAACCTGTTAAAAATTATAATTGTAAAATACAAATTAGTTATTCACAACTATAATGCTACATAATAAAAACGTCGATAACTATTTCATTTCCTCGAAATTTAATTTAAGTTGTATTCGACGAATAGTTGTTAGTTGTTGTGAGTGTGTTATTTTCTTGAAAATATTTTGTGTTTAGCTGAAGTTATATGTTCTTCCATCATGCCTTTCAATATCCGCTGATATATTATATTATATTATATACAGCCCAGACTGCAACATTAATGAAGTAAAAACAATATGACGTTCACAGGACGATCATTAAATTATATTTAGTGTAATTTCATTGTATTTACCACTTCACAAATAATCTTGTAATAATACTCAATTTATTAGAGTCGCGTTTGAATAAAAAATACAAACAAATAAATAAAAGTTTAAGGCGGTAATTCAATTACTTTCGCAAACATTCCTTCACTGTTAAAATTTTAAGAGGGGCTATTTAATTCACCGCCTTTCCCTATGAAGCAATTTTTTTAACTCAAATCTAGACAATGACACATTATATTTACCAGACAATGTGTATCTTACTTTTACCAGATAGTGTGTATCCAACAAAATTTAGTTATAATTAATACGTTTGTAAACTTTCGAGCTTGTTCAATGTATATTGACGTTTTGTAGTTATAGTAAAGAAGCTAGAAGTAATTGTAGTAAACAGCATTATAAACGTACCATAAAAATAAAATCACATATGCAAAATAACAATGCAATTTAGTCAGCACTTGAACGTTGCGAAAAATATATTACAAAAAAGCAGTGCATATTTTGAAAAATTATTTGTTTTCTGTTTGTTGAACTTGTTTAATGCTATTCGTTTCATTTGCATTATTTATGCAGTTAAAATATATTCAATTACTGGCACAATTTAAATTTCGCTGCGGCGACACTAAATTTTATTTCACCATTGTAATTTACGTAAATTGTAACAAAAAGAACACTCACTATATCTTTATAATCAAAGGAAATATTTGTTCCCCGCAAGTTAAGAAAAATATTTAATTAGCTTGTTAAAGAACGGACCAGGATCGAATAAATTTACTCACTACTTCATAAAGCATAAACATAATCACGTACGCAGTTTTCATTCAACTCTGACCATAAACCAATTTCCCACAGGAACTTCAGGCAAATATTATCCTAAATCTCACACATTGACACAGGCGAAATGCTACTGATAAAGAGTCATAGACGATAAAACGAAAATTATTATTCACTAGTAGTAGGTATATAACTAATGAAATATTGTTAACAACTTCATATTTTCCAACACACTACCAGTGTATCAATATCATGAAATGTTAATTATTTACATTTTTATCTGAATTGGAAAAAATCCTATAAAAGACGTAGCAAATGTGTTTAGGTCAGTCTTTCTTAATTTCGTGTTACACAACGATAAACAATACTCACGCCTTGAGAAAAACGAAGTACATTTTGCAACTTATTTCTGAAATAGTTATTTTCCATTTCTAATTACGGTAATATTTACCGTGCCATATTTCATGAAGATAGGATATAATGACGCTATGGATGTAAGTCAAAATTTACATCTCAAGAGCAAGTTATCTTAATTCCATACTACTACTGATTTTAAATAATACACACATATTAACTATATATGTGTATATAGTATACATACATATAATTCGTCATAAATTCAGCAATGTGAAAATTATAGGTAATTATATTTACAAGGAACTATCTTTCACGATTGGGGCCTCAGGCACGAACTCGTTCTCGATGTGTAATTTTTTCCTCGTTAGTTTCTATTCTATTTCTTTTTCTATTCTAGTAGGTAATAAAGCTAGTGAAGATGCGAACGCTTATTAAACTCGTTCTTCTGCCATCTTGAAGCGATTTTTATTCATTACTGATATTAATTATATTACATTACTAATAAAACAATAGTGTTTTTGAGCCAAAAATAGATTTATTAACAAAAAATCCAATTGAAAATATGCCATGTCAAAAATGACAGAAAACTGTAAAAGTTACATTCCAAATGGACTAATCTTAGATCTTGAAAATGCTATTTCGGCGCTATTTTGTGTTCTTCTTGTGTATTCTCTACTAATCAGCAGAAATACCACCGAAAAATATTTTCTGGCGATGTACCAGTTTGTCTTTATGGATATATTTCATTAATGTTCATAGCATCTCTATGGTGTATGAGTAGTCTCTAATGGAAATTCAATAATAATGTAATACCGTTAATTACGAAAGAAGATGCCAAGCAGGTTTCTAATTCTCGCTATTTTCTGCTTAATCTTAATCTAATGTTATATTCCATTTTTTAAAGTTAATATCTTGTTAATATCTTTAACTATTATAGGAAGAATTTTTTCGGTAATATACTTAAAGTATAAAAAATGGGTGTGATAAGAGGCGAAACTGCGTCAATAGCAGCTGTGACGTTACGGGATCCAGACGATAAGCTATAGATAATGTAACGAATGTGTAATATAAAGAAATAATGTGGTGCAAGGAGAGACCAAATATCTCAGAAGAGTAGATGTGGGTGTTTCTGGTCTTAAGCCAAAGAGAAAATTAAAAAGAAATATGTGAAATGGAGAACCGAAGTAGGATTTATTTGGAGCCAGTCAAAAAAGTGCAGAAAATCTCCTAGCAAAAGAAATGAGAGTTGGATGAACAATTGGCGATGATGCATGAATTATCTACAGTATAAAAAGGATGCAAAAAACGAACAAAAAATATAAAAATCAGTCCAACAATCCCTGCTTAATGAGGAAATCCTGAAATTAAAAAATAAGGATGAGGGATTAAGACAAGGAAACCATCAAATAAAAAACGAGTTGCAGGAAATTGGGAGAACAATCGAAATAATAGAAAAAGAGGGAGAATAAATTATTTAATGATGAACGGAACATTTTTTAAAGTTAATATCTTGTTAACATATTTAACTATTATAGGAAGAATTTTTTCGGTAATATACTTAAAGTATAAGAAAGTAAAAAATGGTTGTGATAAGAGGCGAAACTGCGTCAATAGCAGTTGTGACGTTGCGGGATCGAGACGATAAGCTATAGATAATGTAACGAATGTGTAATATAAAGAAATAATATGGTGCAAGGAGAGACCAAATATCTCAGAAGAGTAGATGTGGGTGTTTCTGGTCTTAAGCCAAAAAGAAAATTAAAAAGAAATATGCGAAATGGAAAAACGAAGTAGGATTTATTTGGAGCCAGTCAAAAAAGTGCAGAAAATCTCCTAGCAAAAGAAATGATAGTTGGATGAACAATTGGCGATGATGCATGAATTATCTACAGATCAAAAGGATGTAAAAAACGAACAAAAAGAATATAAAAATCAGTCCAACGATCCCTGCTTAATGAGGAAATCCTGAAAAAAATTAAGAGTGAGGGATTAAGAAAAGGAAACCATCAAATAAAAAACGAATTGTAGGAAATTGGGAGAACAATAGAAATAATAGAAAACAGAGAAGAATAAATTATTTAATTATGAACGGATTAAAACGTTATACCAATGGGCAGGCAGCACTAGCAGAAACGGCGAAATGTTTTCTTTATCAACGAAAGGAAAAGCAAAAACAAATTATAATTTTCCCAAAAGAAGAAAGGCAGAAATGAAAAGAATTAAAAATAATCTACAATTGTGAAAAAGTAAACGGCAATGAGTGGAGATGGAAACAAGAAATAAATAGAAAAACAAAAACTGGAAAGAAAAAATTAAGAAACCTTATATCAAACGTAGGATTGGAAATGAAATTAACCAATAGAAAGAAAACGATTTGGAATGTTAGCAACTACGAATCTTGGAAGGATCGTTAATTACATCAACCGAAATTATGAAAAATTATTCAATTGGCCTTATAGCTACATAAGAGACAAAACAATTGGGCGAATTTATTCAAGAAATAGGTGAGTATATATTTTCAATGGTAAACAATAGAATATTTGTAACTGGATTCATGATAACAAAGGGACGGAATGAAGATATTATAGAATTTATACAAAATGTACTGAAAAATAAGGATAAAGAACAAGTATATGAAGATGATCATCATCAATGTTCGTTGCCCTACAGAAACACAATCCAGAAGAACAAAAGAGTTTTATAAGAACATTGAGAGAGTTACAAGTATTAACGGAGGACTTCAATACTAAAATAGGAAGATGTGTATAAGCCAATTATACAAGTCATATCAATTTCGACAGCTATAATGAACACGAAAAAAACTAATAGAATTTGCAAACGGACGAGATTTAAGAATAATGACAACATACTTTCACAAAGGGATGTGCATATCATCGACCGGAATATCAACATAGCACATATTAACTAAAATCAATGCAATATGCACTAGAAGCAAGAATCAGATACCAAAAGTTAAAAAGGGCCCAATATTAGGACAAGATATTTATTAGAAAAACTTAATGTAGAGGAGACAAGAAAAACATCCGAATAAATGGATGGAATTTGAAAGGAATTGTAAGCACAGGGATTGTAAGCACATGGTGCGAAAACGCAAAAAAACGAGAATGAAACTGCTGCAAAATACAAGAGAAAAAAAATAACATGAACAATGCAGAAAGGGGACTAATAAATTGTACAGGACAAAAGACAATAGAATGTATTGTGAAACAGATACAAAGTAGCATGCCAGAGAATTTTACCAGAAGGTAAAAAGTGGAAGTAGAAACAACGAACAAAATAAAATAATATTTTGTAAATAAGCAGGGGCAACAAGTAAGAGACATAGAGGACACGTTGCAAAGATGTACAGATTATTTCAAGGAACTGAATGACATAGGATAACCGACTGTGATGAGTAAAAATTGCTTGAAAATTATGATCCAGAATCACCTACAAAATACAAAATCAAAATCATTATTAAAATGTTCAGAATCAATAAAGCGCCAGGAGGAAATGGATAACGGCAGAAATGCTGAAAATTGGTGGTGACATCTACAATATAATAAACACTACTTTAACGGTCACAAGGAGACTGCGGCAGGGATATCCAGTTTCGACAACTATATTAATATATTACTGGACGCAATAATGTACAACCGGGAATTGAAAGTACTAACAGAAAAATCAAAATATAGTTCTCAAAGATTGGAGAGCTTTAATTATTTATCTGGGGATTACATAACAAGTAGAGGAGATGAGAAGAAAGAAGCCCAGGAATGGATTGCGAAAGGCATGAAATGTATGAGGCAGCACATTTAAGATGAAACAGTGTTTCTAGAAATACTAAAAAATGAATTTACAAAACCATAATAAAACCAGTGGTAATGTATAGGGAAAAAGTATGGAAACAGAAAATAATGCATTAGAAACTTTTAAGAGAAAAGTATTGAGAAAGATATATGGAGGAAGGAAAATACATGACATGAGTGTAAGGAGAACCAACGTCGAACTGCAAGAGTTGTATGGCGAACAACCAGTAACAAATGTAGTGAGATCGCAAAGGATGACATGGTTGGGCCATATAGAGAGAGTAGGTATTAAGAGACCAACAAGGCAAGTTTTAAGAGGATAGATAATAGGAGGACAAAAAGGAGGGAGGACGCCAACGAAATAGTTGGCGTCCTTAGATGCAGTAGAGAAGGACCTGTAATAAATGTAAATAAGGAGTTGGCGGAGAAGAGCAGAAAATAGAAAATACTACTGAAAAACGAGGAAGTGTAGTAATCATGAAAATTTGAAGATATTGAAATTTCAAACGACCTTTATTTGAAAAGTTCCTTCCAAAAATCGCTGTTGAAATTGATGTTGAAAATCATTTATAGTCTTAGTCACAGTTGTCGTGGCTGTCAGTGCAAGTAACATATATATAGTCCTATTTATATTTCGGGTCTCATCGTGTTTTTGTTCCAGTCATTTTTATTTTTCGCATTCACTTTTCCAAATTTCCATCATATTTTTTACGCTTCTTTGCTAAAGTACAAATCGACCTTTGTACTTTAGCAAATAAAATGATTTTCGCTAGGTTTAATTATAAATTGGCATATTTCGTCGTGTCAACCCACGATTCATGCACAAAAAATGTTTTCTGCCAATAAATCCTCTTGCACTGTGACGTTCATTTTTCTGCAGGTACAATTTTGTTTACATGCTCGCAAGCAGCACTACGTTATTGCAAAGTCATTCGTACACATTTCAAATAGTTTTAGCTTTTTAGTTACCTAGCTGGTTATTTATTTTTATTTTTAATGCGTGGTACTTGGACTTTTCCAAATATGTGATGTATCACTATTCCAACATATTGTGCGAATTAATGTTATACTCAAACGCAACAGTTTCTGATTATCCACAAATTGCAGATTGAATTTTAAATAGAATCGAATTGCAAAATTTAATTGTCATCGATTCATGAGTAAAATTCGAGACTGTCAATCCGTTCAAAGGGATGGCAATCAGCCACATATAAATCAGTCATCGCCAATCGATCTTGTCGAGCAGCATCGGCAAAAGCTTCCGATGGCTATAACGAGGCCCGGGATACGAATTTCTTGGGCCGCTGGAAGCGATCGCATTTAATTGGCCGTTGCGGATTTTTAAAAAACAGGTAACGTTTCAGGAGCCGAAGCCGAATCGAAATCATTTAAATTAGCCTTTTCTGTATTCATGGTCGGTTAGGGACGAGCGGCGCGGCGGCAGCGCGGCATTCGATCCGAATTTAATCTTTAAATATCGCCCTTTGATGTCGTTGCCTTTGATTGTGACGAGTTAAATTGACGTAAAACATTATTTGTGCGCGTGGTCGGCGATCTGCATCTTTTCAGTACTGTTTCCTCTAGGGAATTGAATGGGCCCCGGATGTAATCAAATTAAATTCGAAGCTCTGTGCATGGCAATCATATCGGTTCTGGGATGTTACGGTGAGTCCGCGGGCATCGGGAAAAACTAATTTCGTTAATAAATTTCTTTGAAAATGTATAATCCTCATTCAACCATTATTATTATGTTTGTGTTTCCGTCGACGTTTCGATAATTTGAATACAAATGGTACAGTATGTAATAAAGAACTAGTCGTATTGTCAAACTTGTTAATATCTTACTTCCTTTACCCCGCAGCTCATCAGCAGGAATTTGTAAAATTCACATGATATTCACTTTGCTCACCTTTGAGGTTTCTGATTTCATTTTGTACATCACAGTACGGTAATTCGTAATTCCATAAAAATAGGTTCGATGTTAGCGAAGAAACATTCGGAAGGGTATACGATATCCGTACAATGTATTATTATATATTAAATATCTACACACAATTAAAACATAATTAAAGATATAGATACACATGTTCAATATTAGAATGAATGTTAATAATATTAAATAATAAAATTCATTTAGGATCGGACATTAGTTCATCAATGTCTGTGGCTTGAACAAATACAATTCCAACAATGCAAATTTTAGATTACTTTTTAATTAACCTCTTACCACCTGAATTAATTACTTTAAATTTGAAAAACATACCTATAAATATTTTCAATACATTATTCATAACTGATATGAAATTCTTGAAAACATTTATTATTTTTACATTTTACATTTGTCACAAAATTTATTTATTTGTCCTTTACAACGCTGTCGACTTTCTTAGATAATTGGCCAAAGATGCATTCTATATAATCTTATATTTTAGAAACAAGAGCAGCGATTTTTATTCTTTTTATCATATAATTCTAAAGAGATGATGATGATAAAGGTCGTCCACATATGTCGTCCCATAAATTTATTATAGGTTTGTCCTGCTGTTTGTGGTCATTCTACTTCAATGGCAGCCTTTGAATTCCTTTCCCATCTTTTAACATTAGTTAGCGGATAATCATTAGAAAATATGCTTGCTACATGCACCGATCTGTTATCAAACCATTTTATAGCTCTTATACAAATATTGTCAATAATTCTTATAGTTTCTTTTTCCTTAAAAAATTCTTTGACTTTCTTCTTCATCACGTTATCCTCAGGGAAAGTAAGTTCGGGGAATTTGTTGATATGAATTGTGCCCAACATTGAAAATCCATTATTGGCCAGTTCAACGAAGAGTTTTTTGGAAGAAAACCAGTTGTCACAAAATATTAGGTGATTTACGTATTTCCTTATATTTTGAACTAAGTGCAAAAAATAAAACTTGCACTTGCACCTACGTCTGGACAACCTTCCACTTGATATATATTTCGAAATTTTGAACAAGCTTGAATGCCCCTTGAATGGCACCATTTGTTCGACGATACTAAGTATCTGTTGTTGAGGAATTTTCAAAAATATTGATTGCAGGTGGTCTGCTTTTATATATTTAATCTCTTTTAGCGTTAACCTTGGATTGCTTCTCAGCATTATTATCGATCTCTACTTGATATCTGCAATTTGGCTTACACGAGTACTTTTTTGCCCAATACATACGTGATCTAAGCAAACCAAAAATAGGAATGTAAATGTTAGTTAAAAAAAAATTGTACAACTTCAGTTCTATTCAAATTGAGTATCTTATTTTGGATTTTATTGTATAGAACATAAATAACTTTATTCAACGATGTGATTTAAAATAGCATCATCGAAAAAGTTAATAAAATATTTTCATTTCGTTCAGGAATATTACCAAACCAATTTGCATATTCCTAACACCTTCACATCTGGTCATATCCTTCCATAATTATTTTTTCCTGAGTCTAGAACACTTTTGTCTATGAATATTTGCATCCTTCTCTGTTTCTTCTTCATTCGTTCCATTTTCTGATTCTTCTTCACTCGTCTCATTTTTTGATTTTTCATTACTAGTCTAATTTTGTGATTCGTAATTATTTTCTTCAAAATTCATTGTAGCTGTATTAGTTTTGGAAACTAATGGGTGATACACCTCATCACTCTCAGTCAAGCAACCATCTTCGCTTTCCTCTGGTATATGTCTAATTTGCAAGGAACCATTCCCATTTTTCCCATAAAATATCAAAGGATCCATAACCTGAGAATAATTAGAAATATAAATAAATAATCAAATAAAACAGTTGACAACACGTGGTTACATTTTAAGATGCGAATGTGTTAAATATGCTACACCCGACCTTTGCTCGAAAAATATTTTTCTGTTTATGTATGGATAATATTTTACAAATGTGCGTCCAAGGATGTTGAACAGGCAACAAAAATTTTCATCGTGAGCATTACAGCAATTATTGTAGTTATAAAGGTAACGATATTTTAAACGTCGTTCTTTATAAGTACAACCAGTTATTAAATCCGGTTTTTAAATAATGCCACTTAATACTTAGTGCTATGGTGTGAATATAAAATGGTCTTGTTTAATGAATTAGAACGTGTTCAAAAATCAGGTTGATATATATTTGTTCAATTTAATTTATCTATGTTACGCACCACATCGAACGAAATACTTATGTACTTGGTTCGATGAGGTTCTGGTGCTTTAGGAAAAATAAGTGTTTGAATCAATTTGTGAAATATTGTTAATCAAAAATAATAAAAGTTTAAACAATATTTAAAATGTTGGATGTGTTTGCAATTTTCATTCGTTTTATCATTAATTATAAAATTATTTGCGGTTTAGGATTTTTTGTGAACAAATATCAAAACCGCAAATATAAATACATTATGAACTAGGCGTTCAAACCCTGATATTTTTTCAGCGACGTTTTATTTGTGTTTTAAATAACACTACATAATGATCCTTTTTGTTGGATAAAAAATGTTTTTATTTTGTAACTTTAAATCAAAATATCATTATGTCCTCCATCAGAGACTCTTAAAGTTACAACAGGTGTCGTGTTTAATTGAAAATGGAAAATTGAAAGAATTTTGCACATTAGATACAAATGTGAAAGAAATTTACTTTGGCACCTAACATTGAACTAGTTCATTTAGGGAACATTTAGATAAGAGTTGTGAAACACGTTTTGTATAAATTGGGTAGAATATAAGATTTTTTTATTATTCAACATGCACTGGCGCTCGAAAAATTCCGGACACCCCATTTTTTCTTTAATTTAAAATACGTAATTTATTTTTTATGAGAATTTAACTCAAGTTATTAATTAACTAATGCCTTGATATCGTTTTAAAAGAAAATCCTATTTATTATATTGCACTCTTTAGAGCAACACTAGCGTTATTTCATTTTCCCAATTGCGAGTGTATCTAAAACTATTCACTTATCAAGTTGTTTTTTTGTTGGATTGTGTTTTTCTCCAATTCACTTTTTAGATGACAGATTTGACTCATTTGTGTACCATGTTGCCTGAAATTAATGCTCAAATGGTTGCTTTAAGCAACAACGGCCGACGTGTGCATATATTGCACAACATTTTAACCCTCAACCACTATCGTGTTTATATATTACGCATATGCTATCGTGGGGTCATTTTTGACCCTAATTAAAAAAGGACTAAACGTTGTCAAAACACATATTGCATTTCTTTACTAATTATTACATCTTCTATTGAAATCAACGTATATTGTAGAAAAGTTTACAAAAATAAGTATATTTTCTTTGTTATTATACATTTTGTGAGAAACGGAGTGATTATACTTTAAAAATATTTTGAAAAAATCAGTGAGTACTTTCGGCTAATCTGTTTGTTGAGTCTGCTTTAGTATACACGAATCAGCCCCTGAAGACAAAAAATTGCATTATTTTACCTACATTGTAAAAACTGCTGAGCATGTTTGAAGCCTTTAAAAAAATCTCTAATTTTTATGTGGATTTTACATAAACCCCTTTCGGACATACTTACCTATTATTGCAGGTGGTACAGGTTATTTGTTGCATGGAATGGGCCCTGCACACTGTTTTGGAACACATTCGGCATACGGTGGTGTATTTCTTGTCTACTTTTCTGGGATAAAAACAGCATCTTTGGCGTTTGGGCTACTGCAGAGGCACATGTGAAATTTGATTTGGTTGAAATGGCACATTTTCTTCTAGACAGGAATTGATTGTCTCACGAAGTTCCCTCGGCAAATTAGGAATTGAAAGTCGGTATCTTAAATGGTCTTTTATGAGTTCTTGTCCAATCTCTTTGATGAAGTTACGACGAGATATTTTATTTTCATGATTAGTTGCTCTCAGGATTATGTGACTGTTTACGGTCGCTATATCCATTACAGCATACCATATTACTAAAGGCCAACGACGGCACCTTCTGCCGGTTCTGTAGAGGGCACATTTTTGATCGAGAGCGTCCACGCCCCCTTTTGTAGAGTTATGGAATAATATCATGTCAGGTTTTCCACTATCCTCATCCACTTTACTGTCGTGATGCATCGATGACAACAGTATCGCAGATTTACCTTTCTTTGGTACGAAGGAGCTGATTGTCAAATCACTAGTAAAAGCAAACTTTGTCTGTCCTACTTGGTATTTTCGATTTGGAAGGAATTCGCGAGGTATCTCGCGCTTATTCTTCCTCATTGTGCCTACATAAGTAAGACCAACTTGTTTTAGTTCTCTTACAAGTTCAATGGACATGAACCAATTGTCAACAGTGATATTACGATTTGTATTCATAATAGGACTTGCCAAACGTAAAACAGATTGTGTGGGTATACTGAATTTATGAGGATTTGGATCATCTGTTTTTCCGGCATAAATAAATCAGTTGATAAAGTAATGAGTTTTAGCGTCACATAAAGACATGATTTTGATTCCATATTTTTTGGGGTTTTCCTTTGAGGTACATTCTAAAAGAACAACGCCCACGAAATCCTACTAGAGTTTCATCCACTGTTGCAAATTCGGACGGTGTATAATTATCCTGAACATTCAAAACGAACTTCTTAAAGACTTCAGAGATAGCAGCCAATTTCTCACCAGACATTTTTTTGTCGTCCCTAGTTTCATAATCATCAAATCGGAGACAAGAAAGTAAAAAAAATGCGCTTTAGGCATAGTTGCTCTAAATATAGGTCTTCCAGTGCCATCTGTATCCCAAAGTGAAGACACGTCTTCGTGATTTGATTTGAAAAGGCCGGCCAGATAAATAATTCCAAAAAAGGCTTTCAACTCTGTGTAAGACAAGTGGTCAATAAATGTTGCAGTATTTCCATAACGAACACTCATCTCAGTTATTTTAGCATTAGTATGATCCAAAATAATTTGTAACATTTCTTCCAAATTCAGTAATTAGAAGTGACCACGCTTCATAAGGAGTTTTTGGCTTATGAGCAATAGCTTGATACCAGGAAAATGTGTAATGATATTATGCCTTCTACTGCGTGACGAAGACGGGGGATTTTTGGACCACTTAAATGCGTTCTTACCGTAATAATAACTGGGGGTTTCGGTATCAACTTCATTTCTGTCATCGGTTTCTGAATCAGAAATATCTGAATCAGTATCATGCTCGCTATGCTCACTTTCCACATCACTCATTCCATCATCGTCTTCATAAATGATTTCGTCTTCATTTGCTACTCCGTCCCCGTCACTTTCTATGTCGCTTATATAATTCATTAACTCTTCTGCTGTCATTAGTGTACCGTCAATTAGTATCCTATCATTTGAACCTGCCATTGTGTTCTGAAGAATATTCTATGCCGGAAATAAACAAATCACATAAAAAAAAGAACATACGGTCGTATTATTGTGGGGTCAATTTAGACTCCACGAGCCTATTAACATGAAAAGATTTATACCCGCAAAGTCAGAACATGCACCTCATAGACAAGCGTAAACAGAACTGAGATTAACTGGAACGGCAACCACCGCAGTCGCTTCGTTTTACCGACGACATCCGAAATATAGGCGCTGGGGTCCATTTTGACCCCTCGATAGCAGTTCAGGGTTAACATACCGCGAAGGACTGTGTGCACTGTGCTCTCGTGCTCTCGTGGTTCCGTGAAACACATGAATTCACAAGAAGAACCGGAACGGGTAGCAGGAGGTCAACAACGAATCGAGATGACCGTTTTCTGTATCTCTATCTTTCTGTGTTGTGAGATGGGGGATTGTAATCAACTATCCTTGCTGGACGATTAGCTCATGCTCGTGGAGTAAGGATTTCAGCTCAAACTGTACGGAGGAGAGTCAAAGAAGGAACCTTGTCTGCGAGGCCAGCTACAGGCTATAGAATGACGGTAGGACTTCAAAGAGCCGGGCTTGAGTTAGCACACCAGTATGTGAATTGGGGTGACAACGAATGGAAGAACGTGCTCTTTACAAATGAGTCTAGATTTATCCTAGATAATCACACGGTCGTGAGAAGGTATGGCGAAGACCAGGGGATTGGTACAGTCAACGCTGCATATCTCCAATTTTCTTCTTATGGATGATAGTGCTCGCCCGCACATTGCGAGACTTGTCATCCTATAGTTGGAAGAAGTCGGTATACGATGTCTTCTGTGGCTAGCAATAGTCCCGACTTGAATCTAATAGAACACGTCTGGGATATTCTTGGTAAAAGAGTGAGACGTCACCAACCGACAACCAACAAGAATACATTACCACCGTCATTCAAAGCATGCCTTATCGTTTAAGGGACGTTATAAGATCTCGTGCTGGTAACTCCCGTTATTAGTATTGAATTGTCGTGTACTTTTGTATTGTAACTGTATGTTCATTTATTAAATGTTCCTTAATTTTTTTCAACTTAAACTTAAAATCAAAAGATTTTTTTGTTTTCTCAATAATAAGATGGGTGCTCTTTATTTTAAACACAATTATAAAGATTTCATTATTTTTCGTGCACCACAACAAAAATTTTGGAGGTGTCCGGATTTTTTGAGCGGCACAGTATTTTACAAAAATTGTTAATAATATTTTTTAAATAAATGTTTATATAGTTTCATCTTGACACAGTTGAGCTACTGTTATACGATTATATAATTCATTATGTGTGTACTTTACTGAATTCATTTTTCTGCTCTAGGTTCACAAAATGTGTGTTCTTATAGATATTAGATTTTTAGTTACATTCACGGTAATATTAAAATCCATGATTTGTAAACCGTTCAATAGAGGAACCTATATTATTAATAAAAAAAAGCTATTACTATAAAAATTTACAAATGTATAAAAGCTGCTAACGAATCGTCACGTCTATAAAGTATCGAGTGGATATTCTGTTGATTTACTGATATAGCGATAATTTGAATAATGATAAGTTGGATTGATAAGGAACCTGCGCCTCAAGGCGCCAGAAGATATGAAGAATATATGAAATTTGTTTATATGAGCGGTAAATATTGACAATGTGAACATATAACCTCGAAACCCCGATTTTGAACATCGCACAATAATAATATATACGCTTTATGATTTTACTGTTCGATAATCCCACTCCACACATAATTTCAAGTTGAAAGAGTTGCCCGATATTGATAAACATTCAACGTGGAAACAAAACAAAGAATGTATAAAATTTCTAAAAACAATATCATGCGCGAATTTTGAAAATGTTCACTCGGTTTCGTTTCTAAATATTTAAATTGTAAAGACAATAAAATCAATATCCAAAACGAAGTTTCCCCGCCGAGGCCGGACTCGCTAACATTAACAGTCACCATATGGTGCTTTATATAACACCACTAAATCAATTCCGTCATAAAGCGGCCCGAATTTTCCACTTTGTTTACGAAAAATTTATGCGAGCTTTTAACACCTTCGCAGCGAATTAAATTTAGGGTTTACGGTATATTTGCCGAAATGCGTCCCAAGATAATAAACGCGTACCCTTACCTCTAATTATATCTTTGTATCGTTAATGCAAAATAGGGTCGGCTGTTACGCATTAACCAGTTCGGGACATAACAGCGGTTTGGCCAGTTTTATTTATTTCCATAATGATTACGTAAACATTTTTATAAAATTTATGTATGCCTGGGGCCGCAAATACTTGGCCGAAAAGTATGGATTCTTGGAAATGTATTAATTATTTGATTCGCGCTATCGCATCTTTCAACAACAATTACGTCCAAATCCTTTATCCTTTATGTGTATCCAGCGGATCGCATTCGCCACTCACTGAGAGTTGGCCGGGACGATTTGTTGTTCCTTTTGTAGGTCATTCAATAAAGACGTGACCAAACAAGAACACACTTGAATCATAAAACCATTTTCGCCGACGCTTTCTGTAGACAATGACGATACATTTGAGGGCCTAAAGAGGGTTAGGCGCGACGGAGAATACAAACGTATGAAAGAAGCTAAATATGAAATATAAAATTATTCATTAAATACACCCACTATCAGCACAAATAGTTATATATTATTGAGCTAAAAAAATAGAAAATATTAACAGAGCGCGACAAATTTAGACACTAGACAGTAATGACGGTATAATTGTTGGTGAACCTGACGCAGTGCCGGCGTCTCAAGAGTGCTGCATTAATTTATGTCTCGCATCTCGTCTAGGATTACAGATACTAATCATATCCGATAATCTTAAATTAGAGGATTATGAAAAAATATCTATGTAGATAATAAATATTTGTAAATCCAAACCAGATTACCATAAACTATAGTTGAAAATTAAAATTATACAAATACAGCTATTAAAATGATAAAACCAAAACGAAAAAGGACGCTATAACATAAGGGATTAATTAAGCGGTACAATCCATGCAGTGTAGATTCAAATAATAATCAACAAATTTTATTCACAACGAGGAAATATTCTATACGTTAATATTTCAATATCGGCATCAAATTTTCCAACGAAAACATTTTTAAAAATTTAATAATAAAATATTTGAAATTTAAAAAAATTATCGTTTGCATCAAAATATTAAACTAAATTAATTGGTATGGTGGTCATCAGATTTTGTTGTAAACCTTCTATTTTATCCTGCATAATGTAAGCACAAAGTCATATAACAGCAACGTAAAATTTTATTAATTTGTATTTTCCCGACAAAGCGAATGGAAAATGTGATCAACACAATAGTTAGGTACATCAAATAAAATTCACCGCCTCGTGCAACGATATTAAATTACATTCTGCGTGGAGAAATTAAATATCATAAATCAATAAATTGCAAAAGTATAGTATTTCGCTTTGAAACGGTAAAGTATTTATTTTTATTTGACTATAATAAATGTCAGTTCAATCACCATGAAAGCATTGACTTAGCGGCGAAGATATTAAAAAAATTCTTATCGATGCAATAAATAACGTCAGTGTAGTTTGTATAGTTTTCTTTTTCTTGTATTGGTGATCTATCAGATAGTTTCCAAATTTTCGAATAATAATAGAATTTGAACATAACAGTTCATGTTAGTTCCATGTGATCGGTTGCCATATTTTTAGTTATTGTTTATCCATTTCAGTTCGTGATATTTTATTGTTGGCATTGATATTTATTTGTTTAACTGTTTCATATTGGTTCATTTGCCATCAAGTTTTCATTAATTTTTCTTTTCGCCCACATTTACAAAGCACGGAAATAACAGGAACAAATTTAATAAATGTCAATTGGGATATGGTACAACAAAAAAAGAAATATAGTACCATGCCAGAAGCGAAAAAATATATAGGAACCTGAAACCTTCAATGCGATAGGTCACAGCCTATTACCTATTTACAAAGGTTTACAGTTTACATTGTTACATGTTAAAACATGAATATGTCAATCACATACAAAATATGCAGTAAAATTTGCACATATTTTGTTCGGATTTGTGCAAAACTGAACAAATACAAATAACAAAATTGTAAACGATAGATAAATGATTATTTGCATTCCTCAAATAAAGTTCCTCGGCGTAATCCAATTTATTCTACACGAATAAGCAATTAAAAACATTGTTAATTAATAAAATAAATAAATACTGGAAGCGCATCATCGTGCTGTATGCGGAAAAAACATTCCCAATCGATAATTATTAATCAATCGGGAATAAATACACCGTAGCACTGATTTAATTGTACGTAGATAGCTATTTTGACGCCGGATCAGTTCTGTTCATTGTGGGACGCAGTAAATTAATTTACAAATTTTGCAACCGAGCAGTTTGCCGGCGAATTAATTTAAATTCAAATTATAAATGTTCGGTATAAATATTTTCTTTCGTGGAATGAGTTATATATTTATATATATATATATATATATATATATATATATATATATATTGGCTCGTAGATTGTCACGGGTATAATCTGTTTCACATGCCGAATAAATGGCAATTCTCAATGCCCAATGACGCCCAACATCAGAAAAAATGACTAGTTAATAAAGAAAATGAACAGAATAAAGACTTCAATACTGGGAGAACAAAAATAAACGAATATATTATAATTGAAGCATGGGAAAGAAGAGAAAAGCTAAAGAATAGAAAGAAAGAGATGCAATCAAAGCATAAAACATTGTTGTCGTGGAATATTAGTTAGTAGCCTAAATATAAAAGAAAATAATAATAAATGAATTTGAAATGGCGAAATTAACGATACTGGTACTACTAAACACAAAGAAAACGAGCAATTGAACTGTGGAACTGGCAAATAGAGATTCATCAGTATTTAATGGATTGGGACAAAATAAAGAGCTACGCCATTGAGATGGAAAATAGTTACCAGAAACGAACAATAATTGCAATATATATTCCGAAATTAGGTACTGGAAGGATGAGAAGCTGAATAAGATTGTGATTAGCATGTTAGGATGTGCAATGTAGAACAAGAACAAATATCAGAAGGTGAAATGGTACAAGAAAATTAACGATGAAAGAACTAACAGAAGCTATTACAAGATTGAAAGGTGGAAAAGTACTTGAAACGGACAACATGCAGAAATAGTAAAAAAAATTAGATATTAGTGGAAGTACATATTTATTTCAGAAAAGTCAGAGCCACATAAGATGGAACACTGGTAAAGCCAAAAACGCTTATCTAGCGTTTTTAGACGTTGAAAAATCGTACGAAAGTATACCAAGAAAATTTTTGAGCTTAAAGAAAACGCAAATAAACAAAAAACTAACGGGAGGAGTAAGATGCCTAAACAAGGAAATTAGAAATTGTGTCATAAGCCAAAATCTGAAATCAGAAATTGACTTCACTAAAGACAGGGAGGAAGTTTAAGTCTACTCCATGTATGAAATAATCAAACGTACGAAAGTAAGAGCACCTTCCTGAATTAAAGAGGCAAACATGAAACAAAGTTTAATAATACTCGTACCATGCAATGAACAAGGCATTTTTATACAAAAATATCGCAAAGGCAACATGTGTACAGCTGTGATGATGGGTCACGTGCAGCGGATGAGTGACAATGTACAGACCAAAGACATTTGGGAAGCTAACCCTACAGGAAAAAGTAAGCGAGGAAGGAAACATGGTATTATATAATAGGAAAACTGTTAACGAATAAGGAAAAACATGGACAGGTGCAATGAAACTTGTACAGTATTCTGTATTCTCTATTGAGAGGAATGGAAGGTTTTATTAAACTAAGAATAATTATTTTAATGCATTAAGAGTAATCTAAAAAGTTGACAAAAAGTAAAGTTAATGATTTTGTATTTATGGAGTACGAAGTTTTAGAGCAACTCAGTTAATGAGGAAACGATATTGATCAATAGAATTCTCCGGCCTTTATAGACAAACTAGACTAGTCAAACTATCGCCTGTATTTACTGGCATACTCACTTAAATTTTCGTGAATGACTTTTATCCACAGAGCTTAATTTTTATTTCAATATCGGTTCTGGTGCTATATCCCGTCCGTCACATACTGAATGGATTAATTAACAAAATATCACGATGATATGAATTTTTAAATACTACGCTATAATAATTGTAGATAAAGATTTATGTGTAACTGTAGTGCATTTCAAAAGTAATATGAAGTGTAATAAAATAAAATTGTTATATTTATACCCTCTGCACGTTTAATATATTTCCCCCAGTCCATGACATCAGCCAATATAACCGTAATTGCTCGATATTGAGATAAATATTCGTAATTGTCAATAAAACGTGATCGGCGAAAGTAGCGTATAATCTCGGATTTTTATTCATGAACCGTTTTCAATTTATAATATTTTATTTATCCGCGCGCATTGTACACGATGTGAATGGTGGCTCGATCTATTCGGGGATTTACTTCATTTAATGCGCGAACTTGGCACCTACGCGGAACTCAGAATCAATTATATTATGAACGTTGATATCAATCATGTTGACAAATTGTCACTAATGGCAGTTCGTACCTAGTGATTAATATTTCGACGATTTTACGAATCGGTAAGCATTTGCATTGGTCCAAATTAAAGCATTTTTTTTTAAATTTTGAAACAGAAATAGTTATTTAAGGAAACGACGTAGTAGAAAAATTACTTGCTGTTTCCATAACTTTTAATTTTATTTTAATGAGAAATCTCCGCGGTGGCAAATATAGAAAATTCAACACGACTGCAAACTGACAAAATCGACCGCAACGCTAATAAAAACACATTCTTATATTTTTTTATTCGGTTTAACCTGCTCCGGTCGTGTAATTATCCAGCTTGGCAAAGAACAGAACCTCTCGGAGATTGTATTATAGGAGTATTAAGTACCCGAGCGCGCAGAGTATTTGATATTCCCGTGTTATTATCTTACATCTTGCCTGTAATGCAGTTCTTTTTTACCATTAATTATTGTGTTTTATGAATTTTGCCTCGCATAATCTAAATGAAGTATTTTTTCCTGCCACATGTGTGCCTACAGTAATTATATTTGGGTTTAATTAGACGAGTCAATTCATTTCTAGGATGTACCTACCACAGAGAGTCCGATTTCAGTTCCTCTTTTCTTGCTTGACAGATTTATTTAAAAATTAACACATAATTTATTTAATCCAATATACTGACGGAAGTTTCATCACGATTTACTGCTCCTCATTCAGAAGTATTATGCAAAGTAATATTCCAATACAGTTGCAATTGGCAAATAACGATGGTAACCCAAACTATTATCGCATGTCACAAATTCACACCGCCAAATCATTTTGGAGATTAGTATGAAGAAATGTCAAAATGAATTATTATTAATTTCAAATCATTGCAATAATCAGTCGAACGAATCAACCGTTGGCAGCGTTCTCATTGTTTGAGCCCTTATAATCAGTCAATGCGTCAAATTGTACTTGTGTCCTCACAAGAATTCTTGATGTGAAGAGATCTTACGTATTTTTTTAATAGGCAAGTTCATTATCCTTTTTCTGAAAGCAGCCAAGCACAATCGAATAACTGCGCTGCGTGCGCGCTACTTGCACCTTTTCCCAACCCTAATTCTTGCATGCTTCCATATATCCATCCACGAATTACGTCGCACTGTTCGTCATCCCTTTGAATCCTAGACTGACGGGTGCAATTCAAAATTCTCAAAAGGGCGACGGTTTTTGATTACACGACAAAGCACCTCTCGAGTCCCCCGACTTATTATATTGTTCGTGTTCACGGATACCGGGGTGAGTTATTGTAGCACGCGCTGCCAACAAACCATCCCTTCTCTATTACGAAAATAATGAATTGGTCGGCGATGAGACAAATGTAAATTATACATTCGCGCGACCATATTTTAATTAAAACCCTGGAAGTTCATCTTGGAATTGCTCGAGGGCATATTTGTACCGTAAACTCATGATACGATTATTACGATCTGCTTAATAAATTAATTCTTTTACTAAGGTATTTGTAAAATTGCTGAAAATGGTTTCCTCAGACATGTCATGAAGAGGTGACGGCGCTTTTTGCTGCACACGTGTGCTCATATTAAAATTTTATTGTAATGCTTATATTAATGCTGAAACTTGTAGATATATTAATACTACATATACAGAACATTAAAACTATTTCATTCGAAGGAAACATAATTTGTTTACTATTTACTGGAAGAATCACAATACACCAGTGCATAGTTCATCAAGATATTTTTTTACCGTCTGCAGGACATTTACAAAATGCAATTGTAATTATATGCACTATAGGCCGTGAAGGCCTTGGGCTTGTTGTACAATTTTATTCCATTCTTTTCTCTTTCTCGTTTCCTCTTTCCAATTTTGGATCTTCATATTTTTTAGATCTTACTGTACTATTTCAGCCATCATTTCCGTGGTCACCCCTTTCTCCTTTTTCCACTTGGGGCTGTGTTAAGGATAATCTTTGATAATCTATTTGTTTGTACATAGTGTCTAGTTCCTTATTTGCTCTTTTTTGATTTCATTAGTCTCTTCAGCATTCCGTAGTTCTTGTAAACTTTCGTTCGTAGTTATTTGCAAATATTCATTTGCACTGTTCGGCTTCTAGTTCGAAAACTTCTCCAATTTTTCGTGATCCTCTTTAATTCTGCTTTCGTCTTTATTAGGGGCGTAAGGTCGTTCAAAAAAGCTAGACATTGACAATTGAGGTCCCGGATGCAATAACGCTCTGAGCGTGTGGACGTCGAAACAAGTATTGTCCAACCGATCGATATTTTGGGGAAATTTTTTTTTTCGGAAAATGGATGAAACAAAAATACTATCTTGTGTAACTTTCTGCATCTTTTTTACCCGAACTATTTTTTGATCCGTCAATTAATTTGTCCAGAAAAAAATAAAATAGTGAAATTTTTTCGTTCGACAATTCAATTAATTTCAATGCTTTTTAAAACTCGAATCGCGAAATCTCGGTAACTATTCGATCAAACTAGTTGAAATTTTTAATGGAACACTGTGACACTTCACTGTTGCGAATAGAGTTATTGCAATCGTCGAAATAATCATTTGTTGGATAATATTCAATAAATAATCAGTTGCGCTATGAAACCATGTTCTTTTTTTTCGACTAGCGAGGAAGTTTTTCGCTATTGGTCTTGCGACATTCTCTTATCGATATCATTGTTCCTTAGACTGTAACGTAAATTTTGATGTATCACTTGGCGTGATAAGTTTAAAACCTGGAAAGTTGTTGCTTTGTAAACAAAAGGTTCGTTTACCGCGCACGACGCGTCAAGCGCTTCCGTCTACTTTACTGCATTTTATTCTTGCAAGCATAGAGTAATGCCCAAATTACTTAAGTGTTTATGTGATAATCGTGATTGAAGCATACAGTTATTCTTCTATGCAAGTATGCAATCAAATATAGGGCGCATATGAATGAAAAAATTGCAAACGATTACCGGCTGTAAACAAAAGATTATTTTGGTCACACTCGCGATCGTATAAGGAAAAGTCGAATAATTATTATTGTTTTTATAGAATTTTTTTCTAACAACGAAAGAAATACAATGAATAGTATTAACTTGTAATTATTACATCACTAAAATATTAAAAACATGTATCATTGGGGAGCAGATTCTTTTGTTTCTTCTACTTTCATTCCTCCTTGTTAGATTTTTATCTTCACTAGATTTGCTCACCGTCTTTACTCTAACACGCATATCATCTAAATATGATGTATGATAATTTCTACCTCCTGGAGTCAAATATCGTAGCAGTGCATTTAAATCTTTATTTTTTTTCTTGTGAAATCCATATTTGTTTAGCTTCTGCAGCATTTACAATATCGTCAAATGACACTGTCGCCTCTATTTTATAGGTAATTGGTTCGCCATCATAATCGTAGAAAACATTAATTTGACCATTACAAAATACTGAATTTTAACTGCTTTACTGATCTTAAGTCCTTTCGGAACTTTGTATTTTTTTAAAATTAAAGATTCAAAATCTTTCACCGTGCAGTCTTTCTGTTCTACTGTAGTAAATATAGGATTTCGAGCACTTTGTACCAAATATATATAATCTCTTTCAGTTTCAATGTGCTCGAGCAATTTTTTTTCCGCCCGTAAAACCCAAATGATGGATGTTTTTAATATTTTAGTGATGTAATAATTACAAGTTAATACTATTTATTGTATTTCTTTCGTTGTTAGAAAAAATTTCTATAAGAATAATAATAATTATTCGACTTTTCCTTATACGATCGCGAGTGTGACCAAAATAATCTTTTGTTTACAGCCGGTAATCGTTTGCAATTTTTTCATTCATATGCGCTCTATGTTTGATTGCGTACTTGCATAGAAGAATAACTGTATGCTTCAATCACGATTATCACATAAACACTTAAGTAATTTGGGCATTAATCTATGCTTGCAAGAATAAAATGCAGTAAAGTAGACGGAAGCGCTTGACGCGTCGTGCGCGGTAAACGAACCTTTTGTTTACAAAGCAACAACTTTCCAGGTTTTAAACTTATCACGCCAAGTGATACATCAAAATTTACGTTACAGTCTAAGGAACAATGATATCGATAAGAGAATGTCGCAAGACCAATAGCGAAAAACTTCCTCGCTAGTCGAAAAAAAAGAACATGGTTTCATAGCGCAACTGATTATTTATTGAATATTATCCAACAAATGATTATTTCGACGATTGCAATAACTCTATTCGCAACAGTGAAGTGTCACAGTGTTCCATTAAAAATTTCAACTAGTTTGATCGAATAGTTACCGAGATTTCGCGATTCGAGTTTTAAAAAGCATTGAAATTAATTGAATTGTCGAACGAAAAAATTTCACTATTTTATTTTTTTCTGGACAAATTAATTGACGGATCAAAAAATAGTTCGGGTAAAAAAGATGCAGAAAGTTACACAAGATAGTATTTTTGTTTCATCCATTTTCCGAAAAAAAAAATTCCCCAAAATATCGATCGGTTGGACAATACTTGTTTCGACGTCCACGCGCTCAGAGCGTTATTGCATCCGGGACCTCAATTGTCCCTTCCATTTTTAATTTTCTGCTTTAAGTGGTTGAATATTTTTATGACTTATTTCCATCTTCCCTTCTGGCATTGTAACTTGTTCCTTCATGATTTCCCGAATTTAGGAACTTATCAAATTAAGGAACATCTTTTTATTATTTCTGTCGGTTCACTCGGTAAGACTCCAACCTAGTTTTTAAGAGTTATGGCTGTGGTAACCATCTGTCTTTTTTTATTTCTTGGTAAAATGCCCGGATCTCCTTATTCTGAAATTTTCCTCAAAGGTTATGAGTTTTTTCTCGTTGTAGATTTCTTTTTCTTCCTGTACATGTTCTTTGATTATTTCCTAACGTTCTTATATTCTTCTCTATATCGTATTGCGTTGTTATTCAGTAATACTAGTATTATTTTCTTTTTCTTCTCTGCTATCTATACACACTCCTCATCGTACCGATCTTTCCTATTTGTGTGTATGCCTTCTTCGGGATCGTTGGTTTAGCAGTTTCTTTAGTGACTTCATTTGTTTTTTTTACATGTCTTCAACTATTGTGGTGTGGTAATATTTTTCCAGTTGTTGTGCAATCTCCCTATGATATCGTGTTTTCATCCTCATTCTGCATCTTTCCACATCATACAGTTTCTCTATTCTTTGTATGTTTGTTGTGTTCCATTTGCTCCACTTTTTTCCCAGCTTATCCTTAATAAGAAATTCCTGTCTGCTGCTCTCATATTTCTCACGTTAGTAATTAATGTTTTCGTATGTTTTCTACCAGAACGTGTCCAATTTGATTGCATACCCTGGCGCCTGGTGTGGTTCATGTCCCTTAAAATATTTCTTTCAGTTCCCGTTGCGTTCTCCTCACCACCAAGTATTCTGTTGCAAAATTAATTACTGGGTGTTTACTGTGTACTCCTATCGCTGATCGGTATATTTCTTCTTTCCCAATCTTTGCGCTGTAATCTCCTATTCTTATTTTCATGTTATGTTTCGGTAACTTTTCATATTCTTCTTCTACTTCGTAATGTTTCTACTATGAAGCTGGTTCCTTGCCTTTTCCACCACTTTGTTAAAAATGGCATATTTTCTATATCTACAATATCGAGCTCTAATTGTTTTGTTTATTGTAAGGCTATTATTTCTATCTTATAACTTTTGATTTTCCTTTACTAGATTCCCTGGCGCAAAAGTGCCCCATACATTCTAGATACCCATAACATATATCATTCCCTTGACTTTCTTTAATTGTCGAGGAGTTTTGCGCATTTGTCCGTCTGGCCGTCCTTAAAATAAATTCGCTCTGATCTACATTGTTTAGTTTTTTTGCGCGGTCAGCCTGTTCCTTACGGATTAGTTTTTTTACTTCCATATTCCAGATCCACACCTTGCAGATTTAAGTTTATGTTAAGTTTCGAACCACAACCTCGAAAATAGGATTTCTTGTTGGTAAAAATTTCCAATGGCTCGAAACATGTACTTGCAAATATTAAATCTGAAATTAAAAAAATAGATTAAATAAATTTTTCGATGCCTCATACATAAATATTGCCTCGAATTAAATTAAATACCCGTCACAATAATGTAATTGTGTTACTGGGTCTAGTCGCATATTGGCATTTTAAATAAATTATGTCGCTTCCCTATAGAATTGTTCAAATGCGTGCTGGTGATGATAATTGCGCGCACATGGTGCCCGCGTATGTTAAAAATCATTATTTTCGCGTCATTTCCTGTTTAATATTTACTCCAGTTACGTATTACCATGCACATTTAAATTGCACTTAATTTGCTGTAATTATGTGCATAACGTTCAAACGTGAAAAAGCTATTTTATAATTAACTCTCGCTTCAAACGGGACGAAAAAACGATCGAATATATATAAATGATGTACTTGATTGTTCGTGTGGCGTGTCCACTTTTGCCACCTAGATTTGCAAAATCAATCCGGTGAAGCTTTGTCGAACATTTGCATACTAACGGTTGTAAGCTCCGAAGCTCTAGAAAAACTGCGGAGTAGTTCTGTGTAAAGCTCCACTGATTTGCTTTCGCATAATTGCCATGTATCGGCATCTACGCCATCAACGATTTCGTGCAATAGAATTTAATTTCAAACGCCTGTAACAGTATCACTGCGCATTGATGGAATCATATATATTGCGGTTAGGTCAATGTAAGTTTTTGACATCTGCAATCAATGTGATCAGATCCCATTATTAACGTATTAACAAATTCAATCAAAGCGGATATCACACGAAAAGCAATTTCGTAACTTCCTGGGTGCAGTTTCAATTGTTCATCCTTTTTTATGTTATTAACGCCGCAACAATAAGCTTTCAGTAACTCATATGAACACTAGATCGTAAATATTATAATATTAAAACCTATCCTGTTCCGTAGAAATATATATATTTTTTTAGTGCAATAAGTAAATAAATATAAATTAAATATGTTTGTAAACAATTACTTTTATGCATCTAGAAACTATTATTTTTTTGTATAAAAAAATACCAGATTAAAGATTTTATCTTGAACTTATAGGTGGCGCTTTAAGCCCAAGGAACTGGCCAGGTTAATATATTAGGTTAAGCATGTTTCGTTTATTAAATGCGTAACGATAAGCTTGTAGTGTTAAGCGGTTACCAGGTAGACAGCGATCCATTTACGGTAAATCTTTTAGGATAATAATTACGGATACGTTTACAGGCGTTTAATTATGACGTAGATTTTGCAACATTTTGCTTTAAACACATTTTGATATTTTTAAACTATATATTTTAGAAACTATTGAAGTTATTTTAAATTTTATTGTTAATACAATTTGTTTATGTTACTACTATTTTTCTTCAAATAAATCTTTACAAAATTTGTCGTTGCAATAATAAATATTATTTGGGAATTTTCTTTATACAATAATAAAGTTTGTTATTTGCAAGCTATTCCTCAGTTACCTAAATGTTGAAAGCGGCTTTAACGAATCTTATTCGTCCTTAATTATTCGCAAATAAAAACAAGATTTAGGAAAGTGCAAAATTTTCATATTGCCCACTTTTATTTTGGTCCTTAAATTTATTGTTCTTTAATTACGCTTTTTGAAGCGTTTTACATCACTGATATCATACGCTATAAATTGTTTGTCCAAACTGTTTTAAAGCACGCCGTTTAAATTTCTGAAACACGTCTAGATATTTATTGTGTATATAAAAGCAAAATTGAATTATTTGCAAAATTATCAATAAAGTTAGCAATTCAATATCGTCAGCAAATACGAAATAATGATTTATTATTATTTATTGTTTACCACGTTAATATTTTGAACTCGGTCCGAGATAACAGTAATGTTTTAACACAAAAATGAATTTGCCTACGGAAAAATGTTAGCAAACAACTATTCATCGACTTCAAGTATGCCACACTGTTTATAACCGAGTGTGTCGAACTTGAAATCGGGTTAGGGATTTTGATTGAGTTGCGTGAAAGAGTGATGATCTAAAACCTTTGCATTGGATGTTCTTAAGTCTCTGGCCCTTAGAATTATGATGAGGTGCGCCCATTTTTCTGAGACATCTTAAACAAATAATACCAAAGAAAATAACGCGAGGAAAAAATCAAATGTGTGTAAGTAATAAATTAAAATGAATAAAAATAATGCCCAGCCAACACTAAACAAAAGAAGCAATAATTGAATTAAATTAAAGTTATATGAATGTTTATACAAATAAAATAAAGAGAGCGTGCATTAGAAGAATAAAATAAGAATTTAATTGTTAAAAAACAATGAATTAATGAACTTTAGCCATTGTCTATATAATAAATGCATAGCGCATGCATAAAGAAATCCGATTCCAATGCAGGATTACTTACTTAACTCAGTGGTTTGGATCAATTTTGTAAATAACTTTTTCGTTACTAGCTCCATCTCACAATCGTATATACATCACTTTATTTGGAAACTGGATTTAGCACACATTTGCTCCTGCTTATATAATGCTTCTCCAATTGGCTTTGGATCACAATATGCGGAAATACACGAGAGATGTTGACTATACCTAGTAGAACAGAACACCAATACAATACCAACAACGATTACTTTACTATGAACTAACACAAGAGAAGGAGACGTGCAGCTTAGTTTTCAAGAATTTCAAAAGCGCCGACATTTCGATATTCCAAGGAGACTGGCTCCCTTACATAAACGGCCCACAAGATTCAAATAGTCGAAAATGGAAACGAATAACATTTGTATGAAAAGAAACTA
Organism: Geotrupes spiniger; assembly: GCA_959613385.1. NCBI lineage: Eukaryota > Metazoa > Arthropoda > Insecta > Coleoptera > Geotrupidae > Geotrupes > Geotrupes spiniger. The sequence continues at coordinate 23,588,116 of OY390731.1, forward strand.
AGTACCAAAGCTTGATTGAACAGCAAGTAAAAATTTTTTTTGAGAGATTTCAGCTTGCCAGTTGAAGCACGCTCTGGACCGAAGGTAATGATTTTCGGCCTCCAAGAGGGTGCTTGAACAACAAGGATTCTCAACAGGTTGCTGAGCCAAATGATATCGAGGATAATATGCCTAAAGCTTGTAGAAAGGTTCAATGTGCGTGATGAATTTCTTTGCAGCGTTATCAGCTTTGATAGACGTGGAAGTTGAGCAAATGGATCCCACATCAATTGTCAAATGATAACAAGTTAGTCGCCTTGTTAGTCGGCAAACTTTCACGCAACCACAATAAACCATTTCTTGATCGGTTGTTAACCTGCGACAAATAGAGGTTGGTGTACCCAAATTCTAAGCGTTCGTATCATTGGTTGTCGGTTACTGATTCGGCGCCACACACTCTCAAGACTTCATTGCACCCGAACAAGATTTCATTATGTGTAGAGTAGTTTGATGGATAGCAACCGTCAATTGTGAGTTTTTGGAAACGGTAGCACTCATCCGTATTCTCATAGGATAACGCCAGGTCGCATACCGCAAGAGTGGTCTGGGAAATCTTCTGAACCTGACTGGGAAACGTTCTCCAAGTGATTACCATCTTTTTTTGTCTATTGAAAACTGTGAGGCACATATAGTTCAAAATTCGAATTGATGTAATAAATGCAGTCCGTCTACTTTTTAATCCAAATCCACAGAGTTCGACAATACCGGCATACAAAATTTGACATTAGTCGTAATGGTAATTACTTCGATAAGTAATAGTATATTATTCTTTCTTAATAAATATTTAGATTTTCCCATCAAAATCCGCATTTATATTATATATATATATATATATATATATATATATATATATATATATATATATATATATATATATATATATATATATATATATATTATACAGTCAGGTGTATTGCTGTGTGACTATGATATTTTTATGAAAGATAATAATCATTTCGGTACGTAATATTATAACTAAGGTGTGTACCTGACGCAGTCTTTAATGGCACTATGTGCACGGATGTGGCATCTAAATGCCCGTATCAACAAACGGGTCGATGAATCAACGTGTGTGTGTTTCTGTATGCACTTGCACCATACGTAGAAAGTAAACATTTGCGGGAAACTCGCACAAGGACCATACAAATTGAAACCAATTTCGAGGCGTACTTGGTGAATATGCAGCGGTTCACGTACACAATGCAAGTCTGTCAATACTCATGATATACACACGTACACCGTTGTTGCCATTAACCAGTCGGCCTCAGCCTCTCCGATAGTGCGCCTCTTCGAAAAGCCGAAGAGATCGATTAATGCTAATCAAACTAACCTGTTCCCGCAGCATTTGAGCAATAAATTAATCGACCTGAAAGTTAAACACTATGCCAGAATAATGGCTGTTTTCGAATAAATTATTACGGATAATCGAACAACAGAAAAGTAGAAAACTTTAATTTGTAATTTCTGTTCCTAATATTTATATTACATACTTAACATAATCGATAGTTCCTCATAATGTTACAGGTGAAGGTTTGAGGAATTTTTCTCCGTAGTTCTTGCCATTTTTATGTTCTTTTACTTTATGGCTAAGAATAAAAAGAAAAGAAACCTTTATTGGCATAATTCACATTCCATAATAAAATAATTCAATCATCAATCCCTTCGGATCCACCTCTTATTTCTTCCTTCTCTTGCTGACCCACCTTCTTCTCTTCCTTTGTTCCCTCTTTTTCCTGCTGTTCCTTTTCTTTCTTTCGCCTACACTCTTTCTTCATCCCCTTTATTTTCTGTAATAGTCTCTTCCCCTCTCCATTCTCCCCCATGCTTTTTCTCCAATCTTTACCTTTTGTCTTCTCTTCTTTTTCTAATCGTACCTCTTTGCACTCTTCTAACCCTTGTTCCCATTTATCTCACCTTTCTCCACAGAAGAATGAAAGAATGACACTATGTGTGCTTAAAAATTGTCTTGTAAAGATGTGGAATTTTTTCTCTCGAAAAATGTACTTGTCATCATGACTGGAACTTTATCTAGGTATAAGAAAGTTCAGTGCGGCCCACTATTGATTTTTTCGTGTTATTTGTATGTTACTTTGGTACCATTTAGTACATCCATCTTTATTATTTACAATTTTTTTAGTTTCTGTTTCACTTTAGATGTTTTGTTCGCGTTGTATTCTTTGATGTTGTCGTTTACGCTGTTTTTAGTTTTTTCCACAACAATATTTAGTTTGTATTCGACCGAGAATATTATACGCACGTCGAATATTATTTCATAAAGTTACGTAACGAAGTATTACAAGCGTTTTTCTCATGCGTTAGCTATAGAGAAACATCTGCATTGTGTTTGCTTTCGGGTTCGTTGCTCCAATTTAGAAAATAAACGTTATAAGTCGATCTAAAATTAAATTTCGGATAAATGTTATCAATGAGTGCCGGGACGGGATTTTAACACATGCCGCAGTAAAAACAAACGTATCGATTAATAATTGACGTTGATGTTTTGTCACGATCAACCGGTTCCATTAAAATTATCCAATCTTCGGAACGTTCTTCACATCCGATTGATAAGGCCTCGCACTCCTAAGTTAACGAGCGTTTGGTTTGGTCCCAATATTTGTATTTGTATGCCCTTCAACTCAGATAGTTTAAGTTGAATTGTATTGTATGACCTATGGCGTTTATTTAACGACTTTTGCAACCTTAACGCTCGATCATGTATTTGTTTTGTCATATCCGAAAAAAAATAAACAATATGATTCCAGGCTGAGGAAACAAAAACAAATGATATGGTTATAGAAATAAAGCGAATTTTAATAAATAAAAGACATGGTAGATTTCGGAAGAAGAATAATAAGAAAAAAGTTCTAAAGGTCAATTCAGATAAAGAAGTTGCGTACGTTGAACTGATGAGATGACAGAGATGATTAATGGAATTGTTTGGCGGATGAAATAAAAGTCATCGAATGAAAAACCTATGGCAGAAAATAGATAAAGGTAAAAGCGGATCCGATTGGGAAAACTATAATAAGGGTGTCACAAATATGTAGTTTTTTTTATTGATGCAACACAAAATATACTCAGTGACATATAAACTGCACCACCTAGAAGGGGTGGGAATTTTTCGACCAACTTTGGCAGAAACATTGGAACATAGTCTAAGGTAACAATTGATTAAAATTTTATAAAGAAAACACTTCATCTTTTTGATTTTTCTTTAATAATGTGTGGGCCCGCCCCTATTTCTGATACACTCATTGACCCGCCTTGGCATTGATTCCAGCAGGTGATCAATGTCATCTTGGGGTATGGCATCCCAAGGAGCCTGTACTTCATGCCGTAGAGCTTCTATTGTCAACGGTGGGTTCGGTAGATTCCTCAATCTTCTACCCATCATGTCCCACACGTGCTCAATGGGCGACAAATCGGGAGATCTTGGCGGCCAAGGAGATTAACAAAGATTAACATTGGCCTCTTCAAAGAAATCAAGAGAAACCCTTGCTACGTGAGGTCGTGCATTATCTTGCTGAAAAAGTGGGTCTTCCAGCCCTCGAACATATGGAAGAACATGTGGTTCTACCACTTCGTCAATGTAGCGTCGGGCGGTCATACTGCCCCGAATGAAGAGTAAGGGTGACCTACTGCCGTAAGCAATATCACCCCACACCATCAACCCCACAGTTCGGTGAACATGCCTCGCAATCGAAAAATCAGGATTGCGCCTTTCTCCACGTCTTCGTCTAACAGTCATCCGACCATCATGCATTCCTAAACAAAATCGCGATTCGTCACTAAAGACCATTCGATGCCACTCCAAGTTCCATTGAAGTATTTCCGTGCACCAGGCCAAACGTTCCTGGCGATGTTGAGCAGTGAGGGATACTACAAGATGTGGGCGGTAAGACAGCAAGCCAAAGGTTCTTATTCGACGATAGACTGTTCGCAAGCCTATCGGACGACCTTGTTCACCTAACCATTGACCAGCTATTGATGTAGTTGTAGAGAATCGGTCTCTCAAGGCCATTAGTATTAAGCGGCGATCTTGACGTTCATTGGTTTTTCTTTGAGCCCCAGTGCCTCTTCTCCGACGTTCAACCCCATGTTCAGACCACGCTTGATAAACACGCATTATTGTTGAGTGGTGCCGTCCCAAACGGTTGCCGATTTCTCTAAACGGAAAACCTGCTTCTCGTAAACCAACAATCCGCCCTCGGTCAAAGTCACTCAACTGCTGGTAAACTTGAGGTCTCCTTGCTCTAGGCATCATTAAACACTTGAAACACTTTAAAGTAAAGAACGGGATCCGATAAACTGGAAAAAATTAAAAAAATGACTCGATAATTGCTTGTCCATCACCACCTCTAAAAAATGACACAAACGTCAAAAATCCCATGATTACTTGATGATTGGGTTTCAATTTTTAATCAACTATTTCCCTGGACTAGTTCACTATTCCTGCCAAATTTGGTCCAAAAATTCGCACCCCTTCTAGGTGGTGCAGTTTATATGTTACTGAGTATATATGCTGGATTGATATAAGTTGATATGTGAGGAATTAGCCGAGAACTTTGTTAGTGAACCGCCCTTACCAGATTGCTATATGATCAGAAGAACATCTGGAAATATTTACATTGAAATTGTCCAGCTGAAACAGAAAAGAAACAAGGGCGAGTTCGATGTTTCGAAAGTTTGAGTTTATGTTGTAGTTGTGTGTTAAATGTTCCTGCACAAATGAAAACTGACCCGAAGACCAGAAACAATAGTGGAGGAAGTACTTTACACAATTCTATATTGCTCAGAAAGGAATTAACAATCAACGTATATATAATTCAAATAAATGCAACTATATTAGAAATATCTTTACTCTGGAGAGAAGAGGTACCTTACGACTAAACGTTTCGTCAACATTCTGAAGCAAAATGCAACAATAATTGAACTGAGGGGAAAAAACCATCATCATTGGTAACTCAGATGGAAAAGCAAGGCAAGACCATTAAAGATTACTTGATTATTATATTATTAGACTTGGAATACACTCACCCCTTAAGATATAATGTGTAATCCATATGAGAATTTCAACATGAAATGCCACTGGGATTCTGCCATAAATAACAAGAAATGCAAAAAGTAGGTACCCTTCCGATATCAGAAACCCACGTGACCAAGGAACCAAATATAAACTTTCGAGGAGAACACTACATGGAGGCAGTTCTATAATTCTTAAAAATATGCACGCGCCGATAAATTTGTTCCAACCAATCCAGTTTTTCCAATTAGTTCAAGTTATATCTAGATTAGCATTTGAAGTAGACGGGGACTACTACCGAACACCTAATACCACATGTTAATCAATAAATACACTGAACTGGAAAATTTGAGACTAAAGTTTATGGGAAGCAAGCTGAGTAGAATAGCAACTCTGTAATTATTACTGTAATCATCCAACTGAAATAAAATTTTCAGTTAACTTTAAGAATGTACACAGTTATAATAAAGAATTAAAAGAGAAATAAGTATCTTGAAGAATGGATCAATAAATGTTTGACTTATGAAGATACTGGACATTTTTTATGGCAAGGTACCAAAAATGAAGCTACCTTCTTACATCCACGAAAACGGTTGCATAGCACTTAGATATCAGCATGAGCTGATAGCGATTATATCACATGTATCTCGAAAGTTGTAATGTTGCAAAACTGCTGAATGTAAAAGCTACGAAGTTCAAGAAGTTCATATAACTACGTTCAAAATAACGTTAAAGAAACTAAAATTGACATCTCGTATCTGAAAAATCTTTGGAGAACTATTAACGAAGGCAATCGTGGAGCTGAAAGTCTTGCTGCTTTTATGAGTCCCAAAATAGCTTAGCATTAATTATGATAAAATAACCATGAAAATACAAATGAATTTATGTCTTACAGGCATATCGTTTAATAGATTAACAATGATTATTGACAACTAATTCCTGAGCATTAATTCTGACAGAAACATTCGACCAGAAAAATATAATAAGGATCATTTGAAGAAAATCAGCAATAACACTGAAATAACTGTCAGATAACTTATTTTACTCGTCGCGACCACTTTCTTCTCCATATACCATTCTCAAATAACGATGTGGGATCCTTTGCAATAGATCTATAAGTGAGCGGTTCCTAGAGCAACACACTCATTTTGTTAACATATTCATAACATAGTTATTCCAAAATCCCCTAACTAGTCGGACTCTTTGTGTACAAAATTTGTTGTAAGATACGTAATTTCAAACCTGAATAAATAATCTCTTTTATTTTAAATGGTAGTACAAATTTGGGGCCCAAAGCTAGAAAATTCCTGAGTGCGAGGGTAATGTCTTTAAACCATTTACTGTAAATTTCATTTTGTTTATTATATGGATAAAGAATTTTTAAAATTATTTATTTGATACTAGCATATTTGGTTTTATTAAAAATACAAATTGTATCTGTTGATTTAACGTGTATTAAAGTCGCAAAGTCATCGAAGCAGCAACTTCTCTGCTTTTGTTAAGGTATGTTGTACAGATCTGCCCAGCTGGCGTAAAGAGGCATTTGTGTGACTAACATAAAAAGTTAGTAGTCTATTCTTTATCCTGCGGTTTATTGCTTCTGACTCTATAGTGGTTTTTCTGTCCAGGTCTGTTTATTATGCGTCCGGAGCTGTTCCGGAAAAATAATATTTTTCCGATTCAACTTATTTCAACAAACGATATCCCGCTCAATTTTTTTTTGTCCCCATGGAATCATCTATTTCACAACAAATCATCACAGAAACAACGATGAATACCCTCACCAAGGATGCTATCACACGTTTACCATTTCCATTTTTATACCAGTATGTCGATGAAAGCATCTCCTACATTCGTCGAGACTCAAAGGACACTGTCTTGGAAGTGTCTAATTACTTTCATGACTGCCTCAAATTCACTGTTCAAAAATATAAGGTCCCTTAACATAACCTTAGCTACAAGGTGTAACGATGATATTACTAAACATAACATTTTGACTCGTATAACCCATTTCAACTTAAATTAATGTAATTTTATGTCTTAAACTACTTGAGAGATACGAGTATATAGAACTTTCCTTTATATGCACCAACTATCTCCACTCATTTTTTTTCATTTAAATTTAAATTAGTTTTCATGCTGCTGGGATTGTAGTCGTCTAGGACGTCAATAACGACAGAACCCTCAAACTATTACAAACTAACATCATTTATCAAATTCCTTATGATGAATGTGACCAAGGAAAAACTACACAACGTTTACAACAACGCATTACACAGTACAAAAGTAACACCCAAATATTGTGCCATAACCTCACGGTACCGCGAAGAGTTATTAACCTTTCACTAACATTTTAACAACAACGTACAATTATTGAAATATATTACATTATCAACTCATAAAATTTTATGAATTAAAGAAAAAATAAAGTTAGTTTGAATATTTACACTGGCCTTCTCACAAGATGTTCCCATGTTAATTCTAACTCAACATAGGGCTAGTTTCATCCTTATTTGCGTCGAATATTTTTCAATGCGAGGCAATCTGTTCGACTAATGTGTCTTTTACCATTATTTCCATAAAATTTTCCCAGTTCACCTTTCCTCGGTTTTTCGTATAATCCTTTGAGATTTGATCTGATGATTCATTTTATTTTTGACTATTTAATGAATGTTATATTTTCACTTCTTTAAAATTAAATTAAAAACATTTTCAACTGGTGGTTTTCTTTAGTGTAAGGTTAGCATGTAGTCGTTCAGGATCATTTTCACTCCTTCTGGCGTTCGTTCTTGCGCAGAAAACTGCCATCAAAGTTTTACAGACATATTTTAATTCAATATGTAATCTTAGAAGAGTTTAAATTGTTTCACTGCGTGCATCTATGTGTTTGGATTTAGTATGAGTGGTTTCTCAACAGCAGGCATTCTAATATTCATGTAAGTTATAAGTTTGTAAATTGGCTTTGAAAATGCTTCAATAAAGAAGCGAAACGTCAGTTTGAATTCATGGCTTTTTATTTTCACTAATAAATAATAATAAATTCACGACGATTTTTTTGCAGAAATGTTTCATTCATTCAGTACGTTTTCCTCATATAAACTTCAACAGGGCCGCTGTCACTTTAAACCAAGTTGAAACACTCTTCTCACATTCTCGTAAATCAATTAATCTCTCAAATTTAATTTGTAATTCTCGCCTAAATACTATTGAAATATTCTAAGCTAATATTAGTTTATATTGAAATTATCATAATAATGTATATTAATTCAAAGATAATAGTTTGTTTATAATGAATATAATGGGGACAATATATCCAGCTACTGAGAAGCGCCGTCATTAACATAAGGCGATTTAACGCTGAAATTCGCTCATACCCTTAACGCTGACGAGAAACTGTATAACTGCAAAATAAGAATTTCAATATGCGCCTGATTGATGGAATGATGGAAAATCGGAAATAATGCGCTAAAATAAGGCAGAGTAAAAAGAGGATGAATAAACGGCGAAATGCCAGCGATGACAGCGCCCTCGTTATTTCATATTACTCTCCGCTTGTTTGGAGAAATAATATGGAGATTCTTTGCTACATAATATAAATATTCAGTCAGATTACCGTAAATATTTCGTAATTTTTCAGTTCCGCGTAATTCGAAATTGTTGTGCATTCGCCGCTGCATAGGTTTGCAAATAAAGTGCACGTATATACGTTTCAAGTAAAACAATATTTTCAGCACATCGCCGGAAGAATATTTAATGTAGGTAATATAATGTAAATATATGCCTGAAATTTTAGTGCGGTAATAAAATATATGTGAAATTTACAGGCGTAGTTAACATTACATTGCCCGTATTCAAAAATCATATAGTGAACAATTCTCGTTCTCGTATGCATAAATATAGAAATAATGTGTTGCCCGAAAATTCTATTTTAAGGTTTGTAACTGCAGTTATGCAGAAAAGAATTTGCATTTGTATAAGACAATCTGAAAAATTACCAAGCAGAACTGATGGGATTATGAATATTTTGCTATGCCACACCTATTCATATTTATCTCAATTGACTGTTACATTTTTTTAAATTCTCTGTAATTTTAAACAAAGTACTTGTATGTTTTTGGAGGTAGATTAGACTACTCGCGGCCCGTTCCTGCTACCCTGTCCCTGAGTTCGCATCTGCTTTCCGTTCGACTCACTCTTGTTATTACGTCGCATAAATTCGTTACTAATTTTGTAGTTTCGGTACAGCATTGTAACAAGTGACTATTGTTTGTTTTCCGCTCGCATGATAAATCCTTCTCTCTCTCTGGCGCCAGGCAACTTCGGGTGACCCTTGCAGAAGTGACGTTAATAGAAATGCCTGTATATTGGGCATTGTCACTGGAACAATAACCGGCGATTTGCGCATGAACGGTTCTGTACTCTGTTATTACTCTTACTGCCAAACAAGTTGCTTCCATTTGGCCTATGGATTTGCGCGAGGGGTTAAAAAATCAGAACCGTTATGCGAATAAATCGACAATCTCCGTTGTTGGGACTGATTCATTTCATAACACTACTATTTACTTTTCTTATTGTAAACATTGAGGACACAAATATAATGTACAAAATTACTACACGATTAATATTTATTATAGAGGTATGATTTGTAAAAGGAGTGAAGATTGAATTTTTCTAATGTGCCTCTGTAAAGTAAGAAAAATTACTTAAAATTTTCAGCCTAGCCGTATTCGTAATTCCGCATGCTATGCGATAGACCTATAACTAGACACATACGTAATCGACGCCATAAACACAACTGTACTAAAAGAAAACTCTTTATAAAGCGTCACAAAACGAAACCAATTTCGTAATTTTTCATCACAAACGCCGCCAGTGGCTGCCGTGGAGTAGTTTCATGTTTTATCGTGTCAAATGAAAATGGCAATAATACGCTTAAGGGTTACTTTGATGAACTGTGTGCGGCGGGAGAAAGACGTTCGCTTAGCGTCGAGGAAACGCTTTTGATGTCGAGATGAACCCCGCTAAGACCACAGCACAACTGCGAAACTACTTTGACGAGTTTAATGTCTGCGTCTCACCCCGGCTGGGAGGGGTCTTATAAATTGCATATACGTTTAATACCAGCTCATCGGGGCACAAATTATTTCACTTCCGTTGTAGTTGGATTCAAACAAGCACCTGACGCGCGATGTGTAACAAGAGGGAGATGCTGAACCAGGGCAATAACTGAGCATATGCTATTCAATGTTGTACAGTAAGGCCATCGAGTATGTTACACTGCCAATTCAAATCAAATGTCAAATGACAGTTTAAAATGTAACCTTTGATTGGCATTGTTTTACACCTGGTAATTAGGTAAAATAGGGTGAATTCTTTATTGCTATTCCTCAATAAGTGCGATGGCAGGACACAGTCAAAACCCAGTCCATATATTTCTGTGCAACAACCCTCTGCGTCAAATCAGACGTTACTGTTAACTGTTAAGTAAATGGTAACGCTCTGAATTCTAAATCCAAAACTCTACGGCTGTTGGCATTTATCGTCAACTTTGCGTTTATGACAATTAATGCATGAATATGGTATGAGACAATGGTACTGGCTGTTGAAAAATTGAAGCTCTGACGGCCAAGATAAGAATAAGAATGTCAGGCAGGTCATAGCAAATGTTAAACTCGTCCAAAAGATTGTCGTACATGTTTCAGAGAATCGCCGATTGACTATTTCACTTTATTGAAGTTTTATGCCTGTTACAAATCAAGACAAGTGTCTAACTCGAGGTTAGATGAAAATTAAAAAAATAAATTTAATTATACTGGTGTTTTCTTTCTTCTGCTGTCCTCGTTGAAACAGTTTCATAGATTTCTCATATTGGTCATGATGTTTATGTCAGCCAGAATGTCACTACTGCCCTTAGATGTCTAGGCTTGTTTTTCTCCACCATTGCCCTCTAGTCTCTTATACCTAACACTTTTATGTCTTCTTCCATTCCAGGCAACCATGCTTTCGCTGGCCTTTTTCTCTGTCTTGGTCCTAATATTCCACTTCTTAACACCCTTTTAGTCACTGTTTTGTGGCAGTCGCTCCACATGGCCCAACCAACGAAACTGTTGTACTTTCACTATTACCACTATATTAGCTTCGCCGTAGACCTTACTTATTTCCACATTTGTCCTTCTCGCTCGCACTTCCCCGATTTTGTTCTACCGTAAATCCTCCTAAGTATCTTTCTTTCCCATTTTCCAAAATGTTGTTGTTCCCCTTTGTTTACTGTCCGTGATTCACGTGCATATGTCACTGTATATCTTATACGTGTTAAATTAATTTTTTTTATGTCTATAGATAAAGTTTTAGAAATTAACAATTTATTCATTGCTCCTGCTGCCCTGTTTCCTTTCGTTAATTTTGCCATTATTTCCTTGCTGTTGAGGTCCCCTGAACGGTTCGGACTATTTTCGGAATGACGTCCGTGTGTGTCTGGATGTGTGCTGTGTGTGTATCTGTGTGTGTGCTGTGTGTGTGCTGTGCGCGCTCTAGCGTCTAAACTATTATAGCTAGAGCTATGAAACTTTAAAACTAAGATGTGTATATAGCAGGAAAGAAAATGTCCTATTTTAAAAGCAATATCTCAACAGGAAGTGATGGTTTACTCTTATCACCTTTTTCCAAATCTCGAAAACGGCAAGAGTTATCGAAAAATAGTTATTATAAAAGTTAAAGATATTGATATTTTAAGCAATTTTTTTCGAAAAATGTAGTATAACTAAGTATAAGAAAGTTCAGTGCGGACCACTGCAGATTTATTATATAATGGAACTCTATAATTGACTTTTCCACCCTCCTGGTATCATTTCTTTTTCCACATCCCTACTAGTCGTATATCATTTTCTGTAAATCATCTCCTACATATTTCAATAATTTTACTACTATGATGCTTTGTGCTGCACTTATGATTACATCTTTAAGTGCCTTCTCTATTAGTGAATATATTTCCACTCCCTCCATCATATTCTCTAGTTCTTCGATTTGCTCAGCTTCCTGCGAGTTCTACTTCAGAAAAAATATTTCCACCTCTATTACCTTCCCCTCCTCTCCTATTAAGTTACCTTCTTTATCTTTGCAATATATTTGTTTGCTCCGGAAACCTTATTTTGATTTTCTGAAAAATAATGTATTTCTCTATTCTTAATTTTTTCCATGATTTTATCTTCGCAGAAAATTATTTTATTTCTTCTTCGCCTCCGTAGTTTGTGCTTTTCTCTGTTTGTTGTTGTATTATTTGTTATAATTTCTTCTTTTTACTTTCTTGTTTTTTTTCTATTGCCTGTCACATTCCGCATCGTACCATTTCTTTTTATTTGTTTTCTTTTGCCGCACTCTTCTCTCCTAAGTAATAGTTCCATCTGACTCCATTCTTCAATTCATTTACCTTTTATCTCTCGTTTTTATAAGACCAGTTTGTGCTGCATTTTCCTCTCATACGTGCCACCACTAAATTGTGATCATTGTCCATATCCGCCTCACGGTAGTTCGTAATAATCGTGATAAATTTCTCGCCCTTCTGTTCTATCAAAATACGATTTATCTGATTTTTTATTCTACAATCTGGTGTTGTGCACGTTATGAATCTATTTGTGTTCTAATTGTGTACTTCTTATCACTAGCTTATTTTTTCTTGCCAATCGTTTTCCATTTTCATTACTTTCCAAATTTCTTGAAGCTCCTTTTATCATTGCCAACTTTTTCTCCATCTCCATTCTGGGTGTGTATGTTTATCAGGCATACATTTCTACGTTCCTTGATACTTGTACTACATAATCTCGCGTGCACTCGTATGAATTTAATAACTAGCAATATTCTCGATTTAATTAAGTATATATACCATTTGTAAAATTTTTAGTATTTGTATGGCGAAATAATTTCCCGCACACCATTCCTGGAAAATATTTTTTTAGAAATATTTCTCTCGATATTTTCAAAATAGATTTCCTGCTTGTAGTATAATATGCTAAATTCGTATTCGGGTAGATCAGAGTCGTTCGGTTCATCTGCTTGGATAACGCCCCGTTACCAAACGCAATTAGCGTAAAATAATTCTAGAGCTACGCGATTGTATAGAGCTACATCAAGCGGAACCGAAAGACAGTGAGAGCGGGAGGAACGGGGGAAATGTTAATCTCGGGTTAGAGCAAAGAGTTTCGTTGCCCGCAACTTAGTTTATCTTTGCCTCGGAAGTCTCAAACAATGTGACTGTAATTGCGTCAAAAGAAGCTCTTGTTCGGGCTGGTGTGTTTGAGGATAGTATAGATAATTAAAATTCACAGCACATTTTGCGTTTGTTTTATTATTATGTGTACATTAGGATGAAAATCTCTCGTAACGGCGCGCCGTTAAAATGGTTAAAGTATTTAAAACCCCAAATCAAAAGTGGAACAGCATGGTCTTAGACAAAGGAAAATAGTAACAGTTATGAAATAGCATGTGCTTTTCCATGGTCCACTGCGTATATCCTTTGGCACGGTTTACAGACGTCCTGCGAATGTAAGATTAAATCCGGCGCTGTCACACGGCCGTTGTGGATTTATGATGATAAGATACGATACTTGATGTATTCCGGAGGCCCGGATATATGCGTGCCAATAAATCATTTACACATCTATTTCGACGAACGTGAGAGATAGATTGTCGAACGCGCAACGAAAATATTTATGGGCCACATAAAAATGTGGAACCTGGACGTGCGTCGTCTTTCGAAAGTACAATGAATGTGGAAATGGGTAGGAGCCTCCGTCCTCATATCGAAGGATATTTTATAAATTTCCGATACTTTTCGAATCGTTAAAATATTTCTATATACGTGGGCTACCCTTTTTCATAATATTATATTTTATTATTACTACAATTAATTACAGCGACAAATATTTGTATAAATTGACAATCTCACATTTATTTTTTCTTAAACAGTAGCTAACATATACTGCTCGTGATGGACATCATTTTTTATTTAAATATATTTACCTGTTGTTACATATAGCCGTTAGTCGTTAATTTGCAAGTTGAAAAACATTTTCACCAAACTACATACTAACAGCTTTCACATTTTCCTGCTACATCTGTTATTGAACACTGCATTCAATATCGTTTGATGTAAAGCAGTATCCTGGTAATAAGCGGCCTGATACCACTAAAAGTTATTACAACGTAAATGAATTTGATTTTGATATCAATTATGTAGTCGTCGCCAGAACTAATCAATAATATGCATAATTGATTGCACTGTCAATCACTCTTCCAGTTATGTGGAAAACAGAATCCTGTTTTGCTGAAGCGTGTGAAGTAAGTTAGTAAATCGTTTGAAGAACTTTTCCATATATTTGTTATGTGGCAAAGTCTAATTATTGGCACAGAAATAAAAAAATAATAAAAACTTTATTTAAACTACGCAATTACTTTAACGCATTCAACTCATGTCCTTGATTGTCAATGCTTAGAAATAGACAAACACGATAAAAAGTAAAATTAATATAAATTTATGATGTTCGAGTTAAGCTCAGTTGGTGAAATTTCCCACTGTAAGAAACCTAAGTAAAGTAAAAACAGCAAGTTCTCGACATTCCATGTGAGGTTCGATTGGTCGCGATTTATTTTTAAAGAGCGAATATTTTAGATGTGCTACTGCCATAACTATTTGATGATATCAAAATAACATTGGCTTATTTCCGACAATCATAAAATTTATTTTAGTGATCATTTAGAAGCCACCTCGATCCCACATGCCAACGCAGTGAAACTGTAACGACCCCCGAATTTCTTCCATACAATGTGTCTGTTGCAGTTGTACCGAGAATCGAAAACTTTAAAATTCGTCCACTTTACGATCGAAATCCTGAGCTTTATCGCGTCTTTATGACGTTTACCAGACGACGATGGTTGGAATTTTACAATTCGCGTGGATATCGCCGTGCTTTGTTCCTTGCGCCCGTTTTATGACTCCGCATGATTTCCATATATAAATTTCGCGCAGCTGACATTTCCAAATTCGGATCGTTACGCGGACCGCTCGGGCCATATTCCCATGTTTAGTCCGCGAGTAATGCACTCATATATCAGTTTTATCATTAGATACGTTTGCGAACGTCCATGCGAATGCGGCTTTATTTTGGATGAATAGTTGTTTTAAAACTATGGCTGTGCGAACATCGAAATTGTCCATTACCGTTATTGTCCTTGTGATCTACGCGGGCAATTCATATTCACACCGGCAACAATGCACTCATTACGGTCGCACATTAAAATTATTGCGTTAAGTACGACGCCAGTACCCGGGAATTGTGACATGTAATTGAATTGCATCAAGGGGGTCAGGGCTTGAAACATTTGTTTTTTTCTACTAACGCATTGTATAATCATTGATCACATTTTTCCTCATTTATTTAATTTATACTTATATTTGTTTATTCACGTTTTCCTGTCACTATGATGCAGCCGCAAGGTGATAGATAACCAGAAATGGTAATTAACTGCCGTAGTCTCCATGATTGTATTCTCTTCTTTAACAATTGCTTGATCAATTTTCTTACTTACTGGATGGAGCATTCACCAAAACGAATATATTCAATATGGCCAATTGGAAAATAAAAGTATAAAACGTACGTCACGCTTCGGTGCTAGAATAACCGCGCATGATATTTCATCAATATTTATTATGTAAATGCGAAATTATCGGATAATAAACGAATGTATGTACGAATAGCATGGCCACTCTATTTTATTTTCGTAATTATGCGACACATAAATTTACCACATGGCACATATTAATACGCAATAGAAAACAAAATTAAATGCTCGTTTGTTTGAAATTGATATGTTAATTTTTCGTTAAAGTTCGAAATTGTGGAGCGGGGTCATATTGGTTTATTGGGGTTGCAGATTTAACGAAGTTTGAATGTTATGACAATTGGTTGGAAATTGATTTAAAGAATACATTATTGTTTTTTTTCTAAAGTTCCATTATGGAACTCACAACTGAAAATGTGACGGTTCCATCAAACGCATTTTCATGATATGAAAATAGGTAGGTATGTTATAATACAATTTGTCCAGATTTCATGGTGTTACCTGTAAAGCAAATTTAAATAATACATAAATTAGTTCATGGTCGCCTATTTAGTAAATTTATGCCCACGCACGTCCGAGATACCAAGGTTGCGACAGGTAACTGGACCATATATTGTTATGAAAACAATTCGGCTAGATTTGTTTCCTATTTATTTCACACCATGTTGGAGTGCTAAAATCGTTATATAAAGTTATTCCTGTTTATATTTATTGGGATTTAATACACATGGTTGTAATGGATGGAATGATTGAAATAATACTAATAATACAAGTCTTTATTTTCATTGTTCACAGTTTGCATAACAACAAAAATAAATACAGAAAACAAATAATATAAACTAGCAACGCGCAAGGCGCCGTTCAAAATGTAGCAATATATTGACTTTCCTCTACCACCAAAACTTTGATGTAACCAATACACATTTAGATAAATAAATAAAAATAAATGATATGTAGAACGTGAACATGCCATTAAAGGTTTTTTTTAGATAAATACATAAGACGTAATTTCAAACTTATAATTAGTAACAAAATATAACTTCGTAATAAGATAATAATAATGCTGAAGATTAATTATAGAGTTATTCTTAAAACAGTGCAAATTAGTTGTGTTCCATGAGAAGGCGAGCACGTAACTGGTTTTTGAACGTAGGACAAGTATTGATTTTTTTGCAAAAATGGCGGTAACTTATAATGCACCTTAGAAATTTGAAAGAATATTATATAAATAAGATGAGTTATTGTACCCTTGCAGCTGATATTATTATTATGAACATCAGTACGAAATCAAATTTTCTGTACAAATATTTCATCAAAAATTATTTTCTAATATAAGCTTATGACGTCGAATGTTCTTGTTCTTGACATGTTCAGCCAACCAGTGTCTGCTAATTTATGAGATATGTGATCGAACTTAGTCCGTAGCCCAAAAATAAGTCTTAATCATGAGTTTCGTACCCATTGAATTTGTTTGACTGAATTTTGTGTTATGGTCCATAAATCTCAGAATAATATACAAAATTTGATAAAATTAGAGTATTCGAGCATCGCGAAACACGGTTTTGGTTTTAATAGAAAAAACATATCAGTGAGTGTATTGGTTTTACCTGAAAGCGTTATTCATAACCACCCCCGAATGTTTTACTTCATTTTTAATTGGAATTTGTATACCATTTACACTAAATATGTTGTGTTATTTACAGTCAGCAATATTACCAAATACCACTATTGTGGATTATCTCGATTTAATTTTTAGGGAATACTCTTGTGAATTTAACGTGCGCTTGTAAGTCATTATTAATATCTTGTACAGCACGCCGATGACCACCAACCAAGAATGAATAATAGTATAGGCACACGAATGAATATCGCATGTTTTACAAGTCTAAATATAAAAGGTGCATATGCCAAGGTCCCAATATTGAACTATGAGGAACTGCCTTCATTAGAAATCTCCAGTCTGATGCCCCACATGGTAAAACAACACGTTGAACCGCATCAATAAGACAGGATGTTATTAAATTAATAGAGTTATTAATATCGATAATACGAGATTAAAAACCTAACTGCGATCTAACAAAATAAGGATTGTCACTTTACCCTGATCCCGATCTGTGATTATGTCATCTGTAACATTAAGGGGGGATCCTGCTTTAGAAGGATCAAAAAATCGATTTTTTTCTATTGCTCAAATCTATGCCTAATATATCTAAGAATATGTATAAAAAGTTATAGCGGCTAATTGGCAATATTTTGAAAGATACAGCACTAGACACTTTGAGGTGTCTAAAAAAAATATACGAACGCACGAACGAACCGTGCGCCCCTCCCCGCAGTCACATAACACCGAACTATGTACTGAAAAAGTTCAATCGGTCGTTCGAAACAATAATATTTTGAATTCGTAAGAGCTATAGTAGGATTATAACGAGATATTCCGTAAGTAATCTAAAATTAACATTTTTCCAGATCGTAAACTTTAGAGCGCGTTTTCTCGACTTTTCGTTTTTACGATTTTTCTAAACTGGTGGGCGTGATTGCGAGAAAACTAGGCAAGCAATCAAAACGAAACAAAACGTTTGTTGGCTTCAGTAGCATTCTATTCGATTTGAACTTAAAAGATTAATGAAAAAAAAATTCTAAACAACTTTTTTAGCAAGTTGAAATGATTTTCTCTTCCTGCAAAGAGCACATTTATTTTCAAACCTGAGAAAAATCTTGAATTTCAAGATTTTGGGTTTTTTTAGTTCACCTAGAAGAAAATATATGAGAATTACAATTTTCTGTGGTTTTTTTTGTTGCAGACAAAAATTACGGGCTACATCTTTCCCACCGATTGTAAATTGCAATTGAAAAGTGTTGCACAAATTTGCATAAAAATCGGTCCCGTTTAAATATTTTTCTCTCGAAATATTTTTTTTAATGCTCAAATATGCAATAAAATGCTATAAAAAGTTCACTAGACTTGCTCATTTTTTCTGTCCTAAAAAAAATCCCCCAAAAACGCCATTTTAAGGCCTCCTAAAGCAGAAGGCTCAAAAAATCAAATTTTTTTTTTATTGCTCAAATCTATGCCTAATATATCTAAGAATATGTATAAAAAGTTATAGCGGCTAATTCGCAATATTTTGAAAGATACAGCACTAAACACAGTGAGGTGTCGAGCATAAAATATACGAACGCGCGAACTTTAGAGCGCGTTTTCTCGAGTTTTCGTTTTTAAGATTTTTCTAAACTGGTGGGCGTGATTGCGAGAAAACTAGACAAGCAATCAAAACGAAACAAAACTTTTATTGGCCTCAGTAGCATTCTCTTCTATTTAAACTAAAAAGATTAATGAAAAAAAAATTCTAAACAACTTTTTTAGCAAGTTGAAATGATTTTCTCTTCCTGCAAAGAGCACATTTATTTTCAAACCTGAGAAAAATCTTGAATTTCAAAATTTTGGGTTTTTTTTTTTAGTTCACATATAAGAAAATATATGAGAATTACAATTTTCTTTGGTTTTTTTTGCTTCAGACAAAAATTACGAGCTACATCTTTCCCACCGATTGTAGACTGCAATTGAAAGGTGTTGCACAAATGTGCATAAAAATCGGTTCCGTTTAAATATTTTTCTCTCGAGATATTTTTTCTTTAATGCTCAAATATGTAATAAAATGCTCTAAAAAGTTCGCTAGACTTGCTCATTTTTTTCTGTCCTAAAAAAAATCCCCCAAAAACGATATTTTAAGTCCTCCTAAAGCAGGACCCCCCCTTAAGTAGAGTAGTTGTACAAGAAATCCTGGTCGAAATCCAAACAGACAGTCCGGTATTATGTTGTTAATGAACAAGTATTCCCGAATTTGAACGCCAATAATCTTTTAAAAGCGTCGTATGGTATACTAATCGATCGTAAATCTTTGTATTCTAGTGGTTGGGATATCTTAGGGAAAGGTATAACTTTAATTAAATAATTAAACAGGTGTTAGTTATATGGTTTAGATAGGGCACTATGTAGGGCCCGCATATTTTCAACATTTCCACATTTAAACCATCCGAGCCATGAGCATTGCTTTGTATCTGATAAAGTAGTTTAATACCGTAAAGGAATGTACAGTTCTGAAACTAAGCTGCGGACACTTAACAATGCATTGATTTTTGTTGTAAAAATTCAGCAATTCCGTATTATCAACAACAGTCGCAGGTATACTGTATAAAAATCAATCTTTGATATCATTCGGTTTTGCAACCAGTCAGGTACATTAGATTTATTCGTAACATCGCTATGCTATTCGCAATCTACTTTCCGAGAATTAAAATTGGAGGTTTGTTTATTTTTAGTGTATTACGTATTTTTAGTTGTTATTGTGCTTATAAAAATATTTAGTAAGTTTAAACAGTTAACTTTGTCATTGATAGTCTGAATTTGCAATATACTCACAAATTGTATTAAAGACAAGTCGTGGTTAAACGAATCTTGATTAAATCTCCTGTAAGACCTAATAGTTTTATGTATGTCAGGAATTTTAGGTATATTAAAGGCAACGACGCAATATCTTAGTTTGTGATCGAAAAAATTAACATTAAAACCACCTCCAACTCCAACGAACTACCATGCCAACAACAAGCGTAATCACCAAATATATTAATGTTCCTGAGTTATTAGTTAATCGTGCTGTCTCTGTTGTTATTTGTTGTAATTGTAAAGCTTCTAACAAGAAAATAAGATAAATAGTGCCTAAGTGACTTAAGAATATCAATATTTATCGCTTAACACACGGTGCAGCTTTGTTAGAATTCATCTCATTTGGTTTGTCGCAGTCTCACGAATAATTCTATATATCCTACATCTGTAAAGTTGTATTACAAGACACTTAGCTTAAGGCACTAAAGGCCTAAAGTCAGCGTATTCTCAATAATACTCGTCTGCAGTAGAATACTTTCCAGATTCTATAAATTATTATTTATTCTAGTCATTGATTATTTGAATTTTGATTTCTTACGAAACAACGCTCTTATCTCATTTTCATATTAAAACAGTATAAGCTAATAAAATTTAATATAATTTTGACTCCTTTGTGTTTCAATTCAGTATTGTAAACGTAAGTGCATAAGTACATATTGCTATTTTACATTCCTTCGGCAAATTTAAATATTATGTTTCACACTTACCTGCTATCCTAGGTGATTTCAAAAAAAAAATATCGCCATATCATTAATTGAGCTTTCAGCGGATTACAAGGGTGAAAACCGAAACTCGGTATAAAGTCGCGTTTTCATTTTTTTTATACAATAACAATTTTGTTCATGTTCTGTTCAATAATATTGAAAAATATTTTAGTTTCCCCGACAAGACTAACGAACCGAATATAACCGAGGTCCAATCAAAATTCCCATGTCATAATTTTAAACTGACCGTACGTAAAAATCGTTGTTAAATTTTGTTGCAAAAGTACGTGTTATTGTTGTTCTTGTATATTTTATGGACCGTGTTATGCAAATTAACTTGAATATTTATCTTACGTTTACACACCGGAATAGTTTAGTGGCAAACCGTCATAAACACAGTTAAATCCTGTATAAACACAAAATATGTGCCTTAGTACGCAAAACACACCAGTCTGACTGCTTTCCAATTAAGTTGTTCGTTACGCAGTTGCTCTTTTTCCCTCGCAATAACATTTGCAATTTTAATAGCAGGGTCCGAGGCAAAAGCAGTATCTACACCTGAAGTGGATACTATTAATTTACCGGTTTGTATTTACCTCGATAATGTATGCACAAACCACCACGCTTAACAATTGCTTGAGATCAAACAATACTCATGAACTTTTTTACGTGCGCTCAAATTTCTATTTATTATTACCGTAAATCTTGCAATAGAGCATGCGTTGTTTGTTTTCCTCTATATTCTGAGACTTAGTTTCCGAGTCAGTCACTGTATTTCATCTTGCTGAAATCTCTATGTTTACGCAGAAGTAGATTGGGCGTTGGTTAGCGTCGCCGTAATATATTATGTGTTGAATTATAAATTACGATCAAATACACCGAATAACGTCAACTGAGATTTGTAACCACGTACACGTTCCTTGAATTATGTTGAACGTGAGATAACTCGGTAGACGGTACCCGCACAATACAATAAATACATAATATATGCTGGATATTGATTCATCTAATGCAATTTCCTAATAGTCAGCCCGCGTCGCTTTACAACTAACATTATAATGCATTAAACTTGGATGTGTGTGCAAATACGATTCTGGTTAGGTCCCGATGTGTTATTAACCGAGTTCGAAGTAGTTTTTTTCCCTTTAACGAACTAAGCGCGGCGAAAAGTAAAAGGAAAACTCCGCACTTAAGGGAACTTTTATACGGCGAAGTATAAAAAGTTGTCATTTGACGAATCGATATTTGTTAGCTGTAATACTGACGAATAAAGCAGGCTCTTCGCGGAGATACCGAATCTTGGTTTTGGAAATGGCCCACGTATAAGTTCAGAAGCCAATTTCGGTTCGACGATCATTCGCACTTCCTTTATGAGCTAGGGGGTTACTTAAAACTTTCGCGTAAGTTCCCGAGGATAAAGGGGTTTATGTCTTGCCTGTAGATTTTTAATGTATGGTTTAGGGTTAATCACGAAAATAAGAGCAGAAGTTTTGCATAAATAATGTACTTTGACAATTTTTTTCCGGTCATTTAACAGAATTGATTGATTAAAATTGCATATATATTTATATCACTTATCAAAATATGTTTAAATCGCGTTTGTCGAAAAGTATTAACCGATTTTCTTTATTCGTTAGCATCTTTGAAATTCATTCTTTAAAATGTCTGTTGCATGTGGTGCATACTAGTTAATAAATTTCATATTAGAAACATTTGCTCGTTTGCCACGCAAGAATAGTTAGAAATTGCACAATCAGGCATCATAATTTACAAAGGCAACATTGTAGTGTACGTTCAACGTACAAAAATGTATACAGTAACGTATGTCCCGTAAGTTTTGGAACACGTTTATTTTTTTGTAGAAAGAAAGACTGAATTATATAAATGAAATACTGTTTCATAAGCAACGAAACTAGGAATTCAAATTAAATTATAATTGCCATGATCTTCTACAAGCCGCATGTTACCGAGGACACCTAACATTAGGATTCGTATAGCATTTACATCGATTTCTAGAACTTTTTGTATATTCTGCGTCGCAGTTTTTTTCACATTTTGGACTTCCCATTTGCCATCGTGAACTTTTTGAGATAAAATACTCTAAAAATCTTCTGTGGGGTGGCCTTGTCGTTTTTTGAAATAAATACTATGCTTTTGTTTGGTAGCCAATTTTGACTTTGACTGCGATAGTCGACGGAAGATCCACCCATAGCATGACATCATTTCTACGGTGGTGTCGCTGTGCAATAAAATTAAACAATATCGTAAAACAGTGATCAATAGACCTTTGACTATCCAGTGGGTCACCACTTATTTGACCCACATAAGGCTTGGATACATGCCAATTTGTCTTTCTGTTTATATCTGACATATCTGGCATAAAAACCATAATTTCCCTTCATTTCGGAATTGCTTAGTCCGAAGTACGTTCCTTCATCCATAATGATCACACAGTTGCAACATTTTCTTTTCTTCTTTTTCGGTAATACAAGCTATTCCGAGACAGTTCCCTCCATATGTGTTCTTTGATATTCAATTAACGTACCAGTTTTCTAACTGGAATATATTTTTCGTTTTCCTTACCAATAATCTCTTGCTATTGTAAAAATTCAAGGTATTTCACTTGTTGGAAGGTTCATATGTTAAATACATTGCTCATATTCAGCAAGTGTTCAATAAATAGTTCTACGGGATATATTTTGATTTTAAAAAATGCGTATGATTTCGACATTAGATACAGGTCCAATTAAATTATAAATATGTTTCAGAATTTCTAGTTTGCAAGCCATATCGACATAAAAAAGTGAGCAATCTGGGTTAAGTTAAGGTGTCAAGCAACATTTTTGTTGCCAGACCAACTTTTCATTTTTTTATTACCCATTTTATGGCCATTGAAATTTGTTACAAATTAATATATTAAATATTAACTTATGGGACATACGTTAATATTTGAAAATTATTCTTTTCAGAGAATATTATTATTTTTCGAACTCGAAAGCAACTAGGTAGCGATGTTATTAGTGATAATGACTCATACATTGTTTGGTGTAGACATACATAACTGTAATCAACTGGCTGCAATTCATATTACATTGCTATAAAATACAATGAAACTATGAAATCCATTCGAAATTACGCCTTCTTTCCCGTCTTGTTTTCGATGCGATGTGTACAAAAATTCAAATTTCGTTCGCGAAAAAAATACTTATGCGGCGACACAGATCGCTGAACAATACTTTTACATAGATTAACACAATATTGGTAGACTAACAACTGCCTCTTAATAACTATTTAGAAAACTAATTGCAAACTTAATTTAATTTTGTCACGATACGTCAGTATCGAAAACAAGACGTCGAAAAGTCACATATATAGTGTAAATAAAGATTAATTGGCGTTTTACTTGCAATTAAATTCTATGTTGAAATGTCACTTCGTGGTTGAGTTATAAAATATATATAAGTTGCTGCGAATGGTTTTTTTTTGTTCGCATACTGTTAATAAATTGCAAATCTCAAGTTTTATCACATGTGTTAAAATGCCACTTTTTATCATTTACAATGAAAAAATTTCCCAACTAAAATGATGTATCGAAAATTTGACATTTTGAACGAACGCAATCATTTGGACATAATCTGTTACGAATGATTATAATGCCACAGTTTCTAGGATAACTATATATGCGCAAAGTAACAATTAAATTCACTAAAATGAAATAAGTGAACGGATATGAAACCTAAAACAAATCTTAATTAGAATCAAAAGAAAATAATATAAAACTGTCAGAGTAAATACAGGAATATAGAAAATAAAATAAAACATTTCGAAAAAAATTTAATAAATAGTTATTCACATAAAAGCCAGGAAAATGTCACATTACTGAAGAGGAGCTAAATTGAAATACGACGACCTTTTGTGCCGAGTATTGTAAAGCACCGACTCATGTAAGTGATTTTACTGACGTGTTTTGTATAAAATTATAAAAATTAATTTTACAAATTCCACAAAAATCAAGTTAGTTAATTTTGTTGGCAACTATAGTTACATAGTATTTTGAGTCTTGTAGTCCGGATAATTCTTTTACCTTGCGCGTAAATAAACAGGACAATGTTGTTTTCGAGACGATTTCCGGAAAAAATATATATCGAACCGAAGAACAGAAGTAATGTACATAAATGTAATTACTTTCATTAGATCCTTTTGTCAAAATTTGGTAAAATTAAATGCAGAGATAATGGAAAATAAACCTACATTCTATTAAATAAAATTCTATATAAGCGAACGAAAATTATTTGAATGAAATATCAATTGAAACATACCCACAAGCATTATGTATATCACATTTTTGAATCTATTAAAATTTCATTTTAATATTTCATTCAAATAATAACCTTAATTGTTTTGTGTATACAGTCAAACTTAGTTTTTTTATTTTCAGCTCCCGAAATGTGTGTATGTTTCAGATTCAATTAATATCAATTTTTGGCATGTGTTGCTTGCAAGTAATCCTGGATATTCCCAATCGTCCAAACTCTTTTGCCTCAAGTCGAATGAACTTTTTACTGCTGGCCGCTCATCTTGGCATTCGTCTTATCCATCTGGTCTTCTTACTATAAAGCGTTTATGTACTTCGTATTTTACGTCAAGGATGCCATGTATTATTATTACCTGTTATGTAAACTCATCGATATTTTGAGGCAATTTGTAAAAAATCCATTAATGCTCGGTAAAAAGATTCAAATGCTCAGTAATAAATATAGCACCAACTTATAACTGTAAAATAAAGCATTTGCTTATCATTTGCTAAAAAATGCCGTTATTGTTAGCAACACGTTGTGTCCAACTACGCGTAACATAATATGTCTACTTAGAAATAATTGTTGTAAATTAGTCTGTTTAGTGCGTTGTAAATTATGATGCACCAAGAAAACTTGACAATGCAGACTGCTGCAGTAAAACGGACACATTCAAAGGAAAAATACGAAAGAAATAAATATATCATGGGAGTAGGAGTTTGAGCAAAGAAACTTAATTAAAACCAATGATATTTGCATTAGCCATAATTAGGTGGTATTTTTTACATCCGAATGTTCTCACATCTCTAACGAACTTGTTGAAAAAATTAAAATGAAAAATTAAAATTGACTTAAATCTGAAATTAAGAGCCTTGTCGATTTTGATTCATTAATAAACTCAATAGAAATTATAGAAACTCTAGCCAAAACAGTAAAAACAATTGACCTCGCCAAAACGAAAGGACTTAGATAATTATTTAGCTTCAATGAGAAGATCTAAATATAGGCGTAGTTCGGTAGGTGTTAGAGAACTGGAGAAACTTTGTATTAAAAATTTACAGCAAAAACTTATAACAATAAGAATATATAGAATGTGTTCTTAGTTAATGTCTTGAATCGAATAGAGACTGGGTCGAATGTGACGACGACACATTTAACATAGGTGTAAACAAGGCCTTAGTGGCTATGAGTCAAGTAATAAAAGATGAGTACGCTTTCCAAAAATTCTATTAGACCAATATATACATAGATGGAGAATTGAGCTAGCTAGCTAGTTAGCTAGCAGACAGTTCATTTACAGTCCGTTATAAATTTAAACTTGTGGCTCTGGCCATAAATTTAATTTATATTATAAGATAAATTATATTATTATTTTTACAAAGTAATAACTGCCGCATGTATTTTATTGTTTATATATATTACAGTATTTTGTTTTGCTTACAGACCCTAACGTAAGGTTACCCCTTGTTTATATTTGTACTCACATTTGATATCAGTCCTGAGCGTGTGATGTTTGTTCTAAGCAATTGTTACTTTTAACCTTCGTCTAATATTGTAATAAATGTTGCATTTGTCCAGCACGTGTGGAATGTTTACTGGACGTTCGTTTGAATAAAATACTCTGAATGAACTTTGCATTTGTTACGATAATGGACTACACACATTTTCATTAAAAGAAATATTTCAAGCAATATTCTCTAACTTGAAATCTATTGTTGCCTAGCTAAGTTACTTTCTGACACGTAATCTAATAATAATTTTATGACAAATATTTTTTCAGTCCCATAGAAAGCTAACATGATTAGAATACAATTTATCACAAAGACAAATACATCCAGAACTTTTCGCTTACAAAAAGGAGGAAAAATCTTTTCAGCACAAGAACGACACTTGAACTATAATAAATCACCGAGCCGGGAGTTTCTTGTGCCATGGTGCCTAAATCTTACGTTTTCGCCGTCGAACTAACGCTATTGTATATTTTTTAATACACCGTAAGAAAGTTTACCGTCGTGTTGTAGTAGAACCACTACGGCAACTACTTGTAAAAGTGCTATGAACAAAATCAACTTTTTGGCACGGATAATATATGAGTGCCGTAAATTTCCCGTCATTAATGTCTTTTCTTTTTTGTTATACTTGCTAGGCGGCGTTTTCATTACATGCCGCAACATATTTATCATGCTGCCTCATTTTTTTCGTTATTTATATGGTTTTTGTGTTGATTGATTATTCAGTTGTGTGCTTCGAGAGCGACGTAAACGCTTTAAAAAGCGGACTTTATTTATTTTACGCTAAAGATGGTAATTCGACAGGACGTTCGGATTTTCACGCATGGAACCGATTAAAATCGGACGTCTTAGACGTTTGGTAATTGCAATCAGATATGTTGCAAGAAAACTATAAATTTGTGTTATCGACTTTACATGCCCGATAAATTGGTTGTCAAATAATTAATAAAATATTGGAATTATGAATATATTTGCCAAGAAGTAGAAAGATCAAATATAAAATAAGGTCCTTTGGCTGGTATTCATTGGAAATTAAGTCCAACGAGGTATATGAAATTAATTCGCAACATGGACATTAGTTCTTGTTAAGAAGATATTCTAATTATATTTCGATCGTAAAAAATATATAGCTATATAATTGTAAATATTATGTTGCATCTCTACACCTGTGGAACACAGCATCTTCCTGACAAATAAATGCAGGTATTAGGTATAGCATCAATAAAGTACTCTATTTCAGAAGCTACGCAGCTATCAGATATGAGCTTTTATTTATTATTTGTCGTTATTATGGAGGTGATAAACAAACAACAGTAAAATTTGCAGAGACGACAGTATTTGTCATAGTGGAAACGAAAATGTTGTTTTCAACGAGTTTTCGGGCTCGGTCGTCCGGTTCAAACACACACTGCTTACAAGACATCTATCTACGTGGTCATTTTATGTAATCCAAGTTTTACTTTGGTTATAAATTAAATGACTGCACGGGACAACTGGATCAGGTATTTGTCTTAAGCACCGAGTTCTAAAACTATTTCCGGTTTCGCGGAAAGCCGTTTTTCGATCGTCGGTCGACTTTTTCGTCGCCTTTGCGGAAACAAACGCAATCAGGAAGTTTGTCCGTCGGGAAGTTTCAGATCTTTTCGTTGTTTTAGCGGACAAAGTGTGTCTGCATGAGGCAACTACAGTTGCAGTTTTAAGTTTCTGATAAAACGTCGCAGTAAATTTTTACAGCGCATTTGTAAACAAGAAATAAATCTACGGTTTAAAGACTCGGTGTGTTTGGTGATTAATATCTCTAAATATATACTTGTACTACTTATTTAAAATATGTTAGAAATATTTCGGTTGATCTGCATAAAGTCAAATTTCCTTGGCATCACACCTAAAAGGGCTATTAATTATAAATGTCGTAAGGTAAGGGTTTATGATTGTATAATAATTATATTTATGGCCCTTTCCAGTAAAATATAAATTAAATTTTAATACGATGTAAAATAGATGACTGCGAAAATTTCCACTCGCAGGAAAATTCCGCTACTACATTTTGAAATATGCGTTTAGATAGGCACCTCAGCATACAAGCGAGTTCACCCCTCATAAGTGGCGAAGATGCATGGAGCTCGAGTAGTATTTTGGCAGCTAATTACCAACACGTATGTAAATAACCTTCGGTTGGCTGTAAATTGCGGTGGCAAGCTTCAGGGTGTTAAGCGAAGTGGGAAAGCGGATTCGCGTGAAAAATAGGTGGTAAGTCAGATATCTCGATGAAACTTCGCCCATTTTTCCCTGAAACTTTGTGCTGGGCTGCAAGATCGAGTAAACTTAGATGAGACGAGCGATCACTATCGAAGGGCATTAAGTGACGATTTGTGGCAAGAATCTTCCTAAGTAGTTTTAGGAACATGCCAACCTTATATAAATGAACTGTTAATGCGGTCTGTTAAGAACTCGTGACGAGTGATTTATTAGACTGATAGTTCAATCTAAATTTAAAAAAATGCGTCAATGCTGCCGTGCACTTGCGTACTTTGGGAAATACGCGATAAAACCATTTCACCAAACGCAAATTCGCACACTGAATACTGACAAATGAGATCGTATGCATTTATTTTTCCAACAATAGGTGATGGGACAATACGAGGCAAATTACACGAGGTGCATAGTAAACAACAATTTTCCTTCAACATTGTTTAAAAATTGCGTGATTAGGCCATACAAATATGAAATATAACGCAATTAAAACTCGATAGGGTAGCAGTTGCGACTGTTTCGCGCGGAGTAATCACTGAATCGAAACGTAATGCCAATATAATCGTCCGAATGGAGAGTATCACAAATTGCTTTGCGTCCATGTGTCGCCACAGTAATTGGCAGCTAGTTAGGTAGCCGACAGTCATAATCATACGAAAAGAATAAAAAGTATTGTTGGTGCTTGTTAATATTTGCTTTTGACGTTTGTCGGGATATTTTTAATTATCGTTGTGTACAATTTTACTGATATTTGTCAAGCTAGAGAATGACTAAATAAAATTGTTTGTCTGTATCATTAGTGAATGTTTTATTAATGTTAATTAGTGTCGATTTTTTTTTGTAAAAGTGTATAATATCAGGCTTTTAAGCGCGTCTGCAACCACGCTATCCATATTCTTCTTCAACATGTATATAATGTTGAATAAATGCGGCGTTAACTTTATGTAGCTCCATGATATCGACACTTAAGGGGGGATCCTGCTTTAGAAGGCTCAAAAAATCGATTTGTTTTTTATTGCTCAAATCTATGCCTAATATATCTAAGAATATGTATAAAAATTTATAGCGGCTAATTCGCAATATTTTGAAAGATACAGCACTAAACACAGTGAGGTGTCGAGCAAAAAATATACGAACGCATGAACGCTCAGACAAACGAAACGAGCGCCCCTCCCCGCAGTAACATAACACCGAACTATGTACTGAAAAAAGTTCAATCGGTCGTTCGAAACAATAATATTTAGAGTACGTAAGAGCTATAGTAGGATTATAACGAGATATTCCGTAAGTAATCGAAAATTAACATTTTTCCTGATCGTAAACTTTAGAGCGCGTTTTCTCGAGTTTCGTTTTTACGATTTTTCTAAACTGGTGGGCGTGATTGCGAGAAAACTAGACAAGCAATCAAAACGAAACAAAACTTTTCTTGGCTTCAGTAGCATTCTATTCTATTTGAACTAAAACCGATTAATGAAAAAAAAATTCTAAACAACTTTTTTAGCAAGTTGAAATGATTTCCTCTTCATGCAAAGAGCACATTTATTTTCAAACCTGAGAAAAATCTTGAATTTCAAAATTTTTGGTTTTTTTGTTTAGTTCACATAGAAGAAAATATATGAGAATTACCATTTTCTTTGTTTTTTTTTGTTTCAGACAAGAATTACGGGCTACTTCTTTCCCACAGATTGTAAATTGCAATTGAAATGTGTTGCACAAATGTGCATAAAAATCGGTTCCGTTTAAATATTTTTCTCTTGACATATTTTTTTTAATGCTCAAATATGCAATAAAATGCTCTAAAAAGTTCACTAGACTTGCTCATTTTTTTCTGCCCTAAAAAAATTCCCCCAAAAACGCTATTTTAAGGCCTCCTAAAGCAGGATCCCCCCTTAAGGGAAATAGGTATATATTGATAATATTTCCAAGTAAATGTTAGTTTAATAAGTAATATGGCGAAACATATATCATATATTTCAAGTGTTCAAGAAGTTTTATTAACTAGGAATTAAATCTATATAAAGTGTGGATTATTATAAGAAAATTAATGGGAAAATATAAAAGCCTGAATAAGTTTGTTTGTGTACCCACAATTCTTCAACTGCTTGTCAGTTTTACTGTAGAAATGGTTAAAAATGCAAAAGAAATCAAATATGTCGAAGATCATGACAAACTTTAACGAAATTAATTTTTAGTTGTTGCATTACATGTAAACCTGTCATATGCAATACACAGTTGGAAGCGATCCATTTCATTGTATTTTCCGGCTGATGCATCATAGTTACACGCACCGTTTAAGCCTAATCGAGCTCACTTAATTAGCCGGAACAAGTTAAAATATACTCTGCGTAAAACACAGTGAAAAAGTAAAAGAGCAAATTGTGACACGTAACAATTCACACATCCATCAAGCTAATGCGCAAGTTAAAATTTAAAGCGTCGGTTGCGTATTTACGGGCGTATGATATTTCCGACAAATTAAACACGTGAAATTTTCTGGCATCCCGTAAACTAGGGAATTAATTTTAAAAGTTATTAACCACTCAGCTGTGGCGATCCACATCAAAATGCCGTTGGGCTTGTCACGGCGTTTTCTAATTTGCGTTTAATTCCACTAGGTGTGCCCCCGAACAAACGGCGTCCATCAGTTCGATTAATTAGAAGCATGACGCACATTTTCAGTTACGACCGGCGACGAAGTGTTTTGATGGTTGTGAAGAACGCTGCTTTTTAATTTGCGAAAAATTAATTTAATGTTCGTGACAATGGTTCGCCGCGTCACATCCGACTTCGATAATTACAAATATCGCCTGCTCAAGTGCTCAGCTAATTGCTTTATTGATCAAATACGCAGCCCATCCATTAGAAATAGCACAAAGCGCAAACAATAAATGAATCGCATCTAAAAATTGCTCGGTGTCATTAATCAACGATGGTAGAATACAATACCTTGCGTCATCGACCGCTTCTATTTTGTACATACGAGGAGAACAATGGGCCGTTGAAATTCATTATCACTAAAATATTTAGTTCCGTATATTGAACCAGTTGCTGCCAATTGTTCCTAGTTAATCAAACAATAAGTTTAATAAAATTACACCGTATATTGATGATAATTTTATTAGAATGTAATATTTTATATTGTCACTTGGCTGCGACATACGTTTTTGATCCATGCAGTTTACCAGGAAAAAGTTTTTCGAAAGGTTTAATATTAGAAATAGACACTCCAGGTTTATTTTCTATATTTAACTGAGATCTCTATTTTGTCTCTAAAGCACACAGAGTATATTGCGTATACTTGTTGTGTTATCTTGTTTTCTATACAAAAATCTCTACATCCACCAATGCCCAAAATTCAAAGAGTGATTTATTACCGAATTCTCTTTTGATTTCACCATTTGACGTGAAGTCCATGAAGATTTCTTCTTCGGCAGTTGTTAAAGTTATCATAAACAACAAATTACTTTTTTAAATTCTTTGCCAACATGGGTAAGTGATTTTCAATGGTCACAAAAACAATGCTCAGCAATATTCTTCAACATTGAAAGGATTCGCTCATTCATCCATATTTCTAGGTTTTTCTGCTTTACATTTCTACTCCACAATTTGAATTTTCTACAAAAGCATTAACTTTATCGGTCGTATTTAACATATGTGTGCTTCGTCCTTTGAGAAGTATTTAGTTTCTCGAATATGTCGACCAAGTAGTTCAATTTCATCAAAAATAAACTTTTCGGCTTCCGGTTGATTTCCTGGTCTAGATAAATGGCGATTTCTTGTCTTAATTCATGAACATGTTACAAAAATGTCCCACGTGATAACCATCTTGCCTCTAAATGAACTATTAACTCTAAACGTACTGCACCCATGTCTTTATAAAGTGCGGAAAATATTCTTGATTTTATGGGTCCAATTTTTATATAATTTACTGTGGTTACAACCGTTGTTAGGACAATATGCATATCAGGACTGTGGAAGCCAGAGCTTGTTTGTGAATCATGCCATGTGTCGAGATACACTGTGGAGATTTTTGTTTCATTAGGCATATTTCAGACATTCTTCCACTCTATGCTTGCCTCGTTTATAAAATCGTACTGTTGCTTTGAGTTCTATGGGTTTGTAGAAAAGTAGTTTTCATACTAGTGACATACCATCACAAAATCCCATATAGGCAATTAAATTGCTATTCTATGTATCGTCAAGCTGAATTGAATAAAATTTGTTACGCAACTTTCCGAAAAGATGATGCTGTACTTGTATCTTGTATCGTTAGCTCTATCACGAACTTGCAGATGTACCTTATCAAAAAATGACCAGGAAAAAATTTAACTTCTTCGTTATATTATTGTGAACGTAAATATCATAAAAGAAAATTTTGCACAACCACGGGAAACTTCTAATGCCTTAAAAGCTTTTGCCTACACACTCATATGGTATTTGTGGGGGTAGTTTCGGCACAATTGTTGTCTGAAACATCAAGTTGATCACTTGCATCACAAATATAAATTTGGAACTTTGTTATTACATAGTTCTGTACAACCCCAAGAAGCTACTCATTTATTACATACTTGAAGATATGCTGGCCACGGAGTTTCTTCAATTGTACTTTATAAAAAAACTGACGAGCAAAAATCAATCTTATGACAATAAATAATTTTCTACAATACCGGAAAACTATTAATAATTTAAAAGGCAAATTGGAAGATAGCTTTGGCCTGGAAAAATCATGTTCCGTAATGTAATGTAACGTTCTTCATCATGTCGTGTGTGTATTTAAATTAAAATGTTGCTTCTTATTGGAGATAAAAATAAGACGAAGCTAAACGTTGGAAAAAACTGACATAGAAAACATTTTTTCGCGAACACAATTACCTTCACGGAAAATTTCGAAAAAATTTATAACAATGGTAAAATTTGAAAATTGAATAACTAACATCCTACTGAACATGTACAACAAAACAATAATTTGGGCTAAACTTGGAAAGCAGGTTAAAGGGTAACAATCTAACAAGTATTTCTGTTTGGTGACCAAGCCACCAGCCAAGTTTGCAACATAATGGTCAAGCCATCAATTTTTTCCTGGGATTGTTACGACTAACGAAGTTATGGCCATTAGGTCATAAAATGGTAAATGTCCTCCTTTACCTTTATGACCTGGAAAATCTAGTAAAGGAGGAGGGATCAAGGTAGCAATGAACGAATTCTTCCACTATAAGGAACCTGACGGTATACCCGTTTACAGTGGGTTTTCATACAGAAGGCCAGAAAGGGCTGATTTCACACCCCCCAAATCATATAGACCAATTGACCACTCGTCTTTTCTTGCAAACACTTTGGAGATATTTTGCAAAAAACAAAATGATTGTAATAATCCACTGCACCTGTCACAGCATGCACACACCGAATTGCCCGGAATACCCCTACACGCAGTAGTCAGCTGCATCGAAAAGTCAATGAACAACAAAGAATTCACCCTGGGGGTATTTATAGAAATTAAAGTTGCGTTTGACAAAACCACAGTTGCAGAAATGGGGGTAGCTCAAAAAAGGCAGCGTAAAGTAAGCAAGGTTGAAATACCCATTACTCGCCTAATTGATAGAGGCTGTCCGGAAGGTAGTGTTTTATTACCCTGCAATGCCACATTGTCTTGCTCAATGGGAACGAAAGCAGATGGCTCAAAATAATAGAAAGTTGGTGCAATGATCACACCTTGACAAGTCCCCGACATAACAGAAATGGTCATGTTCACGAAAAATATGAATCTAATGCTGAAGGCACCAACGTCTTCAATTTGGTACAGAAGTTAAATACTCTGGTCGATGAAACCAGACATTAATGTGGATATATTTGCCATCAGAAGGACGATGCTTTCATGTTGTGCTATTTTATGTTGGCTGTGAACAAAACAAAGCATAAAAGTTACAAATTATATAATTTCAGCGGAACGCCTACCTAAGCGTACTATATGGTAATGGCTGTAATGATATGTTTCCCCCTCTCCACGTACACATCGAGATGAAGGCCGTATACTCTGCCTCCAAAGCACAGGAATATGGAAGGATAACGCTTGCTCATCAACACAAAAACAGTACGAACTGAAGGGATAAGAATTGCTGTAGCGATAAAGGACCTGAAGAAGATCGCACTAACAACAGTTATGAATAGAATTGAAAACGAGAGCATTCGATAAATCTCAAACCAATAACTAATATCTTTAAATATTTCAGCAAAAGATAAAACAGGGATCTCCAATAAGAACAAGGAGAAAAACAATTAACGAGATTAATTTTCCGCAAGTATGTTTGAAAATACTGATTTATACCCAGAAGTACATACTACGATGCTCAATGAGATTAATTCCTAAATGATTAAAATTTGCATTTTACCCTCACAAATCCGCGGAAGTGTAACATCCATAATAGGCAACATGAATAAAACGAAATATTTAAATTGAAACAAATGTAGTTCACATTTTCAATTACACATATTATGAAATTCGAACATTCCCAGCTTTTTTGTTCGTATAATAACTACACGAACGAAATAATGTAATCCATTGTGAAGTTGTTTTGCATTTGTGAAGTTGAACACATGCAAAAATTGTGATTATCAGTCGCTGTTTTTCTCTCGTGAAGTAATTTTCGAATTTATTTTAGCGAAAATATTAACGGTACAAAAACACTCACGCTAATAGGATTTAAACGTTTCCCGGGTTGTGCTTTATTTTATAAATGCCATCTTTGTTTGAAAATATGTATGCGACGGTATTCCCGTTATTGAAGAATGGATTGGTGCATGTCGACGATTATGTATGCTATAGGTTTTGGGTTCATTACAAAATCTCCAACTTTTAATCCAGGCTTTTATTCGGGGTTAAAATGGAAAATATGACAAATTAGAGCATTATTTCCCACTAAATAATTACATCTCCTATGAAACACAGTTTGTACATGCTTGGGGCATATAATGATTAGAAAAGAAGTAATTTAATTATAAATATTAATAAATTAAACAAACAAATACGTAAACAAAATTATATTATTGTTTTATTCTACTTTAAAAAAGTATTTCTTTTATACAATTGCAGTAGACGTTTTTAATCACAACATAAAATATGTTTTCCAGAATAAAAAGAAAAGGCGCCCCGCTAAACGGAACGTGCATTCTCAGGCGATAAAACTAAACTACATGTCCAGCATCTTGATAAACTAGAACATCGTGTATTATTTTGTTTCGTGGGGGAAAAAGGTATTCCCAAAGTTGGAATGAAGTCTAGTAGGAAAGAGTTAGAGCCACAATAAATATTTCAAGTGTCAGGTCCAGCGGTACGACATTTTACCTCGCTAGGCTAGGGAAGCACTGTAATATCGTTGGGCTGTAGAGAAACGGGACGAGATGTGTGCGGTCCGCGTTGTATGTTTCGAAAACTCGTTCATATTTGTCGGTAAAATGCGGCCCGGGTATATCTTCGTCGTAAATTTGCAAAGACGTTCCGGTAATCTGCTCTTTGTTGCTCTGGCTCCCTTTGTGGGTCTTACAAAATGTTATTTTGTGTTTAATATTTCAGGTAATACTTTCCTCGTTTTATGGATTTATTAGCAAGAAATATTTCCATGTGCAACTTTGCGCGCTTGTTCAACTTTTTAAATACGTTGCTCCCATAAATTAGGGAAACAATATTTATTTCAACAAAAAAAAAGTAAATTATGTATTCTGAACCCTAGGAAGATCGAGGGAAATATTGTAGGACGTTAGGACGTATAACCTCCATGAATTGAATTAACGGCTTGGCATTATTACGCCATATATTCTCTTCAGGTACGCTAGTATATTCTTCGAGGGAATTCCTGATATTCCGATACAGGTCACTCATTCCATAAGTGCTAGCTCGAATTAACGTCTGGGCTAAGGACGAGCCAGTTCATCGCGAGACATTGGTGTTGCACTAGAAACCTTCTTATCTAAGCTACTTCGGTCAGATATGATCTTCCTGAATCATTTATTGTGGGCAAATTTGTAAATATAGCTTGTGCTCTTTCGGCTATTACTAGGTCTCCTACATAAGTAGTGATTTCAAACGTCAAATGGCTTTCTTAAATTAATATTACGTTGTTTCTATTTAAACTTGACTAAGGTGATAATACATGTTTCATTTCGTAGGATATTTATTTTATTTAATTTGGTAATACAGAAATCGATTAAGTGAAACTGTAACTATAATTATAATGTATCACATAGCAGCTAAAGGGTCATGGTTCGCAATTTGGTGCGAATGCTTCTCGCCAGCCTTTGGACAGTAAGTAGGTTAAACTCTCAAATCATTATTTTTTTAGATTCTTCGTCGTAGTTCTTTTTCATTTTTGGCTTCCCATCCACCATCATATTCTCTTCTACCGAGTAAAGCCCAAAACACTTCTATAGGACGAGCCTGTGGAACATTCGGGAGTTATTCTCTTTAGGTACACATGGGATATTTTGTTACCTTAACCAATCTTGGGTTCTTCTCGCATAATTTTGTGAAGTATCTTGGAATATAAATGTCTGCATTTACCGCTTCGACCCTAACTCGCCCAACATAAGGTCTAAACCAGCTTGACGAGCGAGATGACGCAGCACACTAGTGCCTTGTCGTCAAATTTCGCTTTTTTCTTATACCATACGTCATTAGGAACGTCCTAAATGTTGTCTGTGTAAAACCCTTTTCCTAATTCCTTTCATTTCGGAATTAGATAATGTAAAATATTTTTCGTGGTCTAACATTATCGTGGCATTGTTTCTGAAATGTTCTAGTCTTAATTATCTGCAGCATCTCGTTGAAACTCCTTTTCTATATCTTGCAGATTCAATGAAGTTTTCAAGCCTTGCACGATTAAAAACTCTAAGGCGAACCATCTTGGGAAGATTCATACACAGGAAATCTTCCTCACATTCCTTAATGACGCGCTGTATTGTTGTCTTAGAAATATTTTGATTGCTATAAATAGCATGGCCAACCAAATTGTAAATGCCTTTCCTCAATTCTAACTTCTAGAAAATTTTGTAAAATTTTGTAAACACAAATATATTGTCAAACTGCAGGAGATACTTGACAGATTCTCAATATCTAAGGGAAAGTTGATTGCTTTATTTCTAATGGGAAAAAATACGAAAAAACTTTTGTTACATACGTTAATAAAATATTTTATTTAGAGTCGTGATATGTATGGAGCGTCTACGTCAGTCATGAGTGTATAAAAATGTGTACAAAATGAAAATCGATAAAACGGGAATATAGAACGTACCGCCCCAAAAATTCTACATAAATTTATTAATTGATAAATTAATTCAGTTAAATATGATATATAAATTATACTACAACTAGATTAAAATATTGGATTTATTTATTACACTGATGCTATTGTTGTGGCTATAATTTAAACATAATTAGAAATAGTTGGAACCAAAACCGTATTAATGTGTACCGAAAAATCATCATCTATCGATATCGAACGAGCATATCCCCGCGACGATGCTTACACGTTAGAACTAAAGACTGTATCATTTTAGCTGTCGTTAAACTTACATTGTCCCATTTTTTCCTACTTATAATAATCGAACACCTTTAGGTTTTCTTTCTTAATTCATTGTCAACATGTTTTTATTTAAATATTCTAGTATTTAAAACCATTACCGAAATATATAACATAATATGGTAAGCGGCATGTGGTATGTGAATAATGTAATATAATATAAATACATTTTGTTAAATGTTTTAAAATCACCAGAAAACAATATTATGAATTGTTTTTAAATGTTTGTTTTACAGAACAAAATGTTTTATGTTTATGATTATAAAAATACCTCAAAGCTTTAATTAACACTACTTTTGTGTGTTTCTTGTTTTGGTGCTGAAAATTGTTACTTATTTAAGCTTCCACTTTTCTGTAGCACTCTAAAGAAAATGTATACATGAAAATTTAAAGTGATATGAATTAAGACATGTTTACTTATATATTGTTTGATTCGTCGAAATTTGTTCCATTAGGGAATGGGAATGGATAATCTAACATTGCAGTATTTTCTGATTATTTGATGCGTAATAAGGCTAAAGTCAAATTACATTGGTTAATGAGAAGTTTCTGTAGAGCAAACCACCCACATATCAACGTGATTTTTGATTCAATAAGCATAAGAAAATAATACAAATTCTAATGGTTTTAAAAACATTATTATTAGTATAAAAATTAATAAAATTCATTTCCATTTTTATCTATATCAGTAGACCAACATTCGTCAATACACGTTATGCATGGATTTACCATAAAATAAGTAAATTGTTACCACCTTGGTATCGGTTCATTGAAATTCTTAGCTGAACTTACAAACCAATTGTTAAGGGGTTGCAGCACTGTATAACGAAAAATAATGAAAATAAATTACTGAGGGACAAATAGGATTCTCTAGAACAATACTCGCGGCGTACGCATTACTGATATTGTACCGATAAGTCCGATAAATAAAAACGAAGGACATATAGTAAGTTTTGTAAAAGAAAATATGGTAATGGATATTTCTCCTAATTTAGATGTCATCCAGTGGGTTAGATAAAAAATCGTAAACAGGCTATGTTTGTGAAATTTAAGTTATAAATATCGCAGAAAGGTTATTGATATGTTTGGGTTTTAAAGTGTTTGGCTTCTGGATGCCAATCTTAACGTAAATGTAAATAATAAGACACTTATAATTAGTACTAAATGCTATTTTGATAAATTGTATATTATGAGTACGAATAAATATTAAATTTTATTGCACATCATATTAATGATACATTCGTTTCAATACAATTATTTATATAGTTGTCTAGCTATCCTTTATTATAATTTTTTTTATTTTTTAGGCGTCATTTTAATTTAAAAATATTTTTCTGTATTGCGTTAAATGTGGCTTCAGTTGGATATGATTTTTAATTCATTACAGCTTTGCCATTTGAATGTTCAATCACTTCTCAATAAAATTAACGATGTTAAGACATTGTTGAATAATTGCGAATATGACATTTTCGCGTTCGATGAAACGTAGTTCTCTGATGATATTGCTGATAATGCATTATATATTACTAATTATAGCATTGTCAGGAAATATAGGCGCGGTCACGGTGAGGGTGTTGCATTGTATGTAAAGTGTGTAAAGTGTGTGCGGGTGTTACTATCGCCCACCTAACAGCGATGTTAATCATTTTTTTTAATCATTTTAATGAAACTATAATTGACGCTCTTTCACTTTCGGATAATGTGTGCTTGTGTGATATTAATACTAACTTGATTATAGCACTATCGTAACTCTCTCACGTTCACATCCTTGATTCAGTCGTTAAATCTTAAGCAATTCATTAATTCACCACGCAGAGTAACACACAAATGTCGTCAACTCTTATTAGTGTAATTGTGGTGAGTCAAGATGATCTATCAGGGCATAAACCCAGTCGTAGGTCTCATACATATCGTAATTTTGCTAATCTGAAATATGATACTCGTATATTGATGATAAACATGCACTTGATTCCATGGTTTATTGTTTACGAAGTAAATGATAGTGATAAAAAAGTAGATTTTTAAGTTACAATATCATCGCCTTGGTTGAAATCCATTCTCATTGAAAAACTGTACACTTTTTAAACCAAAAATACCATTATTAAAAAATTAATTAAAATCTTTAATTAAAAAATGTAAGTGTACAAAGTTGCCTGAACACTGGGTATACTATAAGTCGCTGTGTAAATTGACTACAGTTGCTATATATAATATATAATAATAATATATAATATATATATAAGGCTGAAGAAAGCTGAATGTATATAAACGTGGGACTTATAATATTCCAATTAATTTGCAAAATGATGATGCTATCAGTAACCATTTCTGTAATGTTATCAACCAGTTTCCAGAGTGTGATGAGGAATCCATAAACTTTTATAAGTATCTGTACAATACAGACTCACATTTTACGTTTTCAGATTTAACTGAGAATCAAGTTCTTAGAATTATTAACGATCTTAAATCAAATTCGTCGTATATGAACGATATCAACTTACAAATTGTCCAAATGTATGGGCGTGTCATTTCATTGCCTAAAACTAGAAAACCCAATTCCAGCATTTTGCCTGTACTCTCGAAGGTACTGGAGAAATTAATTGAGGACAGTTGAGCGTATTCTTGGTGAATTAGTCGTTGTTACCACCTATGCAGTCATCATTTAGGCCTGGTTGCAGTTCTACTATAGCGTTTCCTTACATAACAGATGAGATAATTAAGGCAATTGATGACAATTAATTGTTCTTTCAGGTTTCTCCAATACCTTCAATCTCACTAATCATGACATGCTTCTTCTCAGATTGCACTATATTCGTTTAAATAACACCGCAATTACGTTGAGGGATCGTAAACAAAATATATGTTTGGGCGAGAACAGGTCGGGTATTTCACAACATATTTGCGAGCGAAATGTAATTTCGAATAGACATTCATAATTTGAATATTCGTCGTGCAGGTCTTACTGATGTCATTTAGTTACAATGTTCCATAATTTTTAATAGTACTAACATTAAAACGAAAAATGTATTTTAATTTCCGACAAATAATTGTATTCAATTATAATATTATGTTCATTTATATTCAATTCAATTCAGTTATTGGTGGTATATTTTATTTAAAAAAAAATAGTTTTGTTTACTTTATTAAGATGAATTAATTTGTAACAAGATATTTATGTAATTTTTCCATTTTGTAATAATATTCTGTAAATGTTAGTTGTTGGTAACTTTCTTATGGAAGATCAGGACGTTGCTGCTGTAGCCAACTGTAATATAAGCCATTTGGTATATATTTTGTTTCAGTCATTTTTTGCAATCATTCTGCTATCTCAATGATATGCACCAATAAATAATTTATTATAATAATAATTATTATTGTGTATATATCACTTAAGCACTTAGTCAGGCGACTTGCTATAAAAAGCTTTAAAAACTTATATAGCCTGAAGGATCAGGTAGTAACTTTTTTTCCAAACCGACCTTATTTTGATATTTTCATAAAAATCCTCATAAGCAAAATTTAAAGCATTTTGCCGGACTTTAACAATATAATTCCTAAACTAATAATATCAAAATAAGACATTTATTTAATGTTATAACAAATTATGAAACAGATAATTATGGAAGCATTCTGAAATTAATATATTTTATCAAGAGCACGAAAGATGTATCGTTTGAAGAGTTAAAAAAAAATCATACGGACGTATTAACACACTTCATGCACGTGAAACAAACTCTTTTCTTCTAGAACAGTATTATGACATTAAAGCAAGCAATTATTAAGTGTTTGACGTGTAAATAATTAGCGTGAAAAAGCGTTCTTGTCGTTTTATCTTCTCACCCACTCCCGAGTATTATCTTGTTATCTTAGCATCCCATCTGTGAAGTATGACCAACCTGAAGATGTCGTATCACGTCTATACCAAATTATTTACTAATCGATTGAACGGGTTTGAATCTACGCAAAATGTATTTTTTAGGTGAGCTCTTGATTAGTGCTGTGTGTGCTCGAATTGGTAGACGGATTGAAAGTGTAACAGGCTTCATTCCTAATTGTAAGAATATAAGGATATATCTTCCCTTACACTTGGGGGTGTAGTATTTTAACGATTTACGAAAACAGTTGCATCGCGTCCGTGCGAACTTGTTCGGATTACCACGTGGTTACGCGTGGCTATTTTGACCTTATCGCATTATCTTTCAGTGTTTGTTTTCGACAGTAATAAATTATGGCTTAAATTGTTGTTGGCTTAAATAAGCCAACTCCAATTATTACGAACCTGAGCATTTTAATTTGAAATCATAATCCCTTACTTCCTATAATTTTTCCTGAACGGTTCGTCAGTTAAAAATAAATAAAAATATGAAATCTAAAGCTGAAAAGCAACCACAAATATCGAATAATGTACATAAATTAAAACATTAACTCGTCGATTTTGAAGATTCTTGTAAAACACTATTGTTAAAAATTTGTTTGAAAATTTATAAATGAATATCGTTACGTATGACTGTCCATGGAAACTGTATATGTTCCAAACTTGTTATCCATATAATTTCACGGAAAAGGTTTAAAATATTTTCGCAACGTATACAAGTGTCAAAACTGTATGTTCAACATTGTGATAAAAATGTTTATCAGAAAGTACATGTACCAGATGTCTCACGAAACGGTTGAGCTGAAGTGTGGGAAAGCCCAACTTTAAATAACACAGTTAGTGGCCTAACATTTAGATAGCTTTCAAGAATGGTGTAGAACAGTATAATCAACGAACGAAATTGCAATATTTAAATTTATTATTTGTTCAAAAAATATATAAAATGAACGCATCATTTATTAAAAATATATCAAATATTTTCCAC
Organism: Geotrupes spiniger; assembly: GCA_959613385.1. Taxonomy (NCBI): domain Eukaryota; kingdom Metazoa; phylum Arthropoda; class Insecta; order Coleoptera; family Geotrupidae; genus Geotrupes; species Geotrupes spiniger. Next base: position 23,631,430 of record OY390731.1, read on the forward strand.
TGCTAACTTATATAGAGCGGTATTCTCTATAAATATAATATAATAATACTTCACATATTTCATTCTTATTCGTACATAATTCCCAGAATGTTGAACATTTTTTCGTCGAAAGGATTTATGAAGGATAACGTCAGAGATAACGTGGGCGTCGACATGTTTCTTCGTCTTTACGTAAATAATTTATATCAAGTTATAGTGAGGAACACTTTGTGTTTCACTAACAAATAAACCTGACCCTGAACTGTAATCAGTTGAATTACACTCAATATCAATATTTGGAGTCCCAACCGTTCCAACGTAGGAGTAACGCCTTCATCAAGATAGCTCCACAATTGAAAATTACATCTAGAAATGTTATGTATGCTATAAATACCGAAAGGAATATTGGTCTAAAGAATAACCGCCGTCCCCCACACAAACTTAACGACCGAATCGAAATCAATTCAGAATATAAAACGAAATAATCTTCACGAAGTCTTTCCGTGCATGTTTCGAATTTCGTTATTAATAAAAACGAATCGAGAATAAAACCCTCAAGGAAGTCGAATATTTCCCGATAAACGCGAGCTTTATGGAGGCATGTCCGACCACGTTTTGGTTAAAATCCGGCGGAGGTTGTGTACACGTATATGATTTTAAGTGGTTAGTTTCCTTGTGAATGCCGCAATTTATTTACGTGAGCTTCACAACACTCTGAAGGATTACGGGTTTTTAACCTGCAACACAGTCTCTCTCTTCAAATTCGATGAAAGCGGCTTAAGTACGACGGTATTATGGAATACGGATTTGAAATAAACCTGAAATGTGGAAACATTGCTGTTTGTGTATGGTTTAGTAACGCACGTACATACATATTTCACAGGTAGGGCTCACCTGAGAAAGAAAAAGATGGAATCTTTACAACGTATTAAATCTCCCATATGAGTAGGAAATATAATTCGAACGGAATTTATTAATCGCTGATTCGTTGCATGACAAGTAAAGAGTCCAGATGGAAATAATCAGGTTCTTTTTCTACTTTTATTTCACGAAACAGAAATTAGACCAGATAAATTTGCAACGACGTACTTTCGAAATTTTATTTGCACGGATGAAATGGAATTGCATTTTCCGGCATCACATGCGCGACAATATATATCCAGGTTTCCCGTGTCGGCGATTTACAGCCGTGTAAATTCGCCCGTAATTTAATAGAGTTTAGACTTTTGTTTCGGCTGTCGGTGGATTTTATAAACGTCGGGATGTTTGCGGCATGAACGGCAATTCGCAATTTTACGACGACGCGTCTTGTTTTTTCAGCCGTTCGTTCGTCACATTCAATTTATCAACCGATCCGCAATTATACCAGGTCGCATAGTACGAAGTAATTTAATAGGGCTGCTTATTAGAAAGTGTGTCGTCATAATTGGGGATTTTATGCCATGCTTGTCGAGGAAGGGGGTTATTTATAACCTACTTCAAATTAATTGGCGCATCTAATAATTCCGCGAACGAAAGTTTATATATTATAACTTATCTTTGTCCTTGAGCTTTTTACTGTCGTAATAAAATAACTGAATGTAGCAAAATATAACCATTTTAAATGGATATTGTTAACATGCAACATTTATCCGAAAATAGAAACGAAAACCAAAGTAATAAATTTATTTAGAATGGTCACTGAAATAAACTCGTAATATTTTATGGACAAAATTTACTACATCCAACAAAACATTTTAAATATTCAAACGCATTTTGGACAAAATGGAAAACAATGATGACTGTCAAAAATAATTATTGAAGGCAAAAGTCACAGATATAAACTTCCAGGTCAAATTATACATCTAGTCAGATTTTTTAGTAGAAACAATAAACCATACACTGAAAGATGGCCTAGGACAGAACATATTTTATTTCCAGATAACGTTTAATGTCTTCTATTGTATAAGGAATTACAAAGAATGCAGTGTTCACAGTCAGAGCGTATGAAATGGTAATGTACAAATATTCAGTGATTAAAATCATTCATGAATTTGTGCAATTTCCGGGCGTCTATAGATAAACGTTCTAATTTCGTATCTAAGTTATATCGTATTATCGAAAAATGACACTGATATGTTTCACAATAAAGTTCCTTTCGGTCGTAATGTGCTAGAAAATATATATCTTAAAGCACATTCATACTCATTTTTTATATATTTCACTCTTCAATATTAATGCTTGTTTCACGAAATATGAACATGCCTTTAAAGATCGTTTTACAGAAAAAAATCAATCACTTTAATAATTAGTTTACCACAAAATGTAAATACATACCTCCCTAGGAAAGTAATTACCATCCACACCTCGTCTGAAATGGTTGAGCGACATTCTTGTTAAAAGCTTTAAAACAGTTACGGTCGTACGTTAACATGTTGGGTTCCCGATGACTGAATGAAAATAAGTTCAACGTGGGGTGGGCCCGTGTATGTGACTTCATTTTTAAATTAATGGTTTTTTTCAGTAAAATTGTTTTAGGGTTCATGGTCATACGCCGTACAACATGAATTTAAAGTGTGAAATATTCTAATTATGCGTCTGAACATTACGTTTAAGTTGTGGATACATCAATCACCTTTAACTGATGGGAGATGCGTGTCTTCAATTGTTATTGTTAGTTAAGTGTTCCAATCTATTAGACACGTAATATTATTATTATTTATTTTATTCCTTATTTCCCGTCGTATAGTTTATTTCTTCAATTCATTATTTCTTGCTAGTTGGTCTTCATGTGTGCATGGCTTCCCTCATCTGCTGCGTTTGATTGTTCGTTCAAACGTGGTGGTGGTTTAAATTCGGGTACACATTAACTGCACTTATGCTACTTTTACATTACCATTACTTAAGAAGTAAAACGGTGTGTCTTTTCACAAAAAGCTTTGTACATTAGGCGGAAATATACGCTATTCCACGACCTCATTCCGAACCAATTGAAGTAGACAATTTGATACAATTGAACATACAAGGTGGTTACAGAGTTGTTGCTGGTTGAATGTGACAAAAGAGAATATTATAATTGAACTTCTCTATTACTTGTCACCAACTTGGTGGTTACGTTAGTGTATTGCCGGTCTCCAAATTTGTAGATATTTCGTTATGGTGGAAGTTATGGAATAAATAATAGTGATTTTATGAATTTCACAGTCACGGTAGTAAACGAAACCCAGTGATTCGGATCTGAGTAAACTTTTTTCCAATTTTTTCATAGTATCAATCTGGTAGATTTACTGTCTTCGTAGACTGGTTGTAATTCTTTCATAGCAGCTTTGAAAATCACTTGTTTGGGCGATTTTTCATTCAGCATTAGTTTATACACCACAAGCGGAGGTGTACATCCTTCAATATTTATTTATCTTATCTTCACATCATCAATGTCTGATTCTCGTTCCATCTTTTTATACAAACCGTGGTACTCAGTTACACTGTGATTAACTTTAGAAAGTTAAGATAATTGGTTGGTCCAATTATAAATATTAACGTGATAATCTTAGAGCTAACTCTTTTTTATCCTTTTATCTTATTATGACGTCTTACTATGAAGTACGAGTTACTTCATTTTTATGCATTTATTCATGCCCTAGAATCTAGAGGATCATTACCACTAAGAGAGATTTTTCTACTCCATTAGTAGGCTGTATGCTTGTATTTGCATCCAACTAATCAGCCACCTGATATCCGTGAATGTATAATTGCCACTGCACGATTTTTCTACAGATGCACGGAATCGTTTATATTCATTGCAAGGAGTTGTAATTGGCTTCTTCGAAAAGGCAACTTGAATTGAACTGTGCATTCATCAAGAACCTACAGCTATACTGTTGTAACTGATACCACATCTTAAGGTCATTTAGAAAATTTAATTTAAGTGTTGGACTACAATCTTGGGTTGATTTTAATGATGTGGCTGAATTTTTTCACGTTAGCAGCTTTATTTCGCGTGTGAGATATTTTGAATGCCCTGACATAACATCTTCATCGTTTTCTGTACTCATTACTTTTAATATGCAATATTTTTTAGCATAGTTAAATAGGCCTCTCTATTTTGGGCGAGATCAGCATTAGAATTTCGTTACCAAATATTATTGCAATGTTTTCACACAGGGCCACCGTTATAGGCATCCTATAAACATCTTATGAAATCCAAGTAGAAAAAGATTAGCTCATCGCTGTTGGCTACTGTTTTAATTATGTATTCGTTATTTCTGCTCAAGCATAATCGTACTTTTCCACAGCAACGGTTGGTTTATCATACGCAACTGGCCAACAAAATATGCTGAGCAAGTTGAGCAATACAGCTATCGGTAAATCGCATCCACTAGTTTCGTATGCGTGACATTGAACAGGACGTATGATGTATTTTTGCGCAATCTGTTGCGGCTGTCAGGTGCATCGAAAATTTCACATACAATTTTCTGTTGACGTTGAGCATCTTCACAAATGGTCTCCTAAAACTTTTAATTATAATATTTTAATCCATTTGCCATGGGGTTTATTGCAGATATATGCAATTACATTTTCAATCTCTATGGTGGTAGTGTAAAATAACCTTTGAAACAGGGATATATGTTTGATCCAATACTTCTACACAGAAGAGTAATTTTGGACAAAATTAAAAGATTCTGCTTTCGAGCGGAATATTGCTCTAAAACATTGCACAATGTCGTCGAAAATGGGATACGATGTTTTTAGATATTATGCAAATCTTTTAAATATAGCTTGAGACATATGTTTGGCGGCAATATAGCACCAAACTATAAGTAACGTGGCTCCCAATTTTCTGAAATGTTGTTTCTACACCATTTACTTGCATATCGATGGATTCAGTTCTTTTGGCAAACTGTGTAGATTGTGCATTTTATGTTTTCCACCTTTCAAACCGAACTTGGAATATGATGATTTGATTACATATATTAATTAATTAATTTGTTTTGAAACGGTAAAAACATAATTAGTTACTATGTCTAGGTAATACGTTTAATATATCTAAAATGTAACTCTTTTGTAGTTGTCATAAAAACATATTAAAATTATTTCGCAATATAATAGACACATTTTCTAACATAAAGGAGTAGTATGTAAAGGACTAGTATGTCAAGGCAAGATACGAATCAAATAATCAGAAATGAAAATAACGATGAATGTACTTAAATGAATTAAATTATGATAACGAAATTGAGTATTCGGTTTACAAAGTGCAAATTAAAAAATTAATAATCAAACAAGTATATTGAAAACGAAAGAAATCATTGCAACACATGAAATACAACGTCAACGCTAAACAAAATTATTTCAATTGATTATAACAAAGAAATTTAAACAAACGAAACAACATAAACCTTAAATGAAATAAGTACATATATTATTTATTTTTCTCTTGAAACAGAACATTTGCAAAGAAATAGAAACTGTAAATGATCAAATTGTACAAAAATGAGAAATTAAAACACTGCTACTACTAAATGTAATGGATGTTGAACAAGGAGTTTTTGATACCAAATATCATTCCAGTTTTGTGCTAGCAGTAGTTCCCAAATGAAACGTAATTTGACGAACATCAGTCGCGGTGCGACATTACAAAATGGTACTAGGCGAATGTGGTGAAACAGAGAAACCTAAACATTAAAAATCCCACCGCCATTTTAAACCGCAAAATTCCATATCGTTTTCGACGTAACACACAAACACATTCGAAGCACATGCACCACCACCCCACGACAATATCTTTTCGTCTGAGAATTCGTTGAACGTAAATAAACAAGAGTAAGTGTACGATGAAAATTAAATCACACGCCCCAGAAAAAACTTGCCACGTTGTTTTCAAAACAAACTGACTACATTTTTAACGACAATCATGTGGAAACGTTGCTACTGTGGTCGATTGTGGATTTAATGAATTATTTATCTTGTTTGTAACCGCATGGACGCTTGAGCTATTACCTATTTTATAAGCGATACCTTCAGCACTTGAGCGTTCTACATAAAAATGATTTTCGCGATAAACATATTTTTTAACGCTGTATATCGTTATGATATTAACATGAAGCTCGGTGGAGCGGCGAGATTATTTTCTAAGGGCCTTGAATTCAGCATATCTTTCTTTAATTGATATGTATAATGTGATATCTCGTTAGAATAATTGTAGGTTGGCACCATAAGGTCCCGAAATCGATAGAGTCTGCGGCAGTGTGCGGAACCCTCGCCTAAGAGGAACAGCATTCTTAAGTCACCTGATTTGCATTGTTATTAACTAGCGGCGCTGATTTATGACATCATTTCAAACCACTGTTGCAACCTCTAAGAGCATATTAGATTTCTTATTGCTTTCCCTTTCTGTACGTTATTGATCTGGTTGTGGGGGGCATGAAAATAAATTTAGACCGCTGAAATTAAGTAAGATTTTATACATTTTTTATTCCTTGCTATATTCGACGCAATCAAACCAATTATGTGCAATCTTCGAAATTTGTCGATCGTGAAATTGGACTATAAATTCTAAAATTAAAACCACTAAACTTATATTTGTATTGCGAATTTTGCAGCTACATATAAAACGCCGGTAAATATAAAAAATTAAAGTCGTTAATGACAATTTAACACACATCCTTAATGTGACTAGAATACGTAAAACTTGAGTCTTGAAACAAATGGTGTGAAGGCATCAAACCGATCGAAAAGAGCTCCACGCTCGATACATTGAACCACGTTCGTTTCGCTCATAACACAAGAAACAGTTATAACTGGACATATCTAATCATTGCAGCTCAGAGGATGTGTCGGGGTACGAACGACACTGTTGAGGATTAAGTGGCACTCGAGACGCACCTGGACCCAGCGTTCGGGGATTAGTTTAGGTAATCTCCGAGCGCCCAGGAAATAAATCTTGTAAAACCCATTTAAATTCATTAAACTTTGCATACACGTTTCAGTTCTTTCGAGGACGTCGTGACCGACAATGTTTTGAATGTGCACAAGTGCAATAGAATTTACTGAAAAATTTCATATCGAAAATTCTTACGATCTTTCTGAAATGCTTATTGAACTGCTAAACGTGAAAACATGTATTTAATGTATTTGCGATGATAATTCAATACATTAAAATACAAACAATTAATTGAAGATGTCTTGTGCTATTACCTATAGCACCATTATCTGCTTTATTATATATTCCTACAGATGTTATTCTAATATTATACAGCTCAAGAAATATATAACTTTCTGTGATTTGTAATTCATTGAATATGTGCTAAATTAATGTGCAATGGAACGAAATGTAATTTGTTTATTCGAGGATCCAGTAACACGAAAATGACGCTTTGTGTCACAAATCATGTGCACTACATAAAATGTGTTGCTTATAAAAGTTATTGAATGAATATAAAAGTAATACTAAATAAATAGAATTGACCACTTGCACTTCATTAATTAATTTGACAAATACTGCAGTGGCCCGACGATGTGGCAGCTGGCCGGTAGTATTCATTCAAAATGATTCGCTGCCGACTAACACACTCATGGACTTCAATAGAATTAATTACTTAATAGCATCAATACATGGAATACGAACACTTTGATTTTTGCCAATATTTAGAGGCTTGGTACATATTTCAATTTTAATCAAACTAAATATTTTTTTATCTAATTAACTGTACATTCACTCATTTAGTGTTGTTACACACGATGATGAACGCGTACACCTAAAATATTCATCACAATCAGGACTTGCACATCAAATTGCAACTAAATGTGGCACTTAAAAGCTTTCTTCTGCGAATCAATTTCGACACCTAACTTTATAACCAATCCGCGACGCGATATGTCGAAATAAATATTCGAATATACCAAAATTCAAACCTACCTAGACCACAAAGTAAGGATGTGATGCAGTATTTTCAGGAGCATGGAACACGAGACAAGTTCTCGAGGAATCATCTCCATAAATACATATTGTGAGCTACAGCCGTAGGCCTTGTTCTTGGGCATACATGCGGTCGAAAAAAAGCCTTTTCGTTCTTATTATTAAATTTAGCATTTAAATGTTTCCGTCCATCCGTTTTACTTTGCGTTCGCTTTTAGCCAAATTATTTTCTAACTCACGTTTTACGGGGGATAAGTATGCGTCCGTATATTTTCATTTAAATGGGGACAGTAGAGCATAAAACGTGGACTGTGCGGAAATATTTTTTTGTGCCCACTGCGAGCACGAGGCGTGCAAAAATATTAATTTCGAGTAACAAAGTAACCGTAATTGGTGTTATTGCAGTTCGTATGAGGGGCTGTAAAATTGAATAATTTATAGAGGGCAAAAATTAAGTCATTATATGGATTTTTTTATCCAGTGAGATTTTTGAGCGAGATTGAGATTATGTGAAAGAATGATATGGCCAAACAAACTAGACACACCCAGAACTTCTTTTACTGATACAATTTATTCGTTTATTATCATAACGTGACAAATTTAATATTTCAATCATAAAACAAAGTATTTATAACAGACTGCAGCAAAGTAAATCAGGACGATCTATGTTGACTGAAATTTCACCACATACCTACATCATTATCACCCTGTTCCAGGAATTCAAATCGGCAAATATGTATTCAGATAAAATCAATGTCCAGTTGTTCTTAAAATATGTAAAATATGTGCCCCGACGTATCTTATATTCAAAATCATTATTATTCTGTCTTCCAGAGCTATGTTTAGATGATTTGGCAAGTAAATGCAATGCTTCAAGAAAATTTTCTTTAAAGCTTATAGCATTCACAGCATAGCTTTTGTGGTGTAAACATTGGTCGAAGATGTGTGAATTGATTCTTCAAGTTCTTGAAGAGATTTCGTTTAGAGGAATAGCAATTGACAAAAGATTTGTTATTGCAACAATATTAATGGCAATACAATTATATTTATTGGACTAATTCAATTTTATGAGTAGGTATTTAGAAAAAATAATTAAATAACCCTCTTGTTTGTCGACCCATTCCTTATCTTAATCCATGACAAACATCCTATTTCATTAAACTCCAGTGCTGTATTTTATTATTATCACAGCGAACGTTTAAGCTGCAAACATATTAATGGATAGCAAGTGTTCTGCTATCATTCTTTCTCTAAGGTTTTCATTTCTAATAGTAATGGTAGTTCGAACCGTCTTCGGTATGACATTTGTGCTGATAGTAACATAGACACAGACCCTTTTGTTTTTTTTGCCGTCTCCATAATTTAATTATATGCTCCCTCTACATACTTTCTTCATTAACATGTGCTTTTAATCAAGGTATGCACCATTGAGTACAACGTTACTATATCTGACCATTTCAACTACGCCAAACCATTGTTTTTGTTCACCCTTTCCGTCTTGGCTTTTGAGGTCTTCAAGGTATTCATATTGACTGACATTTGTATTTTATAGTTACAGTTTTATATTTTATCACCCCATTTAGCACATGCATCCACAAGTTTATGTAGCATGTACCGCATTGGTCGTCATCAGTACCTTTTCATTTATCCGTAAAAAGGATAATATATACTAATTTTTGTATCTATCTATCCCCATCGTCGTGAAATGTGTACATAAAGTGTATTATTCTGCAGTTTTCGTATCGATTATTTAGAAAATGAAAAAGTTTATTATTGTGTTTACTACCGTGTGTTTTTTGCGTACAGTGGTGTTACTATTTAGATATATTACTATTGCGTAACGCTGTGTTTGTAAAACAATTCGTTTGTTACAATTATTTTTATTTGTACAGTTGTCATTTTCCTCTTACTATCCTGCAACACTCAAACAATATATGCCACCGATCATCTGATTATTGTAAATTTTCCTTCCTCTGTGTGTCTCACATTGTTTCTGTATTGTGAGTCACAGCTACTGCTTTGTACGACGAAGTACTTGATTTACTGTGTCTAGTGCTCTTCCTCGTCAAATTCTAGAATATCATGGTCTTGCAAAACTTGCAATAACCTGACTTGCAATCGCATTGGATTAAAGGCTACCATACTGAATCTTCAGCGGGAAGTAACTGCGTTAAAAGAAACTATTAATTCTCACACCCACCCAACTTTGGCTGTGAATGATATGGAAACGGTTGTCTACGAGGTAACTATGAGGGAAAAGCGTATGATTATATATTATAATCTATACCATGCCTGAATTAACAGAGATTACATCTAAAAGTAGTCAGTCTGAACTTGATATTGCCTTAGTAAATGATCTTCTTGGATGTACGTAACGATATATCATCTCCTGTACGCTTGGATAAATATGATCATAGTACGGATATTCGAACTCGTCCATTAAAACTTAAACTGTAATCAGAATCCAGTGTCCTTGCTCTTATTCGCAACTAACATGGCTTAATAGATCAATATTTAAATACAGAAATATTTAGTGACACTTTTTCTGTTAGTCGTTGTGACAAGGAATTTGATTTGGTAAAGCTTGCCTCTGGTGGTGGTGCTTTGCTAGCTTTACTCAGCTAATTAAATACTTCCCATTTTGAAAACATTTTATCAATGATTGATATTGTGGTGTGAAAATTTACTATTTTGACCTACATCTTCTATAATATTGGTGTTTATATTCTACCCACTCTTAATGTTAACGATCTTGAGGCATATTTATGTAATAGATTTAATTATGTAGGATGCAACTGTTTTGAAAAATTAATTTATTGCTTCGTCTGGTGTACCACAGATTTTGGGGGTTGAGTATTAAATGGAAATAGTTACAACAAACTAATTTGAAATCGCATCGTAAGAAGTAAAACAGCGTAAGTTAATTATTTGACACTTATCTGCAAGATATCGAGTAATTGAAATGAATGAAGTCTTTACTCTAGTTACACTAATGACTATAAGTGCATGCCAATCATTGTCCAATTATTCAAGTTTCCCATTATAACAATAAATAACTTATAAATCGACGTAACATTTCATATGTTTATAATTACTTCCAGGCTAAAAAAAACTCCGTTATAGAGTAGTGCAAACACTATCGTTTTACAATCAGATCTACACGTCGAACTCGCCAATGTCAATATTTTTAACCGAATCGGCTAAAATTGCCAAACGTTTGCAACCTCCGAATGTTATCTCGGGACGTTGCACAGGTTTTCCCCGGAGATCGAACCGGAAGTCCTCTATTCGAAACCGTCTCTATAAAATAAAAATATGGCGAATAGAATCACGTAAGACGACTTGTAGTCGATACAGCCAGCGATAAGAGGGTTTGTGGAAATCTCGTATGCTTTTTCCGTCCGTTTTTTATCGCGTTCGAGTTATCAGTGTACCGCGCCCCCTTAATAGATTGCTTCTTGTATCGACGGGCTTAATTAGAGACTTGATTTTGTTCAGTTTTGGTTGCTTTGAAAGGCTCGACTCAAGAACACGTTTTTGTTTCGGGGGGAAATTTATTTCAACGGCTTGAGTAACATTTTACACGAATATGAATGAAGGAAACCGCAATTTAATTTCATTTCAGAAACATGCCGTTTATGTGTATTTCGTTAGTATTTTATATCGGGAGAGTTCACTCGTCCGCAACAAAAATTAACAAAAGTTTTCTACATGAGAAATACGCCGCAACACGTTTCCTCGACATTGATATATTACGTTGTTTATGGCTCGTTTGTGTACGAATGGCACCGTCGACTGCAAGGCTGACAGTAGGTAATTACCTGCCGATTAAGATGCACGCGATAAATTAATTTGGTCTGTAGCGTACGGCGGTTCCGACGTGCGCTGAAAATCCTTTATAGTTTTCGTTGCGGGCGAAGCGAATGGATAGGATCACGCCGCGCATAGCGCCAGTGCACGTCTCCCGGGAGGTATAAAGTCAGAAATCTAGTTACCGTGTCCGCAGGGTAATATCCCAATTGGTTATCGGGGCGACAGCTCGTTTAACAAAATGTCCGTTCTAAATGCAGATACCTTATGAAAATTTGATTTTTCAATTCTTTTACGGCCACCGTTAAAATTAAAATCCTAGTGCACGCCAGAGATTCGGCACGAGGATCGTAGATGAGAGTGTAATTTAATTTTTGCTATTGCAAAGCGATCCGCGCAGACGTGCTATTGATTTTTTGATTTGAAGTAGAGTCGAGATAACATTGATTTTATCTGAAGGGTTATCCCACGTTCCAGAATATCGCTTAAAGATGGTAGGATTTGACAAATTCTTTCAGAATGTGATACGTATTACTATGAAACGTACATTCTAATTATTGCAAAGTTCAATGTTACACCTTTTGCTCTATGTCAAATTATCATAAAGCTCAATGAGAATCGAACTTTAACTGAAGTTAAGAATCCTAATTATTTGGTCGAAGAAATCATTTATACGTTAAACAAATTTGTAATTTTCATATTATATATTGACAGGTCCTGAATTTGTCATTTAGAAGAAGTACAGATGAACGCAACAACAATGTCTGAGTTATAGATTAAGTGTAAAAGAGACCTCTCCTAAAATCAAATGTAAGAAAGAGGTAAGTTTTATAAAGCTGGAACTTATGACAATACGTTTTGAAAAAAATGCAAAAATGACATAAAAACGAGAAGCCAAACTAAAACAATCACCTAGAGATATAAAAGAATGAAAGCACTGGAAGATGCAACAACAAATAGTCATTTTGTTGACCTAACCAAAAACGCAACAACAGTTTAAAGAGTACAAGCAAATATCTGGAAACAAAACAAGGTTTATACTAATAATCAAACAGGACGAGAAAAACGCCTACGAAATAAGAAAAATTACGAAAAGAAGCAAGAAAGTACGTTCACAAAACAATATACATAATTGACAACTAAAATGGTTGAGGAAGAAAGGGATGAGAACAAGTAAATTTAAGCAGAAATTGATATTATAAAAAAACTAAAAATAAAAGTAAGTAAAAGACTATAAAATAACCAAAAATACAAATAAATAAATACCAGCAGACATTTAAAAAGATAAAATTGAAGCATTTTACAATAATATGTACAATGGCGACAAGAGCTTGGGAAGAAGATGCCAAAAGATTAAAGTATCAGAAAGAGCTAAAGGGGGTGGTAATAATCTACTATAATTAAATAAAGCGAGAGGATTAAAAATCAGCTAAACATTTAGTGCAATGGGCATCAACAGGAGCTATCATAATGGGTAAGGTCCACCCAATGGTCGACCTTACCCATTTGAACACTTCACACTTTCCTAAGTTTTGATAATTCAATACCAATCGTGTAAGTATTCTGTTGGAGCAGATTCAGAATAATGACTTAGTCAATGCTAAGTCATTATTCTGAAACTGCTCCAACAGAATACTTACACGATTGGTATTGAATTATCAAAACTTAAAAAAGTATGGACATGGAGGATAACCACACTACAGTTCACTATTTAATACATAATATAATGTGACATAATGGAACAACTTGAATATCTGGCCGAAATAAAAAAGAAGAAAAAGGAAGTAAAACTTCAGGAGTGTTGAATTTATAAAGGCTGTGAGGTATATCTAGGGTTTCAAAAATATTTGCAACAAACTTTAATGACACCTACTTATACTTGTTAAACCTGCAATGAGCAAAAATATGATAACAAACTGATATGTGGGATCGACAAATTATCAGGAGAATTTACGGGGGAATTAAAGTAGCTAGAGAATGTAGAAGGAGAATAAATGGAGAGAGGACGATTTGTTCGACTGGGATAAAATAGTGAGAATGCAAAGGGACAGGACACACGGCTATGATATCTGACGACAGCTAGATTCAGAAATTAATGTGAAGAAAGAGCTGAGGGATGTAGGATTCACAGTCTAGAAAGAAGATAATGGCATGGAGTAAAATGCTAAGCCACTAGGCCTGTAGAGGTGGTGTTTCTCCAGGTTCTCGGTTGATGGTCCGCGCATTTGAATTGTCCATAATATATTATAATTATGTATATTCTGACGTTTCGGCAAAGTTACACTTTCCATCCTCTCGATAAATGATTATCAATTATATCATGTATAGTTAAGGCATTTGAGCAATAAGCTTGCGTATCTGACGGAGAGTTCCAAGGGTGCAATATTATCATTAAAGAGGTTGTGCGTTGCCCTTAAATAAGCAGATATAACTCCAATAACATGGAGCAGCTGGTCACCAATTTTTTTCGATAATAAGATACAGAAAATTGTATTTTGTGAAGATATCATGGTCCACGTAAATACTAATGATAATGACAATCCATTTGTCATTGTGGTAGGGTTTGTTAAATTTATAGATTTTTATTTATAAGATATTATCTAGTTTGTTTATTGCTCATATGCCTTTGCCATATGCTTACATTTCTGCTATTCAATCAACTTTATAGTTCGAGCAGAAACTTCTCTACTTTGCTTCCTTTATTTTAAAATCGCATACAAATCTTTAATTAACTTCCAACAAGCCTCGCATTTGAAATGTCCCGTTATTGCGAAAGAGATGAAACGGCAAATGCAATATTTTATTTTGAGGTACACTTCAGCGTTTCCGACTAACAAGAAACGATTCAGTTGCACCCAAAAAAATCCATTTAAAATTCACATTTTGCATTAAAACTCAACGACCATATTTGCACGCTCAATGTGGCATTCACGTACCGTCTCATGGCGTGTAATATAATTTCGTTTCTTTCCCGCTTAAGATTTAAGCTTTCATCTCTGCTTTTATTGCGTTCTCAGTTATTTAGTGCGGCTTTTAATCCGTGCCACCGCCGCGCTGCTTTCCGCTATAGTTGCCGGAGTAAATGTTTTTCGCCGTCTCCCTTCAGTAAAAGAGGCGAAGAAAATGTAATGCAGTCGAATCAGGTGTGATAGTGTTGAAACTAACCGACGATGCCCAGGAGACCGAACTTCGAAATCTGCACCGTACGCTGCCATACATATTACAAAACGAGCGACAACATTCCTCCGTGGAAATAACGGGAGGGTCGGAGCGCACATTAGAGGAGATGGAATTTCCTTACGTGTGCACCGGCAGGTGTAAACGGTAAAAGGGAATTAAACATGGACGTTACTGCAGGCATGAGTTGCCTTTATATTGTTTGGCGAAGTTGTGAAATTCCGGAATGATGCTAATATGAAGACAATCGTGTTTAACGGCGTGTTACTTGACATACCAACTCATGTTGCCAAGTAGATGCTAGTGGTGAAGGTCAAGTTAGGTACATCAAGACTTTTGTAAGAAAATAGTTTAATTGTGGGCTATTTGGTATACCAATCTTACCAAGCTAATGGATATTTCTTCTGCGTTCGTACTTTACTAGTCATATTGGAGAATATGGAGTGTAAATTGAAGCATGGCATCCTATTTTATACTTGGCAAACTATGTCATCTTTCTAAAAATTTCATTTTATTTTATAAATATACAATATGTCATAAAATGGCATGTGGGGATAATTATAAAACCTAACGAGAGCATAGCTTTATTATGGAGCATTTATTAACCTTGAAATACCAAAGTGTACGAAATGAAAATAAAATATTCTATCGTTATCTTTTTAATTCGCGACGTTGCAAACTTGCTTAGATCTGACCGATAATAATGGTTCGTATAACTTTAGTTGTGGAATTCCTTCCTCAATCAAAACGTTAATATCGGAAACTTTTCGCAGAAGTCAAACCAAGAAATAAGATTTAAAAACGTAATGAATTTCGACAAATCACTACTTCTCCTCGTGCTTTGGTTGATGTTGTGTACGAGTACAAGTATCCTTGAAATAATCAAAGATATGCAGATATGTGATAACCGGCGACAATATTCTCTTCAGCTTCATTGGGCTTACCTTTTCTTCTTTTCTTTTCTTTCTAAACCGTTCAAACTGAAAAGTAGATCCCTTAAAAAGTAACGCACTAATTCCGTCATTAGCTTCGGAATCCCCCCCCCCCCCCCCCCTGAGACGTATTTTACATTTGCACAATTTCGTGCGCAATTTATCGAAATATTTGTGATTCTTTTCGTTCTGTTGCAGGTGAGTTAAATTGGACCGACTCAATCATAAAATAAAGGAAATTGCAGCGAAATTTTCGCAGAAGAACGAAGAGGAAATAATAGTCGAATTTAGTATCGACTTCTTTCGCCGCTGCGGCTTCCTGAAACAATTTCTGCGAAACATAAGTATATTTTTACGTTTATGTTATCGTCCGTTGCAGTTTTACCGGTTACGCGATTTGCTGTTCTTTTTACGTTTTGCGCGAACGTGTTGATATTTATGTTTCGTAACAGATTTTTGTTTTGTACGGGCAGTCATATTTAATACCGTAAGCTTTATTTATTTGATTTAATGGTAGCAGTACAGAAATATAGAAAATTTTTAAATTAAACTCATAAAAATAAATAATAAAAATCCGCGGTCGTCCGCACGAAACTTACTTATACTTAGTTATACTACATTTTTCAAAAAAACTTTTCAAATGAAAGTTGTTTAAAATATCAATATCTATAATTTATGTAAGAATATTTTTTTCCGTAACGTGAACGGTTTTCGAGATATGGAAAAAAGTGATAAGAGTAAACCATCACTTCCGGTTGAGAGATTGCGTCCAAAATAGGACGTTTTCCTCCTTGCTACATACAAATGTTAAGTTTAAAGTTTCAGAGCTCTAGCTTTAATCGTTTGGACGCTAGAGCGCGCACAGACACACAGACACACACACACACAGACACACACACACACAGACACACAGACGTCATTCCGAAAATAGTCAGAAACGATTCAGGGGACCTCAAAACGCGTATATCCGTTAAAATCTCGAGGTCGAAATTTTTCATGATTCCTATACTTACTTATACATAAAGTATAAGTAAGTAAAAATAGTGTCTTGATGAAGCGTTAATATTTTTTATAATTTTAAAGACATTATGGAAGGTTTAGTCTTTAATTTTATATATAAAAACTACTTATATATAAAATTAAATCAATCATGCAATCATCTCATTTTCGTGCATCCGAAAACTGTCTTAGATTTGTGGCTTTTACTTATGCATCGAGTAATATCAATGAATTATAGTTAGTGTCAATGACTACTAGAACTAGAAATTTAATGAGCAGTGCAGCAATATAGATTGATAAATATGTAAAACAGTAGATGTAGATATTTATGCATATACAAATGAAAAAGAAATCAGGAAAGTTGTTGATGGAATGTGGTTTCAGGAATACTTTTAAATTTTTCAAAAAGTTACGGAAAATCATTGTTTGAAGAAAGAATATAGTGTTCTTGAAATATACCAACGACGACTTGAAAAATTGGAAATGAGGTATCAGGCATGCCTAATTGAATATAAATGTGTGATACACAATCCGAGCAGTCCCATCGATATTAAATGACTAGTTTTATTCAATATCTGACACCATTACCCAAAATATAAATTGCGAAGTGTTAAAAATGTAAACCCTAAATCATTTTTCATTAGGCAACCAATGCTCAAGGAATTTTGTCAATGATTAAATGTACAAAACAAAAGCTCAACTGGGCTCGCGATATTCCCTTGAAAGTTATGAACCATTTGCCCGTCAGAGCACCTCGCACATTCCAATATTTGTTCCTAGTTTCCCCATCTGAATCTTGCTATTCTTCTTTCCTCTTCTTCCGTCTTTTCCCCTTCCAGATATTTTGAGCTCCTACCAAATACTCTTATTGCTTTGTATTTTTCGTTATAACTTGAATTTATTATCTTTCTTTTCTTACGAATAACTGATTTTATGAGCTTATGCTCGTACATAGTTCCAATGGCTTAGTTGTTAAATTAATTAAAGATGTTTAAAATTACGTAATTAGTATTTTCATATAAAGAAACAAAAATACAAAAGTAATTTAATAAATTCTGACAATGGATATATACATCAGACCAGCTTATTTAATTTAATAGGTGTATGTTAGGTTAGTTCTGTAACACTTACCGTGTGAACGTTACACTACACGCTTCATGGTGTTTTCTAGTAGATCTAGGAGTATAAATGACTTTTTAATTTCAACTTTGGTGATATCTCACTGATAGTCTTTTGAAGAGAATATCTTCAAAGCTAACCTTAGCTAGAAATACTAAGTTTAACACTTTTCTTTCTTTTCTTTTTTTAGATTTCTATTGAAGATGGTAACTTAGTTAAATACGTTTATAGATTTGTTTAAATCAAGTGTGGTAGGGTTTTCTAAATTTGTAATTTCTTATTTTTAGAAATATACCATGTCAAAATTACAGAAAAATTAGTAAAATTTGTTTATTTATGGATCTGTTTAATTAATGCTCATAACACCTCGGGGATCGCAAATAATTCGTAAATCTATTGACGGTAATGTCAGGCGGTCTGAGATTGGAGCCTTACATAAGGGCGTACCCCAATGCCCAGTCCTGGGACCAACACTATTCCTTTATTTATAAATGACCTTGCTAATTAAATATAAATGCAGCAACTCTTGTTGCACATGATGCGTCATCTGCGTTGCACCACAACAACCTCGCTGAAATACAGAATATTATAAATAACATTAAAAAAGTAAATACCTTGTTTGATGCAAATAAAATTTGTCTGAATTTAAGTAAGACTCAGTTTTTAAACTATAAAGATTATTTCAATTTTAATATTACGTTGGAAAACATTATATTAAATATGTACTGATATACCGATTGGTAAATAAATTAAAAAAATTCTATTCTATGCTTGTAATAAAAGCAAATTGCAGAAAATTAAAAAATACCTGTATTGCGATATCAGTAAAAGAGTTGTGTTTCATATTACGGCAACATGCTTCTCTATTATATCTCGAAGACCCACAGTACCCCTAGCACGAATCGCTACATTTGTATTTTCACAATTTAATTTCAAACTTAAATTGAGACCTGGAAATTACGACAACAAATATGATGTTCTTTCCAAGTGTTTGGTTATGTCGGCCTATGAAATAATTATGGTATTAAGAAACACGAAATAATAATTCCGTGATACAATAAAACGATTTATGTTATAGAATTTTAATGCATTTAAATAATGTATAATAATGAAATATGCTCAATGGTAATACAACTCATCACCATCACCATCAAAACTCATACGAATTTGTTTAATGAAAGATACACAACGAAATGCAGTATTTTATGTGAACTTCATAAGAACAGCCAAATACAGCGCGGTGGCTTTTGCTTGTTCTCCCATGTTGTAATTAATGTCCGCACTGCGACAAACTTCATAACAGACCGCATCAAACGCCGAATTTATTTCGAATAAAAACCCATTTTTACGACCCCCGAAATGAAAATGCGACCGTTCCCGTACAATTTCGCAATAATGGACCAAAGCCGACTAGAAAAAAAATGTTGCTCGCATTTGCATATAAATTGTATGTGTTGCGTTGGTGCCGCGCAGGTAAAAGGTGTTGCCGGAACGATCGGGCCATTAAAATACGACCAATTGAGTGCTAAAAATAATATAGCAGCGGTACGTTAAAAGCAAGACACGGTGAAATTCGTATAGGAACTGTATCGCATCCGAAAATAATTTATAGGCGCAGATTTAATTACCCGATGTGAACTTTGGGAAGTCGACGTGGCTTCGAGCAATTACATTGTTGACGTGCAGTGTACGCTTCTAAAATTAATTTCTCACCATGGTCGCCCCCTATGCGCACAGGTATGAAGTTAAATTTTATATGAGCTTTGAAAGCAGCACTTATCGCTCAGTGTCACTCAAATTATATTCATTAGCGATATTATTGTGCACTATGACTGCATTATTGAATGAAGCCGATCGTTTGTTCTTAACTATGCAGTATTATTAATATGTAGTAAGTTCCAGATTTTATTACATTTTCAACACGTGTTAAATATCATGAAAAAACTTAATAACTTCATCAAATAAAGTACAGTTACAATATAGTTTTGTACAAATTTATAACATTATCATTATGTGAATTTCGACTAAGAATAAATTGTAATTCAAATAGCAAGATAAAAATAATTAGGCCTTCTTTCAACTGAAACCTAAGCGAGGTACTTAGTAGATTCATTCATTTTCATATGGAGCGTATATGTTGACAATGTATGGCCATCGGATGCAGCTAATCATTAGGTAACATGAATGTATATTCAGTGCCTGTTAGGTACATGTAGTTGACCAAACCAATGTCGCACCCTCTTTAAATATTAGAAAGAACACACAAATGTACCTTTGAATGATCCTTAAGAAAAGTTGCGGACCAAAGAGAACGAAGTCAATGGTGTCCTGAAAAGTCGTACATTGGTATGGAATTTGATGCCTGGCATTTGAGGCTTGTGTGGAGCGAGATGGGGAGGTTTGAGGCACGTATGAAATAAGTATGTGGGAAAACGAGAAAGGCAAATGAAGCAAACTTCATATCATGGCAGAAACTAAACTTCGCGGGCGTATGACTATTTGAAATAACTGTATGAAAAGTATATTGATATATGGGGTGCGAACAAGAAGAAATTATAAGCTACTCCTCTGAAGGTCCACCTAGGTCAACACATGGTCCTGTAAGAATCATGCAGGAGAAGATTGGAGTAAAGGAGGTAAGAAGGGTACAGTATTACCCGGGGTAAATGTTAAAGAAAGACAGAATGAACAATTAAACCAAATGGCGATTTAAGAAATAAATACGAGAAAGAGTCCGCAATGTGGGATAAAAAGATAATATATGTTTGAGACAGCAGGTTTAGGAGGTAAGGTATGAATAGTTTGAAATTGGATCATTGGAACGCAAGGAGGAGAGTAGCTGAAAATGTACCATAGTGAGGTTTATGTGTAAGAAAATATAAAATTATATAGAGTAGAAAGGAACGAATTAGAAGAAGTAATTTGCCAATAAGAGTTATTTATTTAATAAATTAATCAAAGATATGATCAAACAGCAAAATACATATCAAAGTGGAACATCTCTATTCATAAATCATCACAACTCTGATCAAGATCAATTAAATTAAAAGATACGAATATCTCAAAAATGACACTATGCACATTTTTTAATAGCCACCAAATCTTAAATTAAGATCTTTGCCATTACAAAAAAAAACGATTTGCCAAACTCGTTACAATTAGCTACTGTCTCGCCGACTGCATCTTCGTTTGAACCCAATTTTCCATAAGTCTACGTTTTCATGTTGTGGAACAGAATGAAATCGCAGGTCGGTGGAATACTGTCGGTACGGCAGCACTTCGCAGTTCATGAAATTTGGCCGCGACGATTCTGGATGAATGAGTTGGTGCGTTGTGGTGATGAAACAAGAAATGTCATTGACCTTTCCAATGATTTTCTGAGTAACGTCTGCTGGGCGACCTGGGCGCTCCTCATCCCTCACAGTTGCCATAGGTGGTGTATAAGGTGTAGAAGAATCTTTATAGACAAAATCCAATGTCACTTTTATTTCTACGTACATTTTTTCCATCCAAGAATAAAAAGGGAATTAAGGGTCGATATTGTCCCTTTGTATCGAAAAATACCAAATGCGTTTAATATATATATATATATATATATATATATATATATATATATATATATATATATATATAATAAGAAGTAGCAACGGACAACAATTATGACATCCGTGAAAGTTAAAATCAAAATTTTCCATTAAATACATAAATGTTGGGAATCCATAATTTTAAAATTTATTTTTTTAATAATTACTAATATTTATGAATACCGAAAATTTCGATACAATGCTATGGAAGAATGAAGCTAATTTTATTACATACTGTTCTTTTAATCAGCGGAATGGCCATTATTGTATTGTATCGTGCAACATAGATTTAGCATAAAATTATTGATTATAATTTGAATAGACCAACAATATTACAAATCGATTAAATCGGAATAATTTTTAACACTTTCTTTCGAATGATTACCTTTTAGTTTCCCTTCTTCGCTCATACCTAAGAAATAAAATCAGATATAACTTAACATTTTTCACACTCTAGTAATTAGAGAAAATTGGCCATTTTGGAATCAACATCTATAGCAGTGTCAACTTCCCTCAGCAACACCGCCTATCTTCAAACGATGAGACTTACTTACTTACTTAATCCACCCTCTTGGATTTTTAATTTTCTACGGTTTTGTATTTTATGCATTAGTAAGCATGTGTGTGTTCATTGTTCTGTTGTTATTTGGTTATTTTTATTACGATTTAATGTGTTTCCTCTCGTTTTCTAAGTATTCTAGTATAAGACTAGATTTAAAAAATATATGAGGTTAAATAAGTACAAAGCAATGAAAATGTCACTTGTATCATATGAAAACGTCTACGTCACTTACAAGTCGAAATTAATAACTTACAAACAAATGAGATGATAAGAGATGTTAATAAACGTCAGAAAAACCAATCTTAGCCTGTTACTCAAGTAGCGGAGTATCAACAACAAACGGCTGTGGAAGCGATCAAAACAAAATTTGCAGCGGATATATAAAATGAACAAAGTAAAAAGGAAAAGGCTTAAACTGTGAGTTAATTTTGAAATCCTAATGAGAATATTATCCGTCCGTCAGTAACATAAGCAATATCGTCGAACAAGTACATATATCAACCAGACGAACTATCTCAAACTAAAAAAATACAAAAACGTCACAACGAAAATATCATAACAATTTATACACACATCTTCTTCATTATTTTTGATTTTTATTTGGTTTAGTTTAAATTTTCAATATTAATTTGTAAAATCATTTATCTTTTTTTGTAAAAATGTTTGCGGTTATGCTCAATTTGAATTTTGATGTAACAACTGTAGGTATCCTACATTCGGCGATACTTTTAGTGTCGACTGCCAACTGACATGTTTAGTTTTAAATTAAAACTTTTATATTAATAATCTAGTGTTTCTTTGTAATATGAATCGCTACATGTTATCATCATAAACAATCCACTTTATGCAAAGTTAACAAAAGTCATAATAATAATAATATTTATTGGTCTTTGCTACATAACAGTAGTTAAGATAAGTCATACATAAATAAATACACAAAATCATACATAAGGAAAACAATGCTAATCAAACAGTACAGCTACGGCTTGTCAGTTAAAAATTCACTCACACTATAGTAGCATTTATGACCCAGAAACCTTTTCAGTTCAGATTTAAATGATTTGTAAACTTTGATATTTTTAATTTCATTAGGTAGTTTGTTGTATAAAGTAACACTGGAATATATCGGGGAATTTTCATATTTTGTTGTATGATGTTGATTAATGCGCAAATGATTAAAGTTACGGGTATTGTAATTATGTGTTGATGATGTGGTTTCGAAGTTAGGAAGGCTCCTTTTTACATAATTAACACATTTAAAGATATATATGGACGGCACAGTTAAAATGTTATTGTTAATGAAATATAACTTGCAACCGTCAAGTGGTTTAAGATTAAAAATAAGCCGAATTATTCTTTTTTGTTGAATAAATACACTACATATATCAGTAGCGCAACCCCACACCATCACATTATAGGAAAGATGAGAATACGCCATTGCATAATAAATATTTAGAAGAGTAGGTTGATCTACACTAGCTTTCATTTGTAAAATTGCAAAAAAAGCCCTGTTTAGCTTAGCGCAAACATTACGTATTTGTTGAGACCATCTAAGTTTATTATCTAAAATTGTACCAAGGAATTTGGACGTTTCAGAGAACACGTAGACAACATTATCGAGGGAAAGAAGACAGTTTTCTGGCAATACTTTACGATTATGAAAATGCAAGAACGACGTTTTATCTTTATTTACGATAAGGCGGTTTTTAAGACACCATTCATAAAATTCGTACAAAGTTGTAGAAGCATTATCTAATAGCTCTTCTTCTGTGTCAGCTGAGATTATAAAAGACGTGTCGTCTGCAAACATAACAACAAGACCTTTCGTTATTGCTGATGGCAAATCATTGATATATAATAGGAATAATAGAGGGCCGAGAACAGATCCCTGCGGTACCCCTAGTATCATGTTAAATTGATTGGACACAGTATCATTAATCTTTACCACTATTTACCGTGAAATGAAAATTGTTAGCAAAAATTTGTCTATTGCAACTAAAGTAGAGAAAAACTTCGAAATGCTGGTACAAAATAAACAGCAATTGGTATTATATGAAAATATTCCTCACAAATTATTCTAATCTTCAAAATAAATTTGCTAATATGTTGATGTTAATTTCCCATAATTGCTTTTATTTTAATCTTTAACCTCGGAGTGAGAATGTTTTGAGCGAATTTCGGCAGATTGAAAGAAGGCTGCTTCAAGCGGCTAAGTAAAATCAACTCACAGAGGCTAGAAATATTCAACAATGTAATGAGCAGTGAATAGTGATGCGATATCCAATGCATAATGCAATAAAGGAAAGTTCAAGATTTCTAATAACCATTATCGCTCGATTAATTTATGTGTACCTATCCGACGTTATGCCTAATAAAGCACACATACGCTTCGCCACTTACTCGTTATGCTCCTAACCGGCTTATATCTTACTCCGCAACCAGTGATCAAACGGTGCGCGTCCTAATATCTCATCGTGCGTTAATGTGTATGCACTACACGCTCATTAAGTGCCAGTCGTACAACAGCAGTAAACTAGCTAAACAATACGCGTGGGCGTCTGCAATTGCTTAACTTTGAGATTCTCGCACACGATCCTTACGGTTCAATTTTATCGCCTAGGTTTAATTTAATGAATTGTATGACACATAGCGCTTTAATTCACGTAGTTCTATTGTTAAGAATGTTGTCGACATCGGTGCTACACTTTTAATACAAAGAATATTGTTTATGTGTTAATTGTCCTTATTTTCAGGAAGGACTTTAACAGTTGCAGCTATCATACTGTTTGCTCTTTGCGTATTCCTAAATCCTTAAAAACATAAAAAGTAGATGCAACTTGCGTCTCAATTAATATTTAATAATTAATTGAAAATTAAGGAAAACTTGGTTTAAAATTCTGGGTATTCAGCGTGCATGCAAGAACTCTGCAATTTGTTTCTTTAAAAATTGTGACGTAATTGAAGTCCAACATATATTAAATAAAGCCGTAATAACGTTTGTCACAGTTAAAGTATGTCAATTTAAATTTCGGTAATTGAAAAACAACCAAAGCGTCGAGTACTTAAATGAATGCTCTCTCGAAACCTGGAGTAAATGGCAAAATATATATCTTTCAATTGTTGAGCGCTACCTTTTTTCCGTCACAACGGCAGCAGCGGAACGTATCCATCGAAACAAAACCGACGATAAAAATGGTTCGTATTCAGTTTCAAACGGCCAATTGCTATTTCGGTTTCTTGCGCTAAATGAGCGTGTAGACGTTACACGTACGCGATTGCTCGAAAATTGCACCAGTAGGTGTCGTATAAACTTGCGCAACTGTGCATGCGGTGCTTTAGGTAATTTATGTTTCGGATTATTTTGAAGACAATGTGAAACGGTTTTAATAAAACAGCTTCTGGATTACAACACTTGAGTTTAGCTCGAATTTTACTGAATTGTTAAACGGGACTGAACATTTACGTACTTACGTACTTACATGCGTACTTACGTTCTCTAAATAATAATAAGCTAACAGGAATTGTGTGCCGTTAAATTAATGATACTCTGTGTACAGCGGATAACTAACTTATTTCTTTAAATCGTTTCTTATCAATTATTTTAATGGAAAAATATGCAAGTGCATATTCCACTACATATATAGTCCTCCAGTATGAAAAATATTAAAACGTAAAACTATTGATAACTTCGTCGTTGCGTCTGCTTAAGAGTCGATCGAAAATTAACTCTAACTAGTTACATGTGTTGTTGATCACTAAGTTAAGTTGAGAACATACTGCAGATGTTCCGTATAATATCAATCTATGATGGCTTTAAATTCATTAGAGCGGGACTATTGGATGTTTGCGGGAGAAGTGAAGGAATAAGTCAAAAATACTCCTTTCGGGTAATGGGTCGAAAAATCTGGAAACGCGCACGCACATACGCGAAACGGACCGCCCGACCGTATAATACGGGTTTTCTTGCTCGCTTTCCTTGTCGTCCCCGTTTGAATTCCACCAGGACTATGTAAAATTGTACCACTTTTTCCCGATGGACCCTAACGTTGTCGTCCACGCTACGTTAACCATACAACGAAAATACGAGCGAAATATTTCTTTTTACGACTGCGTTTTTTAAGAAATCATTCGGGAAAAAAAAACTGAAACGGGTGCGTTTTGTCAAAGGCAAGATATTATTTTATTTTGTCAGATTCAGTTGAAATTATATACATGATTTCAAATACTCTCATTCATGTGACCTATTTAATTAACAGTAGGCGGATGGGAAACACTATTTTTGCTATTAATCCGTTTGCATTTTTCTCAAATGATTATCAAAATTAGTAAATGTCGTTCTTTAGTGTTGTGGGATAACACATACACCGACATTTCATTCGCACTTTTAGGACCTCGTCAAGCGTAGTGACTTCACATGATGTTCCTATACTTGGTTTAGCCTAAGCAAGTCGTAAAATGCATGTACGGTATCTTATACATAATACGCTAATTTCAGTCTTATTCTATATAATTAATCTTATAGGAAAAGTTGGCTTTTATTTCGCACTTGAAGTT
Source organism: Geotrupes spiniger (assembly GCA_959613385.1). NCBI lineage: Eukaryota > Metazoa > Arthropoda > Insecta > Coleoptera > Geotrupidae > Geotrupes > Geotrupes spiniger. Next base: position 23,658,040 of record OY390731.1, read on the forward strand.
ACCAAAAGTAGTAACTCTTGCAGGATGTCGCACGAAAAGGATCAAAATCGTGGAAACTCATTTAATCGAATTTAGAATGATGTTATGCAAATAGTGTGAATTTGATGATGAAGGAGAAATCGTCCTACATAAGAGTAGGACGACGTACCTCATCGATTCATTGATGCAAATTTAGTAGTCTAAAAGAATGTAATCTAAGATGCACCAGCTTATAGAATCAAATTTTCTGTCGCGCGTTATAATCCTTCACGGAATTAAGAGATTATAGCATTCTAAATATTACGAAATAAGTGGTGGATATCCTGGATGAATGAACTATCAAAATCATAGCGTCTCGTTTCTGCATTCTATACATCCCAGCTGGTATCAATTCCCAAGTAATTTAGAAACAAATATACTACCAGGAGACACCCACTTCTCTCACTTTTCCACAGGATGTACAGACAAAGCCTAATAAATCCCAACGTTAAAAGAACTTTTTGCACATGAAGTATATATATAATGACTTTGTGGTATATACTCGTACTGAGTATACGTGTTTAGTGAGCGCACTACAGTAGTTAAAGTTATTCGAGGTCTTGATACATAAACCGTGTTCTTAAAATTACTCCAAATGAATCTAAATCGATTTGGAAAGAAACAATCAGCTTGATGTTTCAAATAAAAATTATATGGACTTTCTCGCTAATTTACGCAATCCAGATGAAGTCAAGAAGTATGTTGTGGATTTCCAATACCACGGTAACCAATAGGGACCAGATTACTACAACTCGCAAACTAAAAATGACATCGGTTCTATATTTAAATTTGAGTTAATTGACGACAGCACCATCTCCAAAATTATATCTTCATCCAAGTTAGTGGTCCAGACGCTCATACTTTGTTGTTCGTATATTTTGAGGAGCATTGTTGTCATCATAAATAGTTCTATAATAAAAATATTCCCAGATACTCGGAAACACGCATACAAGTCATTCATGTACCCACAGTGGTCCGAGACATTTCACTATCTTCAATTTTGTCAAAAATATTGGAAATATACAGTTACGACATCATGAAGAAGACAATGGCATTTTAGTAGCACATTAAAGTATTCACAGTTGCGCAACTACTTTGTTAGATATTACTGACAGCAGTATATCAGCTCATTGATTTCAATAAGACGTTCGACACTGTGGATACCTATTTGACTTCTATTTTATACTATTGGTTTTAAATTGATCTGACGACGCTATTATCCTTTTAAATAGCTTCTTAACAACATAACGTAATCCGTAAAAATATGTTCCACAGGGTCAAGTTCTAGCTCCCTTACAGTGCTCGCTGTATGCTTGCGATTTATTTATGAACATAAAGATATCTTACATGCCACGCAAGCAGCCCCTCCCTCCGTGTTGGGTTTTACATCGGCTTGTTTCAGTGTCGTTCGGCGGTATAGCCGGATTATTCCTCGGGTTCAGTTTACTCTCGGCGGGTCTAGTGGATTTACTACTTCACCATTCGTATGTGGAAACTGACTTAACACATTTTAAACTACACCCCTCGACATATGAGAGCATAGCTCTGATAAGTTACTAATCAATGTTATGCATACTTTACTGTGGCCTAGATGATTTCTAGGAGTAATACAGTGCATAGAAATGATCATGAATTTGATTATTCAATCCATTTTGAAAATTAATATGATAATACGCATTGAAATTTTACGATCGTCTTCCGGTTCACACAAAATAATTCAAATGATTTATGATCTCACATGCCAGAGTAATTGCACATTTACACATTTAATACCATTTCTGGGAAAAATTCAATACAATAAATAAGCTTGGAGTTTATAATTGTTTGTGAAATGTCGCTGTATTACAAATTTGATTGTTCGATGCATTTAATTAATGCCCACATATCTTAGTACTTAAGATGGATCTACGTTAGTTCAATGATACTTAATATTACGGAATCGTACTAATTATTTTAACTTATCTAACAATTTTAATCGCTATTGGTTAAGGATCTATAGAGAAGTACTCTATCTATAAATTTAGCTGCAGCTGTCGTTGTTTTGAAGCTGCACATCTACAACACTGTGCCTGTAATATTGCTGTAATATGTTAGAACTGTGCTCTCGTTGGTTAAGGCCAATACAGTAAAGCATTGTATCTACAACTGTAGCAGTATCTGTAGTTTAGTATTTGTAGTGCCTGTATTGTTACTTTATTGTAGTAGAACTCTCATTGGTTAAGGATCTACAGAAAAGTACTATATTTGGCTGTAGGTATGTTTGTTTTACAGCTGCACATAATATATTAGGACTATGCTCTCATAGGTTAAGGACATTAGAATAAGGGATTGTATTTACAGCTGTAGCTCTATCAGTAGTTCTACGTCAACTGTAAATCTATAATAGAATCCCTGTAATGAAGTTCGCATGCAAAACTTTTTTGACCGTTTTATTTGCCCATTTGTGAAATTTGACTGAATGGTCAACTGCATATATTTGATCAGAATTACTAATTTTTAATAGTTGCAAATGCTTTTGACAACCACTATTAATCTCACTTTTACTCTTCGGTTTTCTTAATTCTCTTTGAATATTTTTTTTAGATTTTATTTTTCAATATAATTTTGTTAATGCGATGTTTCACTTCATTGTCACAAATTGCTTCTTCTAGATTTGCAGAACCTCACTCTGCTAGTGAATCTTCTGGATCGTTCGTACATAATGATGACGATGAAGATTATTTAATTTCTTGTGGTGATGGCTTACAAATGCCCAATTCTTTCCGTTCACTTTTAGGTTTAGAAAATAAACAAGTCTAAGAAGAGCAGTCCAGTTCAGTTTCTTTTTTCCGCACTCTCGATGTTTTTCCTACATATCAGGAGTAAAATTTACCTAGAACTGACTGAGTTCAATTTTCTCGTTTCAATTTAATAGCCAATTCTCTACGCCTAGCTATATCTTTTGAAAAATATTTCATCGTAAAACGCTAGTCTCTTCTATTTAAACTCGTAATTGCTCAACAGCCTACCATTTTAACAACTGATGAATAGAGAAGAAATTGTTGATCTTTCCATCGCCTCAGGTGTCGTTATTCAATAAATTCTCCCAGTGATTGCATATACAAATCTTTTTTAATTTCTATATTTCTCATCTTACTGGTCCGTGTAGCTCATTTCGACGGCTTGCAGCTTGGTGTTCTGTTTTATTCTCAAACATATTCAGCCTTGTCCTACATGGCTCTTGTTTATGAAGTTTTATTCATCCGATAGTATTATTCATCGTTTTACTTATTCTGTTGTGTCCTCTTACTGTTGTCATGTGTCCTATATTTCTATTCTAAAATATTTAAGTATTTTGACTTGTACAATGTTTGTTCCTTCTATCAGGATTCCGCTTTTTGTTCTCCTATTCTCTCAATATCTCATTCCATATTTCCTGGTTAATCTGTTCGCATCCTTCCCTGCCATTGCCACTGCATCATCATCGTATTTCGCATTTACCACCTTTCCATTCAAACTTTCCCACGTGGTGCTTTATCAATCGCTTTTTCTACATCCATAAACCATAGTACAGCTTTACTATTTTGTTTTTCTCTGTTATCTGTTCAAGTTCTAATTATCATTATATGCAATAATTATTCCTTGTGCCAAATTACATAATCACCTTGTTTGCATAATAACATGGCTTATCCGGCGGAAAATAATTCATGACACTATATTATTTTCATTACATAATAACAACCGATTATACGCCGGTGAGCTGAATGTTATCGTCGATCAGATTAAATGTTTGCATGTGCGCATTATCTGCAAAATAAATAACGTAGTAAACGGTGCGTAATGGGCAACGGCGCCGCAAGGACATACCCACCACAGTTACAATGAAAGTAGGGTGACATATTTCTCAATGTCGTCCGATAAGAGATGATTGTTTCCTTGCATAGTTTATATTGTACGTTATTGACATAAATTTCGATATAATGGCTCCTATATAATTATCCGTCACTAAAAAGTTTGAGTTAATTGGCTTCTTTAGCTTATGGTATTCCTGAGACTGAATCTTATTAATTTACTGGTAATCTACTGGTAAACCAATAACTGACTGATTGCGTCGAAATGTTAAAAACGTCAATTTTTCGCAAAATGCCTGGTCTCAATTTGAATTTAATTAATTAATATACCCTCATAATTTTAATTATATTACATATTGATACGCCATCGTTATGTGTAGGTATATTAAACATACTAATATTGAAATTGCTGCCGATCGATTTCGAATTTTATTCGGCCCTTTGTTTATAAATCCGGGCATTAACAATATTTAGCGCAATACAATTGTTGAATAATGATGTATTTGAAAATTTAATTGTAAATCGGTACAAAGCGACGGGCTTGATGATGATATTCAAAATTTTTAATGAAAGGTTTCACTAAATAAACTATATCGCATTTGCATACCTTTTTTTTTAATATGTATTGACAAACTATAACCTTTGTGCATACATTCGAAACAATACATTTGCTATAACATTTACGTTCATGTATGGTTTACAATATCGAGCATATAGCGTGATATTTTAATCACGTGATAAAGCAGCTATAAAAACAAATTGTCATGCAGAAACTGAATCAATTACATAATTATCCTTATGATTAACTATTATTATACATTATTAAACAACTAAGCTGCACCTATCACCAAAACTATACCACCCTGCCGTGTCATCAGGGCAAACTCTCAAGATTTATCCTGCTACTTACGTATGGAACGAAAACTAAAGAGAACAAACGAAAACTACACATAAGGTTCTTAATTATTGTGTTATAAAAGAATTCTATTAATTTTTTTGTTATTTTTTTTTAATTTTCTGTTTTCATTTCTCCTCAGGTTTATTTATGGTTGTTGGAAGAAAATTGTGTTATGGTATTTTTTGTCATTCGTATATTTAGTATGTCTAAATTTTCCACCTAATTTGTTTACATAACTCCCCATACTAATTATTGAATGGTTTATTTATTCACATTTGTACTTTCTGCCTCAATTACATTTTTAGTTTTGATAAGCATGGAATGAATAAAAACCAAAATAAAACTCCGGAAAAGCAAAAAATCGAAAAAGTTAACCGAACTGAAATAAATAAATGCGAATAAATGATAATAAAATGAAAGAAACTTATGATGACGAGCAAAGGAACAAATTATGCAAAATAAGTTCAACATCAAAATCAAAATACACCGATAGTATCAATATCATGGCAAAATAGGGAAAATAATAAAATAGAAACATAACTAATGGCCACGCAACATAAATTTATATAAATGTAACTATAAAGCAAATGAAATTGTTAATTGTGAATATAAAAATGAAAATAAAAAAATCATTTTCCGTCTCTCAATATATTATTCTTGATTCTTTGTTACAGATGTTATTTTAAATCCCGATAATTTCTTCTAAAATATCAATAATTAAAATCAGCAATATCAGATACTTTCACTCATGTATAAACTAACATGTATATTCCATCCAATATTTTCTACTCAAGATCCAGTATACAGCGGTCGCTGAAAATAGTAGAAAAATAATGTTTCTGAAAATGCCCATGAGCGAACTTTCACTCGAGGGACGCAAAAATAATAACCTCATCCACTCGATCGACGTTCTGTCGTTGACAAGCAAAAATACATCTGACAGCTTGTCTTCCAGTAACTAGGAAGTTCAGCTCCCGCCGCGAACCTCTTACGAAAATTACATCACACTATTTCATAAGCCGGATTTACAGGCGTCGTCAGTAGCGCCGCCGGATTTTTACGAACCCACTGCCGCGTCGCGAAATTCAATATTTTCGTGCCGGCGTATGAGTGCACACGTACACAACATACAAAGACGCCGGCGAGGAATCCGCGGCAAAGACAGATTTAAAACTTATAAATACGGCCAGGAATTTTATATTGCATCAACTCGAGGAATTTTCCGGAGTTTAATATAAAGAAACCGGCTCAACGTTGCATTTACATATTATATTTCCGTCGACTGGTATGAATATTTTGTACGTTTTTGTTAGGTACGCGTTCATATGAGTGCTATGTGCATTGTGTTGTATTGTTAGCCGAGGCTGCAAAAACGTCACTACAGATTTTAGAAACGAATGGAAATGTAAAAAAAATATAATGCGTGAATGACAGGGACTTTTAGTTCAGAATTGCTGTAATTCAAATATCATTAATCCCACCTTATTATTATCATCCTATAATTAACGTATCAACATTTTTTAAACATTATTCGTCATTCATGCACCAAAAATGTTACATAAATATACGCCCGAGAATCATTTCTAAAAAGTTCATTCCCATGTTTAACCCTTTGTGAAGTTTTCCATAATTATTTTCACGTTCTTTTTTGCTACAATAACAATTCAATACTTTCTGTTGATATGGTGTCTACTATAGTAGATTCAACAGTCAACAATATAATGTCGTAGTAACTAAAACGTAGCAGGACAAAATATCATGAAGAATATTTAAACACATCCGCCAACGTAAGGTAATTAAGAAATATTGCACAATTATTTCTCTGATTTTAGTATCGGAATGCGTATACTTCACTTTAACTTTTCGAGGGGGCACATTGGAAACAATACATGGATTGTGTAATTGCCCGCTCACGTAAATATAGTAGTTCCTGTACATCGTAGTTTTTTTAGGAAAAAACCCAGAATGAAAATTCAAAATTGAATTGATGAAAAATACACACAATCGCGATGGATTTATGAACAATTTATACCATGACCACAAACATCAATTATGCAATGAAGAAAAGGAAAATGATGTATACAGCGTGTGTATGAATGACTTCTCCAAACTTTAGTCGCATTTCTAATCCTTAAATTAGCGATAATAATTCCTGTAAACATTGTCCCGTAAAGACTAATTCAAAAGTATAGTCACGTATAAATGTCATGATTATTCAAAAGACTGTTTATGAACAATTCTCATTAGTGCTTATTATTTTTATGGATAGCTACATGATATCCGTTTTACTCCTGTACAGGTAAAACTAATGTTGAGGTCATCGTCGTTGCCTTGATGCGGCGTTGGTGTATCGCTATTTCGAAAATCCATCATAAAAAAATATTGAACAAACAAATCAAAATTGCAAATTGAAAGTTTAAAAAACATATAATATTGCAATAAAATTTGCATACAAATATCAAAATTGTCTATAATACAAAATGTCAAAATAAATTTAAAATGCTAAAAAAATTAAGAAAATAACAAAAGTAAAATAAATAGCTATTATTAAAAAAAACATACTTTCAAAATTTTTAATAAATCAACAATGGCACAAGTGGAGGACTAAAGTTTCTGAAAATTAAAGAAATTACCTTCAAATTCCGTAAAATAAAAACTTAAAATTTGTTATCAATTTATCAATATATCATTTTCATAACATTCTGAAAAATTGACAAACAATTCGCTAAAAAAATAAAAATTTTTGTTACTGACAATCATAATTTTGTTAAATAAAATAAATTGAAATAATGGGAAAAATGTTAATAACTATCAACATGTTTCAAAATATCAAACTTACTATCTCAAAAATAAAACAAGTTCAAAAATGTAAAAGTGCGAATAATTCCGGAAAAATTGATAAAAATGTTAAACAAAATGCTTCCAATAATGTGAAAAGGTCGCGCAAATGTCAAAATTCAGTAAAAAGCAAAAAAAGAAACGAAGGTGCAAATAAAATATTAAAATTTTGTAAAATTGTCAACATCGTGATCACAAATGCATTCGCATAAAATTAAAAAAATATCTCATTTTTCAAAAAAAAATCTAAAAATTGCAAATTGAAAGTTCGAAAAACACTAAAAAAATAAAAATTGCAATAATGTGAAAATTGTGAATTGATGTCAACATTTTTCAAAATATCAAAAATTGTATAGTCTACAGAAATAAAAGAAGTGCAAAAAAGTCGAATAATTTAGTCAAAATTGACAAAAATGTTCAAAACATACTTCCAATGATATGCACAAAATTGTAAAGCATCAAATGTATTGCATAATTTTTTTTCTAAAATTAAAAATTATAAATATTTAAAAAAATGCAGACAATGGCAAAAATTTTTAAATTTTCAAAAAATACTTTAACAATGGCAAGTAAGTAGACAAATGTCTAAAATGCAAAGAAAATTTAAATTGTAAATAGTTTAAAAGTTTGAAAATGTAATAATAAAATTTGCATAAAATTTTCAAAATTGTCTAAAAAACGATAAAACTTAAAATTTGTTATCAATTTATCAATATTTTCATTTCCACCTTATTATTATCATCCTTTAATTAAGGTATCAACATTTTTTAAACATTATTCGTCATTCATGCACCAAAAATGGTACAAAAAGATACACCCGAGAATCATTTCTAAAAAATTCATTCCCATAAAATTTTCAAAATTGTCTAAAAAACGATAAAAATTCAAGCCAAGTGTTAAATTAAAATAAATAGAGATTAATTTTTTTTTAATTCAAAAAAATTAATATTAAGAAATCGACGATCGCAATTTTGAAAATAAAATAAATTGTAAATAATGTAAAAAAATGTAATGAGTTTCAACATTTTTCAAAAAATCAACAATGGGCAGAAATGAAGTGAATATTTCCAAAAATTTATGACTTGGCTACATACGAAAAAACCGCTAAAATTTGTTATCAATTTTATTATCCTGAAAAAAATTAAATTCTGAAAAATTTACAATTACAATAAAGTTATGTCAAAACTGTGAATAACTGTAAACATTGGTAAAAATATGCCAACATCGAAAAATATCAAAAGTTTCCAAAAAAAAGTGTTATCACTGAAAACACTAAAATTTTAAAAAACACAAATTTAATTAATTGGTATAGGTCTTGATCCATTTTTTTAGTCATCTTAGAATTGTTGATAGATCGAGTTGATTAACCTTGTTGGTTGGGATTGAATTGATGAAGCTCGGTTCAGTTCGATTGATGAAATTAGTTTGAGTTGCGTTTAGTTTACGAAGCTGTATTGTGCTGAGTTGACTTTATGAAGGAAAACGGGGTTGGGTTAACTTGAGTTGATAAATATATGTCAAGAAGATTAAGTCGGTTGAGTTGCATTGACGACATTAATTTTAGTTGAGTTTACGAATTGGTTTTGAGCTGTGTTCATGAAACAATATTTGGTCGAGATGAGTTTCTGAAAATGTTTCATATTCAGTTAATGTTGCAATGGAACGTGTCAGGAACGTTATTGGGGCCAATAAACTCAAGAAAAGAGAATCGTTGAAGAGGAAATATCTTATGAACCAGAGAAAAATGCCCAATGCAGAATAGAAGAAATTGAATAAAAAATAAATGATCACAAGTACTTCTTGTTCATTTATTTTTAATGCAGTTGCTGAATAATAATCAATAATCAAGCAATGCCCAGTTTAATATAAGTTTTATCAACGAATATCGAACCAAACAAACACGTACAGCGAATGAAAACTATGCTGGGGTTGATGAATTACTAGATTTGAAGAGTATTGCTGGAGGCAGTGCTATTACAGACGTATCACAATTTATCCTTCGTGCACAATGGGTTCTACGGACAGTTCCCTATTGAGGTACTAGAATGCCAATTGTCATAATCCAATTACATACGTTTCACGCTTCGCGAGCAAGCCATATAACACCAAAAAATATTACTTTCCAAACTGTAATTGAAAATGCATAAGTTTTCCGAAATCCGGCTTTCAAGTGATTTCGAAAATCTCTTGTATCTTTTTGTAACGCTTTAATTATATACATCACAGTAAATCAAATTTCACATATTTGATTTCATATGATAAGTTACGATCCGTTTAAATCATCTTATGTATCTTTGTCGAAACATTAATGGTCCATAAAAATGCTGCAGGTGATAGCTACAAAACAAAGACACAAATAAACGGATGAAGGAGACGGAAAACCTTAAGCTAAAGCCTACTTATCATATGTGAAGGGAACAACAGACATAATCAGCAGACTCTTACCCAAGGAGAATATCGACACAGTTTTCAAACCGCATTTAAAAATAGAAGCCATGTGAAACAAAAAGACACGTGATCATCCCTGATGAAACACATGATAGACACTGGACATAATATAGATTTTGGAAGCACCAGAATCATCAGAACCATCACCAATAGAGAAACCAGTCATGCACATCCACGCGAAAAAAATGTGATATAAAGATGGACGAGTAACTTCCAAACTTCCAAGAATCAATTTTTGTATATCACTATGACCGTGAAGACCAACCTGAGGATTGTAAATGTGGCTTTGCCTAAACATCAAAACGACTCTTCAAGACCTCTGACGTGCTGTCAATATTATATTGTTTTTTAATTTCAAAAAACCTACCTTTTTCAATTTTGAAAAATTCTGAATTCAAACGATACAGAATCGTTAGTACCCGCACGTTGTCGTCAGTACCCCGAATCAAAAAGAAATTACGAGCTACTAAATGTTTGACATATCTCAATTCTGAAAATGTTCGGGATAGCACTGAGATGTGTGTACGTACCTCGAAACGTAAAAGTTACAATGTTTTTAAAAATTCCAAAAATTTAACTAAATTTTGAATCACTTGATTTTTTATTTGTGAGATTCGTTAGTAGTAACTTTTTTAATAACGATTCCACTTCGATGGCCATAGAGTTCAAAATTTTTTAGAAATTTCTAGTGCCCATCGACTTTTTTCGTTTCTAGGTGCTAATGAAAAACAATTTGTCCTGCGATCTGCATCGCTTGCGGTAACAGAATTTCGAAATTTTCTCAATTGAAAAAATTGGGATTTCCAAAATTTCAAAACCTCAAAACTACTGCGGGTTTTTAATGAAACGAAGGCGATACAAAAGACTACAACCGCTAACGACTACGAATCGGAGGCCGCCTGGACATTTTCAAATTTCCAAAGTAGGGCACGGGTCAAATTTTGTATACACTGTAACTTTTTTGGTTACGGTATAAACGAAAATGAAAGTGGTACAAACGGATACTAACCAAGTACAGTCAACTAGTAATTAAAAATAGAATTCGCGTGCCGAGGCATTGCCAAAGCATTGATTTTCCTATCTATTCAATTCTTATTTTTTACATCTTTGTTTACGAAACATATGTGCAAATGATGAACAAATCCCGCATAGAAAACTTTATAAACTAGTTTTTTCAGTAGATCGATAGACGGAAACAAATGTTTTTTTCTAAAATACTAACAGCCAGATTCATCATTCGGGTCTAAGCCGTTAGTCGGACTAACTCGGTTTGCGCCTGTGCAAAGCTATTCATGAAACATACGCCTTTTTTACGCCCCTATTTACGCCAATATTTGCGCGAAAAGTTAGACCTGCTTGTTGGGGTGTGTAAGTCGTGGCGTAACTGTTGCGTTGTGCTCATTTTGTTAATTTACGCGAATTTCTCTTAACGAAAAGTACTTTTCAGTGCTATACAACATTTTCAGAGTAATCAAAGTAAGTATTAAATCACATTTTACAAATATGTTTGAGTGTAAATTTTTTTTCGGCTACTAATAAGTTGCAATTAGAACTATTTTATTTCATCAAGTTTCCGCACCTGAGTATTATTCTACATTTATAACGTTATAGTAAACATGGTACCGGGTCCAGGGAAGAATATGCTTGACCTGGAGGAGGAATATGGCCAAGGTTATGAGCCAGGGCAAGATATGACTGGGCAACTGCCATTGACAAATATATGAAGTGTCAGATTGTTTCACAATCGATTAGACCCACTACAAGTGCCCGAGGTGAGTAAACACTTTTCAATATGACTAATCAAATTTAAATATTACAGCAATATTATTGTAGGTACTATAGTTTGCCACGGCATATGATTATACGAGCTAATACCACAGCTGGAACACCCTACAATAACAAAAGTTCTTTATCCGTGATGCTACAAGTACTCATTGGCTTAAGATGTGTAGCATCAGATGGCTTCCAAAGCTTAATTGCAGACATTGTTCATGTGAGCCAGTCGACATGTAGTCTAGTACTGACACATTACTGTGCACCTATTGTATAAATGATCCTGGTTATATAATCGGTGTTAAGAAAGTATTTCATGGAATAGATAATATACCAAATGTGATAGGAGCCATAGATTGTCGTGTCGTGTATTGTTGTTGATGCCTCCAAAAGAAGATACACCCAACCATATAAACAGTAAATGCCAAACATCTTTAAATGTACAGGTGTATGTAATGCACAGCTCCAGATTAATTTGGTTAGATGGCTTGGTTACATGGTTTTGCATAATGTGCATTAATGCAAACATTAGTCTAGAGCAGGATCAATTGATTTCTCTGGATGATCAACCGAAGAGGTCGATTACAAATTATAGACATGAATATTCGTTGTAATACGTTCTAACATGCATTCCTTTTTTTTGTATATTTATTTGTACGCATCAGCATTATAAATTATTAGCAGCATTATGTGCTGCGAAAGCGCAACGTGTAATCTACCAAATATGTTTTTATTCTGATTTAATAAATTTGTATTCCTAGCAAGTTTTATTATTTTGTATACAAGCTAAGTTTTCAAAAAAATTATTTAATAGTTTTGTATTAATCCTAATTTTAAATAGACCTTCCAAAATCATGTTTTTTTTGTAAAGAAAATATTAAAAAAATCCAGAGCAGGATTAATCGATCCTTTGGATGATCAACCGCCATCCCATGAAGTGGTTTATATAAACCTCTCACTGGCGTAAGACTCAACCTGTACCCAGTTGATTGCAGTGCAATGCTATTGGTTTACTTATTATTATAGTATTGTCTTTTGTGCAATTAATAACGGCAGTAATTATAGCTTGTGAAACTTATTTTTATAGTTTGAAATAATCCTTACGTCTGTTACGAGATAAAAAGATACAATCAAATATTTTTTATTTATATTCATTTATTTTATTTATGAAGCCAAACTAATTGTTACTTAAAAAGTCCTATCGCCTGCCTCTGCGCCCCAACTCGAGAATTGCGCTCTCACTCTCACACAATTGTCAAGGTTAGACGAATTTTGTCTGGTTCATAATGCGAAACGATGACGTCGTGTATGTCGTCAGAGATTAATTTGCGCCCGGTCTATGCGATTTTCATGAATAGGCCTACACCGTTTATTTAGACCGGTGCAAGACGGGCGTAAATTTTTGGCGCAACTAGCGTTAGTCCGACTAACGTTACACCTCGTTGATGAATCCCTGGGTAAGGTTCTCGTTACCCTTTGCGGTATGTGAATGAACCGCCAGACTAGTTAAAGTCAAAAAAATATCTCGACTATGTGGCAGATAATGGGGCTGCTACTTGATCGCTGCTACTAATACCTTGTAGCAAAAAAATATACTAAATCATCACTAACCGGTCAATATCACCCTCATGAGCGCAAACAAAAACGCCAGGAATATGTACTGTCATATGAGCTGAACTGAAATTGACAAATATTCTTAATAACCAGATTTTGAAGTTCCTTGAAGTTCCTACATATAATATTTTAATTGAAAATGCGAATAAAACGACTTTAAAAATAGGATGAACATTTTGAAGAAATGTATTGGCATAACACAAAAGTGTCGCAATTTACTTCTAATGTAACTTTTTTTTTTCGGTGTCAGTATGTAAAAACCTAACCAAATTATGTTATTTAATTTAATAATAATATTTATTACAGAAGTCTTGAGGAAGGTTTTTTTTTAAATCGGACGAGTGCGCGAATAAATGGGTGCATGAATAAATGGCACTTTGCACTAGTGTTCGTGTGAGCGCTCCGTCGCATACAGAAAAATCTATTCGATCTCTAATAAAGAAGGAAATCCAATTTTCCGACATCATCCATTATTTCTGCCCGCTCTTTTTTCAGCGCTTGCACCAATAAAATGTCGGACGTATTATTATATCACTGAAGCGGGCGCGAAATATAACGCGATTATTGGGCAGGCTAACGTTCCGGTCCGCCGGATGAACGCATTCGTTCGCAGTTTGAAGATAAAAGGGGCAATTAAACGAAGCTTCCACATATCCAAAACTATAAGGGGATGCCGCGGAGCCAGCGACGCCAAACGGCGTGAAACGAAATTGGAGAACGGACGTAATTGAACTCCTACATGACATGTGCTCTTCGGACGGCTGACGGCACATAGGCAGCGCACCAGTGACGTGGATTCTGTGCCAATTTAAATAAATGCATTTGAATAATGCAGCTGGTGATGGTGGGCGCCTAGTTCCCGGAATGTTTCAGCGAATACGGAGCTTAGCTACGCCAGTACCGTACTTCTGTTTTATTTTGGAACTTGTTTGATCGCAGAATAAAATACATCTGATATTATGATTAGTGATATTTAAGATATTTTTCGTTTATTTAAATCTCAAGTTATTTCATACACTGGATGATTCGGTTGACGAATATTAGTTGCCCTCGATTAAATATAAAGATTGGAACCGACCTCGGCCGAATTGGCGGCTATTCGCAGTCGAGGGAATATCATAAACACTTAAAATGGTCGCAATTAGCTCGGTAAATTACATTGTAATTAACTTCGGTAATTGAGTTGTACGCTCCAGCGTGAGGGTTTAGCTGGTAGACGGAAACTCGCAGTTAAGTATACAAGTAAGTAAGTCTACCTACGGGTCCCTTTAACTTTTGTTCAGATTGGGGCTGTACTCGTAGATGAACGGAAGGAACTGCATGAAAGGGGGGCCAACACTGAACGTGCTAGGGTATAAATATACATACATATTGCAATAAAACACAGTAAAGCCGCTAGCAATTTTCAATAAAATTGCAACTGCGAAAAACAGCTTACGTGTTGTTTTTTACCGATGATAATTCCTCGTCGCATCGATTTGACTGTGCATGAAGTTTGTTCCATTTATCAGTTCGAACTTTTAGTTCTTACTACAACGACAAGTTGAAAACCGTGGAAGTATACATGGATGGCTGTCATGCACACGTTGCGGCACCCTTTTTATTGTATATTTTTGCTAACATTTATGTTGAGAATTACTTCGCGCTAGAACTAAGTTTTTTTATGGTTAGATTCTACAGTGACTTTGTGTCACATCACATTTTTTCTTTTATACGAATGTTGCATAGTTACTAGTATATTAATACTTTTATTTAATTTTTTATTTCAATTTTATTTATAATTTGTACAAAGCAACACTATAAGTATTTTTGATTTGTATAAAATATCTTGAAGGAAAGTACCCATGGTAGGTAATCATTTATTCTAATTTATTTCACATTCTTGATCATGGAAGTTGCAGCGCTACAATTTAATATCACAGGTCAGTTGAAGAATAACGCTTATTTTAATCTTTGGCGTAGTTTTTTTAAAGATATATTTAATTTCCTCCCACGCACCCCTTATTATCAGGTATACTACCAGTCCTTGACGTTATATGGAGATTTGTCTGCAATTATTTTGGGCTATGTTAGGGTCAAGATGGCGTCAGTTGTGGCGTCATGGGTGATATATAAAGGCTAAATTGCCCTAGAATGCTAGCCCATGATGGTGTAGATTTTATAATGGTATATTTGAGTAAGGACCGTGGGTCACCAATGCTTCGTTGTGCAAATATATTGCATTTTCACACAAATTGAACAATCGTGAAGGCGTCATATGTATATCGAAATAAACTAATATAGAGCGAAGCTGTAAGTTGTTAGTTATCTCTGTTGCATATTGCAAGTAGGCCTGCATTATGAAATAAAGTCGATTGATATCAAGTGGACCAAAAAATGTTAGGTTGCAATTTTTCGAATAGCTTTATTTTATTTTGTGAGTTTTGAGGGCAGGTCTATCACTAATGTTATATCACGTAACATTTTGAATCCCACTATTCATTCTGCATACAGGCAAACCTATTGCCCCTAAGATTTTGATTTATATATTAAATGGCATTGAAGCTAATTTCGGAATTTTGGGTACGGCGATGAAATATTCATGTTCCGATAAGTAGCTGTTGGTGTGCAAGTCTATATTTTAGCCATATCAATGAACAATTCCTTATATGTAACTAAGTAAAATCAATTTCTTTGATTTTTTCTTTGTTTTTTGGTATACTGATTTTATGCGTTTACCTTCAAACTGTAAGTAACAATTAAAACAGCTCTTTTTTATATTTGCAGCTCAGAATTATATTTTATAATAGAGAATGTCGATAAAAATATCAAGAGGTTTAGATTGCATATATGATCTATTGCAAAACATTTAGAGCATAGAGGAATTTCATACTCTTGACAAATTGTCGTTGTGTGTTTTTGGGATTTAAGGTTTTATTTTCCACCATTTTCGAGTCGCAGTCTTTTCCTTATATCGATAAACTTAGTTCAGTTGTTGTTTTTCTTCCTTCAGCTATTATCCACCAGGGGCACTAGAAATTGCAGGAAAGGAAGCTTTTCTGTGTCTTCTTTTTATAGATAATTCATGCATTTACGACAGCCAAAATAAGCAGGCGATAAAAAACCTTCTTCCACTATTCGCTTGATATACGATCTAGTTTGTATAATCATCTGGTTTGCTAAATCAACCCCTCCCAATGACTCTCTATATGATGCAACCATCTCTGAACAAGGAACACTGATTTTGGAACCACCTTTCAACGATTTTTTGACACATTAGTATTATGACAACTGCTCAATACTCGTATAAAGTATAAAGAACAGTCCATATTTGCTGCACTGAAACACATATTCTTTCAGATTATCCTTGATTTTAGGTAAATTTATTTTATTTTCGTTACAAGCTCGTACTTGGTGTTGCATAATCTATATTCTGTAGTAGTCATCGAAGTAAAAAGCGATCAAAACAAAATGCAATATACTTTTCTCTTGATGTAAAGATTAGTTCACCAAGACTTGCATCTAGACGTTCAATTTGGCGGCCTGTGTAGATATTAAAATCGTACGTTGATCTAATAAATGGATCTGATCTGAGCCACAAACTTAATTACCCTTTAGTTGTATATACTGATTCAAAGACGAACGCCTTTTGAGTCTTGTCATTGATTCATCTATAATTTGAAGCTGACTATCCTGACGGCATTTCTGGAAGGCACCTTTCAATTATTGGACACCATCCTCTATATGATAACTTTTGGGGCACTCTGCTGGTTTTACTGGTGATGCAAAATACATTTTTGAAGAAATTATTTTGAATCTATATATGGATGTATGTACCCAACGAAGGATGACTGGACCAGTGGAGTTTACCTTTATCAGTTTATTTCAAAGAAGTCTTCCTCCTTAATAGTTTATTTATTTGAATTCTTTCATTTTACATTGAGAAAGGTATAAATATAAGAAAGGTGGAAATAATTTTTTGAAACATTGACGGCGTCAATTTGCTTGTATATCGGAGTCTACTATAAATTTGCAATATAGCGACGAAATAATCATCTAGTTCTAACCATAAATTGAGTGAACCAGCTGCGCCTGTATTTTCTTCCGCAGCTTCATTGGTTGGTTGCTGACCTCAGATTGATCATTTGTGTCAGATTCTTCGTCAGAAGGTTCATATGAATCATTATTATTGCCATCAAAAAGTTCATGAGAATCATCACTGTCATCAGAGTAACAAAACAGATTTTCTGCCATCTCACTAAATATGCAGCTCACTCAACGCTCTCGAATAAATTAATAAATGCGGAGGAATCTCAAAATATTTTTAGTCGACGCAGGCACTCATACGAACCAAAGTGTTTAGTCCCGACATGAAACTTAGTCATACATATGTGTACTCGGGAAAGGGTTAAGAGCTTAATAAATTCTTCAAAGGTTGAACAGTGAACAGACTTTCCAATTTATTTACTCAAATCTTGGAGAGATGACTTTCATATACATCATATTTACGGACCGACAAACATGTCAAGAATGTTCCCGTTCCTGAGGATCCGACAGGAACAGACCGCTCAAGTCTTGGTTCTATGAATTTTGACGAACATATTGATCGTCTAGATTAAAATCTGAATTTCGTTTCAATCACTAAAACCAAAAGCATTAACATGTTATTCGCTGATGTAGCTTCCCGCACATAAGTAAATGTGTAATGCTCGTTTAGCTGGACTAATAATCGATTCTTAGGTAAAATCTAGTATACTCATGTTATGAAAGTCGTGCACAACAGTTATCAAACGAAAACCCTTCCTTTCTAGTAGATACTAGTTTAGTAGATACCAATCTAAGAACCACGTTATTATTATTATTTCTCTCTTCAGATTTCCTTAACTTATTACATCACCAAACTCTTCAACTGCATTGATATTTTCCTCAAAATCTTATATTACCTGATCCATTCGGCGATTTATTTTTTAATGAATTTTAAAGATTTGTCTGTTGACTTTTAAAGCCGATGATGTGCTGCTGTTAGTTTGGATGGTGAGTATACCCCTACTAGATCACAGTATAGTCCACTTTTGTTAAAAATACCCATCATATGCTTTTATATATCACTGCGACGACATTCCTAATATAAGACTGTTTTATGGAACGAGTGGATCAATTTGATGTGGTGCCTTTTATTAATAAATCTTAGTTATAGCCTTTTAGTGTAGTTTCATTATTATAGCGGCCAAACCATTAATCTCACTTTTACAGATCTTGATTTCAAGGGACTTGCATCATCATATTCAATAAAACAAATAGTTAGTTCCAAATTAGTTAAAAACACTGGAACCAAACAGCCAAATTAATTATTGTTTAAGGACATTTTAAATTATACCAAGAAGTTTTCTAATCACGATATAGTATATTTTACTAGCTTTTCTTTAATGTAATCAACCTGTCGTTTCATCTGGTTGTATAAAATATGACGATTTTGATTTAATTAAATCGTACTTGATTTCATTCATACGTCATGGTAAGGAAAATGGTGTCAGATATGCCCTGAAGGGGAGAATCTAAACCCACGATAATCGAAGAAGAATTACATTCTAGATAAATACATCAAAATCCTAACCGCATCGGCACGGGAGAATTGTCAACGCATAAAGGAGGGTTCGGTTTGTTTTCAAAGGGCAAGTTGTAACCCGGCAAGTTTTAAGGGGCCCGTCTAGATTCTTTTCGAGATCGGTCCGAATTGGTAAAATTCCCCACAAGATGAGACTTGCGGATCGGATAGCACGACGGGCGGGGGCGGCGAAAAGGGAGGCCGAGCGCAACTCTGTGCGATTTCCGAGTCATTGTGCCGGTGGTTTATAGGCGCGCTCGGTTTCCTCTCCAGTTTATGTAGTTGAATTCGCATCATGAAGCCGTTTACTATATATTTCTGTTTGTCGTAAGTTTTCAATTCGTTCCTCTGGCCTCGTTTTAAGACAGCCAGTTCGATGAAGTAAAAACCAAATAGTTTATCGGCGAACTTATTGGAAGGCGATGCCGTTTTCCTGACGTTTCTCACTTTTGTCGGTCGTTTTTCGTTTCGCTGACGCAAATGTTTGTACTGGTAATAAATTGAACGGGTTAAAGGGTTGCGCAAATCTGTGGGTCGGTTTCAATAAATCGATATATTTAGGTTATAAATAATGTATCAATATTTTTATTTATTTATTCTCGCCCTTAATTTAATTTATTTACTTATTTTTGTTGTAGAAGCTTATCTTTTATTTCCAATCATTTGTCCACTAGTTATTTTTGCTATCAATTTTCCTTTATTACTACCAACATTTTGAAAAGTCACTAGCTATAATAATAGTAGCTGCGGGTGAAATTTTGAAGCGTTGTTAATAAACGGAAATCAACAATTAAAATGATATGAAAGTATAAGTTTAAGACAGTGCCTACGTTAAATTTCTGAATAAAACGTAAAATAAAACTCATCGCATTGCTTAAAATTCTTTGCTACTATGCTGTTGTCAGGGTTCTTGCGAAAAGTTTCCCCTGGTAAAAAACAAGTGTTCTCCATCAATCCAACAAAAATGTAGGTGGTTTAAACAATACGCTCTAATTTCCAAAATAAATCGAACTGCGAGGCCATAATTAACGACAGCGATGTAACTTTCCTTCCATATTAATAAGTTAGTGGTAATAAATAAGTTCTCCATTTAAATTCGCGATTCCTCATCAAGAGATTCGTTATAAATTAAGCAATTACAACAAAGTTCATTCTAGCATGCGAATCGCGAGAACGATACTCGACGCGGTCGGAGCCGAAGCATAATTTGGAATTAATAGACTCACCAATTTACTTTCTTAATTTGATTTGCGTCAACACGGGGCCTTCAAAGCCGTCAATTACTGCTTTGTCTATAACAGCGGCGAAGTGTGAAATGCAAGCCTCGGAGCTACAAAGAGCTCTAAATTACAATCGTCGGGGGATAAAATTCCTCATCTGTGCACCATGGTTCTTCGATTGGAGTTTTAATTACACGGTAATTTTACCTCTCTCTATTTACATTCTGCTCTGAAGAATTTAATAAAGTTAATTTACAATCTACAAGATATGGGGAGAGTTCTTTATTAATGTGCACTTTGCCTTTGCGGTTCGTCTTCGAACTGTTTAACAAATTATTAACTACAAAATTCATCCAAACTACAAGTAGTGTGGCTGGAGCGTATTTTTAATCCGTGCGTCTTCGGTTACGGAAAGAATAGATCTTGTATGGGTGAAATAATGCTAATGAAAGTTTTATAATCATTATATTTCGAATTGCTAAAAATATTTTCGAAACCTTGAAGTACATAATGGGTGGCGCTGAGTACGTATTGTGTGGCTTAATTTTAACCCTTTCATCCAGAGTGGTAGGTAAATGTACAACATATTTCCTGAAAGCTTGAAAATGCGTTGCTGCTAAGAGGAAATTTACTACTCAGGGATTTTAAGTTCACTATCACTACAAGGTTACATTAAATGACATTGAGCTGTGCATTTGCTTGTGAGGACGTACTAAGAGTTGTGTGAGTCAATCATCAGCCAGTTTTTTTATGTGTCAAAATTAACCTATAAATTTAAAATTAAAAACACTTTACCACACTTGAGTTTTTATGAGAATTTTGTTACAATATAAAATAATCATTTCCATCAATTTATCAATTTATGTCTAACTATACAATAATTGCAATGATATGTTATTGTGTAATAAATAGTGTAAAATATTGTGATCCCTAAATGTTATCAATACAGTAGAGCTTGCGTATTTCTTTTTTGTTAATTTACAAGAATATATTTTTTTCGAAGAAAAACATATTTGGCAAACATCAATATTCAAAGTAGATAGACAATAGAATTGGAATCAACTTTCCTTGGTTTATGTACCAGTTTTATTTAAAATTTTTGAAGTGTGTATTTAATTTTTTCTGATAATTTAGGTATATTATTTATTGGGATGTATTTTTCATTTTTTTCCCATTATTATCAATTTAATTTTTGTTTATTTATTTATTGTAGAATTATCTGTGTTTTGATTACTTTTATTTTTACTTTAGAGCTTATTGAAATTATTTGATGATAGTTTTAATTGTTTTAGTGCAAATTTTAAAATGTATTATAATGAACTATGAACTGTAAGTAAAACTAAATTAGTTGATACCGCGTACTAATGTAAAAAAAAATTATTGCCATTGTAGTTAAGACAATACATCAAACCGTTAGCTGTGAGACTGAATTAATGCTCAATTCGAAAAGTCGCTGTAAAAGTTATGCAACTTTAATGAAACATTAGTTCATACCAAGTATTATAATTGTAAAATAATAACATGATCTAAATTTCCCAAATAAAAGAAAACTTTTTATACAAAAAGTCAAATATACATATATAGTAATAAAATCGAAAGAAATACTAATTGGCCATAAATTAATTAAAGCAACTGCAAACACGTTATCCAAATTTACATAAACTTTTATTACACATACACCTCACACCTAAAATGTAAATACAACGACGTAAAATTACAAAAGCGTTTACAACTCTTGGAAGAAAAAAATACCTACGTACTTTCGGGCTAACTAACAAGATCGACACCAACAAAGCCGAAATCGCGACCGAAATTGGAAAAATAGAGGAAAAAGAAAAAATATACAACAATATGAATGGACGCGAAATACACCGGAGATTGAGAATAAAACCCAGAGTAACTCTAAGAAAATCGGAATATTAAGAGAATACTTAGAGCGAACTGTGGACAATTAACGTCCTAGAAGAAATAGAATCAGTACAATTAAGGATTCATTTACGATCGCTGAAAAACTTCAGGATACAAGATTTTACGAAAATCCACCCAACTTTATAACATTATCTGAAGCAGGAACAACAGTACCTACGAATACCAATCGTTCAATTACAATTTAGAAAAGTAAATGTGCCAGCTATCGTCGCTACCGCAGCCGAAATCTCATTGATAACGAACCGTAGTACGAACCAGAAACTCAATATTCAAACCAAAATCAATCATCTTAACTATATATACGAATATTGTATCTTTGAAAACACGAGGAGATATCCTTGTATATTGGGAATTGACAACCTTATAAAGTACAAAATTTCAAAAATCAGACGCTGCTCTATACCAAGACCGCTACACTAATGAACAATAATATAAACTTTAAACTACAACCAAACGAAGCAAAAACGAATGAAGAATAGATTTATTCTCTTGAAGGAATAAACGAAGAAGGAAAGTAAGAGGAATATGAATATGGAAATGAAGCAAATGAATATAATAATAAATACAATAATTAAGGATATGAAACAATTTAAAATAGAAGTAAAGCAAAATTCTCCTTTATAATGAGAAATTATATGATCGGGCAGTCTCTTTCGCATAGGATTATAACATAGCATAGTAACTGACAACGACGAGCCATTA
This sequence comes from Geotrupes spiniger, assembly GCA_959613385.1. NCBI lineage: Eukaryota > Metazoa > Arthropoda > Insecta > Coleoptera > Geotrupidae > Geotrupes > Geotrupes spiniger. The sequence goes on from OY390731.1 coordinate 23,680,894, forward strand.
AATTGTAAGAATTACCCAATACCAAAGCAGTACCAACAACAAGTCAATATAAAAATTAATATGCTCTTAGAACAAGGAATAATTGAAAAATCATAATCATATTTTACAGGCCCAGTGTTACATAAAATACTAATAAATATGAACCATTGTGTAGCCAGTACTTCGACATAGTCTTTTCCTAAACAATATGTGAACGCGTACAACACCTATACACCCACTGGGTCCCTGAGAAAGAAGAACTCGTTATAGTGCTCTATTAGCCAATTAAGGTTTATAGCTAAATTCAAATTAAAAAAAGGTACATAACTTTAATTAGTTAATATACAAAAATATTAAATAAGTAAACCAAAATATAATATAAAATTAAGTTACAAATATATTTATAACTACATATGCTTCACCAACACTGTGGCTTCATCAGGTGTCGAAATACAAAACAATTATACAGAAAATATTACTTATTAGTAGTACTGGGTTTAAAGGAGAGGGTGTAATTACAGGTTTAGAGCTGATAGGGGGGAATTGTTTATGTCTACTTGATCATTCAAAATGATACATAATCTGTTAAATTTGTTAATTTCTAAGCTTTCTAGTTTATTTAGTTTTTTCCTTTTTTCTTCAATGTGCAGAATTTCAAATTTGTTGTTAAATTTATGGTTATTATTTAAACAATGTTTCGCGAAGGTCGAGTCTGTTTTCTTGAATTGTAGATTCTCTCATGTTCTTTTATTCTGATATCAAAAGACCTCCCAGTTTGGCCGACGTACACTTATTATTGCAATCCTCACATGCTAACTTATATAGACATGAGTTCAATTTTCTGTCCGTTTTATTTTTATTTATTCTCTCGTGGATGGTTTCGTACAATAAGTCGAACTCAATGTTACTAAGTTAATACGTTAACTGTGAATGTAATACCTTAAGGTGTATTGACAGATTGTCTCAGATGCTGTAGAGGTTCTTCAGTTCTTCTTTGCTTTTGTGGCTGCTACATTCTTGTGGTTGGTTTTAACTTGTATGTGTTTCGGTATCACTTTTTCTTACACTTGTGTAAAAACCATATATTCTGTTCGCTGATTTTGTATCTTAGTCATAATTTGAAAAATAGTTTTTCCTGTATTATGATTATAAAATGAAGTTTCAACAAGTAACTCCGGAATCAATATGTACGGTGCTTTCCTCCAGTCCCACATCAAATAATTCTATTCTTTATATCAAAGCTCTCTACTCTGACCTCAACAAAACATTTTTGATATATCAATGAATGCTAAACATTCTGTTTAATTTGTTTATTTTCATAAATTTTTGTTTTATTCGGAAAAAATTGCAAGCTAAAATTTTACGGATGACTGTTAGAACTCTTATTCCATTTTTCGATCACGTACACATTCGTCAATACCTCGTGTAAGCCAGGCATTTTAATGACGTAATCAATGTCACTCACATTTAACAAGCTGGCGTCGTCTGTCACGAAATTTACCGGGTGCGTAAAAACCTCACGAACGATTTTTACCAAAAAATTCCATTTATTACATTTTGAAGCTTGGCTTTTCAAGGAACTCCATTTGATCCCGAGGCGGAAGGGACAATATTGGGGACGACAAACGTGCACTGTTCGCATAATATCCGGCTAAAATTTCATTGTAACCCAGTTAAACGTATTCATAATCCGTTTCCAATTTTGTGTGTTTAGGCTCACTATAATATAATCCCGATATTAATACACATACTGGTTATATTACGATGTTAATTACATCATAATATTGTTTTACCGTTTATTTAATGCAGCGGTTACTAATTTCGGAATTTTACCACAAACTTGGACGCTCCGGAAATGTTCGTTTATAAACAATTTTGGTTCGATATTAAAAGCTAATGTTGTGTGTGGATTGTTTGTATCATGTGAGCGTTAACTTAAACGGTATTATTTTCAAATTTGCATGCATAATGCATTTATAATCTGCTTACGTTAACTATTAAAAGTCTGGTAATCTTTGTATTTTTAATAATATTTTTATTGTAACAAACTAACTTAGTTGTTATGACGAATATATAAAATTGTAATATTACTTATCTTAATTTGAGGCTGCCCACAGGGAGGGGTTCTTTCCCCTCTACTGTGGACTCTTCTGGTGGACGACCTACTTGCCATTGTCAACAGTTTGGAGGTCGACATACAGGTCTTTGCTGATGATATTCTTATTCTTGTAAGAGGCAGTGATGAAGCAATCATCTCTGCAATACTGCAAAAAGCGCTAAATGTCACACAATGCTGGTGCGAGGGGGAGCAATTAGCTACAAACCCTCGTAAAATAGTTATTGTTCCATTCACCAACAGGAGGAAGCTTGAGAATCTCAAAGATAGATAGAAAGCTCAACTGGAACTCCCATATGGAAAAAAACGGCACAAAAGGCTAGACAAGCACTTTGGATGTGCCGAAGAATTTGTGGAAAAACGTGGGGATTGGTCCCCAAGCAAATGTAGTGGCTATACGTGGTGGTTATTAGACCAATCATTACGTATGGCTGTATTGTCTGGTGGACTGTCTCCTCACGAAGGACAGCCAGAGTAAAACTGGCAAGCCTGCAGAGAATGGCCAGCATATCAGTAACTGGGGCGTTAAGCACCACGCCGTCAGCTGCCATGGAAGTGCTACTGGATCTTCCCCTTTGCATATTTTGCTGCAAAGTGAGGCCAGGAAGGCAACACATCGATTTCATAATGCGGAGATGCAAAGGCCGCAGACATTGGCCTTCATGCGGAACAGGCTGCCGCCCGACATTGAAGCGGATGACATCCTGGGGATGAGGGCTGATACAATGTCTACAACATACAGCTTCGGACTGCCCTACAAAGTCATAGTTCCCTCTCGTGACGAATGGGAGCGTAATCAAGTCGCCCTGTTACAGGCAGACTCGAGCTGGTTTACGGATGGCTCCAGGACAACTGAAGGAGCAGGAGCTGGAGTGTTCCGCCGCAAACCAAGAACTTGATTAGAGTTCAGTCTTGGTAAGCATCGATCCAACAGGCAGAAGTCTATGCCATTGAAATGTGCGCAAGAGAGCTATTAAAAAGCCCTCGGCAGCACAGAACGATAAAAAAAAATTCTGACAGCAGAACAGCACTGCAAGTCCTTGCTACCAATCAGTGTACATTGATGTCGGTCAGGGACTGCCGCGCAGTGCTCTCTCAAGTAGGGAGAGTCAACAAGGTTAGCCTGGTCTGGATACCTGGACACGCTGGAATAGAGGGAAACGAAGCCGCCGATTCCCTGGCAAAGAGCGGGGTTAACCGAAAATTTATTGGTCCAGAACCGGCTCTTGGGATTACAAGACCCCTGGCCAGAAGCTCGAATAAGAGCTGGATGGAGCACAAGGTACTGATAAATTGGCAGGAATGCCAGGGAATGAGACATTCCACGTTAGTACTAAAGGGCCCATCTGCGGCATGAACCAGGATACAGTTAGGTTTGGGCAGGAAAGATCTGCGAACTCTGACGGCCCTGGTTGCTGGGCATAGCCGACTAAGGCATCACATACATAGGCTGGGAGTGGCTGAGGCCACTGAGTGCAGACTATGCTGTAAAACGGAAGAAACAACAGAGCACGTGATGTGTGCCTGCCCCGCCGGGGACAAAATCAGGTCTTTGGTAAGATAAAACTGGAGCTGGGAGAACTTGACAAAATCTCACCCACTAAAATCCTACTCTATTTAAAGAGAATGGGTATGGAGGGTGAACTATAATTAGTTGTGGGCCACAATAGACCCTTGCGGTCGCAGTGGAGGGGCGATTAACGCCCCACTCAATAATAACTAACTATCTTAATTTGTATGTGTTTTTGTGTTTTGGTAAGGGAAGCACGAGTCTTGATGATTTTGTTTGAGAGTGCCCGGCATGTAAGTGTACAAAGTGTGTCTTTCTCCCATTTGTTTCTTGTTTTAGATATTACTAAATATCAATTATAACCCATATATATGTATACATGCATTCTGATGATTAATAGGGCAGCACGGATAGAAATGATTAAATAGTTCTTCTAGGCGTAGACTAGAAGACAGTCGTTCTTTATTTAATATTTGACCCCGGCCAATATTTTATATTGACTCGATCAAAAATGATTGCACCATAGAAAATGCACTACTGCTTATATGTCTCCTAAAATGCGGCTGGGGATTGAATAGTGTCTCAACAATAATTTAGCAGGGACACAAAAAAAATCGTAGTGAAAAAATTATTGATAACAACAAAATGAACACCGTAAACGAAATTAAATTATTAAAAATTAAGCTTAAAAGTGAAGTAGAAATTAATAATAATACGCTTAAACCATCGCAGCCTTGCAAATCGTATATATGTTGTTCAAACAATGCATAATACAGCAGCAACGTATAAGTCGAATATTAAATAACTGACTATATATGCTTTTAACATTACATTAGTCTTTTAAAAGATTGATAAGACAATTTAATTAGCCAGAAAATTTTAACGCCATTGTAATTGTACAAAATGAAAGGTCAACTAGCCCTGCTGAAGTGTGTCCTTTGATGCTCGTTCTTGTACTCAACAAGAAACTGCAAACGATGGAGTCGATTGAATTAGCGGTAGGTGATGTTCCTGCAGGAGGGCGGTGAATGGTGACATCAATATCCATTACGAATTTAATTATTATGTAAGGGCGCTGCTAGCTATCCTGTCAATTAAGAAGACACAGACACACACAGCCACACACACATATATATATATATATATATATATATATATATATATATATATATATATATATACAGTGTGTTTCACTTAAGGGTGTAACACCCTCATATCTTTTTTATTTTTTGTCCAATTTTAGTAATTTTTTTCTCAAAAGTAGAATACCTATTGCTCTATTTACTCACAAAAAACCAATTGTATTCTTTAAATGCAAAGCAACCTGCGATGGTAAAATAAACAGCAACAATCAAGAAATCACTTTAGGGATTTTTTTATCGAAAAATGTTAGTAGTAATAATTGATCAGAATTGCCCAAAAACCTTAAATCCAAAATTTTATGAAAATTAAAAATGTTAAAATTTCCCGTAAAAGTCCGTAAATACTTATTAGCTGCGTTGAAAAAAGGATGCTGTGAAAATTTTGTTTTAAATAAACTCTGAACTGTCAAAGTTGTTGTTGTTTAAGCGCAGCCACCTGTGCAAATAATATTTACCGGATTGGAAACTACTTTTGAAGACAATTTTCACATTTTGAATTTTCATGAAATTTTGGATTTAGGGTTTTTGGGCAATTCTGAACAATTATTACTAGTAAAATTTTTCGATAAAAAAATCCCTAAAGTGATTTCTTGATTTTTTCCATTTATTTTGCCATCGCAGGTTGCTTTGCATTTAAAGAATACAATTGGTTTGTTGGGAGTAAATAGAGCAATGAGTGTTCTACGTTTGGGAAAAAAAATACTAAAATTGAACTAAAAATAAAAAAGATATGATGGTGTTACACCCTTAAGTGAAACACACTGTATATATATATATATATATATATATATATATATATATATATATATATATATATATATATATATATATATATATATTGTAATGGTATTATTTTTTTTAAATTAAACTGAATAGTTAAATAAAGCACAGAAAAATAAACACAAATTTCAAAGTCAAGCGTAAATGTGTCTAGATGCAAAAGTTTCACTGTCGTGTAAAGAAAACACAAATAAAATAATTCAAAGCTTTATTTATTAGATCTGAATGCAAGTAACACTAACAAAACTCAGTTTAAAAATTACAAAACTACACCATAAAAATTGAGATTCGATATAAATAATGCATCTATTTACTCAAGGAATTTATACACAACGATACATAAATCGTTCTAAAATTAAACGTAGGTTCAGGCAATACAATTAAAAACAATTAAATTCGACAATTCGTGGTATACTGTTAACAACAAATAAATTAAAAAGCACTTACAGATTTATACTTCTGGAGTTTCGAATATTATTTTCGCACGCGAAACTGACAATTGGGTGATAGCAAAAAATGGGAAAGTATTAAAAATTTGCGGCCAATTTTATAAAGAAATATTTCATTCAAGTGATTGAATTTGTATTAGATAATAATTATTTTTCCTAGAAACGTGTATGTTACAAACAAGTTTTCGGATTGGGATCAATACATAATGGGCGATTTACTTGATAAATGTAACCCAAAATTCTCGCACAGTAAAAAATATTGGCAGATATTACCATCCAATAACGACTCGATAACCCTATCTACAAAATTCAGCGCCAGTGCATAGTGCATAATAAAGGAACATCATAGAGACCCCGCGCTAAGAGATTCGTAAACGCACCTAATCCAGACAGGAAACCACCACACCGATTATAATATGGTGGAGTATTGGTCAGAACATTATTTTCTACGAATAACAATGGGGTTACTGAAACTAATTAAAAACAAAAATAGTTTCATTGGAGATGACAGACATCAACTAAGGAATACAGGGAAAACAAGCAATAGAAGCAGCATGATCAGCGAATCATCAAAATCAAATTTACGACTACATCGAAACTAGGAAGACATTTATTCAACGGATATAGGTCGTGGAACGACCTTTCTTTTAAGAAAGGGCTAACTGTAGGTTGTGTTAAGAGCAAGGGGGAGAACGTTGGAATTGAAGTAGAACGGGTGATGGTTGGAAGCCGGCAAGAGATAAATACGCAGGAAACATAAGGTATAATGACCACGATCACTGTGCATATGCTACAGGGGCATATATTTGTGAAAACCGGAGTAAAGACTATAGAAAGAAGAAGGATGTAAATTACAAAAAGAGAAGTACAAAGTGAGAGGAGGTGCAAAAAATGTGCAAAAAATGTGCCTGAATGTAACAGGTGAAAATATCAAATAAACTCAATTACGACCATAAATTAACACAACACAATAAATGGAAAAAAAATTAAATAAATCATGAAAAATCTCTCTAAGCAGGTTAAACTTAAATGGGTCATAAACTCGGGTCAATAAATTTTCAATAAATCTAAAGCTCTGAAATCCATCAAAGGAATTTTTTCAAACGTCCCAGGAAAGCGTCGGGTCATCTCGCGGCAAGAGCCATTACCGCCAAAGAATCAATCAATCCGGAGCTCGTGACCGTGTCCGAGTGCGTGTAGTATACGGAGTTCAGATTCCGCGGACGTGGCCTGCTTTTAAACGATCCGAAAGTGCCGCTCTTCCCGGGTCGGGAACGGAATTTTGATGAAACGCCCAAGCGGTGACTAGCCACCCTGTAAAACGGTAAATTAGACTGCCTATTTAAATCTAAAAGACAATTCCACCCTCCTTAACGTTTCCTCTCTGCACACTTTGTTTTTAATGCGTACTTAAACAGAAAACTCCGAGTAATTTTACTGTCGGTTAAAACCGCTAAATTAAAACATTAAAATTACGGCCATCTAATTAAACGTCGATCTTGATCAGGTACGTGCAGTTTGTGGTGTGGATACGTCGTTGAAAAATTCATTCGGAGGTGCTCGCCAAGTTTGTGGGTATTAAACGGAATGTGCTATAAAATTTTAACATTTAGTGACAAAGTTACGAGAGTCGGTTACTCTGAAGACAAATGTACTAGAATATTCAGGTGAATATTAAAATAGAGGGTATGGGGTAACACGATGTATGATGGAAGTAAAGTAGTATTTTAAAGAACAATTTTATTTTGAAATAGCCATAAGGAGATGATTTTTAACATTAAAATGTAAGCATTACTAATTTGTAGATACCAATATTATCTGTGTTTAGGCCGGAGAATAAATGATAATAAAAACGAAATAAAACTTAAGATCAAAATACTATAAAGAAAATATAATGTGATAGACGATTAGGATGCAATAAACTGTTGGTTGTATTCACAAGACGTGTAACGATATTATTGGAACTATATGTAATGGCGGTGATTAACGATATTGTAATAAAAATATTGATAAAAGCTTCAATCAAAAATAAATTAACGGAGACTGTGATTTTTAAATATGAAAATAACTTTCTAACGAAAATTCTATAATTTTACAAAGCCTGCCACATTGGAACACATTTTAATACGTATTTCGACAAACCAAGTTGCCATTTTCAATAGAAAGCAAAAAAATATTAAACTTAGTATTTCTAGCTGAGGTGTTCCATTTGAAGATATTCTATTCACGAGATTACAAATGGAGTAACACTAAAGCTGGAATTATAAAATACCTTAATTTATACTCCTAAAGCTAGTAGAAAACATAATGAAGCCTGTAGTTTAACATTCACATGGTCAGTGTTGCAAAACTAATCTAACATAAATCAAGTAACTCAAACAAGATGGAGTGAAGTATAGGTCCATTATCAGAATGTATGCAATTATTTTTGTTTCCTTGCATAAAATAATTTCGTAACTATCTAATTTTCTACAATTTGTTACATCTCTAGTTCATTTAAGGCAATTTGGTAATGGCATGGTTTCAAAAATATGTTTGGCTACGGTTGATTTTTCAGGTCTGTTTTTTTGCCAAAATACTTATTTAGATTTATTAACTTGAAGAGTGGTAGGGTTTGTTAAATTTATAGATTTTTTTATTCATAAGTTACTTTCAATGTCAATGTCCTTAAAACAAGACAGTTAAGGTTTATTATAAAAACCAAAATCACATGACGACACAAACACAATCGACTACCTCGATCAAACGTAAGTAGACCTCGAAGCGACCCTCGGCCTTCAGCAATGTCAATACGAATATAAGGGTTGTTTCCTTTGATGAGTGGACGGTATATTACAGTTGGTTGTTCCTTGTGTTTCTTAGGCGACGCTACAAGTCCATCTTATACTGAATCATTAGTTTGGACGATCCCTTTCTTTACTGCGTCGCCTCGTCCAGTTGATTTATAACACGAAAAATACGTAGAACACTTATATTATGGTATCCCCGGTTCTAGCTGTATTTGTATGCTAGCAGTGATGTAAATCATTCTAATTAATTTAGTAATGAAGAAAATTAATTACGAAATGGAAGTGTATTTCTATGTACATTATACACACACAAACACATACACACAAAAATACATTTCAAGTGAAGTAACCTATTTTATGAATATTTAAAAATATATTGGTTTTGTGACACCAATTGCAGATATCAGGCTAACACCTTATTGGATAATCATCCGCATTGCTTGGTTTTGATTTTATGTAATTATTTTAGTTTATAATTATTCACCTTTTTTTCATTTTCTAGCTGTACAATTGTTTTGTTCTTTTATTTTTGATAATTCTGAGTAATATTTTCTCATGTAATTCGTAATCAAGCCTTCATATTGCCTTTTTGTTATTGTCAAAGCTAGGCTTCTTCGTGTCTATTCGGTACATAGATTTAAAAAAATTGTAATTTAGCATTTTTTACTTTGCAGCCATAAATTTAAAATTTATGAATAGTCTCGGATTTCTAATGTTATCAGTATCAATTTGAGTAAATAATACTCTAGCCCTTTTATAATTTTCTATTTATAATATACCTATATATACCGTCTTGCAACATCTTTCCATTTTCTCCTCTAAATTTAATAGAAACCGGCGCCGGCGCCTCAATTTTGCTCTTGAAATTACGGCGTAATTGTTTAGGAAAAGCCTGCATGCGAATTGCCAGCAAGGTAAAATATGCGCAATGTGTAAACACATTTCCATTCAGACCTTTTCTCAAGGGTGAAGCTTAAATGTTTTATGTGTGCTTGCGTGTAGACTAGGGGCAATAATGTTCGTTATCAGTAACCATTTTGTCAAGTCGCCTTTGTGTCGTACAACTTCGGTCCACGGGGATCGCACGCGGGATAATAGAAGATCCCTAAAAGTGGATTGGACGCGAATAAAAAGAAAACGTAGGTCCGACACAATATTTCATCCATAAACCGAAATTTTATTACGCGAGTGGATCTTAGCCCCGGTCGGAATTTGTCAATCACACGCCGAACACAAACATCGCCGGCGAGAAGATATATTTATTTGGAGTATAAATCTATTAGAGGTGACGTTGTGCCGGGAATGTGATATTCGATACCTGGAGTGTTCCAGAGAGAAAAACGAAAAGAGAAAAAGGAACAAGCGAGCATAGCTTTACGTGAGTCCAGGCATTCTCTACATAATGATGTAGAGAATGTAGGATTTCAAAAACTCTAAAAAATGGAGGGTTTCGAACGTGAAATGCTCTATTTTTTAATCCACGCAATTAAACTTATGTCAAATTCAAACTAATGGGTGCTTTTCTCTAATTTACATTCTTTTGGAATTAATTATACAACATTAATTTGTCTTCTCATCAAAACGCTGTAAAAATTAAACAGGGGTAATTGTTTATCGTAATATTTTCTATGCAATAATGTTTTGATATCAGTAATAATAATAAAGGTGGTTTAATGAAGGTAAAATCTAAGCTGAGCTACTCAAATTATCCTTAAAATAATATATGAAATAAATATAAGTAATAAACTATGTGCAATATATCACGAGAAAATAAATAAATGTGTCAATATGTAAGTGTCTTAAATGTAAGATTCGAATTTAATTTTGTATGTGGTTTTGAATTTTACAAAGTTTAACAAATATAAATTTCGAAGAACTGAATTATAGAAAATCACTGTACTATTATAAAAAACGTAAATCTATGGAGTGAACTCTGAGATCTGTAAATAGCTAATTCGCTAACGCCCAATCGACTTGAAAACGTTAATATGCGATGACAAAACATGTAAATAAATATATAAATGTAATTGTTTCTATTATTCATATGCCACAGTAACTGACTTAAATTAAATGATACCTGGTCCCAAATTATATTCTAGATCCAACACCATTGCATATCACAGTAACTTACCCACATCATGAATTTGCTCTACGTAAAAACAAGCAAATTTGTGTATCATCAGCATTTTTCAAAATATAATTAAGGTCAATCCCAAGTTACAACAACTTAGCAATAAGCAAGCCTAATTATACAATGCTTTTGAATTAGAATATAAATTCTTCCTGGATTTAAAAATCATAACCAGGCTGATTACCTGGTAAAATTTAATACATATGTCCTCAACGTTCACTTATTACTTTTTCATGTTCCGTGATAGAACTTAAAGAACACTAATTGGCCGCAAATCCAGTTTGTTGGCCTAATTGATGGATGAATAATAGCATTTCTACAACACCCTGGAAACAAGGATAATTTAATCATATTTTAACACATTGTATCACAAACCGTTTTTTTTTCATAAACATAACAATATCCGAATCAAAATTAATCCTGTTTTTCTAATCAAAGGAGGCTTGCTGACCTTAAGATTTTCTTTGATTTACGTATTTCACAAATATGTCTTTTGGTTTACATAATGAATCCATCAGGTTAGTATTTTTTTCTCAACATCTACTTATTTAACAATATTTAATTACCCCATAGTTTTTCACACCAATCTATTAATATATTCCTTATGCATATATTCCAAATAATGTTTGTTTTTAAAGTTATGACACTGGTAGTAGTATTTCTTAATAGTTTATAATAATTAAATTATATGTAGATAATGCCTCCTTTTTAGTTTTATCATTGATATTATAACAACAGTAACATAACGCGCTTTCGTTTGAGTAACTCGAGCGGTCTTCAAAGGATCGTGTGTCAAAAAGATTAATGGTGTTATCTGTTATAAACTTGGCCACATCGTCAATATCATTAATCTGATATATACAATGGTACGTTGTTATGATCCGACGAAAAATTATCATCATTAAATAAATTAAAATCCCTGCACGATACAAGTTTTGGTTTTGGTCGACTAATTTCAACTAATAATTTATGTTCACTGATACCTTCAATATTAATAATATTTGTATTAGCTACCAAATATTTTTTCTATATTGTATCTCGTAAAGTGGGCTCTTATAAAATCATTTACAATTTGCTCAAAACAATTAATATGGTACCCTGAAATAATATGTGTATTTATATAAGCACTCGCCAAGTTATGTATGTAAATTAATAATAATATCTCATACGCATATAATGTCTTCTGCTAGCTGCTAAATATCAATGAATTTACTGATTTTACAACATTTTCATAATTGAGTTATTTTCAGCTTAAATTTAATTCAATGCTGCTGAAGATAATTAACATTTTCCTCAAACAACAAAATATTCGATATTTTCGTCGAAACAATCGCAACTCGGAAACTCGAAACACCTTCACATTGTCATATTCAATTTTATTAAAAATGCAATACCTACATTTTGAGACACATATCCTCCCCTGCAGCTCCACTATGTTATTCACCATTGCGAAAGTTATGCCTATTGTCATTAGTTTCTTCGTGTCTACTATGTTTGTCAACTGTTGTGGTTCTACTTATTTTAACGCAATTCCTGATATGCCTTTTCTAATTGTTCGTCGAATGTATCCTTCTCTTCTTTATCTTTTCTAAGAGGGCGTGGTCATTAATTATATTTACATTTTCTTTCTCTCCTTTTAAAGGGATGGAACAACATCTTTCCGATATATGATTGCGATGCACAAGTTTATCGTCGGACTTTATCAGAAATAAGAAATACATTCAATTGAAAACGGGAAACAAACTTATCCTTTTTTTTTCACAATTTCGTATGTGTGACGCGTCAAGAAATATGAAAATAAATGACGACTACACGTAAATGAGTTGAATAATGGACGAATAAGTCAAACAAAAATAAAGTCGATACCAAGGAAACCTCAACTCAACCCAACTTAAACAAACTCAACCTAATCCAAACCAACCCAACCCAACCGAACCCAATGCAAATGTCACCATAAATGATCAAAACTTTTCGTACTTCACTAATCTTAATTTAACCGATTTTTGAATATGGACACTAAATAACATTTAGAAAAATCACCTGAACCAGGTATGTATATGGAAATGACTACATGACGCCCATGAACAAATGTATTTTTATTAATATATTTTGCTACTAAAGACCTATATACGTTTTATATTAAATAGCCTAAAATCTTTTCGCACCCAACATTGGTTTTCTAAGATATTCCTCTACGTGCCATTGCCCGTTATTAAAGTCTAAAGTCATTAATAAGTGATATTTGGTCCCGGTTAATCTTTTCCAATTATTTAAAGAATTATTTCCCAGCGTGTTTGTCTAACAAAGGGACCCCTTTACCCAGCAGCGAAGGAAATCTCCTTTCGCTGTGTTTGGAATCATGAAGATTTCCATCGGGTTAAACATAAAGATATATATTTTCCACCGTACAAATGGCAATCTGAATCTACTCGAATACAATGTTACCAAATTACTCGTTGATTCAAATAGTTCACATCTCCCAGCCTGCATAAACCCTTTCTGCTGCAAGCTGTCGAGACGATCGTCGTTGACTGGGCACGACAAAAGACAACACCACACCATGCGCGCATGCAGGGTTAGAATGGCGTTGGTAATGTACGTCAGTTGGACGAAGGCTTTCCGGGAAAGGTTTCTAAAGATTTTGTTTTGAATATTATTTTAGCTTTAATTGTTTTATAGATTTCCCGGGCCATTTTAATGCACTCCCCGTCGTCGTTGTGGTTTCTGTCAATCGAGCGGCTGATAGCTGTCCTAACAGACTCGACTATGTCCGCTTGTCGTTTAATCCGACGTCGTGTATTTGTTCAAATTTCAAAGCAAGAATTTTCTCTTTTCCCTCGTTTGTCATTCCCGTCGTCCTTCCATGCACTAATGACCATTTGCTTAGAAGTGCTTACTGCTTGGAAGACTGCTGTTTTCTTAGTTGTAAACGGTTTTTGAAGCACGGTAATTGCATTTCTTGTATTTCATTCGATCAATCGACATATGGCCATTTTTGAGCTATCATTATAAATGTTCAGGCAATATCGTATATTAGTCACACTACTGCCTGAATTTCAGGATACGTCTCATGATAATATTGCTTTATTAATTCACGCACGGTATTCACACTTATTCAACAGATTTTCCTTTTATAAATTATTTAAATTACGATGTTTTGGCCGAGAGGAAAGGTAGATGTAAGTATATGAAAATGATTTTACTGATATTATGATATTTTTTAATTTTTTTCTTCATATGTCTATTTCCATGACCTGGAAATAGACAAATGTCCTAATGAGGATGATATGAATAAATGTTATTATTATTAATGAAAACGAAACAATATTAACATGAATGGATATGAGTGCGAATGCTGTCAAAAATGTGAAATTTTATGATCCAATCGTCCGATCGCACATCGTAAAAGCAGAGCAATAAATATCGATCAACCCTCGTAGGTATTTCATGTATTTCATTTCCAAAGCAATCTATTTGTGGTTACACAAAGAAGGCTGGTCAGGTACTTTTTACTGTAATTAGAATTACAAACACTGTAATTTCCATAACTAACGATCGACACTTGCCAACATCGGTATCTTATCTCAGTTCCTTCTCGTTTCATTCCAAGCAGGCTTTATTACCACCAGGTCTCTATAAAGGAACCCCAACAGTAGTAGTAGCAATCGTGCTTTGGCTCTAACCAAATTACATGGCCTGGGATGGGAAATTTTGAGCGAGTTTCCCAATCTTTCCCTGATATATATATATATATATATATATATATATATATATATATATATATATATATATATATATATATATATATATATATATATATTACAATAAAATTAAATAATAATAAGTATCTAATAGTTAAGCTGAGTTACTTACAAAATCATATTACATTTAACATGATCAAAATCATTATTATTAAAAACTTTTAATCTTAGATTCGATTCAATTTATTTTCGCGTCAATCCATGACGCGACGTCTACAGCGAATGTTAATTGATTGTTTGAATCTCTGACACTTTAGGTTAGTGTGTGTGAAGCTGGCGTATCATTTCGTGGAAACTCATTAATTACTGATAGTTCTGGCTTCCTTTTTAATAGTTCTAGAGTTCCTGATAGTTTAAACACATAGTTCTGGTCATTAAAGCGAAAAAATCGCTTAGTGCAAAGTGAGACGCCAACTTCACGCTGCGTCTCACTTTGTCCTACACGATTTTCGACTAACGTATCTTGTCAGATTTTACGAGATCTATAGTTCTACAATAGTTCTATAAAGAGTTCTGCCTTGTAAAGCCAAAGAAATTAGTTATAACTAAATAAACAATAATTAACACAAATACGTCAACTAAGGGTTGAGACGCAGGTCGAAATTTCGGAGTTCTGGCTCTTCTAAAATAATTCTCGTGTAGTGTCGAACATATTGAAGCGTTTCCCGAAGAGTTCTATACAGCAACGATAATCGGTAATTAATTAAAAAATCAAAAGTGCCCGTAAACCCGCTTCAAGACAGATACAGGACGCTGTTCGGTTTTAGAGAGTTCTGTGCAATAAACAATATTTCTCGCGTAGTTCTGAATGTACTTAATCATTTTCCAAACAATTCTGACTCTAGATATCACTAATTATTTCTTAAAAAAACTTTATCACCCGCGAAAGACTCATTTACGGATATATGGGTGAGACGCTGGCCGATTTTCAGTTCAGTTCTGTGCATTAAAAAATATTTCTCGTGTAGTCCTGAATGTATTTAATCATATTCCAAAGAGTTCTGACTCTAGATATTACTAATTATTCCTTTAAAACAAATTATCACCCGAGAAAGACGCATTTGCTGATATATGGGTGAGACGCTGGCCGATTTTCAAGAGTTCTGTGCATTAAAAAATATTTCTCGTGTAGTTCTGAATGTATTTAATCATATTCCAAAGATTTCTGACTCTAGATATTACTAATTATTCCTTAAAAAAAAATTATCACCCGAGAAAGACGCATTTGCGGATATATGGGTGAGACGCTGGCCGATTTTCAAGAGTTCTGTGCATTAAAAAATATTTCTCGTGTAGTTCTGAATGTATTTAATCATATTCCAAAGAGTTCTGACTCTAGATATTACTAATTATTCCTTAAAAAAAATTATCACCCGAGAAAGACGCATTTACGGATATATATGTGAGACGCTGGCCGATTTTCAAGAGTTCGTGCATTGAAAAATATTTCTCGTGTAGTTCTGGACGTATTTAATCACTTTCCAAAGAGTTCTGATTGCAAACATTATTAATTATTTCTTTAGCAAAATTTATCACCCGAGGAAGACGCATTTACGGACATATGTGTGAGACGCTAGCCGATTCTCAAGAGTTCTGTGAATTAAAAAATATTGCTCGTGTAGTTCTGGACGTATTTAATCATTTTCCAAAGAGTTCTGATAGCAAACATTATTAATTATTTCTTTAGCAAAATTTATCACCCGAGAAAGACGCATTTACGGACATATGTGTGAGACGCTGGCCGATTCTCAAGAGTTCTGGGAATTAAAAAATATTTCTCGTGTAGTTCTGAATGTATGTAATCATCTTCCAAAGAGTTCTGACTCTAGATATTACTAATTATTCCTTAAAAAAAAATTATCACACGAGAACAACGTATTTACGGATATATAGGTGAGACGCTGGCCGATTTTCAAGAGTTCTGTGCATTGACAAATATTTCTCGTGTAGTTCTGAATGTATTTGATCATATTCCAAAGAGTTCTGACTCTAGATATTACTAATTATTCCTTAAAAAAATATATCACACGAGAAAGACGCATTTACGGATATATAGGTGAGACGCTGGCCTCTGTCTGTAAATACGTCTCTATCGGGTGACAATTTTTTTTAAGGAAATATTAATAATTTCTAGTCAGGACTCTTTGGAATATTATTAAATACGTCCAGAACTACACGAGAAATATTTTTTAATTCCCAGAACTCTTGAGAATCGGCCAGCGTCTCACACATATGTCCGTAAATGCGTCTTCCTTGGGTGATAAATTTTGCTAAAGAAATAATTAATAATGTTTGCAATCAGAACTCTTTGGAAAATGATTAAATACGTCCAGAACTACACGAGAAATATTTTTTAATTCACAGAACTCTTGAGAATCGGCCAGCGTCTCACACATATGTCCGTAAATGCGTCGTCCTCGGGTGATAACTTTTGCTAAAGAAATAATTAATAATGTTTGCAATCAGAACTCTTTGGAAAGTGATTAAATACGTCCAGAACTACACGAGCAATATTTTTTAATTCACAGAACTCTTGAGAATCGGCCAGCGTCTCACACATATGTCCGTAAATGCGTCTTTCTCGTGTGATAATTTTTTAGCAATAATTAGTAATATCCAGAGTCAGAACTCTTTGGAATGTGATTAAATACATTCAGAACTACACGAGAAATATTTTTCAATGCACAGAACTCTTGAAAATCGGCCAGCGTCTCACCCATATATCCGCAAATGCGTCTTTCTCGGGTGATAATTTTTTTTAAGGTATAATTAGTAATATCTAGAGTCAGAACTCTTTGGAATATGATTAAATACATTCAGAACTACACGAGAAATATTTTTCAATGCACAGAACTCTTAAAAATCGGCGAACGTCTCACCTCTATATCCGTAAATGCGTCTTTCTCGTGTGATATTTTTTTTAAGGAATAATTAGTAATATGTAGAGTCAGAACTCTTTGGAATGTGATTAAATACATTCAGAACTACACGAGAAATATTTTTCAATGCACAGAACTCTTGAAAATCGGCCAGCGTCTCACCCATATATCCGCAAATGCGTCTTTCTCGGGTGATAATTTTTTTTAAGGTATAATTAGTAATATCTAGAGTCAGAACTCTTTGGAATATGATTAAATACATTCAGAACTACACGAGAAATATTTTTCAATGCACAGAACTCTTAAAAATCGGCGAACGTCTCACCTCTATATCCGTAAATGCGTCTTTCTCGTGTGATATTATTTTTTAAGGAATAATTAGTAATATGTAGAGTCAGAACTCTTTGGAATGTGATTAAATACATTCAGAACTACACGAGAAATATTTTTCAATGCACAGAACTCTTGAAAATCGGCCAGCGTCTCACCCATATATCCGCAAATGCGTCTTTCTCGGGTGATAATTTTTTTTAAGGTATAATTAGTAATATCTAGAGTCAGAACTCTTTGGAATATGATTAAATACATTCAGAACTACACGAGAAATATTTTTCAATGCACAGAACTCTTAAAAATCGGCGAACGTCTCACCTCTATATCCGTAAATGCGTCTTTCTCGTGTGATATTTTTTTTTAAGGAATAATTAGTAATATGTAGAGTCAGAACTCTTTGGAATGTGATTAAATACATTCAGAACTACACGAGAAATATTTTTCAATGCACAGAACTCTTGAAAATCGGCCAGCGTCTCACCCATATATCCGCAAATGCGTCTTTCTCGGGTGATAATTTTTTTTAAGGTATAATTAGTAATATCTAGAGTCAGAACTCTTTGGAATATGATTAAATACATTCAGAACTACACGAGAAATATTTTTCAATGCACAGAACTCTTAAAAATCGGCGAACGTCTCACCTCTATATCCGTAAATGCGTCTTTCTCGTGTGATATTTTTTTTTAAGGAATAATTAGTAATATGTAGAGTCAGAACTCTTTGGAATGTGATTAAATACATTCAGAACTACACGAGAAATATTTTTCAATGCACAGAACTCTTGAAAATCGGCCAGCGTCTCACCCATATATCCGCAAATGCGTCTTTCTCGGGTGATAATTTTTTTTAAGGTATAATTAGTAATATCTAGAGTCAGAACTCTTTGGAATATGATTAAATACATTCAGAACTACACGAGAAATATTTTTCAATGCACAGAACTCTTAAAAATCGGCGAACGTCTCACCTCTATATCCGTAAATGCGTCTTTCTCGTGTGATATTTTTTTTTAAGGAATAATTAGTAATATGTAGAGTCAGAACTCTTTGGAATGTGATTAAATACATTCAGAACTACACGAGAAATATTTTTCAATGCACAGAACTCTTGAAAATCGGCCAGCGTCTCACCCATATATCCGCAAATGCGTCTTTCTCGGGTGATAATTTTTTTTAAGGTATAATTAGTAATATCTAGAGTCAGAACTCTTTGGAATATGATTAAATACATTCAGAACTACACGAGAAATATTTTTCAATGCACAGAACTCTTAAAAATCGGCGAACGTCTCACCTCTATATCCGTAAATGCGTCTTTCTCGTGTGATATTTTTTTTTAAGGAATAATTAGTAATATGTAGAGTCAGAACTCTTTGGAATGTGATTAAATACATTCAGAACTACACGAGAAATATTTTTCAATGCACAGAACTCTTGAAAATCGGCCAGCGTCTCACCCATATATCCGCAAATGCGTCTTTCTCGGGTGATAATTTTTTTTAAGGTATAATTAGTAATATCTAGAGTCAGAACTCTTTGGAATATGATTAAATACATTCAGAACTACACGAGAAATATTTTTCAATGCACAGAACTCTTAAAAATCGGCGAACGTCTCACCTCTATATCCGTAAATGCGTCTTTCTCGTGTGATATTTTTTTTTAAGGAATAATTAGTAATATGTAGAGTCAGAACTCTTTGGAATGTGATTAAATACATTCAGAACTACACGAGAAATATTTTTCAATGCACAGAACTCTTGAAAATCGGCCAGCGTCTCACCCATATATCCGCAAATGCGTCTTTCTCGGGTGATAATTTTTTTTAAGGTATAATTAGTAATATCTAGAGTCAGAACTCTTTGGAATATGATTAAATACATTCAGAACTACACGAGAAATATTTTTCAATGCACAGAACTCTTAAAAATCGGCGAACGTCTCACCTCTATATCCGTAAATGCGTCTTTCTCGTGTGATATTTTTTTTTAAGGAATAATTAGTAATATGTAGAGTCAGAACTCTTTGGAATGTGATTAAATACATTCAGAACTACACGAGAAATATTTTTCAATGCACAGAACTCTTGAAAATCGGCCAGCGTCTCACCCATATATCCGCAAATGCGTCTTTCTCGGGTGATAATTTTTTTTAAGGTATAATTAGTAATATCTAGAGTCAGAACTCTTTGGAATATGATTAAATACATTCAGAACTACACGAGAAATATTTTTCAATGCACAGAACTCTTAAAAATCGGCGAACGTCTCACCTCTATATCCGTAAATGCGTCTTTCTCGTGTGATATTTTTTTTTAAGGAATAATTAGTAATATGTAGAGTCAGAACTCTTTGGAATGTGATTAAATACATTCAGAACTACACGAGAAATATTTTTCAATGCACAGAACTCTTGAAAATCGGCCAGCGTCTCACCCATATATCCGCAAATGCGTCTTTCTCGGGTGATAATTTTTTTTAAGGTATAATTAGTAATATCTAGAGTCAGAACTCTTTGGAATATGATTAAATACATTCAGAACTACACGAGAAATATTTTTCAATGCACAGAACTCTTAAAAATCGGCGAACGTCTCACCTCTATATCCGTAAATGCGTCTTTCTCGTGTGATATTTTTTTTTAAGGAATAATTAGTAATATGTAGAGTCAGAACTCTTTGGAATGTGATTAAATACATTCAGAACTACACGAGAAATATTTTTCAATGCACAGAACTCTTGAAAATAGGCCAGCGTCTCACCCATATATCCGCAAATGCGTCTTTCTCGGGTGATAATTTTTTTTAAGGTATAATTAGTAATATCTAGAGTCAGAACTCTTTGGAATATGATTAAATACATTCAGAACTACACGAGAAATATTTTTCAATGCACAGAACTCTTAAAAATCGGCGAACGTCTCACCTCTATATCCGTAAATGCGTCTTTCTCGTGTGATATTTTTTTTTAAGGAATAATTAGTAATATGTAGAGTCAGAACTCTTTGGAATGTGATTAAATACATTCAGAACTACACGAGAAATATTTTTCAATGCACAGAACTCTTGAAAATAGGCCAGCGTCTCACCCATATATCCGCAAATGCGTCTTTCTCGGGTGATAATTTTTTAAGGTATAATTAGTAATATCTAGAGTCAGAACTCTTTGGAATATGATTAAATACATTCAGAACTACACGAGAAATATTTTTCAATGCACAGAACTCTTGAAAATCGGCCAGCGTCTCACCCATATATCCGCAAATGCGTCTTTCTCGGGTGATAATTTTTTTTTAAGGAATAGTTAGTAATATCTAGAGCCAGAACTCTTTGGAATATGATTAAATACATTCAGAATTACACGAGAAATATTTTTCAATGCACAGAACTCTTGAAAATCGGCGAGCGTCTCACCCATATATTCGCAAATGCGTCTTTCTCGGGCGATAATTTTTTTAAAGGAATAATTAGTAATATCTAGAGTCAGAACTCTTTGGAATATGATTAAATACATTCAGGACTACACGAGAAATATTTTTCAATGCACAGAACTGAACTGAAAATCGGCCAGCGTCTCACCCATATATCCGTAAATGAGTCTTTCGCGGGTGATAAAGTTTTTTAAGGAATAATTAGTGATATCTAGAGTCAGAATTGTTTGGAAAATGATTAAGTACATTCAGAACTCTCTAAAACCGAACAGCGTCCTGTATCTTGAAGCGGGTTTACGGGCACTTTTGATTTTTTAATTAATTACCGATTATCGTTGCTGTATAGAACTCTTCGGGAAACGCTTCAATATGTTCGACACTACACGAGAATTATTTTAGAAGAGCCAGAACTCCGAAATTTCGACCTGCGTCTCAACTCTTAGTTGACGTATTTGTGTTAATTATTGTTTATTTAGTTATAACTAATTTCTTTGGCTTTACAAGGCAGAACTCTTTATAGAACTATTGTAGAGCTATAGATCTCGTAAAATCTGACAAGATACCTTAGTCGAAAATCGTGTAGGACAAAGTGAGACGCAGCGTGAAGTTGGCGTCTCACTTTGCACTAAGCGATTTTTTCGGTTTAATGACCAGAACTATGTGTTTAAACTATCAGGAACTCTAGAACTATTAAAAAGGAAGCCAGAACTATCAGTAATTAATGAGTTTCCACGAAATGATACGCCAGCTTCACACACACTTTAGGTTAGGTGACATTATTCGTTTTAATTAATTACATGGATACTTTTACTTTAACTGATCGTAAAAGCTTTTTTTCGAATGACCGCTTCCGAGTTGCTAATTGATTACAATTTTTAAATAAGAATTGAAATCGGTATAAATAATTATGCCTCCCTCTCAAAAATTATGTAATGCACATCTCTGAAATGACCACAATCTCCGCAAGGATAGTGGCTCACAATTACTAAACTGCTATAACTTATTTATATTCAATAAATTTTTGTTCACTAACTGAATTTCTAGCAATCCACGTTAGCCAAGCATAACAACATTTTGAACAATGTGTCAACTTTCTGCACCCACTTCGATGTTTATAGTAAACATTATTTCCTCATTTTCAGTAAACGTCGGGCACGTAACATATCGTATTTCATAGATGGAATCGCAATCGTTTTCCGGTGCGCATTTACAGAAAACGTCTGACCAAAGTCAATATAATAAACCAACCCGTTTTTCTGACAATTCCTGCTGCTCTAATACGTTTCCAGTACTCGTGGAAAATATTGTTTGCCGAAAGGACTTTCATTATTTGACAGTTTAGGTTCATGTGTTTACCGTGAGGATGGCGTTGCGGTCTGCATTCTTCCGCCTGTTATTCACGCCAGCTCGAAACTTTTTTCATTGGCGAAACGAAAGTATCGGACGGGTTCGATGCATTCTTTTCTAAACACAGCAACAAAAGGGAAAAAGCGTTCGAAATCACAATATCCTCGATTAAATTTTAGCAGTACAACACGAACGCAGTATTTCATTTGCGATTTTCATTAGCCGGAAGTTGATATAAAGGGCAACTATCTTAATTCTAATCTCTAATCTGTAATCTCTGCAGTTTAATTTAAATTTAGTTTTAAAATAAAAATCAATTGCACAAGTTAGAATTCAAGAAACCATCAATCCTATGAAATAATAAGATCACGTGCTGTCTATTTTAATTGATTTACTCGGAAATATCGTTTAGTTACGTAAGTATTCGTAAGCGAATGAGATCTAATTTGAGATTGCGATAACTACTCGGTGGATAAGCGATGCTAAATGAACTTCATAAACGACACCATAATCTAAAACGGCTGAAGCGGGCTTGTAAAATCACCACATATTGGCTGGCTTATTTTGCTCGTTCTTAATAAAGCGGAGATCTAACGTAACGATATTAAGACGCATCGTCGGTGGAAGAACAAGGGAGCACCTACCTATCTGTGCCGGGAGCCCGCATCAGATGTCATGTGCAAACTAGTTCTGGGCAGGATTTTGTAGAAATCGCCTTGGAAACGCTGCGCTAATTTAATCTTCAAAACGTAATATAAAATAATCGGCTTTCTAGATCTTGTCTAGCCCATAAACCGAAATGTAATTACGGTGATGCGTTTACAAAAGGCATCAAAGTGTTTTACTGAAAGGGTAATGAGACGGCGTCTCCAAATAATTTTCGACAGCTACATTTTACGCCGACCTTTGTGAGTTTGCTTGCTTTCACTGTGGTTTTTAAACGTTTGTAGCGAAAGATGCCAAAAGTTACGTAAAAACGTATGAATAAAAATACAGACGAACTACTTTCGTTACGAATTAAAGTTTTTCAGCAACGGGATTCACGTTAAACCTCAGATGCATATCAGCGTTTAATTCAACTCCAACGCTTTCTGCTTCGGGAGTAATTAGAATTAATTTCGGAAGTAGATAGCATTGCAAAATGGGGATACGCAATTATCTCTAACGGTCCTCGCGTCCGCATTTTGCGGTCTGCGGCTTTGACCTGCTTATATCTGAACACACCCCGCTCGCCGAACCCGCATAAATTGCCCCACCTGTCTGTGTATTTTGCTAGAATTTATCAAATTAACACGACCAAGCGAAGGAAAACGAATATTTAGACGCAGGAAAGCAAAAACGATCGTTGTTGGCTGGTATTATGTTAGCTACACTGAAATAGTGATTAATTAAAATTTATAAATGAGTCGCATAAAGACTCATACGATTTAACAACCAATAAACATACCCATACCGAGTGTATTTGGATATATGTATATCATGGGTTGTATCAAGTGTCAATTATTTTTCTTTATTTAGATATGCGTCACAATAATAGATAGTATTTATCACTGAGAGCACCTCGATGTAGCATTAGATTTCCCAAAAAGGGATGTAGTTACTTTACCACACCTGGACGATATAGTGTACTGCACTGTGACATAGAGTTCTGGAAAAGGGGATGAGCACTACATAGGAGTAAAAGTGTAAAGTAAAAGAAAGGCAACGTCACCGAAGAGGCAAAGAGGTGTTGATGTATTGTAGTCGCTGAGAGAAGAAAACTCAGCTAGCGAGAATGCAACTGGCATGTTTGATTGAAGAGCACCTTGAGATTAGAAACGTCAGCTACGAAATATGAATAATAGAATAATAGAAATAAAAATGAAAGAATTTAGGTGAAAGAATAACATGATTTAATGCAATATTCATTCGTACTATTGATGTATTTCAACAAACTGTATGACACTTTCTTGCTCCTAGAATTTTCAAGAATGTCCTTGGCTATCCTAGTGACTTCATATTTATATCGATGAGGGCAGCAGATGCTGCCCAAGAATGTCCAATTATGTGCGTTCCATTGATGTCGTAATTCAAAATAATTCAATCCCATGGGAATTTCTTTAAATGCCTCCACCAAATTACCATAGCATTTGTGACATTAGTGACGTTAATTAGAATTTCATATTTCAATATTAAATAGAATGATTGAATGTGAATTGTTTGTTAATAAATGTTGATTTGTAAAATTTTGTATTCTACTGCTGGCTGATTTTACAATTTTAATTCATTGTTTTTCTTGTCACGTTCTTTCTTTCTTTCCGTTCTATTTATAAATTATTTTTCTCTTATTTATCACTGAGTTATGCTTCTTAATTGTTCCTACTGTTTTCGATCCATTTTTTACAAATTTGTTTCCTGCTGCTACTTTGTGGGTCAAGTTCGACAAAGTCTGAACTCTTGGAAGGTAGAAAATGTTTTTTTCTGCAAAGTGTTACAACAATCTTACCGTTTGCACATCTTGTCACCCATAACATCAGTCACTCAGGAAGGATTTAACCAATTTATCGCTTAGTATAGGTGCAAGATACTGTGAAATGACAAGCGCCAGTAAACAAAAAAAAAAACACGCTTATTCATTAATTCATAAATTGTATCAAATGAATGGGATCAATTATGACATATGCAGGTGCAAAATATTTGGCCGATGAGCTCAATAATTAGAACGAAATATCATCGTTCAAAAGTTCAATCTGCATTCGTTATACAAATCCAATACGTTCGTTAATAGTGGTAACATATTTTTGCATTATTTTCGCAATGCATTTGTACATTTTAATTAATTTTGAAGATTATTGCTTAATTGCAATTTTTATGTTGACGCAAGGATTGCGTCAGGCCGACATGGATTTTATGCACTCCGACAGGGCCGATTCGATCCCTACTCTTAAGTTTGTTCTGTCGGATCATTAGTTTCTAACGAGCTGTGCGAATTCTAACTAATTTTATACAAAACAAATTAGTAGCTTGGGTCGATTTGGAGTCTCTGGAAATGCTGAATAATGAATTATTCAAGAAGGGACATAACGTTCATGAATAATTGCACTGGTCCTTCAATGACCTGCTGCTAAAATTATTTGATTATCAGAGTTAATTATATTTTTCTATATATGTTAATGAACATGGATTATACCTTTATTATGAGTTCTTCTAAATTTTGTGCTGTTGTAATAATCGCCCTTTGTTTATACCTACTAATTGCTCAACACATATCGTGTATGTAAAATATAATATATTCCTCTGAATACTATAATTCTTGACTTTTTGTACTTTCAGTACTTACTGCAATGTAAATGTTCTATAATTTTACTTGATCGGATCCTGCGGCTGTTTCTTATAGATTTAGTCAATATTTTAGGAATTTTTTATACCAATAAGTTGGTAGACTTGTTCCTCGTCTATGTGCGGAGCATAAAAGCGGTAAGATCACTATAATACCATAAAGATCACTATAATACCATAAAAAAATTAAGAAAGAATGTGGACCTGGTGAGAATAAAGAAATAAAAATTTATTTTCCAACAAATTGTAATTATAATAATAAGAACTATGATCAACTGGGAAGGTAAATATTTCAACATCATTTTTCGTTAAGTGAATTACTGCCATTTGTATCGTATACTCATTATAATGTATATCAACATTCTTTCAGCGTTTAATAAACCCAAGCCAACCCAACCCAACTTGAGTCGCCTTCTTCTATTTCGCTACTATTTATAGGTTCTGAACCCATTTTGTTTTGTAGAAAATGTCCTCATAAAAATGTTCTACTTCTATATAATTTTATAACAGTAATATTCCCTATTATCCAGATTAACTCTCTCTCTCTGATATAGTGTGCCAAAGTTAGTTCAAAACTTGAATCCGAAACGTGTTTCTTTCTAGTGCCAACCCGACCCAATATACTCAATAATTGTGTATTTGAATTGTCTCTAACTGATTTATTTCAACGCTTCGACAAAGTGACATTTGCCATATGCAAGAAAAGACTTAATAGTACTGGTGATATAGATTGTCCCATTAATGTCCCAGCGCATAATTATGGCGGATTGTCAAGGTTAAAAAGCACTGGGGAGACACGCTATTCAGACATACCGTCATATATGTAGACGGAATTTCAATACAAGCATTGTGGAAAAGATTACTACTTTACCAGAAGTCTCGTGCCACATCGGGGTAAGTCACCAATACCCATCCGGATGATTCCTCGCAGTTGCACACTACGCAGAAAAACCGCAGCAAGGAGGATATTATTTGGAGATTTAGCTATTTTTTTGCTCTAGATGGAGTAAGTTTGAGTTTTAAAAAAAGAAGTGGAAATAGAGAGCGCATGCTGGGAGATAAGAGAAGTCATATCAAAAATAATCGCGATGTGGATATAGATGAAAAGAAATTTGAAGAATTAGCCACATGCGCAAATGCAGTGGTTTAAACATCAAGAACAAAAACAGTCGTTGGCAAAATGTACCGCGAAACGTTCTCCGCGAGACATTATTACACCAAGGTTGGAATTAATGATTGGGAAATTGATGTATCTTCTGGAAAATGATATCTTTCATGTCATCCTAGTATTGTTGCCATGTTCTCCGTACTGATTACGTGCTCGAAGTTAAACAAACAAAATGGTTAAGGATACAACGGTAGTCTTCAACAGTATCCAACGACAAACGAGCTATCCATGCGTACATAAATTCTTTTATTGACCCAGCTGTTGTAAGGGGTGGCCCATCAGACTGCATTATTGTGGTATCCAACAATAAATCAGACAATTTATTCTTAGATGCAACAGAAGATAGCACTCCAATTATTGTATATACAATTTTGTGTACCGATAACAATAACTCGACTCGGCACATTGGTCATTTATGTTACAATTTTGACGACGACACACTGATTGTGATCATATTATTTTATTTCTAAGACATTGTCGTGGTTTCATGCACCTGGATTTGTTACAAAAATACATGTTTTTGTTTTCATCATTATTTTTCATTATTTTAGAATAAACAATATTATTTTGGATTGTAAAAGTTAAAATACTGTGTCATCCTCAGGTCGAAGTTCATTTCCACTTTTATAGATTACTATTTATATACCGTCTTTGATTAGGGTACAGAAAGGCACAAACCTATTTTATAAGTCTCACTAATTTGATCACATTCCACCACGACGTTGATAAAATGCATTGATTTTGTTAACAAAACTTGGGTATATATATGTGCCTACAAAGTATGTGGTGCATTGCATGGAAGTGTCGAATACTTGGAGTAAACGAATTGGTTTATTATGAATCGGAGCAAACCCATAAGACACGTATGTAACAAATATCCTCGAAGTTAATTCTGGTGCGCTTTTCTGCTTCCGTTTACCTGTTACCGAAATCCATTATATCTCCGATTCAATTTGCCTTCGTTCCGCTATGACCGTGCAACGGAATGTCGAATTTGCATATTTGCCCAAACTACAAAGTGAATTTCATTTTGACTGCAAATAAGACGCATGCTCGATCCCCATACTGTTGACCGTACTGTCTATAAATTCAGTTCGTGAATTGGATTGAAATTATTATTACATTCGCCATAATTTTTAACTAATTCGGTATCTATTTGATGATTATACAACCACAATTTGCAATTGCAATCAACCATTTACATGGGACAACTGTTTTGTGTATAAAAATAATTCAAAAATATTCCTAGATAAGGGTCCATTAGAAATAAATTTCCATTTACGCATCCGGCGTTATTTAGTTAACGAATTAAGCATTAACTTCATTAAAATACTTGTATAATTACAGCCCGTAATGGCCGAATAAACACGTCCGAATAAAATCAATTCACATAATTTTGTTTCCCACAATTCGCTGTGGAGTTTTTGTGCGCGCAAAATAGTGAATTCCGCTTCCTGCCGTTGTATATGTCGAAAGGATATTTAGTTGGTCGCCGCAAAATTATTTATTTGTTCAGAACGTGTTCCGCGATCTGAAGTTCAAACGGCGCACAACGACGGTTCGACGAAAACGAGAATTACAAACCGCAGCAGCAGCGTAGGGCACATATCTATCGGGTCATTATTCCCGAGCTGTCAGCTAACGTATATACAAAGGGCCTTTATGATGTCAAGCGTTTCAACACATGCAAGAATCTATTGAATTTCATCGAACAATAATTTCATTTCTACCTAAGGTGTTTTCTTTGTTCTGGCCTTCGTTTAGCCCATGAGGGCACTCGAGCGTTTCCATGCGGTCGCAGAATGTTGCTCAGTTGAGGGTGATTTCATTTCTGAGCTAGTGATAATTAATATCATTCGTGGGGCCCAGACCGAAAACCATTAACTCTCTTAATTTGTTTGCCTAATAAGGCGAAGGGTTTGCTTTAATTTTGGCGAAGAATGGACCAATTGTGATCGACAAACAATACATTCTTAAATTGCGCGTTAAAAGAATAACGATTCAGTGGAGTAATTGGAACACCGAGACCCTTTGGTTCGTCATTTCGTCCAGGCTTCATCAGTACGAATTTTGTAAACTGTAATTTGCTTTGTATTTGTGTCATTCACAATAGTATGATAAAACGAAATTATTTTAAAGATGTTTCAGATATTAGCTAGGTATAGCTACAGCTATTACAAATTATTTTATTAAGACACTGAAACAGCTTTCAGAGAAACTAACCAAAATCACATTCGAAGTTATGATTATAAAAACGAACGACGAGGAAGAACTGAGCTAAATTCAGTCACTCGCCAAACGTTGCTACAGAAGGGTGCGTTTAATGATGCAAACAACAATTAGCTAATTAAATTAAAGGGATTATAACATTGTTTTAAGTAGTTTCTTTATGTTGTCGTAAAATTCTAAATGAAAATAGCAGGATGTGAGTAGAGGAATGACTCGTCGCCACGTTTATAGTAATAATTTTCATCTACAATAGTAAAAATAATGTTAGTGATTTCGATATGTCTAATACTATGATTTAAAATAACATTTGGTTTAAGAACGGTTGACCCAGATAATGTACATTGTATGTACACACTTCCATGTTCTCCAATTTATTAAGTTTTCTGCTCTTATGTGATATTTTTATTATGGTCATTACATCCTTCACTTGCATGTCTTGTGAAATAAACAAAACAAAAATGCAAGACAACAGTATAATAAACGAACAAGGATGCACATCTAGCGAAAACGTAGCAAATGTAAATGGCCAAAAATAAATTACATGTAATGTTTATCAAATCTCCTGACGATGCGCCAGACGCGACACACACCGCGCTATTTTAATTGATTGAGACAGATTTAGAGGACTAGCAGCCCTAAGTAGTTGGTAGTTGGTCAGGTAATTTGACGAAGAGAGTCTGTTGTTCGCTTTCTAGGTTAAGTTCATAGATTCCCAGAAATTCGATGTCGAATACGAATACCTAATGCAAAACAATGGTGAAGATAAGTTTTATTATTAAGTGTCGACATACTCTCATCTAAACGAAGTTGTACAATCGTATACATATACCCAGTCACATATAAACTGCACCACCTAGAAGGGGTGGGAATTTTTGGACCAAATTTGGCAGGAATAGTGGACTAGTCCAGGGAAATAGTTGAAATTTGAAACCCAATCATCAAATAGTCATGGGATTTTTGACGTTTGTGTCATTTTTTAGAGGTGGTGCAATTATCGAGTCCTTTTTTCAATTTGTTCCACTTTTTCGGATCCCGTTCTTTAGTTTAAAGTGTTTCAAGTGTTTAATAAT
The DNA here is from genome assembly GCA_959613385.1 of Geotrupes spiniger. NCBI lineage: Eukaryota > Metazoa > Arthropoda > Insecta > Coleoptera > Geotrupidae > Geotrupes > Geotrupes spiniger. The sequence goes on from OY390731.1 coordinate 23,711,326, forward strand.
GCCTAGAGGAAGGAGACCTCAAGTTTACCAGCAGTTGAGTGATTTTGACCGAGGGCGAATTGTTGGTTTACGAGAAGCAGGTTTTTCGTTTAGAGAAATCGGCAACCATTTGGGACGGCACCACTCAACAATAATGCGTGTTTATCAAGCGTGGTCTGAACATGGGGTTGAACGTCGGAGAAGAGGCACTGGGACTCAAAGACGAACCAATGAACGTCAAGATCGCCGCTTAAGACTAATGGCCTTGAGAGACCGATTCTCTACAACTAGATCAATAGCTGATCAATGGTTAGGTGAACAAGGTCGTCCGATAGGCTTGCGAAGAGTTTATCGTAGAATAAGAAACTTTGGCTTGCTGTCTTACCGCCCACATCATGTGCTACCCCACACTGCTGAACATCGCCAGGAACCTTTGGCCTGGCGCACGGAAATACTTCAATGGAACTTGGAGGGCATCGAGTTGTCTTTAGTAACGAATCGCGATTTTGTTTAGGAATGCATGATGGTCGGATGACTGTTAGATGAAGACGTGGAGAAAGGCGCAATCCTGATTTTTCGATTGCGAGGCATGTTCACCGAACTGTGGGGTTGATGGTGTGGGGTGCTATTGCTTACGGCAGTAGGTCACCCTTGTTCTTCATTCGGGGCAGTACGACCGCCCGACGCTACATTGACGAAGTGGTAGAACCACATGTTCTTCCATATCTTCGAGGGCTGGAAGACCCACCTTTTCACCGTAGCAAGGGTTTCTCTTGACTTCTTTGAAGAGGCCAATGTTAATCTTTTGCCTTTGCCTCCAAGATCTCCCGATTTGTCGCCCATTGAGCACGTGTGGGACATGATGGGTAGAAGATTGAGGAATCTAAGGAACCCACCGTTGATATATAACAGAAGCTCTACGGTATGAAGTACAGGCTGCTTGGGATGCCATACCCCAAGAAGACATTGATCACCTGGAATCAATGCCAAGGGTCAATATGTGTATCGGAAATAGGGGCGGACCAACACATTATTAAAGAAAAATCAAAAAGATGAAGTGTTTTCTTTATCAAATTTTAATCAATTGTTACCTTAGACTAGTCCAATGTTTCTGCCAAATTTGGTCCAAAAATGCCCACCCCTTCTAGTTGGTGCAGTTTATATGTCACTGAATATATTATATAATAATAATATAATATAATAATATAATAAGAAAATTGATTATTTTTACAGAAAATATTGAAAATGTTGGCATTCTGGTTGTCAGCAATATTAAACTATTGGATCTTCACCAATGTCAATGTAATTTCCTGCTGAAATTCTTGCAAAATCTTTAGCTGGCTCCGAAACACAACATTTTTAACTAGCGGAACAAAAACATGTACGGAAGAGTCAAGTCCGGAGATCGACTCGGCCGCAAATCATTACTAATCAAATGGTCTGGAAAGAATTCGTCCAAGAACGTAGTGCAGTGGCATTCTCTTATTGAAAATAGCCATTAATTAACTCTAAAGTTATTCAAATGATTTATCGATCCATTTGTTCCATAGAAGCCTTTGATGTCTTTGAGCGCTAATCATTTCATGAAGAAATATTCGGCTAAATGATTAGTATTCGAGAAATTGCCACACAACTTACTCAAATCTTATGTTGATGTAACGGCACTTGAATGATATTATTGGGGTTATGTGCTGATGAAGTTCTGTAGTGTGAATTAAGGTATTCAGAAAGGTGGAACCATGCCTCGATGGAATAGAAATTTCATTACGGCAACATATTTATTGGAATACACGACCTACAGAGATATAAAGATCTTGTTCCGCAATTTGCTCATCAGGAATAACGACAGTGCAACGGCTCGTAGATGTGCCCTTCTAAACGGTGCCAGTGGCTAAAAACAGTTCAATTACCCTACCACAATGTTGTGCGAAATTCTTCTTGTTCATCCGGGAAAGGTTCGATAAGATGATCATAAGCTAACCGCTGTGAATAAATGCAGTTGCCATTTTCATCTTTGAATAGGCTTGGTAAATACGCCATTAAAACAAAGGTGTCTTGTAAAAACAATTTCTAAAAATTAATAAATCTTCGTAATTTGTCGAGATCTTATATGGCGAAGTTGTCCTGAACAAATTAATAAAATAAAGCTACGGTTTGTGAAGAAACAAAATAAGTGGATATTACAAGTGCACACCACAACTAGTAATAATTCCAACATAAATATTTGTTGCATTTAAAAAGATGTTTCTCCGAATTATTTCTTCTGATAGATCATTTCTTCAATATATTTATTTTACACCAAGGAAATCTTGTATTCAATTCGACATCACTTTGGCGTACTGTGTGTATGACAAAAGCATTAATACATTCTCAAATTATTGTTTTTAAAACTTCATCAGTAGCGATTACCACGAACCTTAGTTCTTGAAATACCTTTACATGTAGCGGCCATCTAAACATGACATATGTTCAATAAGAAATTTTTAAACTTAATTGTAGTGACCGTTTTATATGTTGGCACTGGACATTTGACAGTGGTTCTGTTTAGTCACAGCAATGTGCTAGAGAAGGTTTCTTCTTGTTAGTGCTCTGTTGTCAATGGTTCGTTAAGAGTGACTGGTTCGCCCAAAGAAGTTTTAATGGACACTACATGTAAAGGTATTCCAACAACTAAGGTTTTTGTTGATCGCTGCTGACGAAGTGTAATAACACCGAAACAATATTGTCTAGCGACCCATCAGTTAGTCTTCATGGACCTGTTTAATTAATGTTTACATCTTTAACGTGTAAACATTAATTCATCTATTATGTAAATTATATATTATAATAGTATAACAGTGCACTCAACATTCGAGAAATGAATTGATAACTACTAACTTTCAATAAATCAAAGAAAACAATCCCTAAGCGAACTTAATACGATAAATATACCAGCTTTTTACGCTGATGATGATATTAAAATGAGAAAACCGACACCACCACGTAATTACGGTAATAAGTTATTAAATTAACTTTTATAAACTTTTATTTTCAATACCAATGTAATATTTAAAGATACGTATTTACAATTTTAAGATCAAAATAGATATTGTAAATAACTATATAACGACTTTCGATTAGTTTTCTGTTCGGATCGGAATTCCAATAGAGGAGCTTCAACATTTATCCAACTTTGTAGAGGAATCGGTACCCATATATCGACTAGTCAGCGCATGCTTTCGACGATAAATGTAAAAATAAATCTGACCATGAAATAAAGTAAATTTCCACTTTAAAGTTCAGCTTCACAATGCTAGCTACCGCAATAGATCATATATTGGTTAGGGACTGGTGAGCAGTAATATCAATATTCGCAGTAAAAGTACGTACAAAAATACAATACCCCATTAAACAATTTAACAATTTTGCATTATAAAAATAAATTTGCTTTATATATTAAAAAAACAATGTGGATATATATAAAATTCATATGAATGTAAATAATGTTTTGTTGATATAGTTATATTATACAGTAATAAAATAAATCAATCGAGATTCTGTGATTGTAAAATAATTAGTTAGAAACATGTATTCACATAAATTTTCAATGGCATCTAATGAAATTCATTCAAATCATACTGTATTTTTATTACAGTCATTAATACTATCAGCTGTCTACCACAAGCATGATTTTTTTATATCGATCTTCCTGCAGATCCTGTCGACTTCAGGCCTGAAGGTGTAAAGTTTCACTATATTTCTTTAGTATAATCAGTTGTGATTCTATAAATAGTCAAAATTATGACGACTAGTTTTTGGGTAGTGCTTTATTCAGATTTTAAATAGTTACCAAACAAGACACAATTTATGTTTGTCTACAAATAGTATTTCAAGACTAATTCGATGAATCAAATCAGCTTTTAAAGTCAAGGATGTGTAAAATTTAAGGCTTTTCAGTTGTTAGAATATTATGTGTTGTTTTCAAGCGGGTCGATCGATCGACATGTACTAAAGTTACTTGGGGTTGCCAATAAGACTGGGTTATCAACAACGTATGGTAGTGAACTAATCATTTAGGTTTCGCTAGTAGTGCGAAATTCTATCCGTGCTATACGGTAATATAAATTAGTAAAAACACATCCAAGCCTCAACTTTTACAATACAAAAAAAATACAAAAAATGCATGCATCCAAATATTTTTTTAAGTTCAGTACGTGATGATCCAATTTTTCCAAGCTCCCATCGCATATACTTGTGTACTTGCGTTATTTTTTTAATGTAAATCAAAACATCAATTCCAGAAAAAAAGTTATTAAAATTATATTATGCAGAAAATTCCAGAATGTGTGCGATATCTTTTCAGTAGAATTGCCAGACGGACCAATACCGAACACATGAAGAAGACAATATCTGTAGATTGTGCTAGAATCATATTAATTAAATAACGTGCATAATGTTTGGATTATATTTTAAGTCTACATGGAGGATAATTGGAATGTTTAATTTAAAAATATTATTATGAGCTTTTGCAGTACATTCCTAACATGAAAATAAATCCAATGTTTCATGTAATTGGTTCCAGGATTTTCGACTGCCTATTACGTTAATGCCTTTTCAATTGAAAAACATTCGATGATAAATTTGAAAAATTTCTATTATTTTTGTATCCTATCTACAAATTATTGTTTCAATTCAGCCGTTGTCAGTTACGTTTATCAGATATCTGTTAATTTTGACTTTGTGTAAGCAAAGTTGAATTGATGGTTTGACACATTTTTTATGTATTTGTTAATAGGGCCTAGCAAAGCGCCCAATTTACGACAATTGGACCATCATATAATATAACAAACGGGATTTTGCTGTTTGATTTGAAAGCCTAGAAATTAGCAAGGTATTTGATATGTTGTTATTTATTTAATAATTTTATTATTAAGAAAATGGAAACAAATTGAACATTGAATACTGCTACAAATGAATCGTCTGAAAAAATAACAATTATGCCTCGAAAACACCCCCTCTTTTACCAGAAGCCAATATATTATCGGATTTCGATGATTGGGGAAACGACCAAAAATATTATGAGCGTGGCTTTTACTTGTAGCCGATGACCAGTTCCGAGTGGGTGAATTTAATTATTTAAACGTCTCAATTCAGGAATAAGTAGACACCAAAGTCGAAGAAAATGTTGTTGGTAAAACACTAACTGGATAACTGGTATATTGAACACTGAAAGCACTTCCGGGAAACTTCATATTATAGATGGAGAGCATATTGATATCTGAGAGTGAAATTGACTTTGTCTGTTTAATGTGTTCCAGAAAGTATAAGAAACAAATAGAACATTTCAACAACTAGTGGTAGATATAGGCATATGCAGGAACGTTTGCCGCTCTAAGTAGATGTACCCCGTTTGTCGAAGAGATTGTACCAAAAAACGTACCAAAAGTATATATGATGCAGGGATTTTACTCCGAAAATCACACAACATTTATGAGCAGCAATGCTAAAATACGATGAAAACGTTAATAAAAAGCAGGCTCTCACAATTAGGAGAGCAACCAACAAGGTACTACTGTACCTTGGAGTCCGTAACAAATACTGTATAGCTTGTGATAAAGCAATTAATAGAAACTTGACCACACTAAAACATAAATGTTTTTTGAATGGACGGGTTCATCTGCTGTGGAAAGTGACATAATTACTTCAGGTATTTGTAGAAGTGAAATACTTCGCTGTGTTAGACATAACAAAAATATTGCTGATTAAGCGACACCTTATGGAAGAGGGGTATATTTCATATGGCGTTTCATTTCAAATACAACAAAATAAATATTGTATGTTACCAGGTTACTAAAATTAACTGCACACATCATAGATTTTAAAGTATCATCAGAATCATCGCTGATACTATTTAGCGAAATACCGTGTAGTGTATGCCAGAGTATATTTTTTATTGTAACAAATTTCAACATCCCACATATGGTATGCAAACAGGTAATTTTGCAGAAAATAAAAAAAAGTTTAAAAAATAATGTGACTATTAATTTGTGATTAATCCCAGCAATTGAACAAGTTCGCCACTATAATCCCTCGATTCAAAATCATCATATTACGATATACGAAACGCTAAGATGTGTTTTACGAAACCGTTGGCGGTAACCTAAAAATCGCCGTGGCAAATTTGATGCTCGGAATAGTTCCGGACGAAGAAATTTGCTAATATTTCAGTAGCCTTAACTAATGACACAACCCCTGATTTTTTGTTATACATATTGATACGAGGAATTTTTCAAAATTATGAGGCTCGTGAGATTGCGAAAAAAATGATTGGAAGCTTCATATAATAAGATGGAGATGAGGAAAACTTAGACGCTACATATTTCAATTACATTACAAAAAACTTGTTTAGAAATATTAATTAGTTCCCAAGCGAACAAACTTAGTTTGAAACAATGTTTGAATCCCCAACTTTAAGATCTATCTATATTCAAGTTGACAATTTTCATTTATATGATTTTGTCTGTAATTTATATCCATTTAAATAATTGCACATAGTAATATTTTGCAAATATCTCCTCAACCCATACAGTTGTCGTCCCTGTTATAAAAATAGACGTTTTAAATTGTGTTTATAATAAATATATAAATTAACACAAAATAAGCATGCATATTAATTGACGAATAATTAATCATCGTAACTGTGCTGTTAAAATATGTGCACAAAATATAAACGTCCACCGGATAAATGCGAATGGCCGGAGGGCCATTCCCATTTGACAAGTGACGTGTTACAAACCATTTCAGCTTGTCGCGTATTTTAAAAATTTGTACCATCGACGCGTTTCAAACGAGCGATGGAATTACATAGAAAATAAACGAAATGGCGTCCTAGGGTGAATACCCATTCCCCCAAGAGGAGTCGGTTATCTACACCAGTCAGGCTTTGTACGTGATCATTTCTGTATGTGTTCTCTCATATTTGACATATTTATACGCGCGCCGAAGGAAAAAACTAATAAGTATCTGTCGCAAACATAACCGGATATTTATGGCACTCTTCGTTATTGTATTGCACTTCGCGAAATTAATTCTCACGTATGCGCAAACATACGAATTTGTTACTTTCAGTGTGCACGAAATGGAAATTTTGAACATAATATCAACATAATAATAAATTTATTTTAATCATCTTCGAATAAACATGTCATTGCCCCGAAAGACTCTTAGTGCAGAATTAAATTATTGATAAGTTAGTACAGCGAAAGTAATTTTGTTGGATATGGTTGCATAACGTAATCTAGCACTCCATTGAAATGCAATTGCAATTGCACCCAGCGTCGTGTGAACTTATCATTCACATTTCCTTGGATGTTTTTAGTAGTAGTCTGACATTATTTTTGTGAATAATAATATCACCATATATTTAATTCAGCAATTTTGTATTATTTCTTTTTAATTTAATTTCGTCTTGTTCTCATTCAGGTAATCGAAAATTAATTTCCAAAGTATTAACATAAAATTCGCATTTTACGAAATACGCGTGCTTTGTGCCACTATATCAGTTACACATTGCTATCGTTTCGTTGTTGTTTTACAATTTTAACGCAAATTACATGCGATAGCATACAGCAGTGCGGCACAATATTTTCGTTGTGCATTATAACATAAATTAATTCGAAATTATATGCGTTAGCGTCGTGCACGATAATACCGTTGTTATTATTATGCAATCCGCACGTTATTTTTGTCGAGCGCGTGTTTGCGATAGCAAAATTGCTAAATTGTCGAATGAGTTAAATGACTATCGCGGAAAACACACTCGAAACTTTAAGCGAAAAGTAATTAGAATTAATTTCCCAATTAATTTTTTTTTGTTTCCATCGGTTCGGCGGAACTTTCCGGCGAAGTTTCGCCCCGCAAATAAAACAATGGACTTTTGTATTTCCTCTTGGAATAAGTTGTTTACTTAACGCGAACGAATAGTCGGTAAAAACGACCGAAAAAGTCGGCGCAAAATGAAAAGAATAACCCTGGAGAATAAAGGCTCTTTCGGCTGACACGACGCCTTTAATATCTATATTATATAGAAAATAAATTGTTTCAAAAGCGAATACGCCCGGGATCCAAGGGCATATTTATTTATAATTAGCGTCAATGTGTATGTAGAAATATTCCCAAGCTGCTCAAATGGCTCAATAATTTACGAAAATATTAAGCTGAAACAAGTTTTTTTATGATTTGTTTAAAAAGCATTTAGAACACGTCTAGGTCAACAATCGATCTTAAATATTTGTTATTTCAAAATGCTTTGGAGACGGTTTGTTATTCAAACTTCAATTATAAATTATCTGATACATATTTATCTAGATGTGCGTGCTTCCCTCGCTCAAAAAAAGGATTACCGTGACTTGATTCACGCATGCTAAAATTATCTATTGTCATTAGTGCGATCGCAATCTCCTTCGTATTTAGTGATCGATCGATAATTTACTAACGATTTTTTATTATGAACATTACGAACGTCATGAACATGAACGTATACAATAAACTGGAAATGTATCATCAATCAACAGTGAATACAAACATAAGAACTATATTAATTAAAACATCGTTAACGCATATCAACATTAAAATGGAATCTGTTTAGAAGTCATATACATATAAGATTAAGGTAAGTTGATCAAATTAACAAGTCAGTGGAGATCTATCTGAATTTATTTGAAATATATATAAATACCAAAAACGTATAAATAGAATTGAAAAATATAACTAGTAATTTAATAGATGTTTGTTATTATGATTGATATTAGGAATCAGTTGCTTGTTGATGATGTACAAAATTATTAATATTTTTATTTTATATCTTAAGGAGCTGAATGTTTTTTTTTTAATGATTATTATGTAATGTAAAATTAACACATAATTTCAAGAGTTACTAAAAATTTACGATAGACGTCAATTGAAATACTAAACCAAAAAAGTGCAAAACGAAATAATTTCAGAGCGTTATTAATTTCGTTGGTGTGGTGGTTTCCTGTTTTCAGTTTCCAGTTCTTTTGGGCTAGATCAGGAAGCATTTCGGTGTTCGCCATTTTCAAATGGCAAATTACTCAAAATTTACTACTACCATAGCCTCCAACCTAATACATTATTACTATACTTGGGATATATTTCCTCAAAAAAAAAAAAAATCTTCAACCTTCGATAAACATAACCATATTTGTTTTTCGTTATGATAAAAAAGTTTTGCAATGACGATTATGGCGACCTCTCATCAACATGCCCATCATATACGAGTAAAAAAACCTTTATCGGCATAACTATTTACAATACATCATCTTTCATGTGTTTACATCTTAGCTCTTTCTGGCCTACCCCTTTCTTCTCCCAGCTCTTCCTTCCCCCTTCTCAACTCTTCCTTGGTGTCCCTTCCTGCCTACATTTCCCTCGCTCTCCTTTTCCTGTTCCTCTCCTTCAATTCCTTTAGTTTTGCCAAAAATCTCACCCCTCTCCGTTCTCCGCCATGCTTCTTCTCGAATTGCCTTGTTTGTATTTTCCTCGTCCCCACACCTGTATCTTCTTATTTTGTATAATTCTCTCTCCTTTCAGCGTCCTTGTTTCCCTCAAATATCTTGATTCCCCTCCATCCGCTTTTATTTCTTTATATTGTGTGCTGTATTTTGCCTTCCTCATTTTGCCCTCTCTTTCTTGGGCTTCCACTTGCATCCATCTATCTATTATCTCTCTTCCCACTTGTTTCCCCTCGCCTCTTCTCCTCTATATTTCTTCCTCTAATATCACTGCCTTTTCCAGCAGCTTTCTTCTTCGTTCTTCCCACTTAGATATTTTCCTTGTCCTATCCTCCCTGCTCCTTATTTCCTCTATTGCTATCCTCGCCAAACTTTGCTCCATCCCCTCTCTCTTTGTCAATCATACCTCAACGTCCTACCCCCTCCTTCGCCCCCAAATCTTTCGCTCCCTGTCTCATGCCTTATAATGTGCTCTGGCGTTGGTTTCTCTAATGCCACTGTTCTTTTTATTTATCTTTGTTCTGCTCTTCCTATTTTTTTCCAATCTCTCCAAACCCCACCCTTCCGCTCCATACATTAATATGTATATTTTTCTTGTTTTATTGTTCTTTTGTATGTCCTACAAAAATATTAATATTTCTTATTTTTTTTCAGGTAAGTCGCACATGGATTTCATTGAGACTGCAAATAACGTTAGATGAAAGATAAGTAAGTACGCATTTATGCGGTGCCACCTTTTTGTTATTTATTCCAACTATTTAAGCGCAGCTTGTAACATGCGAATTTTTTACACTTAAAGTGTAATTGCGTTTAATAAAGCGCCATTTAGGTAACAGGCGATCCGCTGTTCAAACATTAGTTTTTGTTAACCGACCCCTGCTCATAAATGCTTACATTTTCTTTTTAATTGCGTCCTAATTAAAACGTCATATTTGCATGTAAATATCCTTTGAATCCAACGACTAAAGTTTTTCCACATTGATTTTTCCATTAGCTCGGTCCGCTGGTGACGTTTAGCGTATTTTTTCGGTGCACAGAATCATCTTTGATGGTCGTTTGACGCCCAAGATTTCCACTAATCGCATCGTTAAATATTTTGGTCGTATTTAGAGCTAATTTATGGAACATTGTTTGTAAATAATATTGAATAACTTGAACTCGGCATAACTTAATTACAGCTAGACGAAATGTTCTCGACGAAGCGCTAAATTGAAATTGCAAATTTCGCATGAGCTTGGCGATAGTTCGTTTGGCTTATTCATTTGCGGTAATTTATCATCCAATGAGACGCCCATTTGCAGAATTGTAGCTACAAAACGTCAAATTTGTGTTTGCTGAAGACTTTAAATCGGCCGAGTTAACTTACACTGAAACTTGGCAGTTTTTGTTTCTAACTAAATAGAGAGCACGCCACTGGTAAATAATGGATGAACTTAACGAGGTCTCGTTAGTAACAGAACGTGCCTTTGTCACAACACCGAGGCCCAATAACGTCGGACCGTCTTCGCGAACTCCTGATATCCGTCCGGAGTTATGTACGTTTCTTTCGAGTATCATCGAAAATTCTCGGTCTTCTGCACGTTTGTTAAAGAACGTAAAGGTTTCATTATCTACATCCGGGGCCGCGCATTTTATTAGGAGTTATTGGAAAATTGCTTTGTCGATATACGAGTGCATCGCTTTCGGAAAATCTAATTGAATTTTATTCACAAGAATCGTTTAGCCTCGACTAATAAGTTCAATATTAAACATTATGTAATATTGCATTACGTAAATTGCAAAACAAATTATATGATTTCGATACACTCGCAAATAAATTGTTATTTGGAGCTCCTTTAACTAGGTATTTGAACAGACTTCCCCCCTGATATTATTCATTAAGCAACATCTGATTTTATTATTTAAACTGTTATTTAAATTAATAAATTGAATATAACTTTCATTGCTTTTAACAAAAAATTACAAAAAATAATTACGATGATTTTGATGACTGAACCAATTATTTAAATTGATTTGATTGTTGATCATTTCGTATTTCTTAAATATTTAGAAATATATTTAATTATGTGGTGACCTTCTTTATTGACTGGTTTGGTTTATATTGTTTGTTAATTTTGTTATATTTCTTCATTTGTTTGGTTTCTTACTTGTATAATTCACATTGCCTTATATTGATATTGTTCTTAATTTTTCCCAATTTGTATTATTCATCTCCTTGCATTTTTTTATTCTCTCTTCCGGTTCTTATGTCAGTTATGTCCTCGTGTGTTTCATCCATATTTTTTACTTCTTCTTGTTAATCCTATTTTGGTGTTTGCCACTTTCACTTTAGTTCATTTTACTATTCGTTTTAGTTGTGTTGTCAGTTAATTTCAATGCTCGAAATTGCATTATTTGTAATACCTGTTATTTCAGTTGCTTCTCTTAGTTCATCATTTAATTTATTTTCCTATATTTCATTTCCTTTTGATCTTTATTTAATTGTTTCCAATATTTTTTACTTCGTTCTCTCTTTCACTTGTACCTTTTCTTTTAGTGACGTTATTTATTTCAGTTTTACTTGTTTTATTATTTCCAGACACGATTACATATGTTATAAATTTTGTGCTTGTTTGTATATTTATGATCTCAAATATATAAGTCAAGATCAATCAAACCGAGTATTGTTAGAAAATATAACCTAATTCACTCGAAAGTAATAGAAAAGTATTTTAACCATGAATTCAATTTGAAGCGATTTTATTCAGTCCCCATGTTGACTAAAACGAATATCGGTTCAGAGAGCAATATAAAATATAAAATTGGGGCAGAACTGAATATGAGCATCGGACATCGATTGATCCAAAACAACGTTGATGTGAGATTCCAACACACTATATTAGTATATCAAATAGGACAGTTGATAAGGAAAGAGTTGTCAAGGCGCACCGTTAAAATTAATTTTGCAAAACTAGACATTACGAGAAAAATAATTTTATGACTATTACACTTTTCACCTTATAGCATATTACTCTGAAGGCGCCGTACAAAAATATTGCAAAAATACGCATAAAGAACAAACACTTTTGTACTTTTTCACTCTTCACCTTGCAATATATTTCTTTAAAGGGGCAAATGAATATCGTTGAACGAAACGAATTTCCTGTTTCTTGCCGGAGAATTTGCCGGCATGAAAGGTGCTTTGCCAAAATGGAATTTCCTAGAGCTTTTCAAATATGCAAGGGAAGGAAATAAATAGACCCGATACAAAAACATTTTGCGGCAAAAGCGCTTTCCTGGTGCTTACGGATTCATCCTCGTGTTCCTCGGCCCGATGAATATTTTATTCGACGCTTAATTATTTATTTCGCGCCAGATTTTCCTCTGCATTTGAGTAATCCAATCACATTTGTTCGGGGAAGTGTCTGTCTGTACGGCTTTTACTCTCCTGCGCGCCAGGTCGTTAGAGTCTAGGATTTGTGTGAACATGTCTCTGGTGTTTTTACGGATTCGCGCGGAAATCATTTTAATCATAAATTATTTGAGGTAAACCGTTCGTTTTTCAGTATAGGTTTAGACACAGCGTTAAAATAAACTTAACTTAATGAACTAATAGGTAGATTACAGCAAATTTATTTGGTCATTATTATTAAAATATTTTTAACAATTTAGCAACGTAAGAAACACTCAGTGAGTGTGTAGGAAATATAATCGCAATTTACACAAAAACTTAACGCCGGAAAACTTAATACGGCTAAAATATTAGCATATGTTAATATCGAGCGCAGCAGTTGAGATTTAGACTTTAATTTATGCAAAAATTAACTCATAATTACGCCGGGGTTAGTTACTTTGATGTCGGGGAAACTTCCAAATTAAATTTTAAATAAATTGAAACTTCTTCGGCTCCGTTGTTTTATTACGCGAAGCTAACAAAACACCTTAGAATTAATTAGGGTAATGAACGTCAGAGGCTTGCAACGATGTATGTGATACAGCACGCGTTTTGAGCTTCGTGCATACAGAGAGGGCATCATTTTCATAAACATTATCCTTAAGAAAACATTAAATTACCAAACGTATTTTTAAATTTATTTTATGCAGTTTGCGAGTTACAATTATGAAGGATTCGGCTAGTTTAATTTTCTTTAAAAAAATTCTTGATAACGGCGTTTAACGATGTAACAAGAAAACCCAGATGTGGCTTACTCCAAAATGTATTTACTTAGAATTGTGCGAGTGTTTTTGGCCAAAAAACGCCCCTTCTTCCAATCAATCTAGATTTGGGTAATCAGTCAAGTTTCTATTTGTAGACTCCCCTTTAGCGATGACATAGGTTCAATAGCGTCTTTATAAACGAGCCTTGATCTAATACAGATTAAGTTAAGTAAAAAATTAATGAAATTGGTTCGCATTATAACCCCCACAATACATCATTATCCCAAAAGCGTTTTTCCATACAATTTTATGTCGATCATTTCGAACAAAATCCTGTCTGCTATACACAGTTTTTGGAGCTGCAAAACCGGCTACCAAAGCGAGTCAAGAATCAAATTAACGTCTTACGTAACGCCGCAGTTTGGTTGGAATGAACCCCTTCGGTGACTCGCCACGTTCAGATTGCAATTAATCGCGCAGTGTTTCTTGAAATGCCGGTCGAATTTATGCGGCCCTGGATGAATAGCGTCACTTGATGAATTAAGTTGTCTCGCGGGAGGATACGCGAAATCCACTTATTTCAGTAATTATTTTCGTGACGTGAGAGATTGCAGCCCTAAAGCGATATACGTGTTAATAACGCTACAGCGACCGTCGTCCCGATGGAATCGTACGAGCTTGTGTAAACAGAAAATATGTCCGAAATGGGGTACAACTCGGTCAATGTAAGTTCTTTTCCCATGAGAATACAACTTCCGACAACAAGACCTACCAAGAAAATGCTGTTCGATCTGTTCTCCAAAATGGCACAGTTAAACGGTGATTTTGTTGATTTCATTATAATGGAGGTTTTGGTGGCAGCTTATAATATTCAAAGTAACAATTCGACATTCAGTGTGTCTAAGGAAACATTACAATACACGAACTTCACCATAAAAATGAAAAGAAATGAATAAATACATAAAAAAACAACAAAACTTACGTACAGATTAATCCAAAAGAAGTTAAATCAAAGGTCCCAATATTTTGCCGAGATAGATTTTGTGTGTTTGTATTTAGTTTAGGGAAAAATGGGAAATGTGTTTTTTTTTTAATTTCTTGATAAAGTCTGTTATCTAATTGCAGGCATATGGTACACGATAGCGAGTACACAAAAATCAGACAATAAGAAAATACACACAGCCTTCGAGGGAGTAAACCGAGAAGATGTATGGGAATGCCTGAAGTAAAGAGTTAAAATGGTTAAAAATTCCAATGTTTTCTGTGGATCTGTTGGCCAATATATGGGGGATTTCTAGTTTAGGTATATCGAAATTTGGGTTTATGGCTGCAACAAATATTTCTCTACCTTTTCTATGATAGTAATCTAGTCTTGATCCCCAATAGGTATGTTTAACATTGTAGTCTAAAAATCCTTCTTCGAGATTTTATAATATCACTGCTTAGTATTTTCCTTTGAAATTCTTTTCTTCCTTGTAGGGTGCATCGACTTGTCGTGGTTGTTGTTTAATTACAATATGGTGTTGCTTTTCTTGCAGGGCTTTTGCTACCTGGCATCCTTTCTAGTTTGCAGGATATTTTTCTATATAATTTTATTACATTCTTATGATGATTTTCAGTACATTTCACGGATTTGGGTTCTTTCAGGCAGTATTCATTCGTTTGTCCTTATTTCTGATATCTTATCAATTGTCGTATGAGTTTAAGAAGTGTTACCATAACTCTATTGTTATAATTCCCTATATATTCTTGATTTCATGTATTTTATTCACGTTGTTTTTACTGTGAAACGTAAGCATCTGCACTGGCAGCTCGCTAGTTTTCTTGCTGGTTCCATTAGGGGCTTTTGATATTTACTACACGTGTAATTCTGTATCTTCGCTATTCCAGTTCATCATAAATTTCTTTATTGTTGAATGATGGGTTAATTTCCTTAGCTAGCGCAATCGGCGATTTATTTATTTATTTATTTAGTTATTTTTATCAGAATGCTATCGTATTTCTTGCCTACTGAAAATATTTGTTACTATATCATCTGCGAAGTCAAGTATAATTTCTTTGGAGGCCATGGGTTTCGATTCAGCTTTAATACGCTTATCAGAGAACTTTGTATATTCTATTTATTCCTTGTTTTTGTCAATTGGTGTTTTTGCGGATTGGTTGAGTAAGGGACTTTCTTGAACTAATAGCTTGTCCTGTGGTGAGCTTTTTGGTATATTTTTTTCGTTCTTTTTTTGGATTTCTTTTCCACCCACCCAGATTCCTTTTTTAGTTCGTATTCGTCATTATAGTAGCTTTCAAAACTGACCAACGAACAATAAATGTTTCAACAAAGCCATGTTGTGCACGTTTTAGAAATGGACAAACAATTCTAAAAAAGTGCACTACGTCCGCACTAGGAATGGTACCTCCGGAAGATTTAAGACGACAGCAGGACATAGACAAAGCTGCGTACCAAGCTCAGTATTTACAGTAGTCCTGGACGACGTCGTAAAGGACTACAAAAAGAAAACTAACCATACACATTAGAAAATATTTGTAGGCGATGTGATGATCCTAGGAGAAAGCAAACGAGGCACAACATGAGAATATACGAAAATGAATTGAAGGAAAGAATAATTAAAGTCAAACAATGAAATAAAATTGGAGCAAGTAAAAGAGTTGAGGATATATCTGAGTGAACACGGAAAACTCAATATTGAAATCAACAACAGAATAAATGCAACAGAGAGATTATTTAATTCAATCAAAACAACGTTCCTAGGAAAAACAGAGATACCCAAAAAAAAGGGTCAGTATCGAGTAACATAACGTAATCGATGGAAGATCGAAATAAATGTGAAGAAATATGGGGAACTGCTGTCGAGCTGAATCAAAACACCTTACATTGAAAGGTAGAATGGTTTATGATTAACAAAGTAAGTAATAGTGCGGAGAAAATATTGTCGGATTTTTGACATTTTGTGCATGTGATATATCAATTATGTGATACAATCTTCAGACTTAACTAGATCTGAATAAATTAGAGACTTGTATCCAAACGAAACGATTTAACGTTGCCGAGTCTGGTGTCGTTGGAGGTCCGCCAACAGGCCTTCCTCGTGTAATCAAATATTGATTTGCAATAGCGTCCTCTTCGAAATACCTTACAAATTCATCGCTTTCTGCTTGACTTAATATGCTGCTATGTCTAATTGAGAGACATAAGCACCTAGCGAAGTAATTATACATTTCCCACCCATAGTTTTCTAATTCAAAATGTTTCTCCTGGTTTTCGGTTTCATCTTGCAAAATTTTGAAAGCAATTATACATTAATATGGTTATGACCTTAACAATAATTATTATTTGAAATTCATAATATATTACTCAGTTTGGAACAATCGACAATTCATTTTAATGGTATCCGTTGGAAAAGAATTTATTTATTGAAAATCTCCCTATATAAATATATTAAACTTACTAATACTATGCAAATTAATTATTAATATTCAGCAGTGAAGCAAGATAATGAAAAATCACTCCTCTCTAACGGAATGTTAACGTATGGTGAATTATTTAATCGAATAGAATCATTTTTTCATGGGAACGCGCCCTAATTCAATCAATCGTGCGAAATAAAACGTCGGCGAATAATCTTTTTACAAATCGCACAAAACACAGACGGCGAGCCATTTGTCTTGAATCTGGATCTGAATGTAAACCAGAGAGACTCAATCGGAACAGACGAATAAATTTAAAAGTCTATTTTCGGTCTGTATTACCGAACATTAATAATTCCGACATGCAATAACTTTGAAACATGTATTTCAGCATATTCCGTTCACTGTCCTAATTCATGGATATTCCACTTCTGTTCGTTCGCACAAAAGCAATCTGGAGAGTGAGTGATATTTCCTGGGATTTGGGACGGGCAACTTACTTCGCTAAATATGATATGGTTATAATGTCGGGTGCAATCGACGACAAATGTTCGAACCTCCATCAAAAATACATCGTAAATTTTCGATTAATCAGGCTTACGGCTAATAGGACTAGTTTAATTAATAAAATTCATGCAGTTATATATTACAGCGACAACATTTATTTGCAACTGGACATAGGAATTTAATCAATCATTTGCATGTATAAAAGTTGTAATTAACGAAATTTTGAAAATATCATTTTGAGCCATTGAAATTTTACAGCGACTGTAGGCAGCGAATCAAAATTCAACATGAATTTTGTTGACAGTGTCATACTTTTAAATACATATGAATGGGAATTTATTATAGATTTTGATAATGTTAAATGTTTTTTATTATTGTTTTCAAATAACATAAGAGGGCGCCCATAAAAAGTTCATGTGGTAGAATTGTTACAGTATAGCACAAACACTAGCAGATTATTTAATCACATAAACTACTAAGCTACTACTAAAACTACTAAAAATTTACTTCGTGCAAAATATCTCCCGTTGGCTATAAATGAAGATGAAGACCTTAAATGTAGTGCATTTAACACTGACTTAAAACGGCAGATTTCCTAAGCTTAACAACTAAATAGCTCTTTCTAGCAAGGACTTTCGGCAATCAAATTATCGCGGCGACTGTTTCACGACGGAGGATTTGAATGTATTCAAATTGGATCTATGTAAAAAGTACTCGTAGTAATAATGATACGAAAACTGTTCACTCGTAGTTATTTCCTTATTTTCTCTTTTAATATTGTAAATATAACGCCACCGTCGTATTGTTAACGAAACAGCAGTTTGTTCGTGAAACATTCCATGTTTATCGCAGTAGTTCCAATAAACACAACTCGAGCACCTCATATACCTGCATTATTGCTGCAGAGAATCCTTGCTTCGGCAGCAAGTCGGACAAATCGAATCATTTTTCAGCGAAACTGAAAAGAAATTAAGCTTTTTACCGACTGCACCGATGTCGTTTCCTTTGAAATGTAATCTACTTTTCTAATATGAAAGGAGTAAAAAGGCGTGATTTACGGGAACGTCATATTACTAGCTAGTCAGCTTTCACCAATAAAAGTGTTTGTTATTGATGTTTAAAGCTCGACGATTGTTAGGTATAATTAAATTTCTTTCCGGTTTATTTTCATTGAATTTAATAAAGGTTTAGACGGCTCTGCTAATATAAACGTTACGTCATCGTTGTCATTCATTCACTAAAATTCACTAAAGTGGTTGTAGGAATAATATGCGCCATTGTGTTACCATGAAATTATTTTACAAATGATTGAATTTCTACGAATTTTCTTCTTTAAAGGATTTTATCATTAGCTGCTGAGTAGTCATTTACTTCATGTGTCTAAATGATAAAATGTGTACTTCTATTAAATGTTTATTTAAATTTCTGTTTTAGTCGAAGTTCATTGAAGAAATCAATCCACCATTTCCATGATTTTTGCCATGAACAACCGCAGACATTAAAGCTTCACTGACATCGTTAAGATTCCCTAAATATGCATATTGCGATACGAACGAGAGAAAATGTTTTTTCCGCGCCCCCTTAAATCCATAATATTACTAACTTGACAGACATCCTGAAATAATTCGTCTCCGTGGTTTTGTCTACTCACAGTCAACACATCGTATTGTAAATAATTGATATTCTGTCGCAGTACGGAATGGGGGAGTGTATATGCACCACCGGCAGCACCATTCCGCTAAAATAGCAACGACCGATAACCCCTGTACGCCGCTGGCATAATAAATGTCGAAATGACAAACCGCACAATTAAGCGCACTCACAATAATATAATTCCTGAACACTCGTAAAGTTCCGCAACAAGAGCCCTTTGTTAGGGAAGCAACACTGGAAACGCTCAAATTTACGAATGGATTCGAAGCGTCAAGACATTCAAAAATACATTTACGCAATTAGTTGGTAGGTCGTTTATCGGCGAATCTTTATGTTTTAAAATTCTGGCACAAATTAATGAAATATATTCCAATAACTTTTTTACACTAAACACACCTATCGTAAACTTCGCTGAAAGAACATAATTTCGCATTAAAAGTTGTTAAGATTGTAACATTTATTAATGAATAATATTTATTGATTGCTTGCCAAATATATCACATTGTTCATAGTCATATTTCGTAGAGTTCGCCAAAATTTTGAAATTGTATTACCACCCCATTGATGGGGCGCCCAACCGAAACACACTACGTATCGGTTGTTCGTTGTTAAGTAATAAAACATTGCGCTCGTATGTATTTGTGGTAAACTTCGTGCGTTTCAAATCGTTGGTGTTCAACGAAATGGCAAAACATATCTTTACATGTGTCGACGATCAGCTACCATAGTATTCAATTTTTGTGCAATTCAGTGAGGAACTCGTCCGTCGGGGCGATAAATATCCCCGACCTTTTGGCAAATCCCCAGTCTTGGGCAAGGTTTGCGGTCAGCGTTCGGCGGTTATCGTCTCGAGAGTCAAGCGAGTCTCCGGTGGCGCCTCGCCCGCCGGGGTTTCGAATCCCGATCGGATTGATTGCGACACGCATTTCGGCGAAATTCTACGATACTTATAGGAACGGTTAGGGACGTCGACATGAACTTAATTAACTCCGAGACTGCGGCAAGACACTGCGATATTTGGAAAGTTGTAACTCACTTAATCGCACTTGATTATAGCTTTTCTGGCAGCTTTTCGTTTTCCGGATGTAGGACCTCATCGACGTCCTCGTTCGGAGGGGGCGAAAAAGTAAGTGAAGTAAGTGGCTTCGCCGCTTCTGCAATTAAGCTTAAGTTTTAACACGGACGTATCCAATTAATTTAAGTTGGAGTCGTTACTGAAAGAAATTAGTGCTTGCGCACCGTTATTTACGGTGACGGTGTGTGATTTTGGGGAATGGCAACACAGAAACTACGATTATTGTGGTGAGGAAGAACAGGGCTTTCTGCAATTTGTACAAATTTGCTATATAATTAAACGGCAATTGTTGGTTGAACAAATCAGACCGCCGCGCCGCACAAGATATTTTTGCTTATAACCACAACATAGTTTCTAATGTAAAAATATCCTGCACCATTTTAAAATGTTCAGCATATAAGTTTATGTAGCAATGTAGCTAGCCTGTGAAGATGAATCACAAAATACATAGATATATGTTGTAAAAAAATTATATCAGCACAAGTTTTATTGCAGATAATCAACTACAAAGTTCTTGAAACAGTCTTCTAATTAGAGCCTGATTATATAATGCAATGGAAACAAGTTCGACATGTGTCAGTTACACAAAATGTATTCGACTTAAAATTATATATGGGTTCCAGCAGCTTCAAGTATGTATTACATATAATATTTATAATTGTTTAAAAATGAAATACAGTTTTACTATGCGCAGTTTTTTGATAATTATAATTCTTATAGTTCATTTTAAAATTGGAAAAAGATCTTGACGACGGAAATAATCTCGAAGAAATCAGGATTTTATCATAATCAAAAATTAGTGAACTGCCGTAAATGTGGATCGGGATCGTGAAAATAATCAAATTTATATATTTCATAATTCTTTGAAAAAATTTCAAACATTAGAAAATATTTTCTAATGTTTCTCGTTCGATAATTACGATCTCTCATGTTAACATTGTTCAATCTGTAATAAACTGTTGCTTATTATTTCGCCACTTTAATGTTTTATAATAATGATGACGTTTATCTAGAATCATTTCATAAAGCAAATGTTAGCACCTATGCATACAGTTTGGCATCCAATGTGTGGATATATATATATAATAATAATGTAATACCCCACGTACAGGGAAATGAATATTTAATAACGTTGCTAATTAGTGACGACAATTGGTGCTCAAAATGCTTATTATGATTTTGAGGCATGTCGCTCTTTATCACTTTTATAATTTCTCATCGGAACCAACAACAAACAACAGCAAATAGCATTGCTGAATTTACATAAAAATATGTATTCATTCACAAAATATTTATCCAGTGACATAAAACAAAGTATGAGTTGTCATTTATATGCTCTCTAGTGACAAACTTTTTGTTCAGAGTTCCACCTAATGTTAAGCAATTGTTTTTGCGATAGTACTTTAGTAAGGCTCTTTTCACTTCACTTGAGAAACATGTCTATGTGAAAAAAATCGAGACCTGGACATTTTTGTCTCATAGTACTGGCCCTTTTCTTTAGGCATATCATGTGGGATTGCAGGATCATCTTCAAGGTTGATTACATAACTAGACACTAAAATTGTGCTTCATTCCCTGCCATCATGCCAATATTCAAGAACTCCACCCAGTTATTAGAGCTTCTGGCCAGAGCGTTTGTAATTTGAAGATTCAGTTCTGGGCTAATAAATTTCAGGTAATCACTCTTTGCAAGGAATTCGGCTGCCTCGTATCCCTTCATACTAGAGTGAAAATCCAGGCAAGGCTAACCTTGTTCGCTCTCCCTAGTTGGGAGCAAGGACTTACAGTGCTGTTCTGATATCAGAAAATAGATTTACTTTTGCTGCTGAAGGCGTGTTAGTAGCTCTCGTGCGCACATCGCAATGGCCTGTAAATTTTTGTATGTTTACCAAAGCATGCTTCAATCCTTCGTTTACGGTAGAAAATCTGCGTTCCTGAAGTCTTAGAGCCATCAGTGAACCAACACAAACGTACCTATAACATGGCTAGCTGAGATCGCTCCCATTCATCTCTAGTGGGAACGTTTCATAACGCAGTTCGAAATTGAATATTTTAGACAACTATTAAACTATGCATTGTCGGCGACCTACTAATTTTTAGTAACTTTAATTTGTGAGTGTATCTAAAATTATTCACTTGTAAAGTTGTTTTTTGGTTGGGTTGTGTTTTCTCTAATCCACTTCTTACATTTGACTCATTTGTATACCATGTTACCTGAAATTAATGCAAGTGATTGCTTTAAGCAACGATGGCCGAACTGTGCGGTATATTGCACAGCATTTTAACATACCGCGAAGTGCAGTGCAAGACGCGCTCGCACAGTTCCGTGAAATACATGAATTCACAAGAAGAACCGGATCGGGTCGCAGGAAGTCAACAACGAATCGAGATGACCGTTTTCTGTATCTTTCTGTGTTGTGAGTTAGGGGATTGTCATCAACTATCCTTGCTCGACGATTAGTTGATGCTCGTGGAGTAAGGATTTCAGCCCAAACTGTACGGAGAAGACTCAAAGAAGGAGCTTTGTCTGCGAAATCACCAGCTACAAGCACCAAAATGACGGTGGAACATCGAAGAGCCGGCTAGCGTTTGCACACCAGTATATGAATTGATGTGACAACGAATGGAAGAACGTGCTCTTTACAAATAAGTCTAGATTTAGTCCTTGATAATTAGACGATCGTGAAAAGGTATGACAAAGAACAGAAGAGTGATACAGTCAATACTGCATATCTCCCAGAATTGGATTTAATGAATGCAGTGTAATGATCTGGGCTGGTATATCTTTAGAGGCCCACACCGATTTGGTGTTTGTTGAAAACGGCTCAATGATGGCATACATGGACATCCTCGAATGTTTAGAACCACACATGGTTCCATATGCGCCATTTATTGTCGATAATTTTCTTCTTGTGGATGATAAGGCTCGCCCGCACATTGCGAGAAATGTAGAAATCCTATACTTGGAACAATTCGGTGTACGATGTCTTCCGTAGCCAACCAATAGTCCCGACTTAAATCCAATAGAACACGTCTGGGATTTTCTTGGTAAAAGAGTGAGACGTCGCCAACCCTGACCGGAGACGTTGAATGACTTAAGAACGACACTGGAAAAGAATGGGCTCAAATCCCTCAAGAATACATTGCCACCCTTCTTCAAAGCATGCCTAATCGTTTAAGGTACGTTATCAGAGCTCGTGATTGTAACATCCCTTATTCGTGTTGAGTTGTGGTGTTTTTTTTTAATTGTCACTGCATGTTAATTTATTAAATATTCCTTAATTTTTTTCATTTTATTTTTGATTTTTTGGTTTTCTCATTACTAAGATGGGTGCTCTTTATTTTAAACACAATTAAAAAGATTCCATTTTTTCATGCACAACATAAATTTTGGAGGTGTCCGGAATTTTTTGAACGGCGTGTCGGCGTGTCGTGTTTTATATACGAAATTAAAGTTAAACACGGCACATTGAATCATAGTTTGTCACTGATGAAGAATCGATGTCGAAACGTCAATAAATCTTCAAACAACTCATATATCTGTTGAGTTTTGACGACATATTTCTATACACTGTTCCTTAAACAAATGTGTTATGATTAATTATTGCACAAACGAATATAGATAAGCTAATAAATATTTAAAAGAATTAATAAGCACGATGAAGGTAACGTGAATTGATTTAAATTTATATTAATGAATTATTGCATTCAATTATATTATATTAAAATAAATTCTAACGTAGATGAAAAATCGGTTTCGTGAAAGCACACGAGCATCAGGCGAGCGAAAGAAATCCTGTACGTTTTCTATTGAGCTACGACACTACGACGTTTCATATGTGACCAATACGGGGGCTAACGATCCAATATTTATATTGAAATATTATTTTATACCAAATAACAATTGTTACATCTCCCATACCCAGTTTGTATGGGTTTCGATATGCCTCCGGCTTTTCCACAGCTGCATAGCAATTAGGAAATGTTGCTATCCTGGATTTACCTTGAAGTACAATGTGTAAAGGATGATGGTACTGAACGGTGTGGTGCTTAGCGCCCCCGTCACTGCTAGGCTAGCCATTTTTTACAGGCTAAAGTTCATCCACCAGATAATACAGACATACGTGATGATGGGTCTGATAATCCCCACGTTCAGACAGTATATTTGCATGCGGACCAATCCTCAAGGTTTTCCACAAATTATAGTTGAGCTTTTTATCTATCCAATTCATCAATATTTTGCTTTCTCCACATATCGTATTGTTTCACTTTTCAGTTTGCTTCGTTTGAGTTTATCAACCGTCCTCCTGAATGGAACAATGAATGTTTTGCGACGATTTATAGATAATTGCTCATCTTCGCATCAACATTGTATGACGCCTAATTCTGACCGTTTCACTAAACAGTGGTCTTTGTTGTGGCTTTGAACATGGCTCATATCCAGCCAGCAACAATAGGTGAAACCCACCTCACTGCAACAGGTTTAGAGAGGAAGTAGTGCTGCGTTGAACACCCCTTCTATGTCAAGGAAGGCTGCCACCCCAATCTCTGTGCCCTCCAGGGATCGTATTATCTTTCCGACAAGGTTGTGCAGCACCAGGTCCATACATTTGCCCTTTTGATAGGCATTTTGATGGTCATTTAGGGGATCAGTCAATAGTAATTCCGTATATTCCTTATCTAGGTTCTTCAGTATGAAGGACATCACGCTAATAGACCTGAAGGATTTGGAGTGTCTGTTAGTCCCAACTTTGGTATGTACCCTCACCTCGCCCTCACGTCCGGCCAACTAGATGGAACATAATTCCATACTAGACTAGTTCTGAATAATTTGATGACGTGGGGGATCAGAGTCCTCAGACCTTGTTCCCGTTCCAGTAGTGCCGGAAGGATACCGTCCCCTTCCATGACATATACGGCTGGACGGACCCGCCCAACTAACCTTCTCATATGAGACGACTCCTTTCACCACCGGTCGTCCTTCTTATTTGGTCGTACACATCCACTCATAGAGGCCGAAATGATGGTTACTTCATCGCTCGGAAACAATCAATCACGTGATTTTCGACCAAGATCTTTAATGTTTCTTTTCCAGAGTCCGGGCATGCTGATCGCTTTATCGACCACAGTATATGTGCCGGCTCTCTGGATAGTCATTTACCCTCTCGTAGAAGCTGTTATGAAATTCTATATTGGCCCTGCGCACCTCCTTATCGAATACTGTTGGTGTAAAGTGTTGTCAGACTCCTTCTCCTTTTTCCTAAATCTTCTTTGGTGGACAGTGATCATAAGACGCCAAGACAACCGCCCTCCTTACTTTATCTGCAGCTATCTCGATCTCCACATAATTATTTATTTTAGTGATTACGTTTTCCGTGAGCCCCCGGAATGGGCGTATGTATCACTCTCAATCAATTCTTCTAGGATCGCGATATTTCAATACAAGTCGGAAACTATTACAATTTTAATATTTCTATAGTCTGCGCATGGTGACGCAGAAGATAGCCTCCAATCGACTATTTTATACTCAGATCATTTGTGCTGTTAAGTCTAGTACCTCCTTACTGTTTTCTTAACAAAGGTTGGATCGGAAACACTGTTATTAACTATTAGTCCCTCACCCCAAAAGGCAATTAAACAGCGACTCGCCTCATCTCTTAATGTTCGTGCTGCCCCAAGTCGTGTAATGGGATTATAATTGATTTATAAAAATCCTGTATTAAAATTGTTGTTTTATTTTATTTACATGATGAACATATGTTCGGGAAAGAATTTCTATGAATGTTTTCTTACGATGAACGTAGATAGTTTCAAATGTACATATGTATATATCAAGTGACAATTATATGGTTGCTTGCTAATTTTGGTGATATATCAATTACTAAATCAAGTCCTAAATGTAATACATTTAAAAACTGATGGTTGAGGTTTTTATTGAAAATACATCTGCGCTTCCTAGTTGTAGGGTTGCGAACCGCGTTGTAGAAATGTTTCCATTTGCCATCTTCAGGTAGCTCTTCCTAGTCTCACTGACTTAGATGTCGTTTGGAGTTAATTGGTGTTGGCTGCGTTTGATTGCTTCTTGTTTCGGATCCTGATTAATGGAACTTGGTGTGCTGGTTGTGCGATGAGCTGTGGCGGTTTCCTTCCTCTGTGCACCAATATTGCCGCATTGTTTCAATACGTGTCTCCATGTTGCTGGTAATCGCTAGGCGTCATCTCGTGTGTTAGGGGTTTCTTTCTGTTTTTCTATTTCGATTTTAATTAATTTAATTAATTTGTCGCATATTAATAGCTACCGCTATTGAGCGAATCACTTGAACCTGGCGGTAGTCATCGAAAGAAGAAGTACTACAAAATTTGTTCGTAAAAGTACATATATGCCCCATCAAAAAATGAGCTTATAAATGAGATTTGTTTTGTTTCTTGACACTAGCCATTTGTTGAATTCGGATTCTTTATACCAACTCGACAATTGTGATAGTTTAGCGACAATGTATCTAAGCAGTAAATGGGAAGTAAATGTAATGTCAAATAACTGTCTCAACCCTCATCTGCATGATTTGCGGTTGTGCGTGATATAGGCCTAAGAGAACTGGCACTAATTATCTTCTGCTTAGACCACAAAGCATATGAATAACTAACTAGGTTTATACGTTACACAATTTGTTGCCCCTTGTTTATCATTTTAATTCCTATTACATTTATTTTAAGAAACTATTTCTTCAACAGACACCACATAATAAATATAATAGCACAAAATACATGATCACAAATCATCGACTGTTCTAAATATGCACAGCTTGCTATCAATAAATTATGGCTGATATATATTTGTAGTGATTAAACATATATCAAATTGTTTTAATTTGCGATAAATTAAAATATATATTATATATTTATAGCAACTTCGGATTTGTGCATTTTTTAAATCGTTATCTCAGCTAAAAATATGCTCTATAAGTTTGGAAGTTTTGTTTTCGCTACACGAACATTCTCGTGTTCGCAAGAGACATTTTTTATTTGAGTTTCCACTATGAAGTTTGAAAATACATTAGCCGGATGTCTAAGGTTCACTACTGACATCGAAAGAGGATAAGAAACCACAAGGGAAATGTTATTGAAATGATTCCAATCCATCTTTATATCGTAGTATATTCAGGTCCACGGGGATCGGCTTCAGAATAGCGATATCAATTTTTGCTTTAAACATACACTTTGATAGTAGATTGCATATTTACCTTGCGGCGCCGCTTTGGGAATATCACGTAAACTTCGACGATTCTGATCAAATTAGTGCATACATCGAAATGCTTTACAGTAAACTGTATTGTATTGATAGGATATTGAATTTAAATTTTACCCAGAATTATCCAATCAATCGCTGTTTACAAAGGCGATGCTAATTAGAATTGCTCACATGGGGAATGTACACGATTGCCTTTGCGTATCCCTTTTTAGGTTAACATTCTGATGAATTTTGGAATATCTGTAGCATTTTCATTGTAAAAATGCCTTCCAATTGAACGCCCGGAAATTTTAATTAGCAACCAAAAAACGAATACTCACATCAGCTTAGCCGTGACATTGACAAATGTTCGCTAATTACTCGATTGTTCTACTTTATGTTGTTTATTCGTTTATATTGCTGTTTGCGCTTTGACTTTTCAGCTAACTACTAATTGATGGATTGTGAATGAATTCTGGCTCTGCTTGTTTACTTTGTTTCGCTATTATTAAAAATAGCGAAGATGCGAACGGGCCAACAACAGGACTGATAACATGATAAATAATAAAGTTATCGTGTATTTAGAAATCAAGTTAAAACTAAAAAGTGATGTCAATAAATATATTCCAAGCTATGTGTTATTACGTGGGTGGCACTCTTATTGATCTGATATGTGCGTACAACATGTAATAAGCAAGCAAATTAGTTTCCGTGGCCCCGAATGTGTCATTACTAAGCCAGGCATCCGAAACTTAATAAACAAGATTTATCCGGCATAAATGTGCGTATGTATCCGAGTTCCCGAGAGATTAGTTCTAAGCTTCTTAAATTGTAGAACGAGCTACCGGCATCTCATTGAAATCCAGATAAAGACATTTGTCTTGTTGGCTTTCTCGATAAATTAGTCCCAGACGTGAAGGCAAATTTTACGCGACTTTAGCGTGGTTATATGTAATTAGAGCTGTAATGCATTGAAATTCAAATTTTACGTTTATATGAGCTTCAGTTCAGGAAACGCGAAAGTCTTTTTAATTGCTCGTTGTAAATATGCATAGTCCGCCACCTATGCTGGACAGCTTTTATTTATTAGTGAAACTGAATTATTTGTAGCTAATAAATTACTTTGTTAATATTATTTAATATGGCATGCTTTTCTCTCAATTTTCTTGCGCTTAAAATGTTATTGTTTCAAATTAAGATTGCACATAAAATTACAAAAATTATACAGTAGTGGATTTTAACCACACGTTGCAAAGTAGCTACGAATTCAAAATAAAACCGTAACGCCCGCCAACTAATATAAGGTTATCTTCGGATAGAATTGCCGTCGTCGAAGAATTTATGCGGCGATATGATAATTTAACGACTCGAGTCTTGTACCGGCGCACGATAATTTCAAGAAGATATAAATCTACGCCATTTGTTGCTGAGAATTGCCCCGATATCCGGCACGTAACCTAATTATATTTTGAGAGGATGTATATTTCGTGCAAGTGCGTGTATATTGTCTAATTATACGTGCGTGTACAAGTTTGATGTGTACCGTTCTAGACGAATTCTGCTAAAGCAAAATTCAATCATTCGGTATTACGGGATGTGGTGTATAACAAAAACAAAAATAAAAATCCAAGTGGTAATATTTACTCCGAATATATGAAAAACAAAAATCATTCAAGAAATCATTAATAATTTTTCATCCCGCCATTCGGCATCTCAGCTGGTGATTTCTCTCCATGCTTCACATTATTTCATTATAAATCAAGACCGTCGAAATATATCTGACACTGCTCATTTTAGTAGTTTAGACCGAAACAACCCCAGTATGTTACGAGAACAGTTAAAAATTTTGCACGAAAGAGCGAGTGCTCAAATTCATCGAAAAATTAGAATTAGTGCTTTTGATATTCAATTTACGATTGCAATAAAACCGATTGCCTCTCAGATTTCATGTTTATTTATATAGCAAATACAATAACTAACACCAAACTTGAAAAGGCACGTCAAAATGCTTACATTATTAAATTATGTGTTGGATTAATTCTATTGCCACTTGTATATTTCTACATTCCACTAACTTTCCAGTTTGTCAGCAATAAATCTGTTCGTTCAATTTTGTTTTTGACATGTTCCTACAGCAGTATACATCAAATACAACTATTTTGGCACTGGATCTAATGTATAGCCCTAAAAGGCGTTTTCAGGTATATTTTAGAATATTTATAATAATTTGATCTTACACATGCAGTACAGAAGATTAAAGATATGGCTATGATGTTATTCATTGAATAGGCGGTTTACCTGATACCATGTCGTTATCGATTTGTCCCCTTTATGAAAACCACGTAGTTGACGCTTGTCAAATGTAACAATAGCAATTTATGTGGACAATGAGATGATTATTCGAGTTAAGCATATTGTAAATATTTATTTCTGATAAACTCAAATACTAGTTTGCACTTAGACTGTGTTTTGTGAATTACTTATTTTAATATTTCATCAATTTGAAGCAAGTATATTTATTTTAATTGAATAAAACACTGTTCTTAGTAAAATGAAATACACATTTACACCACACTAGCATTAAGTTATGGTTTGAAATAAATGCCAATAAATGAAGGAAGTAAAAGTAAGGAAGTTTAGGTACTTCCATGGCCATTTTAATTTTGTTGGGTTGGGTTTCTTTATTTTAGCATTTACTTTTATTATCATTATATGTGTTTACTGAATGTTGTTCTTAGTTGGTATATGGCTTATGGTTTCATATTTCTTAGCATTTATATTTCTTGATTTACATTGCTTTATGTTATTCTAGTACATAACTTTTATGATCGTGCTTTTCTCTTTTTTATTTGTGTATTTGTATTCAGTTATATTTTTACTCTAATTTTTATTTCACCACTAAACTAGAATAAAATAAACTTTTGTGTTGTGTTATGTTGTATTATTTCATTTTCTTGTACTGAATGGCCCCAGTTCCATTAATACAAATTTCACTTGTTGCTCGATATTCATAAATGAATTTGAATTGAATTAAATCGCGTTGCATCCTTGCACGAAATAGCTTCGCCAAAAAGGAATACCTTAGTTTTATTGTGCGATAAGCTCGATTAGTAGATTATCGCGAATGTTAAGTTCTTCGGAATTTTATAAAATTTTACAAAAATTTATTTAAAAAATCTAATATTGTTCGTATTCCTTGTCGAGCTAAAAGAACATGGAAACAGTTTGAAGGTGTTTTCAAGTTTGGTAAATCCTTAATTTTTGAATGGGCATTTACACGTCATAATGATATCGCCGGGATCGTCGGCAAAGGTAGTATATATATATATAAAAAGTATATTCCCACCACGGAGTTTCTCAAGAAGATGCATAGAGGAATTTTTTACTACTTTTGTTAAATTTTATACACATAGTCACGATTTTTGCTACAACAAACGTAAACTAAGTATAAAGAAAACTATTGGGGTGAGGGCACTGTGACGCCAACATCCCATATATAAACTTGACCCAACCCAACCCAACGCAATCCAATCCAACCCAAGCCTGTTTAATCGAATCCAAAATTATATTACAATTAGGAATGATACAAAATTCAAATTCACACAAAAGGCACACACGCTAAGAACAACAAAGGGAACAAGTATTACTCCGAATAGGAGCAGGAACCATTAAATCGAAATTATATACGAAACGAAACAGGGTGCGTTTCGAACAGCGAAGCGTCGAGTGTACATCTTTACATTGAAGAGCGGGGTGTGCCTAACTTAATGAATAATTGCAATTTTTGAATATTATTTACACACATTTATGCATTTTGCATTTCAATATCGAAATTTAATTAAGTTATTCATTTACCTATTTCAATAATTTTTAATTAAAAATTTTATCAAGTTGTATTAAGACGCTGTAAACGTAGTCGAAAATATGTAAGCCCATTGTGCATTTTTATAATTCGTTGCGATTTTAATGCACGAATAACACCAATGCACCGAATTCTTCATAAATTGCATTCTTACTTTACGAGATAACATTTCGCAATTGTTAACTTAGGCACCTAAATGTGAAGCCAATAAATAAATCACCATGTTGTTATAAAACGGAAAATGCTAGATTTTTTTTTAAAAGGTGACGAACAGCGTGGTATAAATTGCTGAAACCTGTTATTTACGACTCCACGGCTGATTTGTGATAATCATATATAGTTATTAGAATAAGCAGCATGAGAAACGAACAATAAAAATTTCTCGGTATCGAACAATTGAACTACGTGCAATAACATGGCAGTGAAGGTTTGCACACCGCGTTTGATATTTTAGTTTTTAGTTAAAAAAACAAGTTACGAGGAATTAGTGTCATTTGAATACATGGGATCAGATAGCAGCTGAAATGTGACTGTTTTGACGTTTAGATGACGTCAGTAACACACATTTTTCTTAGAAATCTAACTTTGTTGAATATTTTTTTATGCAATTATGCTATTAATATTTTCGAAACAAAATTAATTTAAAAAGCTGCGCGAAATCATCACGGAAATTAGTTCATCGTAGTCTTAAGACTATAAGGAAAACGTGTTGACGTCCTGCTTTAATTTTTATGAGCAGAATTGTTAGTACATAATACATGTATGTACATGAATAGAACATAAGCTGAGCAAAGAT
Source organism: Geotrupes spiniger (assembly GCA_959613385.1). NCBI lineage: Eukaryota > Metazoa > Arthropoda > Insecta > Coleoptera > Geotrupidae > Geotrupes > Geotrupes spiniger. Next base: position 23,743,492 of record OY390731.1, read on the forward strand.
CATTACGAAATAAAAAATTCCAGATTCAAATAGTTTACGGTGTTTTCACGAAAAATATCGAAAAATAAATTGTAATAATCAATAATCACATCTATAATGTTTTTAGTACGTATTCACAGGTTGCCATTAAAAAAATAGTAAACCGTCACCATAAACAACAACATAAGTTGTTTTTAACTTTTAAACAATAAATTATTGCAATTACTAAATAATAGTTTTTATATATGTACTACAAAATTATTTCTTGCAAGACATCTATCATTGGTGATGGTAATTACATTACAGCTTTTAATCAACCCCAATTCAAAGAAACCATCTCTATAATGGCCAGATGAATAAAAATACAGAGTTTAATATACTTACACCTTCGGAAAGTCATATAAAACCAATTACTCCCTTATTTACGTTTACGACGACATAATGATGTTTTTACAGACCATTTCGTAATAAACTACCCATCTAAGAGCTCCGCGACAGAATATACGAAAGTATGTAATTAATTTGTACCTTCTGGAGATTGTACAAAATTATTTATTACCAAGTTTACATTTACACCTTTATATATCGGTTACAAAAATCATGAATATGTGTCTTTGAAAAACTCTCTAGTTGAGAGGAGGGGGTAGTGTCATACACATGCATAAATCATTTATGAATATAAAAAATAAGCATACCGCTCATCTAAAAACTACAGAAAGAACAAGCAGAAAAACTAAAAAAAAAAATAAACATGTGACGCAAACAGAAAAGCTATTAGTGAAAAGTAAAAAGCAATGCAATGCACAAAAGTGTGGGCAAACGTCATTTGAAAAGCCATGTGAACATTCCTTCAGTTACACGCAATCGGAACACAAAGAAATGTTTTATGCGAAAACCGCACTGAGGGATCAGGGGAAGTTAATATTCCGTCAACGACGCGACGATTGCCTAAATACACATTTGCATATTATTTAATTGCACTGGTTCCAACATTTTACTGCCGGGAGTCTAATGTAATTATCATGTGATGCATAAATTACTGGTGTAATTGGCGTTAAGGTAGACGGTAGGAGCTATATACGTATCACATTACGAAATGATCCCCTGATTACTTGCACAAGACCGGAATAATTTAGTGTGAAACGCAAACGTATAGTTATATTTTGCATAGAAATTAACCGTAATGTTCGTCATGGCCAATATAACGTTAAGAAAAGTTGTGGCATATAATACCGCAGTTTGGTTTGGTGGGGATTCCACCGATGCACAAGGGGTATTCGAAGACGAATGGCTACATAGGGATTTCGAATAAAAGGCATGCAAATACTTTTCATCTGCTACACTTTTCCATTTGTTTCATTTTCTAAACATCGCGAATTTCCGAATTTTCAGTTTCAAGCACAACCGCAGACTTTTCCACTGTTTTCGTTTATTTTCATGTTACAATGGAATTACAATCAACTTTTCAGTCGGGTGTCAATTAAATTTCCAATTTATATGTTCATTAATGTTAAATGATACACAAATATTCGGTTAATTAGATTCGCCGAACGTGCGTATTTCTATTGCGCAGGCATCAAAAATTTAATTTCAAATTAAACTCGCAAATATCCAATAAATACCACAACGTTAATAAACATAATAAGATAAATCATTAGTATTATATTATAAAACATTCGAAAAACAAAATATACCGTTAATTTACCATTTATGTTTCCAATGTAGGAATATTCCATTTTTGCAAGCTATGAGAGCCGCCGTTGCGCCACGCATCCAAAGGCGGATAACTTAGTATTCAAAACGAAACGTTTCGGAAGCAATATCTACTGCAAAATAAATATCTGGATGTCGACTGTCGGCAAACCAATCAGGAAAACACATAATTCATTTAGGATCACATTTCGACGGCGTCCTTATAAAAATGCTAATGTAAATCAGGCCATGCCTACATAATGTATGGAAAATACATTTCGATACTCGGTTTGATCGCATCACATGCCGCATAACTGATGGAAATTCCGAATAAGACGGCGGTCGCGAGACGGCGCGGGCTTAATTATCATAATTTGAATTTTTCGGATTCGCAAGAATATGGTTCGCGTCGCCGTATATCCGCTCAAATCTAACCAATTTATATGATAAATGTATTAGGATGCGTCGCGCAGTATGTTCAATTGTATGCCGTGTATACGCTCAATGGAAATGAATAATTGAAATGTGATCGGCGAATAATTCGGACGGAAAAAATATTTAAAACATTTCTTTGGGGTTATCTTCCACATGAATGAATGATTTAATTTGGAAAGTGCATAATTCGAATACGATATGTATAGTACATCGTTGCGGGTCTTTATTTCGAAATATGCATTGTTAATTATCCAGCAGACCTACGAACCTGCAACGAACTTATTTTAATTCGCAAAATTCGTCAACTTGCCACAATTGAAAATATTTTTTTCAATATATCTGCTAGACGTCATAATTACTCACTGCAGCAATCATATTATTATTATTTGCTTTAATCTTCTTTTTGTGGGTTTTGACAGTCAGCAGTCGGTATCTTCGACCCCGAGATTCAAATTAAATAAGTCGGTGGTCACTAAGATACTGTGCATATGGCGAGCTTGTTCGATGTATCGTATTCAATCACAAATATTTATTTAATAAATTTTCGTTGAACGATCCCAATTGCGTTCTTTCACTCAAATTGTTCGATTAACTTAATGACAATAATAATTTAATATTATTCAATAATAATTTAAAACCAATATTCAAAATGAAAATTAAATTATTTTCTTGACATAAATCTCAGAAATGTTGTGTTAATGTATATTTTTTAATAAAAATTATACAATCGAATATTACATGTAACCGTATATCGATATTTCTACTAAAGAACTTCTTATCTCTCCCCCCCCCCCCCCCGTACTTTCTAAGGCCGGGCTACCATACGCATCTGTTTATTTACTATAAATGACTCCAACAAAAAACCAGCGGGCTGCAGTTACGAAAGATATATTATTGCCGTTAGAAAACCAATCAATTAATGTTTAGGGCCCCATGCCACCCACTAATTAAATTTATGAGTTGGGTTCTACTTCCAATAACATTAATTAATTTCTTATGATTTTGAAGTATATTCACAATATTTTTTTCGAAATTAAATAGTTTCAGAACATTGTTGAATTCATTTTATAGGTTTAAGATTGCTTTTCAAGATTTTGATAATTAAGAAGTTAAATTTATTATAATAAACTCCTTAAGGGCTTAACGTCATAACCACTAGAGTCAGCCAGTACAAATTTTGTTTCACTTTAATTTTTCTGCATATCGTCATATAAAGCCATAGATAATATATTATATTAATATTTTTATATTTTAACGTTTGTTTATTGTTCCAGTATTTGCGATTCAATGTACACTGACAGTCATAAAAACGACAACATTTTAATCCTCCCTATATTAGAAGGGAGTTATTCTATTAGACATATTGCGAACTAGTATGGCCTAGACAAAAGCATTATTTTAATGTGCTTGAGAGGTGGGAACACGAATGTAACATCGCCAGAAAAGCGCTCTGGGTTCGGGGCGACCTAATCTTTCAAACCATGAGCAAGACGAAGCTATTATCAATCATTTCAGAAAAAAAACTTTCATTTAGCAAGATTCAGTTGCTACAAATATTACAGCATAATCAGGAACAAATCTATTTTAAGAACAAAAAAATGCAACAAAAGCACTGTAGTTGTGTATTTTATTTAAATTATAACTAGTAAAATTTTTGGAACAACGTCGTCTATACCGATAAAAATATTTTCCAGTCCCCATGATGATCGCATACCTTTGTACTGACCTACAAATTGTCCATACAATGAAAGATTTATGGCGTGGAATGTCTGGGAATATTTAATGAACATTTGTTATAAAAGAGACATTAGATCTAAGAATAAAAATTAATTGTGGGCGCCCATTGAGGACAATTGGGTGAAATTAAGTCTTAATCGAAATTATTGCCGGAATTTAATTTTATCCATGCCTAGAAGGCTGAACATTGTATTAGCCGCTAATGTGACAATGAAAAAAATATTAGAATTTTGTTTGTATTCACTTTGTATTTTCTTCATAATTTGTTTGTTGTTGTTTGTTTGCATTTATATTATGCAATTATATTGAGCTGTCAAAATTTACGTTTTCACAGGATACAAAAAATATAAAGATCATGTTTCTTGATTTACAGGAATCCAATCATTAATAGTTTAGGAACATATTTATTAAGCATGCTGTCAATCTAATTGTACTCCGTGCAAAAAGGGCTAAATTAAATTAACTTGTTCTGCCTTTTCTACCGCTTTTGCTATTTATTTCTGCTTTTTTCCTACATGTCCCTTTGTTTTTGTTTCTGGTTTTTATTACTTTATTTTCTTCTTTGCTTTGCTTTTCGTTCATTGACCATGCAACCTACAATTTGTATCTTTGTACTTTAATGTTTGTTATTGTAAATTATGGTGTTTCACCCAAAATTCTTCTCCTAGTTCTTCTTGAAGAGGGTATTGGTGGTTTCCTTTTCCATTCATAAGGTTTGCAATGACATTTCCTCTACCAGACCTTTCAAGTCCTCTCAATATGTTCATAATACATTCCTCTTTTTTCATAACGTTTATCTCAAGGGTCCAAAACTGAATTTTTCTCTTCCTCTCTTATTGGCCCTATTACATTTAGTCATTGTTTCCCAGATGATTGCTCCTTTTCCGGCAATCAAACGTAAATGTTTCATTGCCATTTTAGTTCCTTTTGTTCACCAATTTTAGCTAGAACCTCATTTTATGGCTCTTTTCCTTTTTTCTCGAATTTAGATTTTTCCAATCTCTTTAGAATTGTTTTTTGATCATTGAGCAACACGTTTACCAAATACTGTTCGTCTCTTTCTTTTACTGTTACTTAGTAATTTATTAATTTGATTCCTCTGGACTATTTATGCCGGTTATTAAAACTCTCCCCAAAAATATATTTTTGGTTTCCCCATGTTATAAGTTTTGGATTCTTCATTTAAATTCACACATTTGTTTCTCAGTTGTCATTTCTTTTTTTTTGTTTGTGCTTAAGTGTTTCAATTAATTTTACAACTTGCGACTAGTTTTTGAAATTTAAATTAGTTTTTATAGTAGAGCCACTTTATACCTCATTCACAGTTCTTCAATATTCCACAAGGAAGCTTCTAACACGGAACAAAATATAAAAAATAATTACGTTCTGAATGATTTCACTAATTTTCTTTTAATTTTATGACATCTACGTTGTATTCACATTAATTTTCATTGATTGCGGTTAATTCGAATGAATGTAGTAAATACTAATATTTTATTCTATTGATATAAATTCCACGGGATTCAGTACCATGCAATTATAGAACTTGCAGAACTTATGTTCCTTTCGTGTCTTATGGAAATTTAAGTGTTCATGTAATGCAAGCAAATACGACAGAAAATACAACCAATTGATTAAGCCTTAAATCATTGTGTATAATGAAAGTACAATCCATGTTTATAGGTTTATTATACAATAACATGAAGAAAATCATAATGTTTTTTGTGGAGTGGTGGTTTACAGACTATTGTCTCAAATTTATAACGTAGAATAGGTATATATAAGTCACACATTTCGTGGGCATTATTTATTTCTGTAACACATAAATTTTAACGTGGAGATAAAGCACACATTATTTTCAGAGATTTAATACACAATAGGCATTCAAACTTTTATCTACACTTATTGTTGAACCTGCGGCAATAATAAATAAAAAAGAATTACCCACATTTATCTGCTGCCCTTTAAAATAAAAACAAAATGATTTTAAACATTTTTCAAACTGTATTATGCGATACCGAGGATATAATAAAATTCGCGTTAAGTATCGCGGATCGGAGGCATGTTCCGATAAAATTTAATACTCTTTGGTTTAATTAAAATAAAAAAAATCGCTGATTAAATTAATTCCTATTTCGGTTTTATCTCAGTATAGTTTTGAAGCCCCACCGGCTATATTAAAATTTTAATGGATTTCTAGTCCGATAATAATAACTCTTTCATTTTCCTAACACGATATTTTTCGAATTTTATTACTCGCACAGCGGCGTGTGTTAATTTAAATTAGTGAATTACGACGACGCATGGCCCTCGTCTAGTGGCACTTATTCTCAGTTATAAAGCACTTAACACTTGTTTATTTAATGCAGTAATTAGTCATGTTTTACACTTTTAATTTATTCCTCGGGCATTTTTCATGCGTCGAAAGAATTTAATTAAATTTAAATTCAAGTTATTGAACATAGTGTGCGCCCATTTATCATGTCCTACGCCGAAGTAGTTATTCCGATAGGAGTTGATTGCGAAAACAAAATTTCCGGAACGTGTAATGTTCGCTGTGTAAAAATTTAATTAATGCGGAGTTACAATTTATCGGAAAAGTTATAATTAGTAATTATTTAGTGGCGAAGCTGTGAATTTGAGTACGTGCGCACGTACAGTCTCTGTTGAATTGTGTAACGTAAGGTGGCGAATTAAATTACTAAATATAATAAAGGTGGTTGTAATGGCGAACTAAATTAATAATTGTTCGCTTGCCTATCCGTGTGGGTCATTTCTGATTTGCGTCACTAATTTCGATAAACTTAAATTGAATGCACGACGATAATTTTATATTTTCAGCATTTTTCGGCACAATGAATAATTCATTATTTAATTATTTTTGACTTCTTAATTATTAATCATTAAACATTAGTGTATTAACATTTTTCATGTAACCATATTCTCAGATTTGTTTGTAATGTATATTCACAATTGTTTGAGAACTATATTAAGGAGAAATTTAACAACAGTTTTATTGGTCGTAAACGACAGAGATAATTAAAATGAAAATAAAATAAAAACAACGGTGTGTTTGCTAATTGACCGTTTTTCTTGTTGTTCTAGCCACTTGTACAAGAAGCAATTTTAATTAGCAAGGTAGTTCTCTCATTAATTTCAAGAGGAAAGTAATCAATTATTAATTAAATTCTTGTCAATAATTTCCCGTTGAAGAGGAACTGCTACGTGCACAAGCGTACCATAAATTTTAAACAAGAACGTTTATTAGAACTGGTCTATCTGCAAATATTAATTAATTTACAATGGAGATTTATTCTCTGAAAGGCGATACATAAGTTTCGTATCGTTTATAATTTTAGTCTCGATGATTGATACCGCATATTCATTGTTTCGAAACAAGCGAATTTCCTTAACAAGCTGTATTTGTAAAATTTGAGAATTGATAGGTGTATTCGCTTTGAAGCGTAGAAGGGGTGAAAAGGATGGTCAGACATTGAGACCTGGACATTGCCGCGGAGAGAACACCGAATGTTGTAAGTTTCAAATTTATTTAATAATACATATGTTTCGCCAACACTATGGCTTGATCAGGTGACGAAATACAAAGCAAATATACATAAATATTTCTTACATACTAATAACGGGTACAAAGGAGGATATAGTATGAGTATGTAGGGAGTAGTATGAGCGCTCGCATTGAATAGATGCGTGTTTGGTGCTGCACTCGTAGAAAGTTATTTCATGTCGCTTAAAACTACAAAAATGACCAGTAGTAACACGGAACGAATTACCAGAGCCAACAGTATAGATAGAGAAGAATGTTTGATTCAAAAAGTGATTGAAAAGGTGTTAATAAATCCAATATTTCTCGAACGTCTGACATCGGCAATCACCGACATGTTAAAAGCACAAGATGAGAAAATCAAGGTGTGTGAAATGAAGGTGACAGCCCTCGAAGAAAAGTACGAACGGCTACACGACGCAATTGAGGTACAAGAGCAATATTCCAGAAAAAAACAATTTGCGGATATTCGGTATTCCTCAATCTAAAGAAGAGAATACTGAGGAATTGGTAATAAATCTATGTAGAAACAAATTGAAATTAAACGTTTCGCCAGAAGACATCGATGGTTGCCATCGCTTAAGCCATCAGGAGGGACTCCATACACCAATCATGATAAAATTCTGTCGTCGATCCATAAGAAATAAAATATTTAATTCGAAGAAAAATTTAAAAGGTTCGAAGATTATTATTCGCGAAGATCTCACAAAAGAACGAATTGGCGCAGTAAAGGATCTAACAAACAAGTTTGGTAACCGAGAAGTTTTCACTAATAATGGTAGCATTTTTGTAAAGATATCTGGTAAAATTATTAAAATACATACTATTGCCGACTATAAAATCTTATAAATTCAATGCAGTAACCTTTTACTTTATCATCTTGTACGAAATTTCCGAGCGTATTTTTTCTCATTCACCTTTTTAGCTTTGTAAATTAGTTTTTTTTTCCCATTGAGTTTTGTTTGATATTCATATTATTCATTATTCATATGTTTGGATATGCTATTTAATATACTATGAACCATAATTTAATTAAAATTGCACATATTAACATTAGATCATTACAACCGAAAATTAATGACTTGAACGCTTGTATTCACAATAATAATATAGACGTACTAGTGTTTTTGAAACTTGGTTAAATCACACAATAATAATGTTCTCCAAATTAACAACTTTAATTTTTTTCGAAGAGATAGACTTGATCGTGGAGGAGGGGTGGGGATTTATGTGCATACTTCTTATCGGGCTTCTATTATTAATACAAATACTGCTATAGAGCAATTATGGCTGTTGATTCAAACTAATCGAACAAAATTAATTATAGGTTCGGTTTATAAACCACCGCACTTTGACAATAAAATATTTTTAAACGAATTAGAGGACTCCTTTACATTATGTCTCCCAATATCAGATAATATATATTGCTGCGGAGATTTTAATATTGACATGATGAAGGTGGACCACCCTTCTACAATAAATTTTCAATCATTTCTTGATTCAATTGGTGTCAAACAAATCATAGATGAACCGACGAGAATAACAGATAAAACCTCAACGCTTATTGATTTAATAATTGCCACAGATGTTTCGACTATAGCAAACGCAGGAAACAACCTGCGTTGGTAAAATTAATGACTATTTTATAAATAGCATACCAAAACATACAACAAATGCAAGACAATTTTCCGCAAACAAACATCACTGTGTAACTGAACTGTTTGATTTCTCGTTGGTGGATGTAGATGATGTTTCAAAAATCATTAACAATATAAAATCCAATGCTATTGGACATGATGGAATTAACATTAGAATGATTAGATTGTGTTGCCCTTTTATCATTCCGTTTGTCACGTACATTATCAATACCTGTATTTTACGTAAAGTTTTTCCTAAGTGCTGGGAACAGGCCGTTGTCACACCTTTACCCAAAAAAAAGGAAGTTTCAGAACTTAAAGATAATGTATTGCCTCTTTTATCGAAAATCCTTGAGCGGGTATTGGAAGTTCAAATTAAAAAACACGTCACCCGTAACAACTTAATTCCGGACATACAGTCAGGTTTTAGAGCGGGCTACAGCTGCAATAAAGCACTGCTTAGTATAACGGATGATATACTGGCGGCAACAGATCGTGGACTTGTGACACTCCTAGTATTGCTGGATTATTCAAAAGCATTTGATACCGTGGATCATGGTATATTGTTGGAAATTATAGACAGCATGGGCTTTGGTCGGGGATCAACTGATATGCTTGGGGACTTTCTATTAAATAGAAGTCAATATGTGCGGTTGGGCGACTGTGTTTCTGAATCATTATCACCAAAACAAGGTGTTCTACAAGGCTCAAGATTAAGCCCAATTTTATTTTTGTTATATACGGCACAATTTGAGGATGCAATAAAACATTCTCAAGGGCATTTTTATGCAGACGATACACAGTTATACTGTTCATTTGAGTCCTCAAACTGGGAGGAGGGTATTGCAAGGGTGAATACAGATTTAAATCGTATTTACACCGTATCGAGGAACCATTATCTACATATCAACCCGGCGAAATCACAAGTATTAGTTTTTGGTAAATTGAATGATTGCAAGAGCATATCAAGTAATCTCAACATCAAAATAAATAATGTAAAAATTCCTATAACCAATAAGGCTTGCAGCTTGGGTCAAATAATAGATAATAGCTTCCGTTATCGCGATCAAATAACAAAATATATTAAAACGGCATACCTTCATTTAAGAAATTTGTACCCATAAAGATCAGTACTGAATATAAAAATCAAGAAAACACTGTGCAATCCTTTTGTTCTCTCGTCGTTCACTTATTGTTCACAAATATATCATTCATGTTTGGACCGATTTACTGCCAATAGGATTCAAAATATCCAAAATGCGTGTCTTAGGTATATCTACGAAGTTAGAAAGTTTGAACATATTTCCCATAAATTATATGAAGCTGGTTGGCTAAATTTGGAAAATAGGAGGGAGCTGCAAGCATTATGTTTGTATCATAAAATAATTACATCGAAGACTCCGCCATATTTGTATAATAGAATCCGATTTAGAACCGATGTACATAATGTAACCACACGCTTCCACCACCTCATAAAACTGCGTTATTCGCGAGATCATTTTCTTTTTGTATTCAAGTCAAGACTTCGTTTGTTGCTACTCGAAAATCAAAAATTATGTTAGTATGTGTCAAAAAAAATTTTTTGATTTAATTTGTTGTGTCATTTAGGTCTTTTCTATACGGATATTAGTTTTATATGCACGAACAGTTATTAATTTAATAAAATTGGGTTGTATATTTCGTTTAGTTTAGTTTAATTTTTAGTTTTAGTTTAATTTTTAGTTTTAGTTTAAATTTTAGTTTTAGTTATTAGGCCTAGATCAGAATTGTATCTTCCATGTCTGAATCTCGCCCTGAGATTGTGCTTTCTTTTTTTTTATTATTATTATTCTATATTGAGAATGGTATTGTTTATTATATATATTTTGTTTATTTTTTTTTATTATCCTTTCTTGCTATGCACAGTAAAGACATTTATTATTATTATTATTAATTACAAATTTTGATTTAGGAGGGGAAAATTGTTTATGTCTACTTGATCATTCAAAATGACTGTTAAATTTGTTAATTTCTAGCTTTAGTTTTTTACTTTTTTGTCAAAATGTGCAAAATTTCAAATTTGTTGTTAAATTTATAGTTGTTTTCTAGATCAATTTCCTTGACCTTAGTATGTCACACAAAAACAATAAACACGAATTCTCTATATATCACAAACCTACACACACCGGCACCCTAATAAATGCCGGTTCTTTTTGTCCTATAACAGGATTATTTCTATTGCTTTAAATAATGGTTATTCGATAAACATCGTGATGGGAATTGTTATAAAACATCAAAGTCTAAAATACTTTGTTCCATTTACCCCAGTATACAAACACCTATTAACTACAGCACCATTACCCATATAGGCAAAAGCTCCGAAAAATAGATACGATAATTAATAAAATCAACGAACTAAATAATATAACGTTCAAAAACAACAACTATATTCAAAAGTGCAAAAACAATAAGGATAAAACGGACACAAGCTTGACTCAGGTGTATTTAAATTAACATGTGAGGAATGTATGTAATGAAGTATACGTAGGCCAAACTGGAAGGTCATTCGAGACCAGAATAAAAGAGAAGAAATGAGAGAAGCTACAACTTTAAGAAAACCGACTCGACCTTCGTGAAACAAGCTGTTGCTACATTCATTTGAACTAAGTACTAACAGCTACAAATAACTACTTATTTATTGTTGTTAGTCATAAGTCAAATGTCATAGCGGTAATTTTGAAACAGCTACTATTGCAAATGCATCAGATGATTATTTCTGTATAATATGGAAGCTGTCAAATGTTGATCGGATTTCTCGTCTAGATATATTTAACGGTGAGCAATCCTTGCTAAATACATTTCAAATGTGTCTAATGTATCCAATTATAAGGAATGATACTTGTGCGTATTTTCCCAGCCACGGTTTGTAAAGATTTATTTTGTGGTATTTATTTGTCATGGTAATGAAAATGAAAGATAAGAACCGTTGATATTTTCCTATCGCAATCCCAAAAGAATCTGTATTTGCCGTGTATGGGGAGAATCAGCTAAGCAAACTTATGTTCCAAAATTTCAGTGCGTAATTCCGTGTCAATGATGCGATACTCGACATGACAAGTGCTCTTGAATGGTGGTTACAACTGAATAGGACCAAATCATGTGTCACACAAGTTGCCAGAAAAACATAAAAATTGGGTATCTTGGCATTTACAATAAACTAGACCGAGGACGATCACGAGGTAAAAGGAGTTACTACTACTAACAATTCCTTCAACTAATGATGTTCATGCTCAATACCTGGCGAAACAGCAAGGGAATCATGTACTACGAACTACCGCATAAGCAAATAATTAACTCCGATAAGTACTTCTTATACAGAAGGGAGCAATCGACCAGAAGCTCCCGAAATTAGTCAACCCTAAGGGCGTTCTATTCTAAAATTGGTCCTGCTCGTCTTAAATATCCTAACCCACCGGTGGCACTGGATTCAAACTACAATTGAAGTTACTTATAATACAACTCAGCATGAATTCTCGGCCACTAATGTTAGTGACCGACTTTCAAAGAGAACATTTTTGAAGGGCCTGTCACGAATATTTTAATTCAATAAATTAATATATTTTCGCATATTGCTTTTCAGTTCGATTGACGGAAGTTAATTTCACGCTATCGTCTGGGCTTTACTAATTCGTAATTTGATTTCACGCTGAAAAACTATTCAGTTTCAGCACTAATAATTTACACAAATGAAACGTACATGTATTTGTTGCTGCGTTCTTGATTAGACATTATCCTCTTCGAAAATGTGAAAAAAATGATCAAAAATGATCATTCGGGTTGACTGTGGACAGTTTGAGGTGGTGACGTTTTCATTGCTCCTTTGGCCTTTTGTTGTTATGCTTGGAGAAAGCCGAACGACCATTTAGAAATTGCAATGTATACCCGTTGTAAAACTATTTAATTTCTGCGAGACGTTTTGGGTACTTTATCTTTAAAATGGCTTTAACACTCAAGTGTAGGTCGCTCGTGAAATACCTTACAATTGGCTTCGAAAACATGCCTTTACGAGTTATTTTCCTTGCAGAACTAACTCGGCTCGTCGGTGAATAGACGCGTGTGGCATATGTAGATAATGGAGAAGTGCCTGTGATGTTTAAATCTAAGAGGTTGAAGAAATCCAGTGCATCAAAAGGACTTGACCGTCATAAATTGTTTCGGCCTGCGGTGGACAGGTGTGCAGAAATGTGGTGTAATTGAAATTATTTCGTTAACTTAAAATAACAAAATATACACGATATTTGTGTCGGACATAAAATTATCGAACGCATATTCCAATAATTCAATTAACACTCCTTCGGCCGAATATTTCGTTTATATTTCCTTTAGTCCTTCTTTTATTACTACAATTAGTAATGCGTCCCTTATATTGTATGAACATATGTTAACTCAGCTATATTTTCCTGTTTGTTAAAAACAGGATGGCCATTTCTTCTCTATAAGTTTAGATATCTCATCGTTTCGATAAAAAGCTACTTGAATTCCTTTAGTACTATGGAATAATCAATTATGACCCCGTTTTCATTTATTTTTGACTATTAATCCTCTTATGTTAACCTTAATTTGCTATTATAAAATGTCGTCCATTAGATACTATGTAAAGCGTTAGAGCTGCAAAATGCACACAAACCACTTAATCTTTTACCAACCGTTTAATTTATAGTTCCCTGCATTTGATCACAAGATTTGATTTAGGTCAATATCGTAATATTATAAAAATATTATGCGAATTTATATGTTGCTCAATGTAATGTAAATGAACATCATTAAAAGTTTTACAACTACATAACGATCAACGCAGTGGTGGATAAATTGCGGAATAACACGCCGGAATATCTAAACAATAAAAGTATTGTAGATGGTAGATAAACATAATTAATTTTGATGGGGAAGCGTTTTCACCCTTGTTAACATTTCTACTAATGTCCGCTTGATTAATCAAGATTACTTTAGTTAATTGCTTCATTCGCTTTTACATATTTCTATTCCATTTGCACAATGTTCGTTTTGTTCAAATTTTCTGCTTACGTTTTGAATATTTAATTATTATTAATTAAGTTTAAATAATTTTCTCTCAGTGCAGCAGAGGTCTTGCCTTGTTGTACCGTTGCTTCCTCACTTCTCGACATATGACACCCACAATAGAAATTTGCCAACAAGATATAAAAAAACAAATTGGAAAATAATTCAACTGAAAATGTGAATAAATGTAATTGTTTGAAATAAATAGTCATTTAGCACAAACTTGTAAAATGACAAAAGGTAGCAAAATCCAAAAATATTTTTATAACGCCGAAAAACATAAAACATGTAATGCAATAAATGAAATTTAAAAAATGGGACACAACTGTTAAAATTGTAAAAAAAGAAAATTAAAAGAAAACAAACAATTCTAAAAATATGCATTTAAAAAACAATTAAAGATTCTAAAAAAAAGGAAAAAATAAAAAAGTGAAAAAAGCAAATGTCAAAAATTACTAAACTGTCTAAATTGTTCAAATTGTCAAAAATACAAAGGAAAAAATCCAAAAATTACCCTAATAAAATGAAAAATTATATATATAATTGATTTAGCAGAACGTTAATAAAACAATATTTTGATGTCTTTGTCAAAATCCAATTCAATAATTCGAAACAACCACAAATAAAAATATTTAATACCTAACATTAAATAATTAAATATTTTTTATCTATTATTGTTACAATCTATTCAAATTGGATTTTTTGGAATTTGTATATTCCAATCAATGACAAGAAAAATATTTCCACATTCTACCGTAATATGAAAACTGTTGGATCACAGTATATGTACAGCGAGTTGCAAAAAAAAGTTAAATATTTCCCTACCCTATGTAAATTGTCATTACAATTAATTAATGTTCGTCAAGTACACATTCGATTAAGTGCAGACTTTACATTTACACAGCTGGAACACGATCTTGGCAAATAGCCTCTGTCATATATGTCCGCCATCTTGAAACATTCTATCTCGCGCGAAACGCATGTACTAACTAAGGTAAGATTTTGCATTAACATAGATAAACGAAGAACTTTGTATAAATGAATGATTCGATAACGCAAAACTTAGTTTAAATATGACCAGTATATTACAATATAGTACAGAACAGCAAAATTGCATCTGATCATTTGGATACCAGATAAAACAAAATTGCGCAAAAATGAAACAAATGAAATAGGGAACGGAATTGTCTGTATAGACGCCATACTTTTATCTGTAGAAGTTCAGAAATGGCTTAAGTACAAACTTTGATCGAATAATGTGAGACAGCCAGAAAACATGATAATTATGCAATATGCAATTATTAAGTTTTTTTAATAAATGAAACTTAAGAGATGTGTCTTCCGGGTGTTGCCGTGTTTTTTGAAGTAAACTTGACGTTTCGCTGATCATACTTTCAGCTTCTTCAGAAGGTTTCTAAAGATTGGTGTTGATATCTTCTTCTCCGCGTTATATAGCCGGTCGTTGCTGCGCTTCGTTGATGCGTATCCGTTACGTTCCGTTGATCCGGATCCGCTATGTAATGCGTCTCCGGTCGCGTCTTCTGGATTCGCCCTTGGTGGTCCTGGCTGCGTGGTCGATGGTTCTTTCTGCGTCTTCCATGGTTCTTGCCGCGTCTTCGATGGTCCTTTCAGTGCCAATTTCCAAACTTTGCTCAGTCTGTACCCATCTTCTCGGTTGAAGTTGTTCGGGTTCTTCATTATTTCCAAAGATTCTCTCACTATCCGTGGGTAGTATTGACTGTTTCTAGCGAGGATCTTGACGTCGTTGTAATCGATGATATGATTCCTTCCCGTGTGGTAGTGCTCAGCTACTGCGGATTTTTCTGTGCTATCATGCTCCATGTTTACTCTGCACTGTATGCTGCGTCCAGTTTGTCCAATATACGATTTCCCGCACTGACATTGAAGCTCGTATATTCCTTTAACTCGTAATCTTGGTATCGAGTCTTTATTTGACGGAAGCAGTTTTTTTTATTTTCTTAGCGGTGCCGAACCTGACGTCGATATTCTTCTTCTCTAGAGTTTTCTTCAGCCTATCCGTCACTCCGGCAATGTAAGGTAGGTACGCGTATCCTACTGGTTCTTGTTTTGGGTCATCCTTCGTTTTATTCGTAGCCCTGGCAAGTCTGTCAATCTCCTGTGATTTGTAGCCGTTTTTTTGCAATGCGTCCTTCACATGTTGGATTTCTTTAGTTTTGTTGCTAGGATCACTAATCCTGTCTGCTCTGCGTAGCAGTGTTGTGACTAACGATCGTTTCTGCTGTGGATGGTGATGAGAGTCTGCGTGTAGATATCGGTCCGTGTGGGTCTTCTTGCGGTATACTCCATGTCCCAATTTTCCACTGTTGTTGCGTTTTACCAGTACATCCAAGAAAGGTAAGCAGCCAATCTCTTCCATCTCCATCGTGAAGTTGATGTTGGCATGTTGTCTGTTGATGTGTTCCTTGAACGTGTGCAAGCTGTCTATACCGTGGGGCCATATCACAAATGTGTCGCCCACGTAGCGGTACCAGCATTTCGGCTTCATGTCACTAGAGCTGATGGCTTCTTCTTCAAAAGTCTTCATAAAAATATTGGCGATGACTGGTGAGAGTGGTGATGCCATAGCTGCACCGTCCTTCTGCTCGTAGAAATCTCCATTCCACAGAAAGTAAGTGGTAGTTAAACACAATCTTGCTAGGTCGTTTATATTTTCTTGGAGTCCCTGCGGTATAAATCGTTGTCTGATTAGTTCTAGGGTTTCTTCTACTGGCACATTGGTGAAGATAGATTCAACGTCAAAACTCACTAGTATGTCTTCGCTGGTTATTTGATATCCATTTAAAATCTCCACAAAATGTTCGGAGTTCTTCACAAAGCTGCTAGTTAATCCTAGGTACTGTTGCAGTTGTTTGGCAACATCTGGTTAGTTCATAAGTTGGAGATCCGCATGTGCTTACAATTGGTCGTAGAGGGTTTCCAGTTTTGTGGATTTTCGGCAGTCCATATAATCTTGGAGGCTGAGTTTCTGATGGCAGTAGACGTCGATGTTCTTCCTTCGGTATGGCTGACTCCCTGATTGCTTTCCTGGTTTGACGTTCTATCTTGGCTGTTGGATCTCTGCTTAATTTCCAGTAGTGCTCAGGATTTAATAACGGAAATTTTTCATTGACATGAGATGGAATACGGATTTTGCAAATGAAATTATTGTAAAAAAAACACCTACCACAAACTGAGTACACATTCATGAAAACTTAATTTTCGTAGCCAGTTATACATCAAGCAATCGATATCCAAAAATTATGGTGGATGCCAAAATGATGATATATTTTGAACAAGATCATATAAATTTAGTTCACAATTTTGTCTGCTAAAGCGCTAGGCTAGCGACGTGTATTTAAAATGTATACACTCCTTTCATTTTGCGCTTCATTTGACGGCCACAGACAACATATTCAGGCAATTTAATTTTAATTACGCGTACAGTTTAGCGCAATTTGAATTATAGTTAGTGGTAGGTAAATAATTCTATGTTGTTCTAATGTCCAATGAAATAATTATAAATAGATTACATACTGATTCGTTCTTCAAGAGTTGCTAATACCAGTAAGATATGAAAAAAGATGTACGGCGTTTTATTTACGATTATGTTAATTCTAAAAGTTAACATAAAGTAAATCGGAAAGAAATAAGTCAATTAAAAGTAATAAAGCTAATTGTAACATATCGTAAATAAGCCAATTGGAGTCTCATTTGGCGCAAACGTGAAAAATATCAAAATTACAAAAAGAAAATGCAGAAAATGCAAACGAAAAAAATATATACATCAATTAACAAAAATATTTATAAGAAACATAAAAATGTATAAAAAATTAAAAATATTTTAAAGTTGTCAAAATAAAGCAATAATTAAAGTAAATATATTTCAAAAACAAGTTTAATAACATCTATACTGATTCTATAGTAGCGTTATGCATGACGTGCCTTAGGTATTTCGAACGTACTCTTTACTTTGAGCACCTGAAGTTATCGAAAAAGACTCACTGGTCAGACAGATTTTATCACAATCATTCATTTGAGAAAACTACCACAAACGCACTAATAATAATGAAAACTTCTGGCGTATATTATAACATTGTAACGTATTTCTACATCAAAACTGAATCAGTCATGTTTCATTCGATACGGCACACGAAGTGTATAAGATACGACAAAATTGTGCAAAAAGTAAAGTTATAGAGAATTTAAGTATCTAAAATCCACTGCGCAATATGTCTCTCTGTAATAGTTTAGAAATGACAAGCGTTCAAAGTGAGACTTATAATTTAACGGTGTGTTATAATGTCAAATCGATGACGTCCTAAAAATGATAATATGTATTAAGTACTTTATTTTTCGTAAATAAACCTGAGTTCAAATTAATTGTAGTTTTAAATTATTAGTTATTGTAACACATTAGCATATGATAAATCTTAGTTCTAATTGAATTTTTTAATTGCAATAATTCTAATCCGTATTTCTGATACCTGTAAAGTAGTTTAGGCAATGACTCGACTGTTTGTGCCACCTTCCACTTCCATTCTCTCGACATAACTAAATACTAATTAAATAATATTTGTAACAAGCTACAACAGAACATTGTCGAAGTTTCTTGGTTATTGTTATGGTTTTGTTTAATCAACAACGCATTGCTTCTCCTCTCTTTTCTTATTCATAACTTAATTTGTGCTACACTTATGTTCCCAGTATTGGCTATGCACATACTTTTTCATGTTATTCTTATTATTATATGTCAAAATAACTCTTAGCCCCAAGATAGAATATTATTGAATTACATTAAGTTAGTTAGATGTATAAAATGAACGTATCTAGAACAAGAATTTTCGTGTCAATGCCAAATGTATTCCCGTATTATGGTTTCTCAATATTTTGCACTTCCATTGAATATGTTGGTCACTTCACACCCAAACGATGACCTTGTAGACTTCGAACACTTCAAACTCTAGAAATAGCACGGAGCTAATATAATGGTTTGTAAACCATGAAGAAAACATGTGCCCTATACTATAGGACTATACGGAATTTCTGTAGAAACTATTGGAAAAATTGACTCGCATTTCTCAATTGAGGAAAATGGGCGCCAATAATAGTTTTTGCGCACGGAATACATTCATTAGGTTTAATGCCAACTTTAGCCACCATATACATAATTTATTCAAGAAATGAAAATGAAATGTGTCGAAAGTATCTTATAATCTGAATCTTTCAAAATCAAATTACAATGGAATTGCAAGTTTCGCAACCAATTGACGCGAACACGATAAACATAAACATAACAAATTCCGCTGTCGCGAAGGTGCAACATCCGTTTCAATAACTTGGCGCACCGTAATAGTTTTACATACTCTGACGCCTCGGTAGCACTGAAATGGGCCGACGCGCTTGCGCCCGCCCTCTCGCACCATTTCGAAACACAATACGAGCAGAAAAAAGGTCAAGTGGTGCAGAAACTCGCACTGTAACACTTTTAAATTGAAAGATTGAATTCTATGGATCCGCATTGAAAACAGCGACAGCGCGCCGCTGCGCAAAACGAAAAACAAGACGGCCGCGAGTTTCCATCCGGCGCCATGTACGGAACTATGCCCATCTCTGTCTTTTGCATATCAACCCGGCACCGACATATGAAGGAGGTCGGATGTTACGCGTGCGGCTCAAAGTGACTTTTAATGTGTTGTGTGTCAGGAAGACGGATGACGCAGAGTGTAAGCGCTTCGACGCCGATGTTAATTCTCTCTTGTCATCGCCGACGCCATTTGTACACATACAGCGCCGCTCTAAACAAATATCAACTTCGAGTAGCACGTTTTATACATTTTATTGTTGAAAGCTCTGATACGTATAGATGTACCATTGCACATGCGGCGCAACGCTTGAGTGAATTCGACTGTGTTACCATTCTTGCTATTTCATAAATATTATTTACATTGTCGCTGACCAATAAGAAAAAATGATTTGTAAGTATTTCATTACAGCCTAAAGTGCTGAATAGTACTAGACCGTTTAACTATAAACTATGACTGAAGGAGTGGATCGATATTCTATAATATTTTTGCTGAAACAAGATACAGCAGATCCTAATTTCTAATAATTGTATACACACAAGCTCATAAATAATGCAATAGTTTGCGGACAGTTGAATATTAGGAAGAATTGCAGAAATAGTTTACATAATACACTTAGGTGGGGCTTTTAAATGAATATGGTGAAAATGTTATAACCTATAGTAGAAAATTTACCTCAATTACATGACTTTTGAAGTAAATTAATTCTATAATTTTTTTATCTATTTAGTCTAGACTA
The DNA here is from genome assembly GCA_959613385.1 of Geotrupes spiniger. Taxonomy (NCBI): domain Eukaryota; kingdom Metazoa; phylum Arthropoda; class Insecta; order Coleoptera; family Geotrupidae; genus Geotrupes; species Geotrupes spiniger. The sequence continues at coordinate 23,763,934 of OY390731.1, forward strand.
ATTATAGAAATGTCAGGGAAAGAATATTTTATTTCAGAGAAAGCCAACAATATCTACGAATTTGAATTGTAATCATAGCAAATTATCTCCTGTTATTATGGTTTTGGTGTATATCAATTATTCAAATTATAAGAATGCTAGTTTAAAAAATATTTCCTAGTAATTAAATAGTGGAACTGCAAATCTACCAAAATCATTGTGATCATAAGGCACCTTTTTAAAAATAAGTGTAATTTTGCGACAATGTACCCTAAATCGTTGAACGCAGGTGTTTATAAGTTGATGTGCGAAGAATGTAAAAAATTTTACATGGCATAGACAGGGAGGTACGTCATTTGAAACCAGAATCAGAGAACACGATAGAAGCTACACAACAAATAAACAGTATTTCGTCACCTGAGGAACACTACAACTGTGTAGTGTTTAAAATATATTTGAAAATACAAACAATGTGTTAATTTTATTTGGCTATGCTATACTATACAGTGCGGGTATTGTTTTTGAATTAAGACTTAATAAATAATGTTTTGATATATAAGCCTTATTTTTTTATGATGAGTTTAGAAAGAGCATGAAATTCCAAGACTAAATAATGTTAAAAAAATTTGAAATTTTTTTCGAGATAATTTTAAAACAAAAATCCAATATCAGCCAAGCAAAACAAGTAGCTATGTGACAATTGACTTGGCGTTAAAATTACAACAGTTCTACATCACAAATTGTTGTTGAAAAAGCGCGACTTGAAATTTTAGTATTGGTGAGGTGTGGTAAACATACTAGAACACAACATAAAGAAACATAACACCAGAGCGATAATTTCTAAAATAGAGTGGTGGTCATCCAACAATCGAAGTAGTTGCCGATTTAGATACTAGCCACATCCCCTCAATATTAAAATTTCAATTCGCTCTCTTTCAGTCAAATACCGCACTATTATTTAGTCAATTGTTACATGGCTACGTATTGTTTTTAATTAAAACTTGATAATCTTGATTATCATTGGATTTTTGTTTATAAACTTTAAAAGCAATTATCTCGAAAATTTCAAAATATAATATTATTTTTTTTAATATTATTTGCTATTTTCATTCATTCATCATAAAAAAATACAATTTCCATTAAAACAAATTATCGCTCAAATCATAACTCAAATACAAAATAGTACCTTAAGTGACAGTTACAGTAAAATGTACCTTATTTGAGATAACAATTTACGTGTTACATTCTATTTCGATAATTGACAACTTAATGTTAATAGTGGGAAAATGATCCACAAGCCATTAAGAGACGATAAGTCAATGTATTGATTCAAGTTGTGTAAACATTGAGACCAAGCCTGTGGCTTATCATACTTATGAACATGACATTGGATACACGTTTCAACATTGTCCGGATCAACCCATTTCTCTCGCAAATGTCCGAAAGACTACCACTAGCTAAGTTAACAAAATAAGTAAAAAAATAGAAATGTTGAACAACAAAAATTCACGAAAACCCTCAAGGACTGTACGTGACCAGGCGAGTTCCAGGGTAAACGACATCTATTACAGTTTCATATAGATTTTGTGTTAATTTTGATATTCCTTTGCATGTTAATTTAACATTATTTGTTGACCATTAGTTTTAATTTGTATTGAGACCGTGTTTATATTGCCTATTCATTTATGTTTAGATTTCTTCTAAGTACCTAGTTGTTAAACATGTCAGTGACTGATTCAAGAAATTATGGAATATGAATAAGAATTTTATTCGGATGACCATTTGGAAAATTGATTTCTCTTCCGGTAAATTTCAATTTCTGTTAATACATCACGACTACTTCTATATAGAAATATTGTCCCTTTGATTCATTCTGTCCGTTGAAATGGTTGCGTATTATTCAGGTCGGTGACACATACTGCTTTTTCGGGAATTGACATTTAAAGCGAATACTTCAAACGATTCGATATAGCTGAGAATTTTACGATATACTGCCTGTGGGTCTTCGTTCATATTCTTTAGGAAACCTGTGCGACTTTTCTTTGAACGTCAAGATGAATCGAATTTAATTTACTTTTTGCTTCTTAATTCAATATCGTATGCATTTGAAGTTGATATTTCGGAAATAATTGTAGATATGAAGGAGAAAATAACGAGGAATTAATTTCAATGTAGACATATTTAATATTATATAGTATATCGGAATTTCCTCTTACAACAACAGAACAAAGAAAATCCTGCTGGTCGATATTATATTTCTTGTAATTGTTAAATAATCCCAACGACAATAATAATTCCTATTGCTATCAAGCGACACGTTAATTTACGACCCGCAAACACATTAATTAGTTAGGTAAACGATATTAACGGTTTACACGAGTTTTATATTTGTGATTATCGGCGAACCATAATCGTCATATAAATAGCTTAATAAATATATCAAAATCGTTGAAATTAATTTGACCATTATTGCAGAGATTATATCGTAATTTTGATATGTGACGATTTATCCGAAAGGTTATTTACACGAATTTTGTGTTTTATGCAATTTATTGGCAACGATTTGTTTGTTTTACTTGTAACGCTCTGTTGCGCAGAAAATATTTGTATCAATAAATCATTTGCTTTTTCGATAAACGTAGACGAGTCTCCGGATAATGAAGGGATTCGAGCTTCAACGTTACGCATATTATTTTTTGATATACATACAGCATAGGCTGCCAGGACTTTTCTGGGGGATATGATCGACGCTATAGTTTTTTATACTTCAAAAAAAGAATACTTAAGCAAACCAATCAAAAGAATCAAAAGACGTCGATGATTGTTTACATATTTCTATTCAGTTTTCTGAAAAAAAAATGTTATACTTGAATTACTACTATTAAATACATTATTCTTACTGACACTAACTTTGTCTTAAACAAGGATGCCGAAATGATTCAAATTTAAATAATTTTAAAAAATTAAAATATGTTTGCTTATTAGACACAGATACCTATATATTTCCGCTAATATTCACTAATATGATTCTCAACTACTCATAAACCAATTATCACTATATAAATGTATCAAATTCGTTAATACGGATTTTTTTACGAAATATACTTTTGAATCATTTACGTAACTGGTCCGAGCGAATGGAAACCTTATTTGTGCGTGGATGCTTTAACGAAATATCTATCTTCATTTGTTTCCAATAAAACAGAAATAGTCCCAATTGTGGTTTTGTCAATTCGAACGTTTACATCTCTCATTCCTATGGCAGATAATAAAATGTCTACGACATTGGTTGTATTGGTCCATTTACCCACATATTGGGGCATAAAAAAATATTATTATATAAATTGGTTGCATATATGTATACTGTAACAATAATTAGCCTTAGTTTTATCAATGCGTATAAATGTTTTATTACATCATTTTATTGCCTTAGCAGTAGTAATTTATTGTTCGATCTAGTTATAGTGGTTAATAATGAAAGTAACGCATCCAAATTAAAAAAATCTCCGTTATTTAAGAATGTAATCATGCACTTTGGCAATACGTCACTGGCATCGATGCTTCAACCACCGACCCACAAAATCCACTTAAACCTGCGATGATTTTAACGTTTTTTGACGTCGCATTTGCACGAACAAATTTCACCGACTAAACGCTACACGGAATCCAAAAGTGCATTAAAGCGCCATTTACATATTTTCAGTCGAATATATTAAATCTCCTCAACTGAATAATTATTAAAAGTTATACGAAATGATTCAGTTCTAGATTTTGCAGGTTGCCGAGATTCGTTCTGGCCGGCCTTCAGTGATTTACACGGTTAGATTTGGCAGGCTGCCAAGCAAAGCCCAGCCTCGCTAAAAGCTGCGAGCTTCAGAAATCGCCGGAGCTCATATTCAGCAATGTTCGCCAATATGATGACATTAGACTGGGCGAATAACCGGTTTTGATGGATTTTAGATGTGTGCGTATTGATTTTCTGAAAAGTGTATTTGTCTTTAAGAAAGCAAATTCCTCATCTGCTGCATTTGCGTGCTGCTTCGGTAAATACAAATATTGACGACGTAAACGTGTACACCTTCGACGCCAAATATTAAATATGAATTATATAATATGCAAATTATTCATTTTATATTTGTACTTGTATTATTCCAATGCTAAAATTGTATTTTGCAATGTATAACCAACAATGCATAATCAGCATCCTAAAGCACATTAATGTTAGCGGAAAATTCGGACGAATACGCTTATTTAACGCATTTCTGTATCTATTCAACAATATCGAGTATACTAAACGTAAACTTTGTGTAGTGCCAATACATCTCTGTGCACATGTCTAATACGATTAAACTATATTATTACATCGAATGATGTCTCGGAGAATAAACATTTCCATGACGTGCTAATATCATGTAATATGTAATCACCTGGTTAAGTACTGTTTGTTCGTAGTAAAAACCTAGCAAGCCTACAACACCAATCCTAGTTATTACACCTTTCTTTATGTTAGACATATAAACTGACCGTTGCGATAGTTCCTTACCAATTACCAATCAATTATATGCAATCGTGTGGTGTTAATTAATAGCATAAATTGTTTTAAATTAAGTTTAGTTTAGCACCTCCTTCGGACGAATCTAAAATAAGAGCCTAACGATCGAGGGTTTAAAATGCCTAATCGAAATTTAAACATGGTATTTCTCATAATTGCATATTGTTTTCTTATTTTCATAGCTGAATACAATCAATAATTGTAAAAATTAAAGTTGTTGAATTGAGCAGTCATTGTACAGTCCTTGCTACCCTAAATGTTTCGAACTCTTTACTTTAATAACAATAATATAATAATAATTGATTTCGACTATTACAGTTATATTTAATTCCAATGAATGAACGGATCAAATAAATCAAGGGAAATGCAGCCAATTGTCATAACATTTTCAGAATTCAAGTATTCAAGTTAAAAAAATACATTTACATAGTTTTATTTACTGTGAATCTTTTAGCTAAAATTCCTAACACAAAATATTAAAACTTTTCAGAATATGTACATTCTCCATTATTTTTTGAAACATTTTCAAATATGACTGGAACTAACTCATTACACACATAACATATAACGCATTTCGTTTTTTTTTTAAAAGTTCAGTCAACTTTACCATTCCAAATTGAGAAACATAAGATCTAAAGGCTACGGATAATGAATATTAAGAAATGAACAATTTTGCCAATGGAGTTAAGAATTACCAGCGAAAATTACAAACAATATTTTTAGAGTTATAGATTAATATAAATAAATGAGTGACAAAAATATAAAAAAATAGTTAATTGAAAATATGAAACAAAAGTAACGTATATAGAAAATAACGTCATTAAAACTAATAATTAATAATTATAAAAAATGCAGAAACATTTTTAAAAATACTTCAACGTAAACAAATATCTAATATCTGCATGCAAATACAACGCAAGAGACGCCATCTACAGATTCTTATGAAAATAAAACTATAATAATGAAAAAAGATCCAACCACTTAACAAGTAATAAATGCATTTGTTCATCAACAAACAGAAATTAATAAAATACTATTCAATCAATTCTTTTCTATTTTACAGAATAATATTTTGCTTCTCTAGTAGTTTCTTTAAATTACCTTCCATTAGTCGTTTCTTTGTGTATTGAAGTGTTCATTTTTCAAATTTATTTATGCTTATTATACATTATATGTATATTTATATTATTTATTTATTTCAAGCCTTTCAGATACTATCCCTAGATAATCAATTTCACCCATTAATTACTCCCATAGTAATCGTTTGAATGTTTGGCCGTGCTATTGCAACGGCTTCATGTGAAGCTTTCCATAGCGAGTCTCTACCGACACATGCATATCATAGCTTACACAGTTGAGCACTAGGATACAATTAATTAATTAATTTTCTTCGTGCATTTAAATTCCCCATGCTTGAACTATATTTTACTAATATTTTCTGCAAATCTGTAACACCGTACATTTATCTTCCCCACATTTAACTAACCCTACCACACATAATTTTAGCAAATCTAAATAAGTAGACGTCAACTAAGGAACCATCTTCGGTAGCAAACAAAAAAGGAAAAATATTAATCATAGTATTTCTATCTAAGGTGTTATCTTTGAAGACATTCTCTTTACCAGGTTACTAGTGGAGCAAAGTTGAATTAAAAAGTTCCTTAATTTATAATCCTAAATCTACTAGAAAAGGTAATGAAGCGTGCAATGCAAAACTAATCTAACTTAAAGCAAGTAATTCAAATAAGCTGAACTGAGCTATAGGTTAATTGGAAGATTTTTGTTTTGTTTTTTTGTATGAAAATAATGTCGTAACTATCAAATTCTTCACAATTAATTTAAGACAATTTTGTGGTAATGCATGGCCTGGTTCAAAAATATGTTGATATACGCTTGATTTTTCAGGTCTGTTGAGTCTAAAATGTGCTATGTGCTCCTTATAAAGGGTTTTAATTGAATTTGTTTGCCCCACGTATTTTTGATTGCAAACCTACGTATTGCCCGACGTATTTTAATTACAATGTATCTCATATATTCCAGATTTTTGATCCACCTGAATTTTATGTTTGGTATTCCCTAAGAGGGTTTTCAAAGAATTACTAAATTTAAACACGGTGTTCTTAAATTTTTGATTAAGAAAGTGGAAAAAGACAACCGCAAATCAGATTGAAATCATAATCATAATCATCGATGCCTCGAAAATAATAATATAATATAATAATATGCAAATATAATATTTTATCGGAATTGCAAACTTCGGACTCCAGCAAGCAGAAAGCAGAGGTTTTGCCACTTATTCGATATTTCTATGGAGAAGATATGAAGGAGGAAGGATGCTCCTGAAGAAGAAAACCAATGTAAATCTAAGTGGAAATCATTAAATTGGGTTAAACTACTGGGTAATTCCGGAGTTTGAAGGAAAAATGAGCTCTAACTCAGCTGTTATGACATTGTAATTTGGAGACGAGGGTTCATCAATAGCTATATCCAAAACGGAATCAAATATTGATCTGCAAAATAGAGTTTCTAGATGTAGAAACCGGCTTGATTAATTCATAATTCGAAATAATGGTTTTACTTGAACGTAATAAATATCGTGTGACAGTATTCGCGCAATTGACGTTAACATGCACGTAATGTGCACTTGTCAAATTAAATAAAGAACGATATCTGGGCGGAAATGTTCCATCAATAAACGAATCTATAAGAAGAAGAAAAATAATGTAAACATTCAATTTACAAATAAAAATATAATTTCTGATTAAAGGTGTGGTAACCCTTGGTTGTAGATACATATCTTTCCAGCTTTTGCCATCGGCTTCCGTTGTTGGAAATGTTATCCATATATTGTATCTACCTAAAAGGCAATATCTCAAGCGGTCGTGATGGTTTACCCCTAATCACATGTTTACTAATCTCGAAAACGGTACGAGTTATCGAAAAAAGGATCGTATAAGAGATATTGAAATTCTAAATATCTTTTATATGAAGAGTTCTTTCGCTTGCGCTTGTAATCGGGACTGGAAATTCATTTAACTATAAGAAAAGTAAATACAAAAAAAAATAAGAAAGTACAGTGCAGACCACTGCACCAAATATGTCGTACATGTGTTAAGGTTTTATCTTTTGTATTTTCTCAATGTGTACTCCAAAATATGTATACGTATCTATTTTTGCCACACTTTTGTTGTTAATTAATTTGGTTTCGTGTGTCCCACAAACCATTGCTACTGCGAATCTCTTATCATACATGTTTGGTTTTTCATAAGAGGTTATCAGTTTTTGGTAAGTCTTTTCAAATCTTCTGGAAACTATACAAAGGTATCCGTCAAGCTAACATTAGTTACCCTGTTGGCTCTTTACGTCCATCATATAATTTAGATGTTTCACCTCAGGTATCTTGCATTGAATTGACAATCTCGCATAGACCTGTATTTTTTTCAAACCAAGGGTAGATTGGCCTGTCATTCTCAAAAAATCCTAGCACCTTGCTAATGCTAATTTTCTTTCATTCTCGGTTGAATGCTGAATGATGCGGCAAACAAACAAATTTATTGCCTTGATCTTTCAAGATAGTAGACAGGTGAAATTGTGCTCCTACGTTTGTTTTTTAATAAAGATTAGTTATTATTTCCGTGTCGTAACCATTGTGAATCGCGATATTTTTAATAACACGAGTTCGGTGCTATATCACTTCGTTAGTGGAAAACTTAACAAGCGATTGATAAGAAAATTGAAGATGACATTTTCTCCTAAAAGCTACGACATCAATCGGTGGTTATAAATGTATTTACGGTTTCTTTCCTAAAAATATATAGTTCTACATGGCTGTTACTTTTAATTACCAATGTAGCTAAAAATGGCAAAAGTTCATTTGTTTCCTTTTCGATTGTTAAATTTACAATGCTTTTTAATTTCGAATTTCATTGGCTCAAAATGCGTCTAAATTGCATTATTAGTATCAAAAATCGCGCAAATATCATCCACGTATCCATACTTTAGGGGAATATTTAGCATTTCATTGGCTATAAATGGAGGCGAGGAGTTGCCCATTCCTGTTCCTTGTTGTTTTTCATAGAAGTTACCTTCAAACTGAAAATAATTTTGAGACAGTTGCTACTTTTTGAATGAATTCCAACGAATTCTGAATTGAGAAACTCTTCAGCTGGTCTGGTAGATTCTTGAGTTCATTTACTAACCATTTAGAAAGGAAGTAAATATGTGAGTTAATACGTGAAACACTTGCTCTCAAAGAATTACCTGGCTTACTTATCTTACGTAAACAATAGAATCCAGGTACTATTGGTTTAGGTACATTTGTTTTAAATTTCTGAGTGTGGGTTATTAATTGTAGACAGTTTTTGTCGCGTCATTAGTTGTCCTGATCATCCTTGGTAGGGTATTTTCTTTAATTCCGTATAAGGTCCACCTGATCAAATGTTTTACTCTATTCATATAATCGGTTTTGTCCATAATTACTAACTTCTTCCCTTTGTCTGGTATTGAATAGAAACAGTTTTTGTTCTGAGACGTTTAATAATGTTCCATTCTATATCATGTGTTGCCTGATTTGATTTTTCCACGCCACTGTGACAAAATATTTTGAAGTGTCAAGAAGGTGTTTACGATCTATTCTTGTGATGCCCATATGTTTGATTATAATATTAAATAACAATATTTCGTAGCCATATGTGAGGACAAATAGGACATTCAGCAAAGGCCATCATCTTGGGATGGAGATACATATTGAATTTAAATATGCCACGAGTCATTGAGAAAAGTTCTAGACTCTATATTGGGAAAATGAAAGCGTCTGGGAATGCAGCAAAATTAAAAAAAAAATACCACAATCATATAATAAATTCTGAGCTTAAAATCAATAAATTAAAAATACTTAAACGTAGAACTGGAACTGAAGCGGGTTCAGAAAAATTCACCAATTTGCCAATTTGAACCTCACTACTAGATATACAATTCTGTTAATTAATACATTTATATATTTTTAGAAAATGACAATTAAATAGTTCAAAAAAATATTGTGGGCATCTGATTGCAACTAATAATTGACATTTCAAATTACTGTGTTGCTAATAATTGCGCTGTTCCGTTCATCTCCTTACTGCGATGTTGTATCGGTACATATTAATTCAAACATGGCTCAATTCATAGTTAGCTCCTCACAGGAATTTCGGAAGAAACAAAAACTGAACGGTAACATATATTTTCTTACGCAACCTATCCATTAGCAAATTAGTAACGAAAATCTCAATTTTCTTTTGTAGTCCTTACTGCAAATTAATTGTTAAGTAAGGATGTTACACATGAAGATATGCTGTCCATAAATGACGGATTCTTAGTATTTAAATCAGATATTGTGTCTGTATTTTATGATTTACTACAAACTATATATAAAGGAGAATAATGCTTTATATTGCAAATTCTTGGGTGAGTTGCTTGTTGCTGTTGCTTGAGTGTACACCAAAGATTATTGTTAGAGATGCTGATCTTAATAGGATCTTAATTATTCTGTATTGAATGCCTTTAAACAAGCCTGGCACGTTTGGTCACAAACTCTAGCTAATTCATGGTTTATCACAATAGCCATATACTATAGATTACATATATAATAATTAAATTTTTAATGTTCCGGAATTTTGATTTTCAGGAGATGGGTTGACTTGGTTAGACACAAAAAATCATGCCCACACAGATCGCTACATTTAAATTTATTTCATACTTTTTCTATACTTATATTAAAAACACATCGAAATACGTATATATAATACATTTATTCTAGTCGTTACTTAATACTGTGCCAGAGCAAATAATAACGTCATACTTCATATATTTGTTCTCACAATTATTAGAGATAAGTACTCGTTATAATATCATCCTCCAAGTGATTTCAATACTTACATTTACTTATACGTATCCATAGATGTATAAATTGATCTTTACAATCCACATGAAATCCTTTCATACGGGTCAACATGGGTCAGCATACATGTGTGGCTGATTTTTGGTCTCAAACTCAGATCTAGTATCAGACCAGCGTCGTATGCTCTGCTAATACTTTTAGATGCATTCTAAATATTATAAATATATATGTCAGCATTATATCAAGTGTGAAACACTGTTTATTTTAAAAATTGCGCCCCAAGGTATATACAAAACTTTAAACTGAAAACTTTAAATTATGGCGACACTTAGATTTTCAAAAACTTATAAAGATATTTATCTGGACTCTTGAGTTGCCTACCGAAGTAAGAGAAAATAAAGAGAAATTTACAAGAAAATGCAGAATCTCTTGTGGCCAAATACGCCTATTTAAGAAAACACTGAAGGTGCATTACTGTTACTTAACTTCTGTTGCTTACTGAGAATTAACTACTGTGCAATTTCTTGACACGTGTTTTAATAGTTTATACTGGCGATGACATTTCGGAACAACATAATCAATTTGATGTTAGCAATGCAATACAATCAGCCCATAATTATGCAAATTTAATAAAAGGCCGGATGGATCACTTTCCGACCGATCTCTGTTTTAAGTACAGCACACACAATTTGTCTTAGTATGGACTTACAAATCAAATTATTATCCGATATTGGAATGATGAAAATACACTTGTGTATAGCATGTACCTTGTCACTGTTGCAATTAAATTAACCTCTCCTTCATTTTACGTCATCAAATTCAATTTACTTGACTAATTTGGCGTGAAATGAAGGAACATCTTAATTGTTTTTTCAAGAAATACTAAAATTAGCCCATCCTAGAATTACTATAACAGTATATATACACTGCCTTTCAAATCAAATAGACCACCCAGAACCAAGGAACGTAGAATGATGAAAAAGTAATGAAAATGTAAAAGTTAATATGAGTTACATCCCCACGTAGTCATATGCACACAGCAACCCTTCTGGGCATATTGGAAATTAGATCATTGATATCCTCTTCAGGTACCTTATCCCAGGCTCTCTGTAACTCTTGACGCAACTCCTCTAAGGTATTGCGAGGATGGTGTAAACGCCATAATCGTCTTTCCATCATGTCCCAGACATGTTAAATGCGGGATAAGTCTGGTGATCTTGGAGGCCAGGGCAACATATTGATGTTGTTTTCTTCTAGGAAGGCTGACGTTACATGTACAGTATGAAGACGCGCATTATCTTCCTGGAAGGCTGCTCCTGGAAGGTTTTGCAGTAATGGCACTACAGCTGGTTCCAATACTGAATCAATGTAACGTCTGGCGTCTGGTGTGCACGAAATGAATACCAGATCTTCTTCCATAGCGCATTGCCCCCATACCATAACCCCAGGAGTTAAAGCCGTATAGTGACGCTGAACAACTTATGCCTCTGACCCGGTTCTCTAACTGCTTTTCGCCTTAAGAGCCGATTTTGTCGCACTTGCGTCACTCTTCGTCAACCAGTACCTCTACAACGAACTTCTAGGTGTTCTTCCTGCCAGCCTCTACAAGTCTGTGCTATAGTGGTGTGTGCCCGATTGACACGTCTGGCTATCTAACAGAAGGATAAACCAGCCTCATGCATCCCGACAATTCGCCCTCGTTCGAATGGCGTAATTTGATGAAAATTTCCACGTCTTCGAACTCGTGGCATTCTAAAGGTCCTAACAGTTACAACAAGCAAGAAGAAACTCCTAACAAATGCGACAAATCAACTATTGTCAAAATAAAGCACATGCAACTGTTGCTAACGAGATAATTTCTACCAAAAGTGACAGATTGGTTTCAAAACTTAATCATTTGTTTTTCTACGTGCATTAGATATTTTCATCAAGTGTCATCATTCTACGTTCAGTGGTTCGGGGTGGTCTGTTTTATTTGAAAGGCAGTGTATATACATTTTTATATGATGCAGCTCACTGTTTAAAAGCCATTAAAATTACGAGCGCAAAATATGCCCATAATGCTTTGTAGTAATACTTTTGCAGTATTGATTCGAACAAATCAATTGTTTCCATTATTTCCACCGCCAAACGAACACAATAACAATTTCAGCTATGCAATAAAAATTCTTATCGGAAATCTAAAATGAAAAATACATTGCTGAAACTGCCACACCATTTAATGTTTATCATTGCCTCTGGTAATGGAATATTCGTTTCATTTATTGTGTAAAATCAATACCGCACACTTAAAGACCGCAAGTTTACCGGTTGCATGTTGTAACCGGTTTATTTTTAAACAGCAAAATGACAAGAACGCAACGGCACACGACACAAGTTTGTTCGCGTGCCCAGTCGCCCTCTGTTCCTGAAATTGCCTCACTGTTGTGAATTCTAAACACCTGTAGGCCAGGCAAAGTCTCCGGTAATATCTTGTTAAGGCGAAGTTGAGTCGTGCCGGCACCATCAGAGAGAGTTTAAGTTTAAATCGATGTAACTTTATGAATTAATTGCGAGTTGCGAGTTTCACCTGGCTTCGGTTCGGTTGGAGGCACGTAGAGGACGACTATTAAGGTTATTATTTATTGGTAAACGTATGCATAATTCCGCGCGAACGTAGTTAGATATTCTGCCCACACACGTACACTTTCCTGGAACACAAAAACGAACGCTATTATAAGCTGGTTGCGATGTATTCGGTGCATCTGTGTACAGAGAAACGTATGAATACTTAACCGAGGCGAAACAAACATAGTTTCACCGGCGAATTTTTGTAAAATTTTATCTTGGCATGGTGCTGTAAATAAACTAGCATTGGTATATGTTCTGAGATCATTTGACAATTAGATGTCAATTAAAATAACGAAATAGTTGATTGATTGTGGAGTTACTTATTGAATATATTTATTACAATAAATAAAATTGACAGAAATTGCCTGTAAACTTAAACCGCTCATCGTTTAAAAATCACTCGTAGTCCAACTAATTCATTTTTTCATACATACGTTACTTGGATATAATCGATAGGAACATTCCCTACCCTACTCCATTTATGCGGTCCTTTCAACGTTTCATACATCCATAATTATATCTTTGCTTCCAGAAGTTCGAATTGTTATCAACAACCACCTCCATGAATTTTTCTGTCTTCCTTTCTGAACAGTTGTTTATCAATCATTTCGTTAACAAAATCGTTAAATTAACTGTTCTTGCGTTAAGCGATTGTTTATACCCGAAATCTAATAGAACCTGAACGCTTCTACCTCTCGATATTTCCATGGCTTTCATGGCTTGCATCGCCTAATCTATAACATAATTCCCTCAATATTTCCTTCAAACTTTACAATTTTGCGAGATATCAAACATTCTTGTACTCGGGAACCTGGATTGATTTTCTCTGCCAAATTTATTAAATTATTAAAAAAAAAGTTTTACAAGCGACACAAGTATCAAAACATATCCGACATAAATCAGCCTTAAGCAGGATACAGGTTCCGCAAATAATATTTTTGGGTAGTAACACAAGCTTCCTTGAACGGACATTGTTCGTAACAATTCGTAATTTATTTTTAAATGCTTTTCCAACAATATTGGAAACATAACATACACGATTATTTTGTTACATCAAAATGCTAGTAAAAATTGTATTTCTGAATTCGTATCATTTTGAGTGTGTTTATTTAACTTGTTTTGAACGTAACATCAAATATACAACGTGCATTATCTGCTCTTTCGTTTGCAATTTTTTTTTTGTTCCAGGCATCGAATGAAATTTTATACGCAGGAATGTATTGGCATTGTTGGTTTATAGACTGGCTCCACTCTATTGTTTAATTTTCCGTTTGATACGTTTATTTCAAAAATATAATTTCCATTTTTTTTGTTGATATATCGAGACGTAATTCTATTCATTTGGCTAGTTTATTTGTGATTAACAAATGCAGTAAATAATATTTCTTAATAAACGATTTTCGGACTCATTTATGGGTACAGAGCTTGTTGCTGCGTAAATATAACATGCACTTTGATATAGTTTTACATGCAAGTTTAATTCAGTAACATAGTTTAGCGAAGTATCGCAGATCAAAAAGTACTTAACTAGGCTTGCAACTCACACATTATATATTTATACTGAGTGACACCGGAATGAGAGGCACGAGAATGTATAAAATAATTTTTTTTGTGGAAATTAGAAATTTTACTGACGGTATTTCCATTTTTGGTGCTACTGAGATATACTTATCACGGGAATGAAATTTACAAATATTACGGATGTTTGCATTAACTTCTGTTATATTAAACCAGTTTTGTTCATTCAAATCGAACAAGTCTTTTTGAGCCGATGTAACATACATGGTGTAATGTTCATCCTTCGCCTCGCTGTGTCATATATAGGCACTTTAGTACAACCCAGACATCAAATGACGTAACGCGACGACGTAACGTGGCCGTAAATTGTTCAATCGTCATATGTGCACGACAAGAGTGACCCCCAATTAGACCGTCCTTCTAGATTCAATCACGCAATCACGTCGTACGATGTCGTTTATAATTAATCACAGTGACCGTTAATTAGAGACTGTTATCGTCAGTGCGAGTACGGCGTATGTGTGCTCGTCCTCGTATGTATATGGTGTGTGTGTGTGGATGCATTGGTGTGTGTGTGTGTGTATGTGTGTAAGTGCACGGTTCACAATAATTAGAGTTCCGGGCCGATAGGGCGTTTCACGCTCTGCAGGTTGGCAATGCCGCTGACACAGACTGAGGACGTGTTTAAATCGCTGTGACATTCGGGAATTGGCTGCATTTGTTTCGATTACATTTGGATTGCGACGGATTTATGGCTCAATGTATTCCGTCTGGTGGTCCTAATCCGTATAAGTTGATTTCGGACGAAAAAAAATCAACTCTAAATTAAACGAGATTTATTTCACTAATTGCGCGCTTTTTTTACAAAAGCTGGTTCAGAAGCTGCGACACTTGAATATAAATCAGCTCCGTAAACAAATCCATGGATGGAGGACAGTTCCGTGATTTTTCAACGGAAACGAATTTCGACAAATTTAATTTTAACTATTTTGTCTGTAGTCAAATCACGTCAGTTGGCCATGTGCATCCCATGCATTACACTAAGACTACATTTGCGTAACTTCAAAGATTCAACTTTCATGGTGTTTCATAATTATAGGAAGATGTAAAGTTCCAAAACTCATAGTCGTTAAACTACAACACAACAAAACGGCGCAAATTATGTTCAAACTGAACTTTTCAGGATGTGTCGAGCACGTATTTTCACAGGCGCATTTGGCCATTAACAATATGAATATTTGTTACTTCACTAGATTGAACCAATGCTTCCAATTCTCGTTTCTCTTTGTTCCACTAGCGTTTCAAACATAGAAAAATATCATTAATTCATTCATTCAACTCTCGCACTGTTTTGATTTTGACATGACATGACATGGTAGCAATGTGCCGCCACAGCATCATCATGTGTCATAAATTAAGCGTAATGTGAACATAAAAGCAAATGTTACAAATTACTAAATATATATACATTTGTTATGTATATTACAGCCCTCTGACAGCGTTTGAACCAAAGTCTATCATTACAACTGAAGTTGCGCAAGTTCAAAAGTATCGTTTAATATAAATTATAATTTAGAAGTACCTCGGTATGAATTTCGAACGGTAAACATGCGAAGGCAAAAAACCGTAATGGAGCTCCAGAAAGGCTTTGAGAACGTGTTAACTTTATTCGTCTCCGTTTTCAAAGGCGCAGTCACAGTATAAGTAGCGCCGTAATGGATATCAAGAATAATTTATTCTCGAGCATGCACGCCAAATGCTTCCAAGAAGTTACTGCAGAAAAACATGCTGACGCTTATGAAACGCCGCTAGATGAAGGAGGCGAATACGAACGTTGAAAATTCGTCCTAGCTTCTGTCCAATGACGCATATTAACGAGTCAAACTTTTACGGGATTCCAAAGCGCCGTTGCGTGCGCCGGGCGTCGTTTGCGTGAGCTTTATCATTACTGTATTTTTAAGAAACAGGTTTGAGGAATTTGCTGGCGATTAGAACGCGTGATTTCGCAGCAGGTGCATTATATAAATATATAAACTGCTATAGTAAATTACCTACCACATTAATAACAATTTAATCAGTTATTTGAGTGTTCCGAATATAGCTTCAGCCCTCTCTGAATGATGCCTACACTTTCTTTGTCCATGCCTCCTCTAAAAAGGAAGGTAAAATAAAAATTATGAAAAATTGAGGAGTATGTGATACAGTCTGAGTTATAGTAAAAGTGGCTATGGTCATTTATTTATTAACGTAGGAAATATTTTTTTATTAAATAAATGAATTGTATATTTTAAACAAACTTTTTAAAACTTTCTTAATGCATTCCAAAAATTCGCAAAAGAATCATAATTCGCATAGTTCGATAAAATTTCTATAAATTAAACAATGTCGGTATGTTCAACTAAGGTTTACGATAATTTGTTTCAAAAAATATATACATTTTGCTAAAAATTCGAGAAGACTTTCATTTCGATTTTTTACAGACCATATATTGCATCAAATATATTGCATTTTGGTATATATCTAGAATCTGTGAAATAAAGCTTTGAGTATATCGACCATGTGATGATTTCGAGTAATATTTTTTCAAAGAATGCGTTGTCATGAATTTGACGTGGATATGTCGGTCGGGTCTATATTTTGCGAACACGGAGATAACACGGGTTTTTAATTTCTAAGACAACAAACAATTAAGGAAATTTAACTGCATTATAGAAAAACAAATAAGATTTCTTAATCAAAGTGGAAAATTTCATGGAATGTTATTTAGTTTATTTTTGTACTTGTGATTTTAAGTAATCCATATGGTTTCGATTGTCTGAAAACTTACTACGTATTCCTGACACACTTTTTACTTTCTTATGCTTTATGTATTGTGTATTGTATATGTATTGTAGTAATCATGAAAATTTTCGACCTCGAGATTTCAAAGTTTTGAGGTCACTGAATCGATTCTTACTATTTTTGGAATGACGTCTATGTGTGCGATTAAACTTAATACTTGATTCGCAAATAAAATAATCTCAGAACATATATATTACTCGCGGGTTCATGTGGTGAAATTATTGAATTGAAATTTTAATTTGAAGTTCTTCTTTATTTTTATTAAAATGAGTTCAGATACATGTTCGCGATGAAATTACTGTCAATTATTAATTAGCTTACAGTTACTTCTTGGCGTTGATATACTGTAATGACACTAGACGTGCACTAGAGAATAGATGAAATGACTCTGAGCGTCGGCTGTTATAGGACCTCCCTTTTGTAATCTCTACACGGCTAATGCAAATATTCCAGAATCTGTAAACGTTTTACCTGCTTTCACAGTTTTCTGTATTTCCTTCATTATTACTTTTTATTATAATATATGTAAAATTAACTGCTTAGCTTCTTCTCATCGGAACGTTGTTGGTATTTTCATGAGAGTATGTGCCTTCAAATTCTCATAAACTGCAGAATTTTGCTTGATTTTGACAGTTCTTACACATAACCAGAAACGTTCATAATTGACTAAATTTTCAATACTCGAAACGTTTATTTTACAGATCATTTTTAAACCAACTGAACCTTTTTTCACACATTTATGCCACAGAACATTCAACTATTGAGATACTTATGACAAATTGATACTTAACTTTAAAACTAAATTTTTATACAACATTTTGATTACTTATACTGAACCGAAACTTATGTCAATTACATATTTCTTAAATGCAATTTTCTCCTCTTTCGTTGTATATACTTGGATATAATGCAGTTCTTATATGTTAAATTTTTACATTTCTTCGAGTATCTGAAAGCTTGTATTACTACGTATACCTGACACAGTTTTTACTTTCTTATCCTTTCTGTATAAGGTATTGTAGTAATCATGAAAATTTTCGACCTCGAGATTTCAAAGGATATACATGTTTTGAGGTCCCTGAATCGATTCTGACTATTTTTGGAATGACGTCTATGTGTGCGATTAAACTTAATACTTGATTCGCAAATAAAATAATCTCAGAACATATATATTACTAGCGGGTTCATGTGGTGAAATTATTGAATTGAAATTTTAATTTGAAGTTCTTTATTTTTATTAAAATGTGTTCAAATGCACTATTTTCTTTTCTCTTGTTACAATTTTATACGCTTACTTCAAAGACACTTTATGTCAGGTTATTTTGACGTTTAAACGCTGTTGATTATTACTTTTCCTTCGAGAACAGCATTGCCTAGTAACGGTATTATGACATTTCTTATCAGAGCGACGTGCACTAGAGAATAGATAAAATGACACTGACCGTCGGCTGTTATAAGCCTCCCTTTTTAAATCTCGGTGCGGCAAATGCAAATATTCCAAAATCTGTAAATTTTTTACCTTCTTTTACAGTTTTCTGTATTTCCTTTACTATTATTTTTTATTATAATATATGTAACACTAACTGATAGCTTCTTCTCATCAGAACATTGTTGGTATTTTCATGAGAGTATGTGCCTTCAAATTCTCATAAACTGCAGAATTTTGCTTGATTTTGACAGTTCTTACACATAACCAGAAACGTTCATAATTGACTAAATTTTCAATACTCGAAACGTTTATTTTACAGATCATTTTTAAACCAACTGAACCTTTTTTCACACATTTATGCCACAGAACATTCAACTATTGAGATACTTATGACAAATTGATACTTAACTTTAAAACTAAATTTTTATACAACATTTTGATTACTTATACTGAACCGAAACTTATGTCAATTACATATTTCTTAAATGCAATTTTCTCCTCTTTCGTTGTATATACTTGGATATAAAGCAGTTCTTATATGTTAAATTTTTAGATTTCTTCCCCGCTAGGTCGTAATTTACCTGAGTTTCCTTATTTTCAGAAAATTTCGTATTATTACTATTTCCTTAATTATGTATAAAAGTTAATACATAGATCCCTTTCTTAATGATTTCAACTCATTTTACACACATTACCGCCGAGAAGATAATCCTGACGATGGCGAATGTGACTTGCCCGAAACGTAGAAACGTACCTTCAAGGGCTAATTCCGCATCGCGGTTACCCAAGAAGAAAGTGTGTGTGTGTGTGTGTGTGTGTGTGTGTGTGTGTGTGTGTGTGTGTGTGTGTGTGTGTGTGTGCGCGCGCGCGTGTGTGTGTGTGTGTGTGTGTGTGTGTGTGTGTGTGTGTGTGTGTGTGTGTGTGTGTGTGTGTGTGTGTGTGTGTGTGTGTGTGTGTGTGTGTGTGTGTGTGTGTGTGTGTGTGTAATTTGGTTATTGTGGTTCCAATAAATAATGTTTACATTTTGCTGGCAAATTTATCGTTATTATAAAATACATCATCAGGAGCGATTACCAGGAACCTTAGTTGTTGAAATACCTTTATATATATTGGCCATCAAACCTTCTTGGCTCGACTCAATGACTCCTATCATTGACAACGGAACAAGACGAAACCTTCTCTAGCTTTGCTGTTACAAAAACGAACTACTCTGAAATGCCCAGTGTCAACATATAAATAGGTCACTGCAATTATAATTATTATGTTTTAATATATTAACAATTGTTTACAACCTTGGCAAGAACAGGATTATATAAATATATATTAAATTAAATTACACATTTATCAAATAAGAAATATTCAAAGCGAGATATTTAATAATTCCCACACACATAAGAAATACAAATTATATGATGTGAAGATTACACATTATTTGTATTCAAAATAATTAATCGTGATAGATATATCTAGTACCCTTCACCAAGTTTATTCATTCAACGTTAAAAACGTTTCTTTTGTTCGTTATATACGAACTACATCTATTAGTCATAGAATGTGACATAGCTTGCAAAATACATACATTAATGTCAACTCCTCGTTGTATAAAACACTTAGGAATATCATTTTTCCCGAGTGCTTGGCCATTAGAACTAAATAAATATCTTCACGAGGTGGATGTCTCTTAAAAATATATAGACATGTCAATTTGATGAAAATTAATTGTATGCACGAGTCTTTCAGAATACATGTAACATAATTCTTTTCTGTTTGCGCGTCGACTGCATATTGACAAACAAACGTAACGTCGACCACGCTTTAAAAAAATCTGCAGTGATCCGCACTGAACTTTCTTAGAGTTGGATATACTTCCAGCAAAGTGGCTCAGTCGTAATGAAGTATATTTTTCGCAAAAAACTTTTCAAATAAAATTTCAATATCATTAATTTTTATAAGAAGAATTTTGCCGATAACTCATACCATTTTCGAGATATGGAAAATGTGATAAGAGTAAATCATCACTTCCTTGGCATATACAAATCTTAAGTTTCAATTAATTTCGAAAATCGTCAGAATAGGAGTAGGAAAGGTCAAATATTATATTTCCGTTTAAAATCTCGAGTTCAAAAATGATCATGATTACTATAAATCATTTTCCATCAACTAAAAGAAAGTAAAAATGAAATCCCCATCACAGTATTATATTTATATATCCACAGTCCCGCCCTTGTTAACTTCTTATCTATTCGCGATGTCTTTTGCACATTTACCAAACCTGGCGAGAAGAATAACAATAGGAGTACAGATAGATGCATGGCCCTCTTTTAATATGCACGTCGCATCGCGAGCGCGACCTGAATCAAAAATAGGGGGAATAGTAGCGGCCGAAACAGCAGCGCACTTGCTCGACTTCCTCTGGAAGATTAAAAACATTTACGTCTGTATTATACCGTGAAGGTATTATTAAAGGTTGCTTGATTTCAAGCGCACTAAAGCAGGCCAACCAGAGCCACGGAATTTGGTGTCGCGTCGGTGTAAATTTAACCGATTTGCTGAACCGCATCTAGAATGTCGAAGTGAGTAAATGAATTTAGTCTAAGGCACGTCCGTTTGATTAACATATGTTAGTTAATGATCGTCTAGCTCGTGACTTGAAACCACTCAAATGAATTTGGTAATAGATTTCTCTGCTTTGTTACATCAAATAAGCATTTTTCTGAATAAATAATATTTTTTCGAACGCTATGTTATACTATTCTAAAACGCACTCAATAATGCAATCATTTTGATAAAATAATATATTTTTTAAACATTTAAAACAATTAAAGCCAATTAAAGTGTAAAAAATTACTTTCTGACGTCATCCCACATTTTGTCTCGGTTATGCACGTTAGAAAGTGAATGCTAGAACTTCGTGTATTTTGTAATCTCGGAAAGACAAAATGCGCGTGATAGAAATATAAATTGTTTTTGCCCGAGTAATTATGAGCGAGATTAATCTGGAAACTGTTCCCAACATCGTAATATCTTGAAATGTCCAAAATTTCAGCGTTATTACAGTGAAATTGATTTATTACGATATCATTTTTGTTTTGTTAACTTTGGCAATCAATTAATTAATTCGCGCAATATAAATCGAACTTAAGCGATGTTGTACCCAAGCGGAGTGGATTTCATTGATGATGATAGCGCCCCCAGATTCATCCGGGACATCATTAATTAGGTCGGCTAATGTATTGTAACTGTTTAACGGAACACGCAATAATGTCTTGTTTACTCGCGCTTTACGCGTTTCTTATAGTCCGTAACTTTTGTTTGCTGCAATAAATAACGCTAATTAAAATTCTAAGTGCCCGTTTTGCGAGCGCTCCACTTCCTTTTTGTTTATTGCTCACAGACGTATTTAAGGTTCAAACAAACTCTCATTATTAATTAGACGGTTTAATATTTTTATTACGAGGATTGCAGTTTTAGTACGTCTGAACCGGAAATTTTCCTCGTTGAGATTTTCACGCTAACCGACATTTTGACAAATTCTACTAATTTATACGAAAACCCAGTGTAATTCCATATCAAATTTACTCACTACTTAACTAATTATAACTACAGGATTGTACTATGCTCAACATGTTAAAATATTTGCAAGTTATTGATATGTTTCTACTAATAAAATATTATTTTCATTAATATTCACAGTAACTTTATCTTCATTTATTTAATAGTAAGTTTCTTTATTTCCATTTTTCTGATTTTGTTCGTTGGGTGCTAATGACTCGCACGAATTGATATTGCGTTGAGATACAATTTATTTGTATGATATTTTGCGGCATGAACATGCTGTATTATCGCAATTCTCATTTATGCAAATTCATTCTAATGAGTAGATATTACAGTCTATTACAACAGAAAATAGAGTATATCTAGCCTTGTTTGCAAAATACTACATTACTGGATACCGAATATTATGTTGCCGAGCACCTTCAGCACTACGTAGGATTGACAAGCAGTTTTGTAAGGAACTCTGAACATTTTGTGGCGATTTTACATGGACATGCAATAACCAGCGAGGACGTCTGATAAGTTTCGACGTGGAATCACTCTTCACCATCATACCAGTGGAAGAAGCCCTAGAGCTCATCAGACAACAATTCATACCACATGGACTAAAAGAGGATATAATTGATATGGCAAGATTGTGTTTAATCGCCACTTACTTTCTATGGAATGGAGAATTCTATGAGCAGGACGGTGCAGCTAAGGACGGTCACCACTCTCACCAGTAATTGCCAACTCTTCGTGGAGACTTTTGGAGTAGAAGCAATTAGTTCCAGTGATAGATAGCCGAAATGCTGGTATCGCTACGTGGACGATACATTCATGATATGATCATACGGTATGGAGAGTCTACACGCATTCAAGAAACATATCAACAGACATCATGCCAACATCAACACCACAATGGAGACAGAAGAGAATTACTGACTACCTTTTCTGGACGTACTAGTTAAACACGAAGACAGTGGAAAATTGGGACATGAACTATATCGCAAGAATATACTGACCGATGCCTACACGCAGCCTCACATCACGATCCACAACAGAAAATCTCTAGTCAGAACTCTGCTACACAGAGACTTGTCGAAGCTAGGAAGATGAACCAGAGGAAAAACTAACAGGGGGCGCACACCTCTCATATATTGCTGGAGTTACGAACAGGCGGAGAAAAACCCTGGAGGAGGAGAAGAAGAATATCAACGTCAGGTTCAGCACAGTTAAGAAAATAAAAGAACTGCTTCCATCCAACTACGACTCGGTACCCAGATTTCGAGTTAAAGGAATATACGAACTCCAGTCCTAGGTCTCATACATATCGTAATTTTGCTAATCTGAACTATGATTCATAGTTTACGAATAAAATTATATTGATGAAAAAGTATATTTACCTAGCTTATCTTGAGTCTAATTTTGACATTACTGATAAAAATTTCTTTCAATAAAGTTACGTGACTATACAAACGACGAGGTGTTGTTGATGCCATCAATAACCATTTCAGTAATATTATGAACACAGTGAATACGGAAACACACAGTGAACACAGTGAATACGGAAACAATAAAATTGTATAAGAGTAACTGTAATATAAAGGACTCACGTTTTAGGTTCTCAAATATTACTGAGGATTAAGTTCTAGGAATTATATTGTTTTCCGTTTCTATTACCAATATTTGTGCATATATTTGTGGAAGTATGCCCCATTGAGATTGTCAAAAACTAGCAATCACAATAGTTTTAATCAACTTCGGCCAATCAACATTTTGTACGAGAACTTCTGAAGAAGTTAATTCAGAAGCAATTGAGGGTATTCTTGGCGAAATACTCGTTTTTACCTCCTGTGCAGTCAGGGTTTAGACCTGGCTACAGTTGCACTGCAGCATTGTCTCACATAGCAGATCATATAATTAAGGCTATTGACGACAACAGACTACTTGTTCTCTTATGCCCGGTTTCACAAACGCTAATCGGCCGTTAACAGCTTGTTAACGAATCGTCAAAAGTTTGACGATTCGTTATTGAGTCTTTAATCAATCGTCAAATATTTGACGATTCATTACCTTGACGAACCGTTAAAAGAAAAATTACCATTGTTTTGGATTTCACAAGCAATAACGAGTTCAATTCACCATTTGACAATCGTTTGTGAAACCGGGCATTAGACTTCTTCGAGGCAGATCATTAATCATGACATGCTTCTAGCCATATTGAACTATATCGATTTGGGTAACAGTGCAAGCACGTTCTTTGATAACTACTTGAGGGATCGTAAACAAAGTGTATGTTTTGGTGGACAGGTCAGATATTACACTTCTTCAATTTTCACTGGGATTCTATTACTGCTTCAGTGTACATTGCCAATATTACATCTATGCTGATGATATGCAAGTATACGTATATTCTTTGGCGGATTTACTTTTGGTATATATTTTTTGTTCTTCATATTCGCATGATTTACTATTGATATTTTTATTATTATTATTGTATGACCTTTCTCGGTCTTACACACAGCAACCCCAACGTCTAATACTAAACCATGCATCAACTGGGCGACTTTACTATTGTCCATCTAATTTGTCCATCTTGGACGACATTCGTAACGATGAACACCCCCTTCAACAGTTAAGAGAGTTAACTGGGTCCACGATGATGACTACGTTCGATCCAAATTTGATCGGCGTTTTGGTTCGAACCTTTTAGACCGCCTAGTTAAAGTGACCCCCCCCACTCTCGAACCCATAGCTCTTACAACATAATAACGTATTATTGGGATATTAACAATTTTTTGATAACAGTTATCGTTGAATAACATAGAAGCTTCGGCGCAGATGCTTCACAATTGTCATCATCAAGTGGAACGTAAGTTACGTTACTTGCTCGACTTCTATTAGCATATTTCGAAACCCTTCGTCGTTCCTAGCTCCCACCCATGAGTATGACAACATTGGCGATATAACACTCCATTTACAGTCCAACACATGAAGCTCAATTTCTTTCGACTGTCTGAATGTGGCGATCTTGATGTAGCATCTGGGAATATGAACTTTTCCTATGATGATGGGAATATGCAATCGCGAATCTTTTCTTCCCACCAGAATCCAGATCGCCAGACTTGTACAATAAAGTCCTCATGGTGAGGAAGTTTGCAAGTAGCCCCGGGTCGAATATGATCATCGAAATGAGAAAGGTTCACGTTTAGTTTTCATATATTTGTTTAATTTTAACTTGTATGTAAAAACACCAATCACTACATGCCCAGCATAATTTCAGTTTGAGATTCCTCATCAATGTTCTCGTCTTTAGTGAATTCATTCATGGCACCGACTATCAGTCGGTAAATTCGACATCCAGTTCCGAATTTCAAATTTCGTTTGAGTGTGAATGAACCTTATATTTTTGCAGCAGATCCAGCGGATCGCATTATTTAATATTGGCGCTATAAGAAACAAAATTACGTTGTGTCGAAAATATAAATATATAAATATAAATATATAACATATTTTACTTCACTTTGGTGGTTCATTCATTCGGTCTCCGAATACGATTCTATTGATAATTATGCAGGTAGTTACTCCATAAAAGTCAAATGTCCATGGACCTAAGGATGATTTCTATCAATGGAGACACCGTCCAAAAGTAATTGATGAACTCTGAACTTTTAATTCAGATTTGTAAAATGGAGAATTTTACTAACACGATTAATTATAGGTCCCGGTCAACGATAGTTTTCTATCGAGTAACAAATATTTCGTTCTTGAATATGCACTTCTCGTCAAAATTAAGCCTTTTTTGAAAATGTTATGTTTGAATTTAATGCTATGATTATGCGCTTTATTTAATATTTTTGAGAATCATAAACATATTCTTTAAAGGATTAATTACATTGAGATATTGTGCATTTATTCCAACATGATAAAAGTAAAATAAATAATGCCGTAAAAGGCGAGAGCAGCAGATTATCTTAATGCTGTGGAACAAGGCTTTGGCTTTCGGATTTTTATTATTTACAATTTTTTCAGAACTCTCCAAGCTCTACGCTTCTTTGCACCGCGAATTAGTACTACCTGGTGATAATGCATAGTCTATTTTTAAATAAGTTGGGTTCAGAATTACAAATTAACACGATAATAGAGAGTATAGTAAATAATCCACAAACTCAGTTTCTTTGGAACACCATAAGCGGTTTTTTCGGTATTACCCTAACAAACAGGCGCGTTCATTGTTATTATTGTTTCCGATATTTTATTTTAACTGACAGTCGCAATCTACGATTTGGTAATCAAAGCGAACGATTAAGGCATAAACTGGATTCCGAATCGATAATTTCGGTCCAACAATAATAATACTCGTCACTTGTATAAGTTTGCAGTAATCCGGACGTTGATTAATTACTCCGGCGGCGCTCCCGGCATAATTTACGTTCGCCGGCCTTTCAGCTGAAAGACGCTCTTCGCATTTTGTCTGGCGTTCCGACGGGCGTTCAGCAGTTTTTGCGCTAATTTCTTCCATTTAATTACAGTTTATAAGCGAGGATTACATAAGAAGCCAACTGAGAAATACACTGCGAATATAAACGATGGCGAGGCACTTATCTTTTGTGGAGAGTGAAAGATTTACGCCGCAGAATGCCGTCGAATCGCCGATGGAAATTCAGCCGTAAAACTTCTTCGGCTACTGAACGCTTTGAATGCAGGAAAAGCTCTATATATATAATGGATTTTCTAGGATAGCAGACTCGTTTTGCAGCCGACGATTTTTAGTGCTTGATTGGCGTTTTGTACGAACTGATGATCAGTTCTCTTTTTAATTAAAATATGTTTGACTTGCGTGTTACAACGTTGAAGTGGAAAATTAAATGTTGGTTTGATTTCACTGATTTAAAGCTTCCCCAACAAATTTGTTCTATGGGAAGTTATATTACATTTTATTTAGAAACCGAATTGTTTGAAAAAATACATTCACATGCTAAAAAACTTCCAACGAAGTTTCATCTTTTCTAGATTTTCAGAAATGTGCAACAACATATACTAAAACAGCAAAAATATTAAGGAAAAGTTAAAAAGCAACCTTGCAATAAATTAATATGTCACTGACAAAACATCAAACTAAACTAGATATAATGTAAAAAAGTGAATCGGCTAAAATGAACACAAGAAATAATGACCTAAATAAAATTCTGCACATATTTAAACTACCAATTACCACCCATTAAATAAGTGCCTTCTGGGTTTCGCATTAGTCCTAAACTTAATCATGGCCTTTCGCTGATCTGCTCGCAGCGACAGAATGCTTTCGTGGTCCTTATCTTGATCTTGATATTTCATCGATCATGGTGTCTGATAGTCTTTGAAGAACTTTTGAAGAAGCATGTTCACCGAAACGTGAAGATCTCAAGTTAGAGACCACGACAATAACCGGAAAATTTGCATTCAACAAACATGTTTTAAAAGTGTGAGTGATTATGTCAAACGAGTGAACCAGCGAAAAGGAAAAGGAATAGCATGCATATTTTAAGTAAATCGACTTATAGTTGAAAATTTAAATGAAAATAAAGAAAGATGTAAAAGAAAATGTCAGTAATTACAAATATAAGATAATAAATCCAACTAGAACAACAACGAAAACGCACGCATTGAACACGTAAGAATAAGAAATTGATTAAGTAAAAAATTGAAAAATAATAACCACGTACAATCCGAACTACTAGCAAATGAAAAAATCAAATAAATCGAGTTTTACTGATGAGATAAACAATAATTGGTGCCAAGTATTAACAACTCGCCGAGTTCGTTTAAAATTGTATTATAATGCTCGCTATTGTGCAGATCTCACTAGTATATAGATTTTTTCCAATTGTACGCTCGCGTTCATTACTAGCAGGAAGAATAACTATATGACCTTTTATTCCGACCTCTTTAGAATACTTTTAGCTGGTCCACTGAAAATTCGTAAATATACAACTAAAAAAATTGTAAATATAATAGAGCAAAATATGACACGTTATCCTGTCAACTTAAGCCTCGTAATAACATCGCGTGCGAAGTCTATGATGTAGCATCGGCTTTGAAGTAGGTAATGATTTGTGCTTATTCTATATTTTGTGTTTATTTAATGAGAACGATCCGTGAATGATATAATGCATATAGGTAATGTGAATGGTACATGTATTCCTAATCTTTTTTATAATTATGCACCTTAAGGATGTATAAATTAAATACAGGATTTTTATTCAAATGTTTATAATAATCGTGTGTCTGTCCAATGTGTTTGTATTGTCTGGTACTTTTTACTTAAAGAATAAATATTGATCATGCATTTTGTAATACTAACTGCATTCGATATTTAAAATTTTATCATTGCTGCAACTGCAACGAAATTTTTGGCATGAAATGGATTTAAAATTAATTGAAAGTATTATATTTATTTAAGTAAAGCCTTGAAGAGACACATATATTAAAGCAATCCGTATGCTATGTTCATTTAAAATTGACACGTAGAAAACACGTGGTTTTAACAAAATCGTTCCATTAACACAACTCATTAATACTTCGTAATTTATATGAAATTTCCAATAACAGCAAGGTGGTTCTCAGGGACATTATTAAATATACAATAATAGGGTTTATGGTGTTGTGGCTAAGTAAATGAAGGCTATTAGTAACTATGGAGAAGAAGATCAGACATTGTTTACTTCAAGAGTGTGCACTCCGGTTTCAACTCTCTGTAGATACCATGAAGTAAAATATCATTATCTTTTTGGTCATACATTCAAAGACACCAGAAATCTATTTCAAAAGGGTTAAGAGAAATAAAAGAAATTAAACTTGATCATGTTTTCCAGAAGAACTGCTGCTTGTATGAGGTAAATCGTTATGTCCTAATTGTTACTCCAAAATATTTGTGTTAATAAGTTCATGGTCTCGCAAAAAGATAACATCAGAATTCAATATTTCTGGTCGTCTTGTTAAATTACGCAGAGAACTAAGAACAAAGAGCAAGGTATTCCCGAAGTTGATGAAAAACGAGAGACCATGAAATTTGAGAGGAGACCATGGAAAAAGTGGTTAGTTTTTATGAGATGATGATTAGAGCAGAATATATTCTGGCATAAAAAATTGTGCATTAGTTAAAATAAGTTACTCAAATGTTAAGAAGTATCGAAGTTGTGAAGTATATGATCACATGTGCTAAAGTATGGGCAGATTACAAAAACCTCATTGACAAATGTGGACGTGATTCAAGTGACTCCACGATGAAAGTGTGTGCTGAATGCGTTATATTTCAAAAATCCAGAGTTAGTGATGAAAAAGGAAAAGAAGTCTCGGCAATTCTTAATGTGTTGTTTTGTCAGACGCCAGACGTTGCTGAGAAGTTTTCATGCATCATACAAGATGAAATCCATGACTATGACTGGAAAGCAAGAAGGATACATTGCAGCCATTTGTGTATTATTATATGAAATGTGATGAAGTAAATAGACACTATGTCTGCATTCTTACTGACTACTTGGAGCACAACACAAATGGTGTCAATGCTTTTCAAACACATGTCATTATATTAAGGGAGTTCTTCCACGAATAGAAGAAACTATTATTTTTCCAATGACGCAGCAAGCCAGTATAAAACAAAGAATAACTTCGTGAACATTTGCCATCATAATCGTGGTTTTGGACTTGGTACAGAGTGAAATTTTGCCTACCAAACGAGAGACAATGAATACAATCTTGCAAAGAATAGTAAATGGCCAAATTCTAACTGTTAGGATATGTACCAATGTTGTGGTAACAAAAATTTAAAAAGGAGTCACAGAACCAGTTCGATAACTGTGAACCAGTAAACTAGTGAAACTGGGGGATTTCATAGATTTATCCCAGTTTCTGAAAGTGTCATGATATGCTTTTTGACATCAAGAGTTTAAGGAAGTGTCTACAATAATGCTTCTAACATTCACTTGCATATGTCTATGGTGGACAGGTGGAGAAGTAGAGCATTCAGCAGCGCTAAGAACATAATTCGAGTGGTCACTAGGAGATAATGTATATGGACATTCTTATGAAAGTGACGCCAATGGAATTTACAACAGCCACTAGTCGCTCTCATAACATTTCCCAAAAACTATATGAAGAGGTATCCCAACTTCTGAATAAGTTGTAAACTTGTAAGACCCTTGTGAACTCGGAACCCAACTTGTGCTTTGATGACATGTTATGACCGTAAAAATATATAGATCTTCTAACATCGTCTTTCAATTCAGACCAGAAAATAATTATGTCTTTAATCTGCAAGTTCATATTTCGAAAACATGCCATATCCTTGAAGTGTGAAAATATTTGAGAGCCTTTTTCATATGTTTAGGTGTATATCTTCTCGTAGCAGACATGAGCTCCCAACAAAAGGTCTGTCGTGAAGCACTACATATGAATGCACTTCTTCGTGCTAGGTCTATCCACTTTTAAAGATCACACTGTTAACTTCAACGTGAAGTTACGTACGCTCACGTAAAATTTGGAAAAAATAGGTTCGTAGCAGCAACAAAACTAAACTAAAATAATTATAAAATAATTTCGATTCAAGAATACAAATAACCCAATTATGATGGAAACTACTAATGAAGAGTATAAAAATAAGTGTATCAAGAGTTCATATTCCTGACCAAGTTTAACAATGAAAGTTGCAAAAAGAATATGAGGTCCGTAATCATCTTCCTAATGCAAATCGCTTGGGGCGTCCCAAGTTGGATTTGACTAATGTCGACGAAATTTGTTTCAGCGTCTGCGATAAACGTGACGGCAAGAAATGTATTGTCATATAAGAATTTTGTAAATCAGTAAATAAAGTCGGCAATTTTTTTATAAATAAACCCATAATATAAATATTAAAATTAGACGCGAGATTTAATAAAGCTTGAAAATAGCGTAAAAATCAATTTGCTTCTTCTGGTTTTCATTGACTTGTATTTCGCGAAACTATCAAATAAAATTTTTCTTTAAAAAATCTGAGACAATAAAAAAATCAAATATCAAATAGAATTATTACGGAAAATATAAAGTATTTTTTCAATCACCTGATAGTAAACAAACAACCTTTACCTTTAATACCACTGTCACAAAAGTATTTTTGTCTTCAAGCGAAGCTTTTCATTCAGATTATTCAAATTATACATCACACAAGGACGTAACACGACGTAATTATTCTCAGCTATCGGTTGTACATTTAAAAATAAATCGGTTGATTAATTATCGCACAGCGTAAACGGCTGGTCAAAATGGAAAGGATTTGCGATTTCTTAAAGAAATATTTAATAATATTTTTGCACATTTTGAGTAGCATCTATTATCACCAGGAAGCTAATTAACACGGGGTTACAGATTATCCAGCTAAGAAACCAAAAACCTTCTTAGCCATATGTAAGAAGAAACAACAGGAAAAAATAATATATTACAAAAATATAAAACCGAAAATAGGCTAAATTCAAACTGTTAAGTAATGAAAATAGCAAAATATAGAGATGGATTATTGATCACGTAACAGTAGTTTTAAAACTAGGACCTGCTTTTAAAACCCAGTATCCTAACAATAATATTCTAGCCCACAATATAATTGGTGGTATTGAAGCCATCATTGGTAAGCTATACGCAATATACAGCCACAAAAACAAGAATTACAAACTTAAAAACTTTTATTTGTATTTATATTTAATTATCAATTAGAATACAAATACATTGTATGAATTAATTATTTGTGATGACTGTGCTTGATTGGAAGAGCTCCCAGTGGAGCCATCCCACTGTCTGTTAGATCTTTTATTGTTTCTTCTTAAGGCGTCTGGATTACGTGAAATAGTCAGTGGTGAAATAGTGTCATGTAGGTGGGATTACATGGTTGTTTGATGCTTTATAACATATTGCTAGAGTAATTTACTTACCAAGGATATAGAAGCATGTGTGGAATGTTTGATTTGTCATATACTAAGGTGCGGCTGGTACGCTGTGAATAGTTTTAGAATAGAATTGATGAATTACGACTTTGTTTGACCCACTTGCACAACCACACAACTGACAGGCATAGGTTCAAATTGATCGGATTGTAGACTTGTACAATAGCACAATGAGTCAATATATTTTCTTAATTTTTCCTTCTCTTTTTATGAATTTTTCAAGGCAATCTTCTATCCTAATGTAGTCCCAGGAATTTAGTTTAGTTTGATTGAGGAATTAGATTATTGTCAAAGTATGCATACTTGGTGCTTTGACGTGAATATAACATGTGTTGATTTATTTTCATTTACCTGTCCACATACTTATATAGTCACCATTCAGTGTGGCAAAAATGTTTTTGTAACGCAATTGTTGCTGCCACCTGATTTCCATTACATGAGAGTATCACGTTGCGTCAGTACAGGTACCTATTTCCATTTCTTTGGTTGTAGGTAGGTCTGATGTAAATAACAGATATAACTTAAACCCTGTGGCACTTCTTAAGAGTACTAGTGCTCTTATCTTTTTAATTTGAGATATTTCACGTTCAGAAAAATCGCAGCGCAGAATATTATTATTAACAGCATAAAATATATCCCAAATTATTATACCAAAAAGATAATTATCTCTTACACCTGAACTTGCAAAACCTCAAGAAAAACAGCGCACAAGAACAACAAATTTATGAACAACTTAAAATGTAAAAGCGGTGTCCTTGTGAGACATCACTGCTGGAAATATTCTATCAAGTGTGATTAAACAATTATAAGATTTACAGTTTTCTTAACACTATTACAACGCAAACTTCATTAATATACCGGAAACAATTGTTAAAAGAGTTACTAAAAATAAATAGAACACAATCAAACTTGTCACAAATGTGGCTTTACTTCAGCTAGTTATAATTACTTATATACTTCACATGTACCTACTTTTTTGTACAAAAAAACGTAGGCGGTAGACTAACAGCAATACAATTTAATCAAAAAACTATATCATTAACCAATTCAATATTTATGATAAAATAATTCAATTTACTATAGAAAAGGTAAACAAGAACAAAATGTAGTAAAAAAACTGCAACATACAATATACAGCCAGGAATGTGTCAACATGAGGTCAGGACGACCTTTTTAACACAAAACATTTATATATAAGTATATATTTACAACAATAAGGATAAAACTATAAAACTAATCAATTAAATATTCAAAAACCCAACATATAAATTTTACAATAAAAATAAACAAAAATATCGAATTACAAAATTTAAATACGTTACATAACACAACATAAAAATTGCTAAAAATTACTAATTAACTTAAAGGCCCAATTCATATTGATACAACATGAAATTATACAAATAAAAAACACTAGTACTACTAATACATTAATTAATTAAGAAATTAAATTTACACCTCAACACTAAAATAATTAGATCGTCTTAAGTATTAATTGCAAGTATAAATATATCCATATATCAGAATATACGCCTTGATTAATATAACCTCGTATACATACAAAATTGTTACTTCACACTGTAGCGCCTGCTTTGCATTTATAACTAACTTTAATATAATATATCTTCATAAATTAATGATCATAGTTAACCATTGGATCTGTTTCATTAAAAGAAAAATTTTAAGTAATTTTAATATTATTATGAATTAATATCATGCTTATAAGTAAATGTATAATTATTCAAATATGTTTATAATTAATAATAATAAAGAAATCACTAAATTCTATTAAAACAATTCTCAGGGCATATTTTATTAATTTATTTAAATCTCACCATCCCATTGGAATAAGTTACCCCTCAATTGTTAGATTGGAACTGGATGAAGGTTCATCAATTATTTGTTGTCGATGAAGATTTACTACTATCGTCCTTGGGGAATATACGTTCGTAAGTGGATATTTTTCGGCGATGGCGAAAATAAATTTCCCCCGCTTATTGAATCTAACATGTTCCGCAAAAATCCCTTTATTTTCCACGCGAGCGTATCAAAGATTGATTAAAAATCTTACATCGGGCGGGATTCGTTCCATAATTGCGCTGAAACGCGATGCTTATTAGAAAGTATTTCCGCCGAGGGTTTCATTTCACAGGTAGGAATGCGCGAAATGCAATAGAGAACTGCAGAGAACAAAAGCTCCGGCGAGTTCGGAAGGGTTAGTATGTGAGGGGCAGGGTTGCAATCAACAGAGCCAGCGCCTCCACGTCTGAGTGCACTCATTACATTCTGTCCCCGACACAACATTACGCCGTGCCGTGCCGCGTCGTCCATTTCAGCTACTTTCGCCGCCGCCCTCGGCCCCCTTCTCCCTCCGCCGGGGGATCGCCTCACACGAAAACAAGAGGACGCTTGAAATTAATTTCCGAAACGTTGCCCGGCCGTTCGAGTTGTCGATTTTATGAACGTGCACGGCACATTGAAAGGGTTGAAGCGTTTTATACAAATGTAATTGTTGTTTGAAAAGAAAATAATGAATTTTAATATACAAATTTCCACAAATTTTAATTAATTAACGCACAATTTTAATGGGTTGATGAGATTAAAACTTTCGTAAATATTTGTTATCCTCCAGGCTTAAGTGATTTTATAATTTTTAATTGTTTGCGGTTTTTATCGCGCAATGTTCACCTCCTTTTTTGCGAATATAATTAAATTTCTTTTATCTAGATTCATAATTAACTGACTATAACATGGCTTCTGTTTTTCCTCCATTATACATGTTTTTGATTTGATGGTACATTTTACGCTTTTCCGTTTTTAATTTCATAAAAAATTGTCTATTTTATTTTATAAACTCATGGACTTGATTTTGGATTTCATTCAACATTCATTTTTATCCACAATTAATATATGTCTTGCCACACGTACTAAGTCATCCGAAGTTAAAATGACATTTCTATACCAATATTCTCAATGGAAAAATGATGTAATATAATTTGCGATAGAGAATATTCATATTTTAAACAGCATTTTAATTTCAGATAATCCGGTCTATATTCTAGTAAACATGGAAACGTAAAACCGACATTACTTAGAGGCAGGCAAAGCGAAACGCGAAACTTTCAGGTTTGAATTAATGTTACGTAAAATTTCGGAGGAGTTGAATAAGAGCACTTAACGAAATAAGTAGTAAAGTGCGGCAACAGTGCTATTTAGGGCATCCTTATAAAGGGTATTGTGTACGTACGTAAACTTATATTCTTTATTAGTAATAATGCTAAGTGCACATTCTCTCAGATATTCCGGTTGCAGTTGCAATGCGATCTTAAAAATGTATTTCGCGATTTAGGTTGACGTTACTGCGTGGGGCGCATGCGCCTAAATAAACTTCGTTGAATAATATAGGTATATCCGACAAACGTATATGATCATATTACATACAATATTCCAACCTTACACTCATATAAATATATTGTTACGAAATATTTAATATTGTACAATGTGCAATATGTACGCAACAATGTTTTATTAACAATAATTTGACCCAACATCTTCGCTGAAAGCAAATTGTTCAAATTCTCTACAGTTTGAATATTGTATATTATATCAGTGCAATAAATAATGGGGAATAATTTTATGCCATAGGACAAAAGCTGCTCTAAAAACTGCAAAAACAATGATCGTCTGCTTATTTTGAAATCGTGAATTTTATAAAATTTGTACCAAATATCGCAAATCGTTTTTTTTTTTGTACACGTTAATTGTTCTGTGCCGATAAATTACGTCATCCGGTGGATTTTCGCATCTCGTCGACAGTGTTTTTGATTTAGCCCATTATTCAAATATATTAATTTCACATTGCGCCGTTCCATAAAAGGATATTAAACAATAAACACGCCGAGTCCATTAAACGAAATAATTTAATGGGGTTTAGTTTCGCGTCCAGTCGAAAAAATCCAAATATATTACCCATATGATCTGGCCTGACGTTTGAATGGGGCGCGTTCAGTTAACTTCTATATTTAATTGGAATTCATTTTGCGCGCGATATCGAATACAATTGTCGATGGCGCGGATGTAAAGCAGTAGTGCATTTTTTCCTCGTTTTTGGTTCTATTTTCTAAACATTGGAACTGGAACACTATTGTGTCACGGAATTTCAGCTGCAGCAGTACAATTTACTTTCAGAATTTGTAATTACGGCGGCAGTAGTGTTTTGTAGTCACTGTACATTGTTTCCTATTTAGAACAGTCGTTCGGTGACATCTAGTTTTATTAAACTAGCTTAAAACAAAACGTATATTCAAGCAGAGAGGCTTTTGTTATTGCATAGGTCACGATTATACTGTGCGTTTTATTAACATGAACCATGGGACATTGCCAGCATTTAATTTTACTCTGTTCTGCAAAATTTGCGATGTCTTCAAAAATACAAATATATTGGACTATATATGTAAAATGTATTAAAACAAATAGAAATTCGTCTATTATTACTTTAGAAATCTGCGCAAAAAATCTACATGAAAATAAATAACTGATGAACGTAATTAGGAAATAAATTATAAACTTTAATATTCTTGGATGAAGGTACATTTTCATGGTACAGCTCAGCGTAGAGACGAAATAATGCAAAATATTTCTCTGCAATTATTCTTTGCAAGGAGTGTAAGATCGCTCACATTGATGTGCGTTGTGCTATATTGTCCCTTCCATTATGTTTTCCAAAACCAGATTAAATACTGCAGTAGAGAGCATTTCCCACCACAAATTCTGATTTGTAGCCACTCCAGAGCATATTTTGTATTTTAGTCAGCAGAGCTAATTTGTAGCAGATTGTTTGGATTTCATTTTAGAGTCTCTGGTCCTTTACCGATCTGCTTCTCCTGAAATTTGCCTGATATTCCCCAGAATTCTGTAACATTGCTTAATCTTCCCTTAATAAGTTTTATCATTTCATATTTTCCCATTCCCTTCTGGCATTGTATCCTGTTTCTTCTTGGTCTTCCTTAATTCTGGTATTTAAGAGTTTATCAAAGTGTTCCTTTCCTTTCTATTGTTTGCGTCGGTTCACTCAGTTAGACACATTCCCGGTTTTTGACATAGCTGTTTTTGCTATGGTTACCTTTTCCTGTCATTTTTATTTCTTGGTAAAATGCTCGGATTTTCTTATTCTGAAACAATTCTTCAATGGCTATGAGTTTTTTCTCATTGTGTAATCTTTGTTCTTTCTGTAGATGCACTTCGATTGTTTTCTTATGTTCTCATATTTTTCCGGCTGTGTTGTTACTCGGCAATTCTTCTCCTCATCCAACCAATCTTCCCATTTTTCCTGTTTATCTTTCCTCAGGATCGTCGTTTTAGCAGTTTCCTTAATGACTGCTTTTCTGCTTTTGTTTGTTTGCACATCTCACCAACATGTGTGGTTGGTAGCATTTGTACAGTTACTTTGCATAGCATATGCCACGAATATAAATTATTCATCAACAATTAACAATATTTTACAGAAAAACTAGCTAATCATACACCCAAATAGCTCTACGAACAAGAAAGTCAGCAAAAACGTAACTGTGGGTCGCTGTACTATATATTGTTTGTGTGTTATTTCACTTCATCAACATTGAATACTAATAATCGTCTTTGTTAAAATACATTTATATGCATTTATTTATTGCATTGATGCGCTGATGTTGACCACGTTTAAAGTGGCTACCCAACAAAAGTATCATTATCACCATTTAAAAATTTACAACTCCAAATCTGACCATCACTAGCAAGAGAAAAAAATAGAAAACAAGTACTTTGAATTAATATGTCAAGTTAAAGAACATCCACTTAAGTTTTCTGTTAGTCTTGCTGACAATGAGCAACAATGCAGTTCAGAATTCTATTCCTCAACCAAATATTGTACGCCTGCCTACAATTAATTTACCAAATGTCGCTGTCGCCTATGAAGAATGGTTTCCATAGCACGAGACATTTCACTCAATAATTCACAACAACCGTGGAATGTCGGACATCCATCAAAGTTAAAATCCAAGCTCATCACAGCCGCACTACCGCATACAGCCACAAAAAGTAGTGCATGTACAATGCAAGGACCCTTTAATCTATAATACTCGTAATAATTTAATGCCATCCTTCCTTCCTTTGCCAATTCAAAAAAGGTTCCAATAAGTCAAATCTAAAGATTTTTGTGTAAATTGCCAAATTAGCAGGCCATTAATTTTACGGCAGATTCTTACGAAAAATACATCAAAAACATAACAAATTTGTATACATTACAATTAATAATATCGCAAAAATGAGTAACCTATATCCACAATCCCTGTATTCGGAATAAACAACTAGTAGCCACAAGTATGCGCGACGAATGTTCAAAATACGTTACAATTATTTGGTAAACGAGAAATATTTCATTTTGGAAAATATTACTCAAAAGCAGCCACAAATCCCAATCAACGAATTACAAATACATACCTAGCAATTTTAAATCAGCAGATCCAGATTTCGTTTGAATCACGAACGCCTTTATTTGATCTGCAAAAACCTCACTTGGGTGGAATAATATCAGAAAAACTGGCGGCCAGCAACATTTAGTCAGCTCTATATAAATTTTCTTTAGGGGACATATGACCTCATAACCATTTTTAGTAGTATTGACATATACATCAAAATTTGGTTACTTTAATTTTTATCGAGGCTTTTGTACTGTCGTTCAATATTTCAATGAGTTTGTTAATTACAATTACGTGGTGTTTCTACTCATAACAATACTCGCATACTTACTTATACCAAGCCTTCTTCCAGGTGTAGAGGTCTCGCCATATATATCGGGTCCTGTGCCAATATCTTCGCTTCTTCCCATTTAACACCCTTCTCTTCTACTATTCTGCTAGTTCCTGCATTCCATGTAGTCCTCGATCTACCTCACCCTCTTCTTTTATCAGTGTTCGTTTCCCACACTGTTTTCACCTGTCGATCATCTTTCATCCCGTCCATACCACCTGAGTTGTCGTGCTTCGATTTTCGCAATTATGCTCTTTACTTCCAGTCGCCTCCTGATTAATTCGCTTCGTAGCTTCATTTCTGTAGCTTACATTTTGCTTATGTATTTTTCTGCCATGGTCAACGATTCACAAGGAGGGAACTAGAGTACACTTTAATTTTCGTTCTTTTATCGATTAATTTTTTATTAAAGCATATGTTAAATAGAGCTTCATACATTTTATTTGTATGCATTATCACGTTGTTGATTTCACCTTCCATTCCACATTTTTCCTCCATTATCGACGCTAGATACTTTTGTTTCTTGTGTCTTGTGTTGTTTCCAATTTTTATTGCTGTTTGTTGTGGGTTCCTGCGTACACCCATTACCTCTGTTTTACTATATACTTATATATACTTATATAGGTAGGTTTTAATCTCCGGTATCCTAATTGTGTTAATTTATATTTCTTCTTTGCTTCACCCACAATTTCATCCGTGAGCGTTCTGTTTTAAACATTTCTGTCATTTTTCCTCCGATTCTTACTACATTTAAAGCTTCAGGATACATACATTTTATCGTTTCAATGATTTTCTCATTTACTCCTCTTTTGCCCTCTATATATCTTCTCTTTGTACAGTACCAAAGGCTTTCTCCAAATCTTTCGCACATGTATATAGTTTTCTGTTTGTGTTCGTTATTTTTTCCGGTAATTGTCGAAATACGAAGATCCAATAGTCGGTTTTCTTTCCTCTAAAGCCTAATTATATGTCCTTGGTTCTAATTGTTTTCTTAATCTGTTTTCTACTATTGCTCTCTTTCGGTCCTAAGGAATATTGTCGGTGTTCTACACTATCTGCATCATTTTGTGTAAGAGTTTTATTCCTCGTTTTCACAAATATTTGATCATTTCCGGGTTCTCCTTCTTTCTTTGAACTTCTTAAGATCTGTTTAAGCACCTTACAGAGTTTCCTCGGGCGTTTCTTTCCGTTTTATCGTCAAATTATTGCCATGGCGGCTCTTTAGTGTCTTTTACATTTTTTCTTCACTTTTCTCTTTGTTTTTTATAAATTTCGAACATTGTTTTATCTTTGTTTTCCCTAAATAAGTTTTTCATGGCATTTTTTCTTTTTGGATTGTATAGTATGTATGCCGTTTCCTTCCTTCTGTTTGTACTTTCGCTGACTGCAGAAACTTCTGCAGGCACATTCTTAACTAGTTCTTTAATGCAACTCCACAGGTTACTAAGATCCATATTTGATATTTCTTCTCTATGTATTTTTATGTCGAACTATTCTATTTGTTTCTTCCTCTAACTTGTAAGTTTTGATTTCTTGGTATTCTACCTTGTCTAAGTTTGCTACTCATCCGTTTGGGATTTGGTTTCTAATTACTTTCAGTTTGATTTCAACTAAATGATGGTCACTTCCTGTACCACGTCCTCTTTTTACTTTGACGTCCATTAATTTCGATTTGTTACATCTTTCTACTAGTATTAATTTTATTATCGATTTCTCTTCCGCTTCCCTTATATTTTATGTATATCTTTATATTCAAGCTGTGTATTACCTTATTACCTCCTAGTAAGTTATTCAATATATAGAATTCAATGATCCTCTCGTCCATTCATATTTTTTGTTATTTCAACGAATTTTACAAAATCTATTATATATTTGATTCTTCTGATATTTCTGGTGCATTGCCTACCCTGACATTTAGGTCTCCGATAATTATCGGCGTGCCTGTTTTCCCTTCTACTTCATTCTACACTCTAATCCAACATTTTGATATTGCTCACCTTATCATTATTTTGTTGGCATTCTATTTTCTGACTAAGCTGGCTACTCATTCTTTGGCATTATCGCTTCTATTAACCCCACATGTACCTCAATATGTGTTCCCCATTACTTCTATTCACCCAGCTTCTTTGTTCTTCATTTCTGTAATTGCAGGTAATTCTAGTTCTGTATTTTCAAATTCTATTACTAGCTCTTCATCTTTGTTATTGAGGATTCTATGTTTTTCAATTTAACAATTCTTATTATTAACTGCCGCTGTTTCTTTTCGCTTATTATTATCATTCTTGTTATTCTTATTTATCGTTAGTTCCTTGTTTCTCGCCGATCTGTCATCATTTTTGCCTGTCCTTTTATATTCATTCGTTAGTTGCTATCACTCGCGTTACATATTACACAATTTCAATATATTTATTTCTTCAAATAAAGTTTTAGCGTGAAATCGAATTTCAAAGCAAGAATTGTGAAAATGTGATAATCGCGTTTATAAATTTCAATTCTCCCGATGAGCACAATACTAACGTAGCCCGTTAGTTTCATTTCGATTTCCTTCATCACCCATTTTTTCAGTTCCCCGCTATTGAGATATTTTTTAGTGTCATCGGATACCGCGAGTGGCGCGGTTAAACTTACCATGGAATAATATTCCACCCAAAAACCATAATCGCAATAACAACATAATAGGGCTGCGAATTTATTCCCCGCGCCTGGCGACTTTTATTGCGCCCCATTGTTGAAGCAATTGAGCTTTCATGGAATCAGATGCCACCGCAATTACTATTTTGTACAGTTTTCAGACAAAGAAGGACAAATCTCTAGCTCAGAGGTGTAGGTCTAGCATGACGATAATATGTTGAAAAATAAAATTGTAGGTTCGAATAGAAAATCCGCCATTATATGTCACATCATTAAAAAGCTAAATATTCTTGAAGCCTATATTTCCTTGTTCTGAGCGCAATTACTGTGGTATAAAGTCAAAATCGGTTATACAAATCGGGCAAGCAGATGTAGGCAAAATAACATGATTATGGATTTGTCGGATATAATGGGTTGTTACAAATGTAGCATCTGAAAATTTGTATTTAATGAAGCATATTTTTATCAACACTGTATTCAAGCTACACTACAAATTTCGTTCGCTTTCGTTGCGTTTTTATGTTCACTAACTTTGTTTAGTTTAAAGTCCAACATTTTCGATTGAGTTGTTAGTTTGGCTTTAATATCTGTTTAGGAGATTTATAAATATAATTATGCGAGCCTTTTCCTCGTCTGCATCCACACACTACTTAACCCAATACATCGGTACAGCATTTGATTTTAGATGTTTTATTGGAACTATGTCACATCTCTTAAACCGTCTACTTGGGGCAAAGCGATGTGAATATCAATGTATTTTCATATATATTGGCAC
Organism: Geotrupes spiniger; assembly: GCA_959613385.1. Lineage (NCBI taxonomy): Eukaryota > Metazoa > Arthropoda > Insecta > Coleoptera > Geotrupidae > Geotrupes > Geotrupes spiniger. Next base: position 23,806,420 of record OY390731.1, read on the forward strand.
ATTTATTAAATTTAATATTATATTGCGGTTGCATTATTATAGGTTAGCCTGCTATTAACCCGAAGTTACCACAACAGAACTATGCAGCAGAGCTGCGCATAGAAACTCCATAATGCCGTCTGTCATTTCCCCATTAAGATTACGTAATCTACTACATCGAAAACGCATAAATTACCGCCACTGCAATCCGAACTAAATAACGGGCCCGGAACGCCAAGTTTGAATCGAATCTTCGGCGCAACAACGAGATAATGCCGTCGAACTTTCGATTACTGCCCCGAAGTTGCACATTTCTAGTCAGTGGAGCGGCTCCCACGCTCCTTGCAACGCGCGCCCTCCCAATTTCAAAATCAAAACGTTTCCAGATATCTCTGGCATCGTTTCCCTTGTCTGGCAGGCTGCCGAGACAGTTCTAAAGTGGTCTCGTTATGGCCACCGGCTGAATTTATGATCCCCCGCGGGGTCAAACATTGCATTACCCATTCTTGGGTCACTACCGGGCCGGGCTCTTAGCGCCTCATTAACCAAATGCTACCGCACGAACGAAAAGAAACATTGTCCGTAATAGACGTTTTAACTTTGGCGAATGGGTGATTTTTTTGCCGCCGGACTTGCACTTAAATGAGAGCTTATCGTTGGAGAATTTAAACAATTTACTTTAGTTTTGAACGGCTGCGTCCAAATGTAATTGAATCGTAAATATAAGTCGTAAAACAATGAAAAGTTTTCAATAATATGCTATGACTCTTTAATCCAGTTTGTGCAATTGTTTTATTCTAACTCAATCTCTAACACAACGATTTTACCGAAACATCGTATTTATGATTTATTTTTCTTTTCAGTTGAACTACGTCACATAGAAGCCGTTCAAGGTGGCAAGGCGAAGTTACCGTGCGACATCACCCCTGCGCTGACCGGCGACAAAATGCACATAGTTATCTGGTACAAGGAAGACATTAGCAAGAAGGCGAACATTTACTCGTAAGTAGTAAATAGATCTGATCCGATCGGATGGCAGAGTTTAATTGGAAACGTTTAGTACCGAGCGTTTCGATCCGTTTGCCATCAGTGTTTGACAAATTACCAGGTGCAATTCAGAGTTAGTCGTTACATATGCTCGCAATACACGTAGCAATATGTAATCATTAGCGATATGTACAACATGCTAACATTGTTCATGCCTTATACGTATACACGTGTGTCCCATTAACAATTGCATCCTCGTTAATTTCGTTCAAAATATTTTACCCAAAGTTTCGCATAATAATATCAGAATATTTAAAACTTCGACGTACTGAACTACGTCCAGCTCCATGTTCCTTCATAAAAATTATTAACAATGCCGTCCCACTGTACTAGAATCGTATTATTATACAAAGAGGAAGCCCCGAGGCTTGCAGAAATGAAAGTAACGAACAATTCACTGCTTCAATAAAAAGAGCGTACATTCATCGCAGAAGTTTATATTCATCACCGTTCATTATTCGACAGGGATTGAGTTATTCGTTATACGATCATCAATTATTTTACTTCATTAATTCCAAAAAGATCAACATAATATCGAAGGTGATTTACTATTAGGTCACAATAAATTCTACACTAATCAGTAATAGTAATACACTAGCTAATATGTCTACCAAGCGGGCGGTTTAATTAGGCCAGAAATTAAAAACAAACAGTTTAAAGGATTTCTAAAATTAATGGTTTGCAACATCATTCAGCTGAATCAAGCTCAATAAATTCAAAATCCATGATTTCTCACGTGATACGATCAAATATATCTGAAGAAAACTATCAAGGGCAATGTTATGCAGCTATCGAAATTGTCATCATCAAACATATACATACATCGTTTAATATTCTTATTATGCTTTATTCTTAGAAGAAATAAAAAACTTCCCAACTGTCTACTCTCCCGTTTGGCATTTGCTAACAGGAATTGAAAATAAAACTCGTAAATTTGCTGCCTTGAATTGAATTGTAAAATATTAGCCATGTTATTGCTGCTAAATGTTTCCTATGAATAATAGCTAATTATGTAAGGTCTAGGAAGATATATTTGAAACGTTACATAACATAAATTATACCGTCATGTTCTATATTTTAACACTTCCATTCAATCTCAGACTAAAATGAAGCTATTGCCGAAAATAATGCAATCGATAATCGCTTCAAGACAAAGACATTCTGCCGAGACGGTCGGATGTTAAACTAACATAAAAAACCAAATCCCCATTGCCAGGTTTTATTTCACAAACCCCAAATTCTCAAAAAATGCAGGCCTTATGTCATAGAAATGTAAATGTCTACCCAGCTGACTAAGATTTTAACAATAGAAGACAGAGAGAAAATTAACAGAATTAACAGAAGCATGACATAAATGTACATGACTTAAGATTTGGAGGAGATTTTTGATTAGTGTTAGTTAATAAGACACATGGAGAATGGGGATGCTTTAATGGAAGCTCGTATAAGAGGTTGCCGAATTCCTGGACAAATGCCTTCAGATGATAAAGTAATATAATTTAAACTGGTACGAGTGTATAAACATTTGATTTATGTAATATACTAATCTCTCAATACAAGACAAAATTGAAATTCATAAAAATGTATAAATATATTTAAAATGTTTGTAAATAGCGGCATTTACTCAAAGGGTGAACTTTTACAGTTACATTAATCTGAAACACAAAAGCTCCTCGAAATTCAACAACGATATCCGCAGATTATAATCAATAAAAACCGGATATGAATTACTGAAGTACCGCACGTGTGTTGTTTGGTGAAGTACAAGGAAAAATCGGTAGATTCCCACTTAACCCACTTACGAAACAAGCCTTCGGAGATCACCGGGATTACTCTTAGTTCGCGATAACCGAGTGGCTCGCTTATAGTGTTATTCCAATTCAATAATCAGTTTTCATTGGATATCTCGGGCGAGACGCTGCGCTGCGTGATTTTCGACGGCTATTTGCACAGATAATGCAGATTTAATAATTGTATTCGTTTTCTTTTGAAGGTCACTGATACTTGTTTATACACACTATAATATTTTCGCTAGTTAAATATGTTCTCTCCAAACTTTCAGGTTCGACTCACGGGACAAGATCTTAGAGCAAGGGAAACATTGGTCAGACGAAGCGATTCTCGGAGATAGAGCGGTTTTCCGCTATCAGGAAAACCCGGCCAGGCTAATTTTGAATAGCGTAAGAGATAGCGATGGAGGTATATACCACTGCAGGGTCGACTTCAAACAATCACCGACCAGGAATTTCAATGTTAATCTGACCATTATAAGTAAGTAGCAATTTGTTAGTTATATTTATATTGCTTATTTAATTAGTGCTATTATATAAGCTTTGTCTTAATTAGTTGTCACCAAGTCAAAATATTTTAAACTGCAGTTATTTGATTCGCACGTACTATTAATTCCATACGAAATATAACGAAATTTCTGTCTTCCAATTTCACCTTATAACGTCTCAAAAATATTATAAATTCTTACTTCAATTAAAACTGTCACGGCGCATAAAAAGGTCCGGCGCTGAGCAATTACACCTAGAAACAAAGCTTAATGGAAATGTTGGAGGTCATATTAGAGAGACTAAGGTAGTCCCAATTAAGGCAGCCCTATTGCGAACTTAATTACGTTATTAGATCTCAAACGTTCCTATTTCGACTTTTGTGCAAATTGTACGATCTTGTAGAATTGTTCTTTGTTCCTTTTATTTCGCCTGCAATTAATTATCAACAGCGTTGCATCTTTTACACTGCATTATTAAGCGAAATTTCGGTCTTTCAGCAATTATATTTTTAATGTAAAATCTTTTTCGTTGGCAACATTTAAATGAAATGGAATATAGTGCTCTATTATATTTCAAAACCAAATTTTGTTGTTCCAAATTTGAATAATAATCGAAGAAATCACTTCGTATTTATTATTGGTCCCATTCTTTCCCTTGCCGTTAGACGTACGGATGAAATATTGCGAAAATCCAATTTAATAGTTATAATTGAAAGTTCTCGTGCTATCGCATAAGTTTCCGATACGCGACTTCAAAATCAATTTCTGAAAGTACAGACACTTAAAACTACGTATCGGCGTAGGTCGGAACAGCCCCCCGATTTACATGGAAATTAAATCGCGACCGACTTTTGCGACACATTTCTGGTTCGAGGCGAACATATTTCTGCCGTTTTCAGTCGCAGATAATTTCAAGAACTCTGTGAGCCGACAAATGGACAGATCGCGATGAGAAATGTTTCGGACGCGGCGAGACTCTCAGCGCCACTCGTAAATCAGAATTAATGCGGAGATAAATTCCCGAGTTATGAATCATTTAGGTAATCAATGACGTCCAACAATGGAATAACGTAGAGGATAAGTTTTTGCACTTTCAATCTGCAAACAAACAGTTGAACAGTTGTCGCAAAGTCAAAGGTGGTCATGAACTGTTAATATGTCTTAATGGAACAACGAAAACTATCAAAGAAAAACAATCGAATATCACAAACGAATATAGCGTAGTCTGTAGTCTTCATATTGTCGGTAGCTATTGATAGCTTTGTTCCGGAATTAATTATAGTATAAACAATAGTTCTATCCGAAACTAAACGTCAGCCAAACAACATGTATCTAACATTCCCTCTCGTTTCGGTATCGTTGCGGAACAAAGTTTAAAGCATTTTATAAGTTCTATAAAAATAGCACCAGGAAAACCCATTGATTCCATAAATAGTTTTGAATAGCACATACGCTATAGTTATTGTTTATCAAGGGCGGAAAAATGAAAGTTTCAACGAGGGCAGAGTTAGCGGCCCGGCCGAAGGGAGGGTCGATACTGCCCGAGTTGAAATCGTTTTACGTCAGTGGTCAACACATTATTTTTTGCACAACCCAATAATGACAATAATTCGAATCCATTTGTTTGTATTTAATAATAATTATGAATGTTTATATTACAATTCACTATTAATGTCAATTCACAAAGTAGAAAAAATCCATAGCAACTAATATTTCAGCCCGCTGTGCCGGGCGAACAAGCTCTTCTTCGCCCGCTCCGAGTTCGGAATTAGTCGGACGGAAATCCGTCACTTTCCGTTAGTTGCATGTATCTAACATAGCACACTTTCGAACGGGTTGTGCAAAAAAATATTTTATATTTACGAGTACTTTGTGCTGATAATTGGTTGGTGGCTGTGCTAGACATGTGATAACAGGTATTGATCTGTTCTGTCAAAAAAAAAAACAAAATTTTCTATAATATTATATAAATTTATTATACAACCAAAACAAGCAAAATTAAAATTGGAGTAAAAGGTAAAAATCAGTTGTAGTTACAGACATTTTTTGAGAATACTCTACTTGTAGTTTGCAATACTAAATACTAAATAAACCAACTTTTCAAATATTGACTTATACACAGATATGGATCTGGACAAAATGGAAAGAACTTAAAGTAGCATTTTGTCATGTCCGAAATCAAGCAGTGACAATGTCAGCCCTTCCAAAATCAAACTATTTGATCGAATCCAATGCGACTGCGTAGGGGCACGCAATCGCAGGAGCAATCTTGTAAAACAATTGAAGCTATTGAAATTCAATTTGCAATATTTTTAATATTTTTTATTTATTTATTTGTGGGGTTATTAATAACCCAATTAAATATAGGCTTGTATTTCATTATTTTCTCAAACGGTCAACTGGCTGGCGATCATTCGCAAATCCCGTTGATATTGGTCATTCGTTTTTAGGTTAATTTCTCAATTTCGCCTTGGTCGTACTCTGTTGCGATTTCACAGTTCCCAGATTCCTGCCAATCAAATTTATTTGTGATTAGCTTTCCGATGCCATTTAAACCAATAGTATTATTTACTGAGTGATTCGTGTTTTGACTATTGTGGTATGATTCAACTGATATAATTTCTTTTGTGGGATCTGTTTACAATATTTCCGTGTGCCCAAATTTAAACAGTTTTGTACAAAACATTGGATTAAACTTTTGGTGAGCTACAAAGTCTTGCACAGTGAGTTTCTGCTATGTTTCTACATATCTCTGTGAACAGACTTTTTCGAACTTGTAGATGTTCGAAAGTTCAGAAAGGTCTTCCTTGTCTGTACATATATAATAGTAAGTAAGTAAGTAACATTTATTCATAACATTTCTGTGTTGAATACATAACATGATTTTGTGTTTACATAAAACTGGTCAATTTTAACTAAGTAAATACATGTCAAATAACTAATCATAGAATAGTAAGAAAATTATATAAAATTAATGGTAATCTCAATTAATTAAGACATGCCCTATTTTCGTACACCTAACAGCTACCCGAATACAATTGCATTTGAATATTCAGAGTCATACTCTTTTATTGAGTAATAAGTAGAGTCTAATAAATGCTCTTTTACTTTATTTCTAAACACTTTACGATTTGTAATTGTCTTGATATCTGGAGGCAAGTTATTGAAAAACTCTACGGATCGGTATCTGTATGATTTTTGGAACATTGTGCTATTCGCTCTAGGCGCAACATACACACTACGTTTTCTCGTACCATAGTCGTGGACACCACAATTTCGTGCATACATATGCCTATTGTCAAAAAAATATAATATATTTTCATATATATAAATACTGACCACCGTCATAACACCATATTCCTTAAAAAAGAGCGACAGGAAACCAATGAACTTGTACCAGCCAAAATGCAAATACATTTTTTTCTGGATTTTCAAAACTGCATTCAAATTCGATGTCGTGCCATAGAACAGAATGCCATATCTGACCAAGGATTCAAAATATGCAAAATACACCGCACGTAATGTGTTTACATCGCATATAGTTTTCAAGCGCCTAAGAGCGTACGCTGCTCTACTTAATTTCGGTATTATGTAGTCCAAATGCGCATCCCATCTTAAATTGATATCCACATACAGACCCAGGAATTTAACACTGTCTACCGAAGCCATACTATTATTATTAAAATTTATGTTTTTAAGCTTTACTTGTCTCCTGGGTCGTATATAACTAGTTTTGTCAAAATTAACGAAGAGGTTATTTGCATGAAACCATTCCATTAGCTGTGACATAGTGTTGTGCAGTTTCTTCGCCAATTCATTGACATCGTCAACGGCAATAACAGCATTTGTATCATCTGCATACATTGTTATGAACGCACCAACCCCCGACGGCAAATCATTCACAAATATGATGAAAAGGAGTGGGCCCAAAATAGATCCTTGCGGGACACCATGGCTCATACGTATACTTGATGAAATATGTTTTTTTTTGTAATATTCTTCTCCGAAAGGTACTTAATTGCAGTCTTTTGCATTCGACCTTCCAAATATGACTTCAATAGAGCGAGACTTTTCCCGCGTATCCCGTAATACTCTAGCTTGTCCAAAAGCAATCCATGATCTACAAGATCAAAAGCTTTCGACAAGTCACAATTCATGGAGATAAGATGTTTTCCCTCATTAACATTGTCCAGAATAAAATTCATGGTTCGTTGAATTGCCGTATTCGTTGACCTATGTCATCGAAAACCATGTTGTTCAGTACAGAAAAATGCATTAGCATTTTCAAAAAAATTTTACACTACCGGCAAAATTGCTATAGGTCTATGATCTTCGATTCTTTGTGCATTTTTTGTTTTAGGTATCGGAGTTATTTTAGCCTCTTTTAGAATTTGTGGGAAGTATCCGTTCATAAAACATGAATTAATAATTTCGGCCATTGGCCCTGCTAAATATTCTATTGTGTTTTTAATTATAATGACTGGTATGTCGTCCAGCCCCGCGTATTTCTTAGTTCATTGACAATATTCACCACCTCATCGGGGAGAATGGGCTTCAGATACATTGACCTATCTGTATTAATTTTAAACAGCCTTAATTTATTCATATGAGTATTACTACTATTTAATGGTATTGAATTTCTTAACTGAGTTGCCACATTTGAGAAATATTTATTAAATTCTATTGATAAAATGTCAGAATCATCAACTATTGAGCCATTTATTAATTTTAATATTTTTATGGTCACATGTTTTATTTATTTCTGATTTGATAATTCTCCAGGTTGTTTTGGGAATATTTGTTGATTGCCTAATAGTATCAGCTACATCTAATTGTTTGACAAGTTTAAGTGTATGTTTAAATGTAGACTTATATCTCACAAAATAAGAATGTAGTATTGGATTCGGAAAACATTTTAATAGTACATACAATTCCTTTTTTGTTTTTGATGATAATCGAATTCCCTTCGTAATCCAGTTTTTACTGGTTTTACTGGTTTTATGACAGATGCGAACAATCGGATAGGCTTCATTGAATTTTGAAGTTAAAATATGATGGAAAATTTTAAATTTTATTTCGGGTGCCGTCACTGCATAAATTGGATCCCAGTCCACGTCAGAAACGGATTGTCTGAATACGGTCTTATTTTTCTTTGATAATTTGCGACCCCAACAAACTTTCAAACTGCTTATCTCGACTTCACGAAGATTTCTAATAGACAAGACTTGAGCATTATGATCAGATATGTCTGTATGTAGATTCATCGCTGAAATTTCATTACAATCAATATTTGTGATGATATTGTCTATGCACGTAATTCTAGTCGGAGAATCAATTGTAAATTTCAGATTATAGGTATTTAATAGTGACGTAAACCTAGATACAGTTTTAGACTTTAAATTTATATCAATATTCTTTTAAGATCATGTCACAAGATTTACTCCGGATATTCAACTTACAGCAAGGTCTGAACTAGAGTATATCCATCATCAGAATCACCTGCGCACTCTTCTCTGCTTTCAGTCGCAACTCACCACACAAACTCTAGCGGCTTTGTTTTTCTGGGCTACATGTGGGTGCGCGCAGTTTCGGGTTTCCATAAAGCTACACCGTCTTATTATATAGTATAGTGACTTTTTGAATTTCTTCCAAGTAGCTCGCAATATTCTTTATTAAGGTCTAATTCACCTCATTTTTTCTTAAGGTAATCATTCGCTTGGCATCGACAGTCATACCAAGATACGTTGGTTTCAGCTCACAAGACACTATTGTACTTGGGATTTGAATTTGTTGTAATTTCCTCCGCTATGTTCTTTAGGGCTGATGATGTTTTGTCGATTATAGGCATATCGATTTCTTCTTCCTGAATCTGGTTGCACGTAAATGTCAGCGTGTTCATAAAACAAATCGGCTTTATGCCTAGTATACGTGGCTCTGGTCCAGAACCCTTCCTCATTTGTGTAACTATTTTGTGTCAGCTCGATTTTTGGATTTCTTGATCTCTGATTTCTGAAACGTAAATAAACTCCATTGGTTAGTAGTGTTGTTAAGGGCAGATTTTTGAACAATCTTTATAAAAATTTTTGTTTCGTCAGTGAACTCTAGTAAGTGTATTTAACTAATGAGTACAATTTATTCTCGAGCAGCTTTTCTTAGTTCACTTACTGTCCATTCAACTCCCCCCTAAGAATTAACCCATTTTCACCGTAGAATTAACTAACTTTCCTCCTTGGGAATATATCTAGGAGGATAGTTAGCAACGCCGTTTCGGAAATCACGTTTAGTAAACTTAATGCAAATAACTAATACTCTTATCTCTGGAAATTATTCATAATTTCCTTAAACATAACTTCTATACCTCCTCTTGGCTTAATTGTATGGCTGGGTTGGGTTGGGTTGGGTTGGGTTGGGTTGGGTTGGGTTGGGTTGGGTTGGGTTGGGTTGGGTTGGGTTGGGTTGGGTTGGGTTGGGTATTACAATGTATGCCTCATGTCTTGGCGTCGGATTGATCAGTCATATGTTCTTTACTCCAGTAAGTCCTGAATTTTAATCGACCGCTTTTTGTTGTGGTGTAGCTTTCTTAGCTTTTGTAACTTCGTTTCGGCAATAATTTAGCAACTGCAGCTGTGGCCTAGTGAGCTTCTGCGTAACTAATGCATTTTACAACACATTATAGTGCTGTCTTGAAAAATCTCTGTCTATGTCCATATCCCTGGGATCATGCACACCATAAGCTGTGCTTATTATTCGTTAGTTCAATTATTACCTTCATACGCTTTATGTACTGAATAGTGTAGATCGTATTAAGGCACTAGACCACGGTGAAAAATAATTTTTTTCCTGTTTTTTTTTCTTCATTTTCTGAAAGATTCATTTGTCAAGAATGCTTTCACCGAATATTTTAGAGAAATTCGTCAAATTGATGGAGATACAGCATTTTATGTGAACCGTTGCTGGCGTACGACCGCGCCGAGCGGCAGTCGTACGATTCGTATATATAATATCATTCGATTTGTTTGGTCCCACATATGTATATATTAGCAATTAATTAAGTTAGTTTAGATATGCGCAATCCAGTGCAAAATATTCGCTACAATTATTTCGTTTCGATCCTCAGAATATTTTGCATACGAATATAGTCCCAAATTCACGGCTGTCCAGGTACAGATTGTTCGACAGATGCGCCAGCTAACGGTCGGTTCGATTGTTTACATTTATTACTCATTTTTCCAAATTAGAAACCCAAAAACACTTGTACTGTCACGTACAAGACGTTATCTATTTCAATACAATTGCGGCCCGATATTAAGCGCTGAATTCCCCGTTTTACCTAAGCCGTCACGAAACTGCCGCTAATATTGCATTAATACTTTTTAACAATGGTCACATTGGCCTCAGAAATGTATTGGAGATATTAGACATCAAAATTGGTGACGCACTCTACCAATATTGTCAAAAAAAACGACGAGAAACGAATATGCGAAGCCGAGCACGAAGCCGAAACAAGCACGCATGAGGGTCGTCTTCGTGCAAAACATGGAAAAAATAATGATTCTCTGGACGCTGAGGAGCTGTTGTATGGTCCAGGAATAGCTGACTAAACGTAAGCAACGAGAAAAAATAGACCAACAAAATAGTTAGTTTGTATGTTGAATTATGCTTCAGCAAAACTTTGAACGCGTTTTTCTCGAAATCTACTTTTTCAACCTGGTTGACAGCATATTAGAAAAACTGTACATCCGATTTGCATGCACCAAGTCTTAAACTGTTCGAAAATGTAGTCGCTATGGCACCACGTAGGGGTTTTTTTATAATAGGTCTCCTTCTATTTTTTTTTTCATATGAACGGTGAAAATTTTTCATAAAAATCGAAAATAAAATTCGCTGGTCCGCCATTTTTTTTTCCTTCTAGATATCAAAATTCCCCTACGTGATGCTGTAGACACATATGTCTAGTTTCTAAATATATTTTTATTTTATTTTTTAGATGAGCCGTATGGCTTAATCGCTGTCAACCGCCGCGCGCGCAGTCTCCTCTTAGGAGCGGCGTACACCGCAAACTATACTTTAGATTCAAGTATAAAAATTTGTATACAGTCTTCTATATGCATATATTGACAATAAACATTGATGAAATGAATTGCATTCATCATTCGCTTGAAAATAATTATGAAAGATACACCCTCGTACCGCGCACGCACCGTGGTCTGGTGCCTTAATATCTAGAGCATAACACCAGCATACATATGCAGATTATTGAATTGTCCCTTTTTAAATTAACCATCACTTTAAAGGAACTATAGAATTTGTTCTCGTATGTGTAGTGGTTTAAGCTGTTTTCGTTCCTTGAGGTTGTTAGTCTTCATCAGAACTGACAGAAAGTTTTATCTAATTACATTTAGTCTCTTACCCCATTATAATAAAGGTGGTCGCTAGTCGGCTTTGAGAATTTTATTAGTCTATCTACAAGTTTCTCACCTTATTCTGTTGCATTTGTATTGTTTTCGGAATCAGATAGAAGCCAATCCGTGACTCTAATTTATTCTGTTGTTACCTGTTTGTACCATTTCAATGTTTTCTTTTGTCTTCCTGCAAATTTGTTACATTACCTCTAAGCACTTGCATTTCATTCATTTCTAATTGCCTGATCCCAATGATCAGGCAATTATTATTGGCGTCAAAACTAATTGCTATGGTGCAAAGTTTTAGTAAACTATTATTTTATTTGATTGAAATGCAGATATGCGCTTTAAGTACAAAATTACAGCAATACTTTGGTACTGAAAATGACCTCGCACAAGAACAAAGTTGCTTTTCCGAGTCAATTAAAGCATTAGTTTCATATTTTCTTGGGTTGCATTTGCGAACGAAATACCTGTATTTCCTGTATTTCCCCGCGTTTGAATTAACTTTGGGTTGTATTACTTTTCAATGCTATTATTACCGTCTTCATTTGTTTTGATTGCTGCTTCGTTCGGTTCTAAAAGGTGACGTCGCAATTTTTTTATATATATGGTCATGACTTTAGTCATAATTGGAAGGGTTTCACTTGTTTGAGGATATTTCCAAAACATAAATCAAATTGATCAACTGACGACGAGTGCGTTGAATAATAGCAAATTTTTTCTCGTGTTTCATTAAATTTTACACAAAATCGGATAGGTTCGTTTTGATTCAAACTGGAATGACAGGGTTGTATAATTACCATCGTTAACGTTTTCGGTTGATACTCCTTTGGTGGAAGGGAGTCTTTCATTTAACAATTTTGAGACGAACGACCAACTGTTAGATATTCGGTTCTGTCTGTTGACTGTACATGTGTTTATATTGGGACAATAAACCTAATCGGATTTCATTGCACTTAATGTATTTAATTAATGGTTTATCTATTACGTGTAATTTCAGTAGGTTACAAATACAGAGCGTAGTACAGAGAACTAAATTAATTCCTTCTGCAGTAATCCTAACAAAGTTAGAAAATTACTACATCAATGGGCTCAAACTTGCAATTTATTACCCAATGCATGCAATCGCCTGTTCACAATACGTCATAGTTAATGCTGTACAAAAAGTGGTTCCATCAAAATTTCTTATTTTCTTTAAATACTGATTGCTATTATTGTAAATTATTACTAAATTATACTCATGCCAGGAAATTTATTATTTTTACTTACGCTGCGACAAAAAAAACGAAGGGACGCAAATGCGATAACATTTTTAGACATATATTTTGTGTTATGCGTTAAATTAACTGGATTCGTGCCAGGTAATTAATTATATATGACAATTTCTTGTGATAAGGAACCTACGACGAGGACACAAACCTGCTTGGTTCCATTAATATTAGTCCTATAATACTCTCAATGATTGTGGTATAGTGTTTGTACTACTTTTTTTCCGAAGTTATTTATAAATTCCGACCCACGACATTTACTATAAATTATTATATTTATAGCTTTATATAAGTAAGTGCATTGCAAAATATATTTCACATTATTATCGGGACCTGGTGTTCATATGGCTCATAATTATATTTCGTTACGAGGATTCTAGACGTTCTGAGCTAATTTTAACCATACTTAGATATAACTAGATTACTAGTGAGGCAGCTATAGGTTCATTATGGAAGCCAGCCTTTTTCCGTTGAAGGCCATTATAGCATCGCCGCTTTTATAGGAAGTGCATAATGCATTGGCAGTCCATTGGCGATGGTAAAATCAGAACTAAAGTAGTTATAAGACTTTCAAAGTTGATATAAGACTGATAATGATGTGTTAAACATTCTCTGTTCCAATTATTTGAATAAATGGTCTACGCGCTGCATTTTTATCTTGTGTTATTCTTATTTTTATTCATCTAGAGTGGTTCAAATGTTATGCACATACAAGTCCCTTATTTCCAGAAAAGTTTTCCCAAAATGTATTCAGCATTATTATCTAAGTCTTATTGAGCTGCTTCCGTATTATATAGTTTAGTGATTCAACTTCCCAATTCATTTCTGTATCATTTTTTATTGTCATTATTGACATATTTAAAAAATATATTTAAGGATAGATAACTGTAAAGAAAACTACCTAATTCTCGAGCCCCCGAATATAAGATGCATTTTCAAATATTTACTTAGTTTTACTTTAGTTCTTCGTTGGTTTTCATGGAACTCGACACCGATACGCAAATGATCAAGGAAACTGTCACGGAAGTGAATTTTAAGCCCCCTACGTAGCATAAAATTATCCTCTGAACGAAACTTGCTTCCTTTCATCTACGTGTCACCTTATCGGAAAACCTCTCGAAAAATTGAACTCGAGCATTTAAAGCGCGCCTAAATGAGTAAGCGATTCCCGTTTCCGCTTGCGCGCCCCTCGGCATTTTCTTCGTTTCGTTTAATTTAACGCTCGACGTAAAGGTCGTAACGCGCAAAGTGTACAACAATAACTCGTTTCGTCCGCGCGAGATTTTTAATAATTTCGCAGTATCTCGAGAGCTATTATTTTTCCTTCTCGGCAACGATTAAACAATTGCTAATGATTTTAATTGAGAAAGTCCGCCGTGATGGATGAACGAAAATTAAACGTTCGTTGATTCTTTTTTGCGTTGGGAGACTTTCCGTGCTTTATTGCAGCACGTTGTGGGTTGTAAATCGATGTGTTGTCAGCAAATTGCGAAAACGACGCCAAAGTTTATAGCGACGTAAAGATGCTCAAGTGATGCATAATGAATCTCTGCAATGAGCGAGTTTGTTTATACAAACCAAAAAATCCAGTTCAAATTTAGTTATAAAGTTCCTATAATTTAAATATTTCGCACAGATTTTTGGGACGATTTATTAAAAGAAACTTATTGGTTTTTATTGAGTATTTCGCAATATTATTTATTATGCAGGAATAACTAATGTTTTTAGTTCTCCTACAGAATCAATAAATAATATTGCAAAATATTAAATAAAAATCAATAAGTTTCTTTTAATAAATAGTAACAAGTAGCCAGTTGATCGTCATCCCCATATTGTTGTATGACTTGTTTATAACATTCACATGTGAAAGTTTATCATTTGATTCTCTATACAGTGCTCACAAATAGACCCCTTTAGTTAATTTCCTTAACCCCCGACCGACATTTCTCGTTAGCTAAAGGAGCCCTGTGTATTGTTAGAAGTAAGTAATACTTACCTCCGTCAAGTTGATGATCGAACTTTGGTAACTTCAATTGTACATTCACACAGCATCTTTGAAGAAGAAAGGTCGAATACACTGAAGCCTATTATTCCTATTCGTTTGTCGCCTTTATTACGATAGAGTGCTTTGTATTGACCTTCCATATGTAAAACACCAATGTTTTACACAAGCATCTGCTACTCCTCTTCCAGCTATTATTGTTAAATATGTGTATATTTAGTTACATATAAAATTGTTGTTTCATATTCATTAGGTTCTCTCATTGTAGATTTGTTGTTCAAATTTAATCTTCTGGCTATATTTTATGCGTTATTTTTTGTTGTTTCTATTTCTTATAACGATGACTATGTGTGGTTTTATTTCCGTCGTTTTTATTGATTTGAAAAGTTTATTGTATTTGCCGTTTTCCATTTGTTCCTAACAACATCAACAATGTTTTCGTAGAATTTTATATGGTTTTTGTCGAGTTTTCATTAGTTTAAGTATTACTCGTTTTTTTTTTTCTATTTATCCAATATAATTGTGATTTCATATAATTTTGTTACCTAATGAAACTAGTAACGTTAGTAATTGTAAAATACGTTGTCCTGTCATACTCATCTGGATCTGTATCATTCGGTTTATTGTTACTACGTAACTGAGCAGAAACATTTTAAAGGATTCATTTTATTACTAAAACTGTGCTACTAAATAGAGATAGCATACTGGTGCATTTTTTGAAATTCTGTCTTTAGAATTTTCTTCGTCAATTAACATGTTCGACCTTTTATTTGCAGGTAGTTATTATTTGTATTTTTCTCTATTATTATTGTCAACCCAGTATTCTTGGTGTTTTTAGCGTTTTCATTTTGGTCTGAATTTGAAGTAGAAGACAATAATAAATTGACGGAGACTGTGGTTTTTAAATATGAAAATAACTTGCAAATAAAAAACCTATAAATTTAACAAACAGAATCAGAATTGATTTTAACAAATCTAAATATGTGTTGAGTTGCCGTCGTCAGAAAGCTACAGAAAGAAGAAATTTAGTATTTCTAGCTAAGGTGTTATTAATTAAAACATCGTTCTGAACTACAGAGCCAACGAATTATTACAATGCTGATTGCTGCGCACAAGCAGTAAATTTGATTATTATAGCTAAAATGTAATAGCTTACTTTTATCAATTTTACACAAATGAACAAGAAAATATAGACTTACAAAATTTACTTGATTTAAAATGGTTTTTAAATTAAATAATAATTACAACACCAGTTGAAATCAATCCAAATTATTATTTTCATAACAGATTTTTGATTACATTTTACGACGGAAATTTTCTTCCGGTATTCCGGATTCACACCTTACATATTTTAAGTTAATTTTTTTCTACACAATAGACCAATCTATAAAGCATAACATGCCCGTGCTGAAAATACCTTTGGATGAAAATAATTGTGAAGAATACTCATTTGGTTTATTCCACATTGTGACACTTGAACAAGTCTAATCTAATGAAATAGTGAGCAATGTTGATTTGCAAGCTGCCCCTGCATTCAGTGTAAAAGAAACAACGTTGTTCCAAGTCAAGTCCAACTCAAAGTCGTAATCATTGCAACTGAGATTTAAACTCTGGACCATATGAGTACTAACTTGACGACCTTCACCAATAATCCCAATTGCAAAAAACGATCATTCGCTATCAGTAATAATGAACGATTGAATATAGAAGTAGATTTATTTTGCAAATGGAATTCGGATAATTCGTATTAAAAATTGAAGAGAGAAAATAATAACCAAGCAACTATAAGATGGTATAAGTTTGTAGGACCAGGGCGCAAAGCGGAATTTTTATGTTTAAATGTATATTTCTCCATGTGGGGAGATGCGTAAAAGAGGTTATCTGAATGTGAAGAATCTTTATTTAAATGCAACAATTAGGAGAGATATAATAAATACTGTATAACTAGTCACTACGTGGGGATTTCGATTGGAGACACTGAACAGTTGAAAGAAATAAGGACACAAGGGGATGTTCTATGACTGAAACATGACTTAGACAAAAGACGTTGCCAACAGTAACAGACGACCAAAATTAGTGCACTAGAACTAACTTGACATGTAAGAAAGAGATATCAAAATTATGGTTGGTTTTAAGCAAGATATGTTTAAGAAATTAAAATGACAAATATTTTGTTTTTTTAATTTATGTTATCGAAATACCATTAATGGACTTATTCATTAACCTCTTTCGATAATGAATTATAATTCATGATCATGTGAAGAGAATTTATTTAGTCTTAATGACATAATTAGACATTAGCATTTTAAATTGCGAAGTAATTTGGCAATGTTACAGCTTTTCCGCATTTTGTTCAACTCTTTGTTCCTACATTTGCATTACAATTGTTTAGAAAGTTTAGACAATAGACAGCCATGAAGCCTCAGAATGCTTCAACGGGGCCGGTACATTATTAAAGGATTTTCTTATTAGTTTATTGTAATCCGAATATTTAAATTTACCGTTTTTTATTGTTCACTGTGTTAACAACAAATTATTTACAAACTGGGGACCTTTCATAATAAATATGAGTTTTTTTATACGATTCTAAAATGCGTACAGTATCTCAGAATTTTCCCATCAGATTTTGGATACATAATTACATTACAAACCCTACCATTTATCTCATGTATTCCAGATTTCTAATCTACATCAATTTTATATTTGGCATTCCCTGAGAGAGTTTCCAAAGAGGTAATAGATTTAGATTTAATTTTTAATTTAAAGTTTTTAGAAGGTAAACAAACAAATTTATTGCCTTGACATATGTTTGTGTTTTTAATAAGGTTGATTACTATTTTGGTGTCAAAACCATTATGAATCGCAATATTTTTAATAAGACTGAATTCGGTGTCTTGTTAGTGCAAAACAAGCGTTGGATAAGAAAATTGAAGATAACATTTTCTGCTGAAGGCTATTACATGCATCGGCGGTTATAACTGTATTCACATTGGTTTCTTTACGGAAAATATCTATTTCAAAATGGTTGTTATTCCTAATTACTAATGTGTCGAAGAATGGCATTTATTTCCATTTCGATTGTAACTACGAAAGATACACTTGTCGTGAATCAGTCTTCTGGGATTTTTAATACTGGTGAATTAAATTTATTGAACAAAGGTTGAAAGTATTGTTTACATAACAAATAATGCTGTCTATTCAAAGGCACACAAAGGGAACAAGTTAGTGATTATCGACAAAGCCGATTATAGGGATAGGGCCTTGTAGAGAATTAAAAAAAAATGCACTACCAAGACTAATCACGGAAACTAATGACGCGGTAAAGACCTGTCAACAATTAATAACTCACTCCCACACATTTTAAATAATTGTATCTAATCCAGTAACACCTAGATTATATTGTTTACCTAAACTACATAAGAAAGGTAATTGGTTAACACATATTGCAAATTTGAAGCCACATAGTTTCTCAATTCAGAATTCGTTGTAATTCCTTACTCATGAATAGTTAAAGATTACACGCTGGATAAAAACGAGACTGTGTTAATATATGTTTCGAAACTACAATTAAATTTTTAAGTTACTTATGTTCACACGAAATTGCAACTGAAAGCAAACAATTAATGACACGTGAAAACTAACAAATGTACTTGCTACATCAACTTGGCAAGTTAATTTATTTATTTAATATTAGGAGGTATTGTTACAGGATGGGTACAACCATTGTATAATGTTTATTGAAAGTAATATTGAAGTTACCATTTAGACAAATATTATGCCAATCAGGGTGTACATTTTTAGATGGTAATACTTTCACAATTTTTCTAGTTTACTTAATATTTTCTTATTATTTATTTTTTTTCTATTTATATAATATCGTTCAAAGAAGAACATTTATTAAATAATACAATAAATATATTTTAATGACTTTTTAAGTTAGAGGTTGGCAATTATTAATTTGGTACTGGTTTTTTTTACTGTTCGTATTTCTTATAATTCTCGAGTTTTGATACAACTTATTTTTTTATTGTTACCTACCTATTCCATTTTTCGTGTTTTCTTTCTTTTTATTAATATATCTACCATTATTTATTTTCGTTATGTTTCAAATTGGCCTGATGCACACAGCGAAATTTAAGAAACAAAAACATCATAGGTCTATTATGTTTGTCCCATATTTTGATACTTGTTACTTGACTTCGTCTATCATCCATCGTTGCACGTAGCGAACTACACTCCGAATGCAGTTCAGTTAGATTGCACTTATACCACGTCTTGTTCATTTAATCCAAACTATTAAAGCAAAGATTTTACTGCATCGATTTCATAAGATATTTTCCACCAATGCATAACTTTAATGCGTCCCAGATTAATCCCAGATGTTCTTTAAATTGTTGCTACACGTAGATGGAGTTTAAGGTAATTGTGAACCAAATTTGTAATTGTCCCATATTTACTGATTCTATGCTAGTTCATACAATCGCATATGATTTGTATTTATTCAATTTTTGATTACATGTTTTATCATTGATTGAGCTGAGTTCCCATTGACAGTGTCCCAGATTTTATCGCAATGGGTTGGTTCACCCCAAGTGGTAATTTTTACAAGCATTATTATGAATTATTTGCAAATCTCCAGTTCCAGAATGTTGCAGTTGGAATTTAAGTCGTCCCAAATTTATCATGTGTTCCTTTCGTTTCTTCTGCATTTGTTTTCAATGATGATATTATTTGATGATATTTTCGAAACTAGATGCATTTTAAGCCATTTAAATTCTAATTTCAAAATATTGAATTTACAATCGAAATGGAAAGAAATTTTCCTTAAACAAAATCACATCGATCCACGTCGTATTAAAACATCGCGATTCATAACCTTCAAAATACAACCGTAGGAGCACAATTTCAAATGAAACTTGGTCACTAGCTCAAGGAGATCAAGACAACAAATTTATTTGTTTGCCGTATCATTCAGCCCCCAAAAACATATATGAAATTTTCAAAAACCATGAACTTCAATGTCAAAGATAAAATTGACGTACATGAGAAATGTGGAATATATGAGATAAATTGTCATGTATGTAATCCAAAATATGTCGGGCAAACGGAACGTTCCATTGAAACACACTATAAAGAGCACATGGCACATTTTAGACTCAACAGGCCTGAAAAATCAAGCGTGGCCAAACATATTTCTCAAAAAGACCACACATTACGACCAACTTGACTTTGACAAATTAACAAAAATTATTAATGAATTCTGACAATGGACCTATACTTTAGACATATTATATTTTCTACTAGATTTAGGAATATAAAAAGGTACTTTTTAATTTCAACTTTATTGTTATGCTACTGGTAACACTACCCGACATTAAAAAAAAGGAATTATAACTGTAGTGAAATCACCTAATCTGGAGTAACTAGGGTCTGCTGAATCTATAAACGTCAACAGATTCGTTCTAGCACGTCTAGATTGCGAGTTAGGAACAATAGGTTACCAGCAATATGCATTAATGGGATTTTGTATTAAAACAATAAAAGCTTAAAAACCAAAAATAATTTTATTCAAATATGTTTTATAAATACTAAATAACGTTAACACATAAAGGACAATTAAGTTCTAGTACATTCCAATACAAAACAAATTTATTTTTTTCTCTTATGAGGGCTATCGTCTTCCTTTTGGGGAACCCAACAAAAATCACCCATCATAGCGGGATCCCATCTCCCCTGGTACCGTCTCTCCATAACGCTGATGTCTTGATGGAATCGTCCACACTGCTCGTCACTAGCGGCACCTAAATTCTCGGGAAAGAATGCCAGATGAGAGTGCAGAAAATGAAACTTCAGCGACACTCTACACCCCAGATTTTTGTAATTGACCAAAAGATCTTTCACCAATTCTGTATAATTCGAACTTTTATTCCCAAGAAAATTTGCATAAACTTGGGAGAAAGATGTCCAGGCAGCAAGTTCCAAACTGTTCAGTTTTTCCTGGAAATTTTTATCTTCGAACAACTTTCTTATTTGCGGGCCAATAAATATTCCTTCGCGAATTTTGACGTCGATCAACTTTGGGAATTTACTCCTGAGGTACTTAAAACACTCGCCGTCTTCATCTAATGCTTTCACAAACTGTTTAATTAAACCCAATTTTATGTGCAGTGGCGGAAGAATTGCAAGTTTTGGGTCTACTAATGCCTCAAATTTTGTCTCGTTGCTGCCATTGTTTAACGTTATAATCTGATTGAATAACACGGCTATCCCAAAGACTCTGTCAAACAACAGTACTTGGTAAAACCACCTTGTAATCTAAGCAGGATAGCAACAACCATAAGTTGTCTTTGGCATATTTCCACAGATATGCCAAAGATACTGTTTGTACTGAACAAAATTTAAAATTGTCGACATAGATTGATACGTTTCTTTACTGGTTGTAGGATGGCCAAGGGAATCGATGATTTTTTTATTACCATTATGTAATAAAACGGCCTTTAAACTCGTCTTAGATGAATCGATGAATAGACGCAATTCCCTGGGATTATGGTTAAACCCCAGTTCTTGCATTAAGTCATCTATGTTATTACAAAACCAAAATCCATCTTTGACTTCATAAAAGATACTCAGGTTTTCATGTCGTCTCTTATATATCGATATTCTAGTGTATATCCACTCTTGTAAGCGTGACCCTAACAGTTGGGCTTGTTCTTTACCTTGGTTCAGGTCACGAGCCAAATCGTTTAGTTCAGTTTGAATTATAAGATGTGGTTCCTTAGAAGACTCTGGCACAAAAGGCGGATCGTTGTCTAAATTTGAAAAGTTATCTTCGGTTTCTCGCTCAATTTTCTATACGGCACGATCACATTGAAGATTAGTAAGGAGAGATATAGGTTTTGGAATAGGTAGTCTGAGTGACACAAATAATTTACGAGGAATATTATTATATACATAAATATTCCTGTTCATGTCTGCTATTTTGCAACGTGGACGTATGGCATATAGAAATCGGGTACCAAAATGGTTCTAATAAATAAAGGAATGAGAAATTGTCTTAGTTGGGTCAGTTAGAAAAATCATGTCGGGTAGTGTAATCTAGAGGAGAATATCTTCAATGTTAGAAATACTAAGTTTAACATTTTTCTTTTTTTTAGCTCTACTGAAATTTGTATTAATTTATTAAAATCTAGTGTAAAGGGGTTTGGTAAATTCATAAATTTATACATATAAGTTATTTTAATGGAGTGTTCACAAGCAATTCACTTGTTTACGTCATCATCTTGTAATTCTTCTTCTATGGTTTTAATATATTCTTTCCATTTCGTGTTTTTACTAGTAGCTTCCTTATCCTTCCTTTCATATAACAGTTGTTACGCGTTACAATTTTTACTGGTCGTATAAGTTATCCCCTCTTTGGGAATTTCGAACACGATATATTTAAACAAATAGAAACCACTTTTCCTACATGGAAACGTTCTGACGAAATAATGCACTTCGTTGACGAGACAGCGCTGTCAAATGATCAAGCATAACTAAGCAGAAGCGGTTAAATGAACGAATGACGATGAGTAATCATATTGACAGCCAAAACACACAACTAAGATAAAAAGCCAAAAAGAGAGATTGTGTGATGTAGCCTGGGCAACAACAGTTGAATGTCCACAGTCGCAGCACCACATATTGACCAACGCTAAACGGTCATTCCCATATATTGCAGGATTAAAAGAGCAACGACCCCGCCCAAACAAATAGGATGCTTTGCCATTATTACACAAAAGATGGTCATCCGTAAGATTAAGCGCAGGTCGCAGGCAGATTTCACGCCGGAAGCCGAAATTTACCGTCTGAAATTAGTCAGTTAACGCGCGAACAAAAGAGAACCGCAATTCTTGCATCAATTACGGGTGGAAATAATTCGCACCCGTTTAATCGCCCCTCGTAAATCACGTAGGCCGCCAGAAAGAGCTTTTCAGAAGTGGAGGTCCGACGACATGCGACGGGAATTTTGGCCGTCGCCGCCGCCGTTTTCATTTGGCGGCTTTATTCCGACCAATTTACATGCTGTAATGAAATCGCGTTTGAGAAACGAGAACGCTCGTAATATAACTTTACAAATCATATTAATATGTGTCGGAGACTCGGTCCAACTAATTTTCTCTAGTATGCGATTTTAACATTACGAGAGCAGACTGGGACGGTTGTTAGGTTTTGATGTGTATCCAGATTATGGAACCATAAGTCTTGCAAAGTTTTTTTTTATTACCCCTATTATAATGTAAAAATGTAGATATGCAATCGTTTTATATAAACGAAGAGACTTTAGACCTACTGAAACCTATTTAGCATTTTTCTCGTTTATGCGTGAAACATTTTTTGCTCGTTTTCGATTGGTAGACTAAGTTAGTTATATTTGTATTTATTTAGTAATCAATACATTTGCACATTTCAGTTTACATGCTTGACTTTTGATTTATCTGTGTAATTGTTGGTATTGTTATTGCACTATTACTATTTCAATTATTTAGTATCTAGTCTGGATGTTGAGGCACGTCTAAATATATTCTAAAGAAATAAAACAATGACTTCCAACATGATTTGAAAATATATTGTAAACCGATATACATTGAGTTTATTGCCAATTTAATATTTCCGGTTGTATGGAGAACATCAACTAAAAAGTATATTCGTATCTCTGATATGCTCGTAGAACTGATGAGGTTGTCAGTTTGGTTATATTACGTTTGACATGAATTCATTAAATAATCCACAGAGAACAGTTTTGCAATACTCTCGGTAAATCAACTCCACGCTGTGAAATATTAGTACTGCATTAATATGCATATTATTACTAGTCAAACTATTAGAAATTCATACTGTGCCCTATGTATGTAGGCATCAACATATGAAGTTATGAGGTGAATTGCAGTTATTGAATAATACATTATCAACATAGTTAACTGGCATAAATGAAGCAATTATAACTTATGTTTAAGTCGGTAATGGTGAGAGTTTATTTGTTTGTATGCTGTGATCTGACATGTTTAATTAAGTAATTACGAAAAAGGGGATATGTTTTAAAATATGGTTTGTTTCAGTACCTCCGGAAAAACTAAGCATCCTGGATGAACGAGGCGTTCATATCCCGCACTACATCCTCGGGCCTTATAACGAAGGATCCTCTATTAATATCACTTGCGTTGCCACTGGAGGTAAGTTAATGTGAACTTTACGTCCCGCGACAACTAACGTGTCCTACTTTGCAACTTTAATAAGTTTTGTTCTCGTCTGTTCTCATCTGGTAAATTATAATACTTTTATTAAACGAAGATTTTAATTCATTTGCTGTAATAATAGCAAAGAACACGTTAATTGGAATGAGATTAAAAAATGGTGTCCATTAAAACATGAACGTACTGGTATAGTTACCAGTACGTTCATTAAAATCAAATTTGACGTAAAAATTAACCCACTAGCAACTAAATAATCCAGGAACATAAAGGAAAATATATCAAATGACAACTGAACGAATAATGATAAATAAATAAATCAAATGAAATAGGTAGATATTAAAAAATGTTATGAAACTGATATGAAGGAAACAAATTAAGAAATATTTCATTTTAAAAAAAATAGTAACACGCTGGTAATAAACTTAAAAATCTGCAGTGGTCCGCTTTGAACTTTCGTGGTACTTTATAAATTTCCATCTAGCTGGCCCATTCGCGATGACAAATGCATTTTTCGAAAAAACTTCTCAAATTGACGTTGTTTAATATTTCAATATCTTGAACTTTGACTAGAAAAGTAAAATGGAAAAGGTAATGAGAATAAACCGTCACTTCTGGTTGAGATATAGCTTTCAAAATAGGATGCTATATTCAAAAAGGTTACAAATGAAATGAAAAATAACAATAGAAAAATGTAAAAATCAACAACACGACGATTGCAAACGGGAACTGTATTAAAACAAGAATGTCTAAAAAATCAATCAAAACTGTCATAATATGTGCAAAACAAAATTAAGAAACAAAGACGAAATGATCTGAAAACCAATTGAAATTCGAAATAAATTCATAAATCAAAAACGAAAGTAAAAAAAATTAAGTGATAAATAATTAATATGAAAGCACAACTTATCACAAGTTGAGACCCAAAACGAATATTAAATATACAAATAAAACATGGTGGAAGAAATGAAAACGTTTATTCCTATTTTCAGACACGATATTAAACATCAATTAATATAATAATTTTATGCAAGCTATCAACTTAGTTGTTTGACGGTCAAAATGTATGCCGAATTTGTAAATATTGTTAATGCAATTATTAAGCAAGCAGGAATTTCTTCTTTTTTTCCAAATTGAAATGTAGAACTTACTTATGGAAATTTGTTTGTCAATGTTTTCTTTTAAATTGAAGCTGTCTTTTATTTTGCAGGTCGTCCCGCTCCGGAGGTTACGTGGTGGCTCGAAAATACCAGACTAGACACGACGTACGAATATCTGTCCGAGAGGCGGGTACGGAACGTGCTACACTTGGAAAAGTTGGAAAGGAAACATCTGCACAACGTTTTTACATGCCAGGCGGCCAACAATCATCTGGTCGCGCCAATTTCGAGTTCCGTCACACTCGACTTAAACCGTGAGTCATTTAAAAGCCACTTACATTAATTGATTTTTTGCGCCAGTTGGAAGTTAGAGCTTCAAGTTTCGTGCATTTTTTAGCTCCCTACATTAAGTAATTAGGGGTTTTTGTTCGTTTCGGTGCACAAAAGACGAACTGGAAATCTAATAACGTTGCATAACATTCTTCGCATTTCGTTAGTTTTTACGCGCGGTGCCACAGGAAGAGCTAATTGATTTGACTCGTTTATTACAATCCCTGCATTCTGATTAGTTTTTCCCGGGATTTGATTGAGTTTGCCGTTTCCTTTTTATTTTTACCTCGCTTTATTATTTTAACGCATTATCTTCGTCGTCGCATTTGTTCCAATCTTCACCGACGTTGTTTGTTGTTTGTTTGTTTCATTTATATACCGCCACTCTATTAAACTCACAAATCACAACTATTTGAACACATCACATAAATCGTCCCATCCGGAAATCCAAAGCTTCGAAACATCCACTTAATTGAATCGAGGCCACCGCAAAAGCGAACAAAATCCCGAAGTAACAATCCCCGACCCATTACTCAATATAATCCGTGATATTTTAGTCCCGATCGGCTCTACGAAAACGTGATAAATTCGCGCGAAAAATCTGCGCGAAATTCCACAAACTGCGAAAGGTGCTGAATGGAGATATGCGAAATTAAAAGGTAGTTTAAATCCATTTGGTTGTTGTTGCAAAAAGGTCTGCGAACTATATCACCAGTGCGCATTCGCGCTTTGTTACCGAAAGATTTATATTACACGAGTTCGAGCTCTGCACAAATACCCAACGGTAACGGACACATAATAAAGCCGCTGCAAAATTCCCTGGCGCCGATAAAACCGAGGGTCGAGGGGCTTCCTTAATTGGAAAAGCGAGCAGTGGTTGCAGGTCACCTGTCTCGCGTCCATCTACATCGTCAGATTGCGACGTAACTGATCGTAACGGCTTAGATGGCAGTTAAGTGACAATTAGGTGTGTGTATTACGAGCACCCCCATAAAATACAATCCTCAACGAATAGTAAACTTTGGCTATTCGTTTATCAAGGTAACGAAATAAGTAAAACTGTTGATGATTTGTATAATAATTGAAAATAGTATAAATTATGTTCGAAAGTTGATGAAAATATTGAAAAATATAATAATTTGAAACTGTAGTGCAAAAGTGCTTAGCGATATAATCAAATAAACGTTTTATTACCACTCCAAGAAAAACAATTGACGAAAAAACGTTGACTCCGCTGTTTGAATCACGAAAATATTCTATGAAGCTATGAGTCCGACTGGAAGTAAAAACATCGGCGCACATTTTGTTTTCGCGTTTGCAACTTACTTTGAATAAACATTACCTACTTATGTGACCTAATAGAAATTCTTAACGACTCATATAAATATAATTAAAATATAATTTTGTGACAAAACTGGACAACAATAACTTTATTCATCCAATTGATAGTAAACAAACTATTACTTTTAAGAAATTGTTGATTTGCATCTCTCATCAGATTACACATCCCCGACGCGACCTACCCGAGATTAGGATTAGATGTTTACATATTAAATGTAATCGGCCAAAGGCACTGGGTCAAGGTTCAGAAAAGACTTGATGATGATGACGATATAAAATAGTATATTTAATCAGAAACGTAGATTATCATAAAAATCATCAGGTCCATTTAAAAATGCGAGTGGATGCCAGTGTAAGGGCTTCCAGGCTTACAGAACACACTGTACACTTCAAATCCTATTCGAATTTCAATCCTTCATTGCACATTTTCATAATTGATAATTTCTCCCGCTTTTAATTGCAAAACTTGAAAATAGCCCTGTTTATATTATTCTAGAAACACCGAGGCGTCAGATAAAACGACGATTATTATTTGTGCGAGAGAAAAAAAAATATAATCATTTCCCGAGAAACTTCTTTCAAAATCTTTTAAATTCAAAGGCGGGCGTCGTTATCTCGGAATATATAGCGCATAAAAGGATCCTTCTATTTAAATAATCCGCTAAGTCTGCCGGCCAGACGCTCGTGAAAATAGAAGCTTTGTCCATCTCTTTAAGAACGAACAATCCCGAACCACATCAGTTGCAAATGAGGTAACAGATTTTCTGTTAAATGGGGAGAAAATTTAAACGAGCCGGTCTTGATGCGGGCCCCTTCGATTTACGCGTCGTTTATCCGTTTTATTGCAGTTGTTTAGATTAAGTGTGAAATATGTTGGTTGTTTTAAGTTGCTGTTAATGGTTCCTGTGTTTAGAGCTTTTAAATTTTGTCAAAGCGGATCGATAATTTAAACTCAAGCTAATTGTATCAAAGTTCGATTATTAATACTTGGTGATGATTCTTTAAATATTATTAACGTCACGTCAATTTATTAACTGCTATAGCCATCGAGCGATGAGCGATGTGCAGCTATCTATCTTTATTCTCAAATTTTCGTTCTTTGGCTGAGTTAACATTGCACCAACTTAATAGAGCTTTTCATATGCGTATGTTTAAAAGTTTTCAGAGCGCTTTTACCGGGTTTGCTGTTTTTAAACCAAGTCAATGGAAATCGTGTCATTGATTATTGAAGTTCACCAACCGTCGTTTGTAGATACACACGCGCTTAAACGACACAAACGCCAAAATGATCACCGAATCAAATTTAACTTTGGAGCACTGCAATCGGTAAATGTCATTTGCGGTTAAATCCCCCAAAGAAATTAACTGTGGTTTGTATACCCATTCGGAGTGCCATTTTGCTTCGATCGATGTGCCATCGATATGAATGATAATTAATTATGAGCGTTCGCAAATCTTCTATACTGAAAAAATCATCGGTATCGATTGCGATGCAGGCTGCAGGCCGGTGGGAACGTAACACAACGTGCCATACGTGACCTGCGGTGTAACTTTTAATTAAACTCGCTATATAATACATCATCATCTTTTGAAAATTAGAATACACACATACATGTTTTCACTGTAAGCACAGAAGCGTGATTAGTAACATTCCATTTGCGCTATTGAATTGCACGTAAAGCTGCTTTGCGGCAGCAAAACGGCAAGGTGCGTATTCGAAGCCATTGACGCCAAACGCACCGCTTAACTCATTAAAAATACATTCTGCGGAAAACCGGAATCGAAACGGTAACATAAATCGAAACGTAATTGGCACATAAATGCCAATAAAATTTTAATCGCATTCAATTTCTTGAAAAACAAATGCGTCAACTTGGAACCACATTCTGAGAAAAGGTAAATTATGAACGAATAAGTTAAAAAATACTTACTACTAAATGAAAGTTGAAAAATTATTCCCTATATTCTATTTTACCAACTTTATTATCCCTTCATGTTTACCGTGGGTTAATTATTGCCAATTTTATTACAAACTACCTCTTTTATGCAAGATATTTTCCGAGCGAAGTGACATCAAACGCAAGCTCGACTACATTTAGAAGAAACGCTCGTTCGCCAGAGTGAACATTGTTAGTACTGGATTAATGTCGTCAGACAACGACAACATACGAAAAGACAACGGCCTTTGTAATCAACGAAACAATGTCTCCGTAAACCCGGTGGTAACACTGATAGCAAGTGTCGAGCTTTGTTCTTGCAGGAATGTACGCCTACGAGTTGAATAAAATTGTTATTGTTCAACACTGTTAGCGTTTACGTTAAGGCAGGCACATGTTTCCCCACTGCGACTTCAAGGTGTATCGGATTAAATTAGACGACACGTACACACTAGGCTATTAGGGAAAATCTTTCGACAGATAACGGAGGTCGAAGCGCTAATTTAATGTAATTACCCGCAAGAAGTACCACATTTCTTGTTCGTTATGTGCAGAAATGCCTGCATTCTTTACTTAATTATAAACGAGTTTCCCATATATGAGTATAGTGGCAAAAATCGGGAATAAATATTTTTAAACCAGATTTACCACTTTGGCGTTGATTATCTAGTATACTGATATTTTCTAATCAGAATGTTATGTAAGAATGTAGTTTTGTATTTAAAAGTTGCAATTTGTAGTAAGGTTAATATTTGATTATTATGGGAAATCTAGAACAGTGTAGTGTGATAAATTGATTCGTGGGCTCTAAACATGATTCAAGTGAAATGTGAATATTTTTGGTTGGTTGATGTGCGCGGATGACTGTCAAAAACACTTAACGAAAAATTAAAAACATCATTGCAGAAAAGACAAAATAGCCGTTAAATTTATATATATTATTTATTACAAACATTTAAAAATAATAGAGAATAGCAATAATTCGTAAAAAAACAGAAATGCATTTATATAGCACGAATATAACATAATTCAATAAGCAAAATAATTATTCCAATTCTCTGTTACTATTTTGATTATTGGTTTATTAGTAATGTTATTTTAAAAATGTCAAATTTGCTATTTAAACGTCGCAACTAAGCTAGAACTTAAGTGAAGTTAAAAAGTATCAAGAATGTGGATTAATGTTATTTTTGAAACTTGTAAAAATCTACGTATTATCACTTGCTGTGCTTGAAACATTGTGCATAATTATTATTGTTCCTAGCTGGAGTTGTTAGTTTTGAACATTAACATTAACTTTTTTCAAGTATCCAAATATGTATCTGATATTCGGCGAGTCCCGGCTGCTTCGCGCCGCTACTTTGTATGCTGTATCAAGCCAGGAGACATCCTGATACTAACGTTTTTAGAAGGCTGTATCAGCGTTTGACGCGTGTACTTTTCGGAGAATATTAGACGAAATCGTATTAAATGAATACGTGGTTTCAATTAAATGAAGCCCCTCTTGATTGGGTGTTAGAAAATAGTTGAATGCATACATTCCTGGATGATAAACAGGTCATGGTGGTCCAGTTCCTTGGTACAAAAAATGCCAGACTTAAGCTGAAAGAGCTTATGCAGTTAAAATTTAATCTGTGGAACAACTTATCCTACATGCCAATATAGCCGATGAAGTAATAACAAGCTGAAATATGTTACAAAATAACATTATTGAAAGATGCCAGAGATGTTCAGAAGCAGCGGGTGCTTTGAACAGCTTTTGTAGCAAGAAATAACTGAAACTTAATTCCAATGAAAAGTTTTCTGTTTTGAATTGGAAATTATTTCAATAATTTTAGACGATATTTATACGAAACTTAGACGCATATATATTTGATTTAATTTAAAAATTATAGTATATAATAAATGATAACTAAATGAATGTGCCAGCTTACATAGCGATGCCAAATAACAAAAAACGTAACTGCTAATAACTTAAAAACTATTCGCCTAAGTACAAATTAAAATTAGAATTTTTTGTTGGTTTTTAACATAGATTTCCGTGACATATTACATGCGCCGTTTTAAATACAAAATTAATATAAATCAATCTTAAAAATTAATAATCAAGCCACAAAATTCCCATTGTGAAAAGTCTAGGAAACAATACTATTAACAAAAATCTACTAGAAAATCTTAAAAGCTGTAAAAAGCATGGAAATAAATTAACCCGCAAATGTAATAGCATTTCTAAAAAAAAATATATATAATAATGAACCTAATTTTGGACACACGGTTATTATTAAGAACTACATACTTATAACTTGTATGTTTATAATTAGATCAAAATGTACTGACCGGATATAAAATTAGTAATGTTGACTTTTTTAAAATTACAAATATTTGGAATGATATTAATATAAATAGATTCTAAAGTAAGTCGCTTCGAAAAATTGTAATGCTCGTCTAAAATTACTACGCTTGAAAAATCAAATGTTTGAAAACATGTTGAACATAATAATGCAGTAATATCGATTCGACGTCTTAGATAAAATTTCGTTTGTCCCACATATGTAGATATAAAATCGTTACATTGAATTTTGTATATTGGAGTTCTTATTTTTAAATTAGTGAACCATTAACGTAAAATTTTTTATTTGTTTGTTATTATTAATAGTGTTGTTTTTGTACTACTGTGTACAAAATGCTATCGTCAACTTTTTAGGATAATTATTGCAAAATATTTCATGAATCGTCTTAATGTTCTCATCATGAAATCTAATACTAAATTTACACGGTTTTAATGCTAAGACTGTATTAACTGTGTGTTTTATAAATAATGCTGTTACAAAATTAAATAATCTACCGGAATTAGTTTGTTTAGGGTACCACACAGCTTAAAGGCAAATGTAATTTGTTATTAAATTTTAATTACAGGGGAAATTTTAACTGAGGATGAAAAAGTTAAAATAATTCAATATTATATTAGCATATTGTTGCGGAATTAAAAATGCCATCAACAAAATATAAAGGATTGTCTATGGGTAATGACATAGGGACAGATATTATAAGTTTATCATTACACAATTGACACAATTTTATTAGTAAGATTTGTCGTTATTGACTTATTTGACGTGGCCTTTATCGTATTTTAAGATATGGGTGTAAAAAGTCATTGCATGAACTGTTAAAATGTGGGCCTTGCGATGTTTTATGTTCGCACGATCGTACATATGGCTTAAGAAATGGTTAATACTACTTTTAAAGTAATATAATTTAAATGTCAGCTAGGCAGCTGGTAATTATTTTTAGCTTAATGAAATACTGACATCGTTGCATTGACAAATGTGCTTCTATTATATTTCAAATTTAACATTTCTATGCCCTGAAAATTGAAAAAATAATATTAAACCATTCATATATATAATAGTTCTGTTATGTTCTATTACACAGTTTTTAATTTTAATTCTTCCAGGCAAAAATAACCAGCAAATTAATCCTGATTACTGTAAAAATCTATGTACTTGTAACAACTATTATTAATTTTACACCTTTGGATTTTGCACTAAAAATATCCCATTATGACTACAATTTTAATATACAAAGATTATGCATATGATTACAATGCATGTACCCCCATATGTAGGCCGTTTACTGAAGGCACACGATCAATTTCATTTATTCGAAAATCGCAAATACATGGAATTAGTTTCATTTGGATTTATAGTAGCCAATGTTTCATAACGTTTATACTTAAATTTTATATACGATATGAATTTTTAAAACTAAAATATGTTTTAGAGACCTCTATTATAGTGACAAATTTCTGTTACAATATTATATGCCACCACATGCACTAAATCATTTTTAAATATTATTACCTCCAACTTTTTACTACTAAAATTAAAAATTAAAAGGCATGTATTTCAAAGTGATGGTCTTAATTCAACTTAAAGGCGATTATAAAGCGTCATTATAAGTCCTAACTTTCTTTCGTAGTTCGTACACCTTAAGTTTTGTATACTCAACGTATTTACACTGAAAAGTAATGAAATTTAGATACGCTTTTGCACCAAAATTTGTATGTATGTGGTAATTTTTTTGTAACATGGTATTTACACTAATGCCCGGTTTCACAAACGCTAATCGATCGTTAACAGCTTGTTAACGAATGGTCAAAAGTTTGACTATTCCTTAACGAGTCTTTAATCAATCGTCAAATATTTGACGATTGATTTCCTTGACGAACCGTTAAAAGAAAAATCATCATTGTTTTGGATTTCACAGGGAATAACGAGTCGTTAATGGCTTGTTAACTAATTCACCATTTGACAATCTATGAAAAACTATGAAATGCTGAACTTTCTACTATATTTTTTCTAACTGTAACAATAAGCATGTATTCTCATTTAATATTTAATCAAAAGTTAAACACGCATCGTCTATATGTTAATTTTATTTTTTTTTTATTTAAACCCTATTTTGCTATAACAATTGCACAATCTTTCGTTTCTATCAGTTAGTAATTTCGAGTTATTTGACCTAAATGACATGTAACTGACTTACCCCGGATAAAGCTAACGCAGTCGAAATATGAGTAGATAAATACACCTAATGGATACACGCAAACGTAGTAAATTGATTGATCGCTGTGTAAATACCGATTCAATTTCCAAATTTAGAAGTATAAACGGAATTAGAGATTATTTTATAAAACTCTAGATTTATTTTAGTACTGGAACAAAAATACACAAGAAATAATTATATCGAGGTATCATTTTCTGTTGTGGTTACAATGGGTGTATGTGTGTGAAAAATAATATGCAAAGAAAAA
This sequence comes from Geotrupes spiniger, assembly GCA_959613385.1. NCBI lineage: Eukaryota > Metazoa > Arthropoda > Insecta > Coleoptera > Geotrupidae > Geotrupes > Geotrupes spiniger. The sequence goes on from OY390731.1 coordinate 23,840,147, forward strand.
AATTTGAAATTAATGAAATAAAAATAACATAATTCAGAGGACTAGTCATTTAAATAAGTTTTACGAGACGCCAAGTGACCGCAAAGAGGGCGACAAAAATTAATTTGGAATTCTAACAAATGCTGCCGCTAATAGTGTGGAAGTAGTTATAATATAAATAGTGTTCCAAAACATAAAAAAAAATTATGGTGAATAATGATTATCGATATACGAGGGCAGTTCGCCAATTATTGTCTATGCTAGACGTTTACTAAGCAATCTGCATCTGAGAAAAACGAAATAATTTTATTTTTCAACATAATACCCTGACAGGTTAATACATTTTAAGGATCGGCGCTGAAGTGCTTGAATGCTTTTTGGAAAAAGTTTGGAGCGTTGTTCTGATGAAACAGCACACCTCGTCTCAATTTTCCTCTTTTCCTTGATTGCTTCTTGAATTTTGGTATTAAATCTGCGTAATATTGCCCTGTTACGGTGCCACATGTATCCGCTATGAATCTGCGGTAATTCTTAATCATCCAGACCCACGACGTGAATCAAATTAATATTTTCTTTGGTAACCACAGTTTTTGGTGGTCTTGCATCTGGTGCGTTTTTACGGGACTCTCTCCCCAGTTTCAAAGCTCGTGTCCCACTTTTAATTACCTGGTATGAACGAGCAGAATCACCCAATATTTCAGTCCTTATGAATTTCTTGCGGTGATAAACCTTTCCTGTATAGGTATTTTATAACAGCTTTTGTTTCAGTTTATCCATTTTGATAAAATTACAAAAACCACAACAGAACTGAACTCATATTTCGAATAAATGAAAAAATAGAGACGCAATTTTAAATAATTGACAAACCACCCTCGTATGTATATATTAAGGTTGCAGTAATATGGAAGAAATATTAATGGCATTGTCGTTCATTAATACAAGTTAATAACAAAAGACGATTCCTTATATTAAATACGTCCTATATATATATATATATATATATATATATATATTAAAAATGTATCTTGTCAAATCTGACAGCAAAATGTAAAATTTACACGAAAGATGGTCTAATCTTACACCTCAATGGTGTAGTGAACATTAATTAAACAGGTCCATGAAGACTAACTGGTGGATCGCTAGACAATATTGTTTCTGGGTTATTACCCTTCGTCAGTAGCGATTACCAAGAACCTTAGTTGTTGAAATACCTTTACATGTAGTACAAGGTATCGTCTCGTCAGTGTTCTGCTGTCAGTGGTTCGTTAGGAGTGATTGGCTCGCGCCAAGAAGTTTTGATGGCCACTACATGTAAAGGTATTTCAACAACTAAGGTTCTTGGTTCAGGTCATATGGACCTGTTTTTAATTAATGTTCACTGCACCATTGAGGTGTAAGATTAGACCATCTTTCGTGTAAATTTTACATTTTGCTGTCAGATTTGACAAGACACATTTTTAATTTGAATTGTATTTGAACTTAATTGCAGCAATCCTTTTATATGTTGACACTGGACATTTGACAGTCGTCTCTTGTTTAGTCTCCGCAAGGTGTTAGACAAGGTATCGGCTCGTCAGTATTCTGTTGTCAGTGGTTCGTTAGGAGTGATTGGCTCGCGCCAAGAAGTTTTGATGGCCACTACATGTAAAGGTATTTCAACAACTAAGGTTCTTGGTAATCGCTACTGACGAAGGGTAATAACCCAGAAACAATATTGTCTAGCGATCCACCAGTTAGTCTTCATGGACCTGTTTTTAATTATGTTCACTGCACCATTGAGGTGTAAGATTAGACCATCTTTCGTGTATATATATATATATATATATATTGAAAATGTGTCTTGTCAAATTTGACAGCAAAATGTAAAATTTACATGATAGACGGTCGAATCTTACACCTCAATGGTGCAGTGAACATTAATTAAAACAGGTCCATGAAGACTAACTGGTGGATCGCTAGCCAATATTGTTTCTGGGTTATTACCCTTCGTCAGTAGCGATTACCAAGAACCTTAGTTGTTGAAATACCTTTACATGTAGTGGCCATCAAAACTTCTTGGCGCGAGCCAATCACTCCTAACAAACCACTGACAACAGAACACTGATGAGACGATACCTTGTCTAACACCTTGCGGAGACTAAACAAGAGACGACTGTCAAACGTCCAGTGTCAACATATAAAAGGATTGCTGCAATTAAGTTCAAAAACAATTCAAATTGAAAATGTGTCTTGTCAAATCTGACAGTAAAATGTAAAATTTACATGATAGACGGTCGAATCTTACACCTCAATGGTGCAGTGAACATTAATTAAAACAGGTCCATGACGAAGGGTAATAACCCAGAAACAATATTGTCTAGCGATCCACCAGTTAGTCTTCATGGACCTGTTTTAATTAATGTTCACTGCACCATTGAGGTGTAAGATTCGACCGTCTATCATGTAAATTTTACATTTTGCTGTCAGATTTGACAAGACACATTTTCAATTTGAATTGTTTTTGAACTTAATTGCAGCAATCCTTTTATATGTTGACACTGGACGTTTGACAGTCGTCTCTTGTTTAGTCTCCGCAAGGTGTTAGACAAGGTATCGTCTCGTCAGTGTTCTGTTGTCAGTGGTTTGTTAGGAGTGATTGGCTCGCGCCAAGAAGTTTTGATGGCCACTACATGTAAAGGTATTTCAACAACTAAGGTTCTTGGTAATCGCTACTGACGAAGGGTAATAACCCAGAAACAATATTGTCTAGCGATCCACCAGTTAGTCTTCATGGACCTGTTTTAATTAATGTTCACTGCACCATTGAGGTGTAAGATTCGACCGTCTATCATGTAAATTATATATATATATATATACATAACTATGAATTTGAATCACATTTGCCCAATTTTGCATCCTCTGCTGGCCACAATTTACCAAGGTAAACAAATTGTGAACAGAACCAACCTAATTCAAGGGCGACCCCAAAAAGATCCATTTTCGGCAAGCCCAAAAGATGCGTTGAACTTTTTTTGGAAACTAATCGCATGAAATTCATGTCGTGAGTCGGCTACACCACTTCATTTTCATCTATATTACAGTTTATGAATCCGATTTCATAAAAAGCATTTCAAAGCACCATTTATGTAGTCAAATATACGAAAAACGTTCAGTCAATACACTGTCAGATATGAGTAATTGTTCTTAAGTAAAGTGACAAAGAATGGGTAAAATCGCATGTGTACAATGACAGATGGTTTATTGGAGTTAATGATACGGATTTTGGGGGTAGTATAATCTATTTTACATCGTCATCCACTAATTTATCATTTATTTTATTATTTTTTACTTTCTTATACATTATGTATAAGTAAGTATAGGAATCATGAAAATTTTCGAACTCGAGATGTCAACGGATATACACGTTTTGAAGCCCCCTGAATCGTTTCTGACTATTTTCGGCATGACGTCTCTGTGTGTGTGTGTGTGTGTGTGTGTGTATGAGTGTGTGTCCAAACGATTATAACTAGAGCTGTGAAACTTTAAACTTAAGATTTGCATATAGCTGAAAAGAAAACTTCCTATTTTGAGAACAATTACTCAGCCGGAAGTGAAGGTTTATTCTTATCACCTTTTTCCGTATCTCGAAAACGGTACGATTTATCAAAAAAAATATTCTTATATAAGTTAATGATATTGAAATTTTAAACAACTTAGTTAAATTAGTATATAGCGTGGAAAAAAACGTCACATTTTGAAAGCAATATCTCAAACTGATGGTTTAATCAAATCAACGTTTTCTATATCTCGAAAACGGTTCGCGTTATAGCAAAAATTGTTCGTATAAAGGTTATATACTGGAATTAAAAAAAAAACATTTGTTTGAAAAGTTCTTTCAGAAATAAAGTATGAGAAAGTTTCGTGCGGACCACCGCGGATTTTTTAATTTTAATCATTAGCATATTTTTTTTAAATAAACCTAAATCAAGTCCAACAATTGCAAAGTACAGCTAATCTACTTTTTTAAAATAAAATAAATAAATATTTCATGTTTGTAAAAATGTTATCAATTACTGTGAAAATTCTCGACTATAAATTTTGTTGAATTCATCGACTGATATCTCATGACAAGATATAAGGACATTACAGTGAATATAGAATCTGAATGTCTAAATATAAATCACAACATGGTAAGAAAAACACATCTAGTGAGAAAAATTCACATATTACCACTATTTTATGCAATTTCTTTTCAAATGCAGATATAAAATATAAGTAACAGATATTTTCCGTTTTCCCTACAATTAAAATGACATCGCAATCTGTTAAAATTTCGTAATTTTATCGAACATATTATAGTATTTTTCAAAATAAAATTCACGATAATGAAAATGCTCAACGTATGACAATGTATGAAATATTAATTCTATTGATTGATTTTTGCACATCAACGAATACGAAAAATCTAAGTCTACATTACCCAAGATTAAATTGCGAACACTTTTTTATTTCAATAACATTTCACGTAAACATTGTTAATATATCTTAATTATATTAACCCTAAATTTAAGTCAATGCGAATGTTATCTAAATGCAATCAGAAACTTTCCTGGACGACTTTTTAAAATATTTTCAGAGTTCGTTTTCGAAAACCGGCAGAAAGAAATTGATTAATCCTGACTAAATTTTACGATGTCCGCACAGTTTTCGAGTTAAAAAACTTAATTAAAAGCATGACTTTAATTAACACTTAATTACCGAATGGAAATCCAGAGACCGTGGCTTCGGAAAAAAAGCAGTTAAGCGCAAAGGGATGAAGGCAAACAGGAAAATAATTACCTTCGTCGCGTTAAATCTAGTCTTAAATCTCCTAGTTTTACAACGTCCATTACGCGAACCCCGCGAATTAAATATTAAATTGGATTAGCTTTGATTTTATATTCGGTCGTAAATGTAAGCTATTTTCATTATAAAAGTGGAAAATTTGTTAATATTCGTGATACCAACTGTTACGATAACTATCACGTCTTCGAGAGGCTAAGAGGTTTCAGTTCAATGCTCATTTATCGCAGCGACTCCACAATAGTGTAGTAGGAAACGTCGCCCATCAACGACAGAGGATGATCTGAGGGTCTGGCTTCAAGCGCTCTATATCGTTGCAACAGTAGTCCATTGAATTTTGCGTTAGTTTTTCTTTTCAATTCTTCCACCAGACAAAAGGGGTTATCGACTGGTTGAGCAGTTAGTTTCAATATATGTACAAGGTCCACAATGAAATTAGTTGCTTTAGTATTTAGACTAAATATATAATATATATAATGGGACGTTTATATTTTCCTCGTTCAGGCAGTACATATCTAGACGTAATGACGAAAGAAGAATATTTCTTCGCCAAAAAATCATTTTGATTACGATGTGTTAACGCATCATCTGAAATAGAATTTACCAAAATGTCATGTAAATATAAGTATACGACACAGAGGTTACGGTTTAATGAATATAACGTCAGAATGATTGTGCACCTGTCTATATCCAATGTAGTGTAATAAAATTTTATTATATATTCTGATATTTATTCGTAGTTGTTTCTGATTTAATTCCTTACCCACAGTTTATTTTCCGTTAACATTCGACACATATTCTCCGTTCATTTTAAATCTTGATGCGATTGAATTTTTGCTCTTCATATTTGTCGGTAGGTTACACTTGATTTTGTACTGTATGTGAGCTTCTCTCGGTCCTGAGTCCATCGTGATTTCCTCTTAATATTAAATTTAACAATGTCACTGACCTATTTATCTGTGGATATCCCTACGTTACACAATTATTATCCACGAACCTCGCCTCCAGCGTCGCCTTTTTGGCTTAATATATAACATTCTGCCATACGAGCGTGAACGTTGGTTTAGTTATAATAATAATATACATTTCTCCAGTGCGTATAGTAAATTTGAATTTGCGTTCAAAAGTTGACAGTGGATTAATTTTATTTTATTTGGTTGGTGGCACGTTCGATTATACATGAGCCGTAATCAATGAAGGATGTTCATTGAATTTATAATGACTGTTTGTTTGACAAGTTTGAAATCTTTTTCAACTTGCATTAATGCCGATGTTCATCTCCTGTCTCGAATATTGCCAAAGAACCTAGTGGAATTAACCACTAGGGTTTTTGTTCCCTCATTTCCAATTTATCACGTCGCAAAATATTTATTCATAAACACTCAACATCCTTTTAATTTCATTGCATCGTCAACGAGTATTAATTCTTAAAAAAATCCCGTTAAGCGCATTGAAAAACCCACGGCGTAAAATTTAATTGACTTTCAAGTTGCTAAAGCGCGTCAAAATTATTCGCCGAGTCGAAATTCCGCGCACGAAATGTGTGTTAGCGCAAAGTCCTAACTAAAAGTTAATTTACTAGCAGATAAGAAAAGTGTTGTACACGAAAATTGCGTTGAATATTAACGAGAAAATAAATTGAAGTACTTAGTGCTAAGTGGCGTAAAAGTGCATTTAAATAAAAGTCTGCTTACTTTAATGCCTCGCGAACAAACGAAACTTAATGAAATGTATATTTTGTTTGGCGAGGGACATTTGCGCGTACTTTTTGTCGTTCTCGCTCCGAGGGTCATTAAACAATAGATGCACCTTTTCTGAGAAGATTCCAGCGGAAGCACTCGAGCTGCGAAGTAAAAATTCCCATTGGTTTTTGTGGAGACGTGAGTCTTATTTAAACTTAATTCCATTTACGCAAATAGGAGTATATGTTTTGTAGCATTACGTGCTTCGCCTATAACGCATATAATACATTTATAATATCAAACTTTTCAAATGACCTGTGCAAGTATACACCCCTCATTAAAATTTTAAATACTTTTTTATATGCAACCACAAAAATGTTGTATAATTGCTCCACCGTCGTTTGAGGCACCCAGGTATTACATAGATCTGTTCAAACGTAACCTGAGTTGTTAATAAAAGGTTGTATAATTCATGAAAATGATAGCATACTCGACAACATTTGTATCGTTTATCATCAATTCTTACCAAATTTCTCTTTATATTAAATCATGTTTCAACTTATTGTGCAAGTCATTGAAGTGCCAATAAAGCGAATCTACCACAATAAGATATCTTGTGTCACGTAAATTGTAGGTGACAAACCACTCCAATATATTCATTTCATTATTACTCACTGAAAAGCGTAAAATGACGTGGGTAACAATAGTTAATGGGAAAATTTTTAGAATTATTTTCTTCCTATTAAAAAGAAAGTAATCAACTTATCATTGGATATTGAGAATCTCCCGAGTTTCTCCTGCAATTTGACAGTACATTTGTATTTACAAAATTTTACAAAATGCACTACAAGTTAGAATTGCGGAAAGGTATTTACAAATTGGTTGGCCAAATGCCCAATTGTGACATTGTCGCCATTTCTAGAAACCAAGATATTTACCGTGTCATTAAGGAATTCGAGGAAAGTTTGCTATGTATGAATCTTCCCAAGACGCCCTCGAGTTTTGAATCATGCAAGGCTTCAGAACTTCATTGAGTCTGCAAGAAATAGGAAAAGAGATTCCACGAGAAGATTGGGCAGAAGATTTCCCATATGACAGCCAAAAAGGAAATTGGCAGAAATAAAGAACGTAAGGTATAAGAAAAAAGCGAAATTTGAGGATAAGGTACTAGTTTAATCTAAAAATAGATAGTCAACATACCGTTAGGGACAATACTTGCCTTTGTTTGATTCGAATGAAAAACAAACAAAATATGCATAGCAATTAAGTAAGGAATCTGTTTCCGTTGAAGTAGGCGAAAGAATATTTAAAGTAAAAGATATTAATATCCAGGGACTTTACGACAAACATTTGCAATTAGAACTCATTGCTAATGATAATTACATCGATGTATTCTGTGTTACCGAGCACTGGATGCGAGAAAACGAGATAAGCAATATGGTTATTAGCGCCTTTAAATTAGTGGCGTACGCTAATAATACGCTAGGACAAATTACATTAGCACGTTTGCATTTTTTCGCAAAAACAGTTGAGACATGCTAAAAGGTGGTGATAATAACTGCATCGATGAAGAATTTGAAATTGTGATAGCTCAATTAAATGGAAAAATAAAACTATATTTATAAATTGCATATACCGATCACCCAACAGCAATTTGATTAACTTTGATAACTTAGAGTACGCGATAATTCAACAAGTCAAACATAATGGATGTGATATAATCTGCGGTGATCTTAATAACGATCTCTCAAAAAACTGGACGGCACAAAAAGAACTCACAAATAATTTGATATCTCACAATTTGTCTAACAGAATACAGGTCCCTATGAGAATTACGTCTGAAGCTCAAACGATTATTCATGTGCTTTTTACTGATTATCGAGTGCAACATTAAAGTAATTAATATCTACGTATCTGACCACAAACACCATATTTCCGAACACTAATGAAGCAAACAGACAAACAAAGATTAAAACGAATGCATTTTTCCAAATGCAACATGCAAAAATGTTATACTATGATGAAACGAGATCCTGCCGACGTTGCATGGCATCGACACTCCAGGCGCATTTAACAATCACTTTGCTGATATAGCGGCGAGTTGCCCTCTTCCACCGAAACTGCACTACAATGGGGGCCTAATCAACAGCACATTTATCAGTAAAGTGACGTTTCTTGAGGTGGAAATAATTACAGCATTTTTTAGTGCTGTAACAAAAAGTCTTCTGGAATTGATGAAATCCCTGGCAAGATTCCACAATTTGTAAATATATTATTGGTGGACCACTGAGTGCCACCGAGATATATCCTAATCAATTTAAACAATCTAAAACGTTCCGTACGTTCAAAAACAAAGGCAAACTATAGACCACTCTCTTTATAAAATCATTGAAAATTTTCGAATGCTGCTTCCAAAAGATATTATACTCAAATTTGACCTGTTGAGTCCAGCACAGCACCGGGTCAGGAAGACGAGATCCACAGCCACAACTACTAAACAAATGATTAAGAACATTTGTGAGATGCTCGAGAACAAGGATGAAATCATCGAACTGTTCTTTGTCATGTCAAGGGCCTTCGATTCAGTCCGTTACTATTAGACACATTATACAGAAAAGGAGTAAAAAGATCAAATCATACCTATTTGATGTCGTTGCCCACGATTCATTTTCTGTATAATCTCTCTAATAATAACCGATGACAGACTGAATTAAATGCATCTGGGTTAATAATACATTGTCCCAAATTCGACAAATGAATATGAATGTGCCACACTAATAGTTTGATTACCACTGCACAAAACGCGATTACTGAATTTCAAAAATGGTGCCACAACAATGGCATTACATTGAACTTGAAAAATAAACGCAAATGGTACAATTCTACCCCATCAACCACAAAATAAACAGATCCACCCTTACAAGAATTCATCATGCAATGGGATTCCGGAAGATTCCTCGGACTGTTATTAGATAGTAAAATAAGTTGGGAGCAGCATCTTGGAATCCGAATGAACAACTTCAGTACAGTCATTTCTTGATCAGAAAATTACGCTCTAGGTATCCACCATGGTGCTTAAGCAAATATATTTTGGAGTGGTACAGTCTTATGGGCTGATTTTTTGGGGATGCTCAAGATATGTCAGCGTATTCAAAGCGCAAAAATAATTTTGCGTATCATTGATGTCGCGAAAGTTTGAAAGCTTGGGCCTATTCAAAAATATAAAATTATGTCTATATACTCCCTTTATATTTACAAACTTGTGCAATATAACGTTGTCAGCAAAGTTAAAAGAAACAAACACTACCACTGTCACAACACCAGATGCGGCAACTTGGTCCGTCCAGTTTATTTTGGGCTAACTGTCACAACATTCTGTTCATCACATGCGTACCAAATGCTTTAACAAGTTGCCTTTAACTATCAGAGGCGAAACTGAGGTGCAAGTGTTGAAGAGGCTATGTTCTGAGTACTTTATAAATCACGCTTTTTATTACATTAATGAATATTTAATTGCTTGAAATTAAAGTGAATTATAACGAAATATATGTAATATGATATTTGCATGAACTTATTGATATGTTCATTATGGTGAAGCGATATTGTAGATATGAATAAGAAAACATTTTTCGACGGCATAGCGATATAAAGTTGCATTCCAATGAGTAAATTAATTGTACGAAAGATTACTTACTTGTCTTGAATGTTTTGAGGTGCACCAACACAATTGAAAATCAGAAAAAAATTACCTATTCTTTATACGTTATAAACTTTAGTTTAGTATGTTGAATATAAATATTTTTCTGTATTGGTAGGTCTACTGTAAAGTGTAATACATAATAATAACTTGAGAATTCAATAACTAAAAGGGTGTTTTTGTTTACTTATTTTTTATTTACTAAAGATGTTACATTTTTTTATAAAGATAATAGCGATTTATGGAATTTTTCTGAATAAAGAGCAGTCGTAGTAGTAGAAAAAACATTGACGAAATTAAATAAATATATAAATTTTAATAATAATCGGCATCATCCAGTAAAAGAGAAACAAACCGACATACAGGTCCGTATCGTTGCCGCGCCTTTTGCTGAATATACAAATTTTAGGACTATTTTCTTATACTGTTTGGTCCTATTACTCTGAAGAAAACAAAATGTTCCCTAAAATATTACTTTTAAATTGAAATTAATTCTATATGTGATATGATATGTTTTGAACATATCAAAACCGATGTCAACTCTAATGAATTTTAAAACCTTTATTTTTTATATAAAATTGTTTATATACACCATGCACAATACTTATGTGTGCTTTCTTATATGTTTTATGAATGAGTTATTTATTTGCATGCGAGTATAGTTTAATAAATTATCATTTTTATTAGTATTATTTTTATATAATTTAGTGATGCATTCCGGTACTCGTATTGCACACGTAACGCAAGAACGAAGTAATGAACTAAATAAATAAACTTGTTCGTTTAAGGTATATAGTTCACCTGAACTATGTCACCCAAATGAACTAGAATGCATATCACTAATTTTCAGCGATTAATTATAACAAAACAAAATGGATTAAAATACTGTAGTGTCTTCGGCGGTGGCAAATTTGTAACGAGGATATAGTGCGCCTTTATTTTATTTGAGTTCGTGACGTCTGTGAACGAAAGAAAACATTAAGATTTAGTTGCCGTTTTATTATACACGCGGGTATTGTAGACTTTGTCTTATAACTGAGAAAGTCTTTTTTATTACCTTCGAACTTATTCCCTTTTGTTCCTTTGCGGAGGCTATTTGCACACTTTAGGATCATCGACTTTGAATTATAGCTGCTACGGAGTCGTTGGAGCTATTGGTATTCACTCACTTGCGTTAAAGTAATTCATAAACCGATTGCTATAGAGCTAGGTAGTTCTTCGTTTGTTGTTCTCATCATTTAGAATGTGTACATCCAAATGAAACGCGTGTTTGTGTTTATCAATATATTTATATCGATATTGCTTAAATATGTAAAAAAAAATCGAGTTAGCATCTTTTCAGTTTCCAAAGGAAATACATATTTGTTGAAATCATATCAAGAACATAAAACTAATAAAAAATAAATTCCAACGCTTTCTTATGTCATAAGTCAATACAAGATTTTTAATTTTATTCGCAAACATATTTATTAAAAATCGATTCATATATACAAATGTGCTATGTACGTTTTGTTAGCGGTCAATTTCATTATAGCACAATTCAAAGCTTTTTTGTGATCTATTATCTTTTGACACGTTCGGTAAATGCAAATTGCAAGCGGCGTTATTTGTCTATATTAAAAGATATACATTGTATTTCCGTATAGGTTCTGTTACAATTGTATTGAAATTTCCTATATATAGATTTGATGTGGTGGGTTAGATTGGCCAAATGAAAATCTGGTCGCAGATTTAAAGCCAAACCGTGCTCCGGAAGGCAGGTTAATCCGTCGATCCCGATTACTCTTTAAGTGGTTGTTAGGTCAAGCTGGAGGCTGGTTTCTAATAGTGCTACCTTCAAACTCCAGCTACAATTGGTGTTCCCACCCACGTTGACACTCATCTACCTGTCACCTATGCTGAAAGGTTGGCTGAATGACTAGTGGTGTGGTAGTGGGAGACTGCAAAGTGGCCTGCTTGAGGCAGTACACTTTTGCCGTCCAATAATCCATACCATATATAGTGTCGCTTCAGTGTTACATATTTATTATGTCGTGAAATCCTAAATATCCATTATTTTATTATCAATAATTATTAGTCGGTATTGCTCAATCGTAATTAGCCTAATATAAAATTGACTTGAATCTTGCATGATATTGCCCGGGCATAACAGTATTTATAAAATTCACATTGATTGTTTTAATCTGATATGAAATTATTGCTTTATATCGGCAAAAAGCTTAGAGAATTTTAACATAACCATAAATCCATAAACAAAATTCCATACTTTGAGCCGGTCTTCACTATTTCTTAACTTGCGTTAAATTATTATGTATATTCACTTTTATACCTACTAATACGAAGTTAATTGTTGTTTAACCTGAAAGTAACTATCAGACATGACTAACCCGACGAATGTTGTTCTTGGCTAACTTGACGTTAATGTTGTTCAAAATTAACGCCACGATAATTATTAATGTTGACTAACGCCTAACTAATATTACTCTTAACTAACCCTACGTTAATGTTTATACTTAATTAACATGTCAATCTTATCCTTAACTAACACGATGTTAATCATTATTCTTGACTACCCAGACGTTAATTAATTGTTAATTAACTCGAAATTTGATTACTGGACCTGACTACCCCGACGTTAGTGTTTTTCGTAACTAACCCGACGCTAATGACTTTAGTGTGCGAAACCGCAAAGTTTCTATAAGATATTGGTTTCCACTTCCTGTCAAGACGTACAGCAAAATAGTCCATTTACAAATGTTCAGGTTCAATATCATGTGTAATTGCTATCAACTGTATATAACACTTGATTGCCTTACCATATTCAAACAATATTTTGTTTAAAATAAACATTTATTTTCCGTCGTAAATAATAATCCAAGATTGATACATAATAAATTAAATTAACTTTAACTACTTGTATATCTTTAAATTAAACTTTAGTAATATTCTTAATAGTTTGTTAGGTTGTTCGTAGTTGTCGCGTTTTTCCGAACTATCCGATTATGAATTCACGATCTTTGTTTTATTCTTTTATTTGTTACATTACATTCTATATAATTTGTTTTATCAATTTGTCGTTGCGGATTGATATATATATATATATATATGTAATGTTCATATACACCCCATTTGAATTTTATTTATACATTTTACTGTACTTATTTTTGGTAAAATTTATCTAAATAGATTCGGAAAAAATGAGATACACATATTTAACGAAATCGAAAGGATAGTTAAAGTAATGTCAAATTCATATTTTACATTTTACATTTTTTTTATTTTTATAAAAATAGTTTATTGCGATAGATGGCCGCAGTGAAAACGACAATGAAAATAGTCGTCCGGCGCATCGGACAGCGCTATTTTTTCGGATACGGCCGAATATACAACAAAACGACGATAAATAATAGCAAATAATGCAAATTAATCCATTCAAGTCAGCGCAACATGAAGCGAACAAAAGCCGCAGGAAAACTAATAAATTACGCGCCGAAATTGCGCCCGTCGAAAAACACAAACAAGTGAAAACAGTCGGTCGACGGCAACCGGGATGCGTTAACGACGTCTATTTAATACAAAATGCAAAGACTCAAATCGTTCCGGCGGTTTATTTCCGTTTCGAATTCGTCGTTACTCCGGAGCTCCGTTCTCGACTAAAACCCCTCGATATATACGCGTGCCTTTAAGCGCATTTTCATTATTTTAAAGTGTGAAAACGACTCCGGAAGAGAAATCGCCTCATTTATCGATAGATTTGGACCACGTCGCACGTATTCTGATCGTCGTGCCGCTTACTTGGTATATTAAGGTTAAGGTCGATCGATATGAATTTTCTTTGGAAGCTATCAGATATGTTTTGTGTAATTTTTGGCATGTACATTGAATCTTTTTCCTTCTTGCGGCGTAATTCAATTTCACTAGACCACCCAGACAAAAGAAAAATCTGCGGTTTATGACGATTTTTTAAGAAATGTTATAACCATCCATTTTATTCACCGCTTGAAAGATCGCGAGCATTATCATCGCGAGTCCGCCATATTCTGTACCCCCCAAAACAATCGAAAATAAAAATTTCGCAGCACTAAGTTGTCATCGTAATAATGTCGTCCGTTCTGAGACTATAGCCAACATAAGTATGGGCGTCAGAGTACGATATCATCGTTAAGGTTATTTGATGTATAAAGTCATAACATCCGTTCCGAGGTTGTTAAGAGTTTAAACGAGCGCAAATTAAAAGTAACGTTCTTCTAGAAACTTCGAGTCGGTGTCGTGGGTGGGACCGGCGTTTTTTATGCGACGTTCATGTTTTTCTTTTATTGTGGATTCGTGTGTCAAAGATACATCTCATTAAGGATTTATGGGGGCAAATTTTAATTTGAGCTTAGGACGCAGTGTAACTGTAAGTCCTCTTGGATGTCACATTATCGTTGAAATAACAAACGAGATGAAATGAGATATTTAGTTACTAAATACAGTGCATAATTAAGCGACGTATTTTAGCTCCACTATCATCGCAAAATCTACCTTGCGTAACAGTGTGCTGGATTGCTAACATCTTCATCGAGGACGTCTATTAAAATTTTAAATTTTAAATAAATGCATTTAATTTGCAAACTCGCCAGTGGAGTGCGATTAAAATGGGCGAACCAAATACATGGCCAATTGATATTTTAACTATTTAAAACAAATAATAAATACTGTAATTTTATATTTAGGTCTACCAGAGAATTAATTCGCGTAACAATAAAATAATCCGACTAATTTTACGTAATTGCAATAAATGTTTTCGTAAAATTAATTTTATTTTCGTTATTGTTCGCTATAATAAGAAGGCGGAATGAATTGTGCTTGAAATGTTTGTTAGTGCGTTAGCAATTTCAGGTTTCATATCAAAATTACTTGAGCATCATAAACATGAGTAACTAATGAAATAGATATTTGGGAGCAGAGCGTCTACTTATTTCCAACTAATATTGGTAAGATATGTGGAATAACTGAAAAGATCCCCCTAAAATCGTCAGCAGGCTTAGATCAAATCCCTTCTCGTATGCTGTGTTCATCATCCGTACGCCATTGGTAATTATTATTAATACAATGTTCATTCAAGGGGTATTTCGTAAAAAACTAAAAAAAGGTAAGGTAAAGTAATTCCAGTGTTGATGATATCAAAAATTATCGCTCTATTTCACTATTATCATCTTTTTCTAAAATATATTATAAGAATTTTATTCGAGCGGATCATGGCACTTGAATAAACATAGCTTCCTATCAATGTGTCAATATGGCTTCCCGCCTTGTAAATCATGTGAACAGCCGATATTTAGATCACTGTCGTTCATACTACAGCTCTTGGATAAATCCGAAAAAGTAGTGGGTATTTATTTTGACTTGTCTAAGGCTTTTGACAGTATTAATCATCAAATTTTGTTTAATAAGTTGTATTAGTATGGGACACGTAGTAAGGTACTTGTTGATCTTATGGTAAGTTAACTGTCGGGCAGAAAGCAGAAAATCACTATTCCTCCAAAAGTATGTAAAGAACGGAAATGGGTATATTCTGATTTTGCACAAATCCCTCAAGGACCCATTTTGAGACTTGCAACTAAAATCACGTTATATAAAACCACTAAGAAATCAATACATAAAGTAGATTCTGTCAGATTTTATATATGTGATGTACCACATTAGAGACAATGTCGATTTTACTACGGTCAAGACTCTATATTATGCCTATGTCCACTCATATCATAGCTGTGGTATGATATTTTGGAATTCATCTACTGCTGCTGGTAGGTTATTTATATTGCAAAAAGGATAATTAGGTGCATGCTTAAATTACCATCTCCGTATCTATGACGAACGCATTTCAAAGGATTGAAAATTATGGCATTACCGTGCATTTACATTTACTGTTTATTATTATTTCAGAGACGTAATAAGGGCAATTTTAAACGAAATTCTGAAATATCTATAACAATGATCACTAATATTGAAAACATCGCGGGCGATCAGCAGTGCACTAAAAATATTTCTCACTGGCCAATCTTTCTACAGAAGGAAGTACTTAATAATTGTTAAATTTTATTTATTTGTGTACAAACTAACTGGATCTTTGGGTGCACATAACTGGATCGAAAGTGTTACACATCCCAAGAAAAATATATGGAGCACAATTTCTTGAAATTTTGGGTTTTACGCCATTTAAATGGACCATCATAACGGATTCGTTAACCGAAACAAATCCAATATTATGTGTCGCAGGAATATCAAATTTATAAAAGACATTTATTAAAAATTGCATCTGCTGTTGGTCGTTCTAGTTGATCTGTCAAAAAATCGAATCAATTACTTTTTCTTCAAGATTGCTATAATACCGAACCAGTATGACTACTCATATGCATCTAGATATGTGTGCGATGTTGGCAACAATCGTTGAAAAACACGTCTCTTGTGAAACATTTGCTAAGCGAGCTTGTCGCTAATTAGTACGGGAGCATTTAACTGATGCTAGAACTTCACGATCTGCAAGCGATTTAAAAAATTGAGTTTTCAAAAATGAGAAAGGTATATTATGCTCCGTTTGTCCAATTTTTCAGATGGAACGTTCTCCAGAGCCATTTCACTCTTCACAGTACTACACAGCACGTGTGTGCTTCTGATGAATTTCTGAGTCTGTACAACGTTGTAGATGTTTCTTACCTACGGGGATCGACTCATCACAAAAATTACAGTATGACTTTAGCCATTGGTAGCCATTTAAAGCAATTTGAAAATTAAAAAAAAAATTTTATTGCTCAGTCAAGAAACTCAGAATAAAAATACTGTTAACATTATGAAATTATACAAAAATGTCGTAGAGTTGTTCCATTTTCAATGCAATACATAAATGCATATGGCCACGGGCAGTCGGGGGGTATTAAAGCTCGTGAAATTACACAATTGGTACAGGTTACCTATTTACGTCTCTTTACAACAGAGCATCTATATCTATATCTATCTATAAAAATACTTGCCATGAATTTTTCATCAACTTTTAAAACAGTTCCTAGATATATTTGTAGATCGCTCGTTAATTGCGTTTACTTGGAATCCCCGTGTCTATTAATAAATGTTAATAGTGTAATTCCCCCAGCCGTTTATTGACATATAGAGTTTCCACTTCTTCGTAAATGAAATTTATTAGGATTACGGAATTTATTTACGCAATTAAAATATAATGCAACTCGATTAAGATTGGTTTGGAAACAAACTTCTTTGATATTTTAATACAGATGTTAATCTTGCATAGAATATTAATTGCATTAATTAAATTTGTTGGGTTTTCAAAACGAATGTACTTTTTCAACTTTCGTTCGGCCCCTATTAGGAGCTCCTTAGCAAGAATGATAAATTTGCACAATCACCTTAAGATGTTAAGATGTTTGTATGTTTATGGGTAAATGCCCGAGAACATATTTTTTTATATATACCTTATATTCCGTTATAATTTACATTTCAAGTATATTCAAGATGAAAATTGTTTTGATCTATGTTTTCAACACTTAATATATGACAGAAGACCGTAGACAAATATTTGTTTAATAATTCAAGTTGTGCAATATTCCTACGTATGTTTTTTTGTTGGGAGAAACGATCGCCAAAGAATCAAAATTTTATTTTTATTGTGGATCCCATGCTTTTATGCACGATTATCAGTGCAGTAACTTTTATAAATTATATCTTTCGTAGTTGACACGGTTCAAGTTTACAATTGCTGTCTAGACAAAAGAAAACTTAATTGTTAATTTCTTTTGTAGAATTTTGCACTAATTTGAAAATTTCTGGTAACTAGTTGAGAAGAATGCTCCGGAGCTGCAGTACGTCTGAGCAGCATGATGCAAGCTATAATATCACATTTTTAATTGTTAATTATTATTATAATTTCTAAACATAGTATATATTATCATAAACACCATAATTCGCAAAATATCACAATTGTCTAAAATACAAGAGTTCCGTCATTATTAATTCACAAAACTGTAAATAGAAAATGATAGTACTGATCATTTAAATTGTGGCACTGAATTTTCTTATAACTTTCCAGCAAACTGACGCAGTTGTGATGACAAGTACATGTTTCGAAAAAACTTTTCATATAAATGTTGTTTAAAATTTCAATATCTTTAATTTTTATAAGAACAATTTTGTCAATAAACACGTACAGTTTTCGAGATACGGAAAAATGTTATAAGAGTAAACTGTCACCGATAAAGATATTGTTTTCCAAATTAGAGGTTTTGTCCTCACTATATATAATCTTAAGTTTAAAATTCACAATTTTAGTTTCAATAATTTAAACGGTGGAGTACACGTTTACTATACTTTCTTAAACCTAAACTATAAGAAATAAAAAAATTGTCAAAATGGTTTTCTAAAAAAATCTACATTGAAATATCAGAATTGGTAAAGTTATCGAAAATGCAAATATTCCAAATATTGTTCGATTTATTTTTTTCTATATTCCATCTTGAAGATAACCTGATTCTTTTATTTCCGCTGGCACTTCATTTGAAAATTACGAAACTCGAAAAGCGTAATGAATAATCACAATTAACTGTCCATGAGCATGGAATATAAAACAACAAAGATATATTTAGTCAAAATTGCTGGATATATATCAACATCAAGACCACTAAAATCAAAATCCTTTGATATGCAGCTGGTGAAAATCATCCTTTCTCTTTAGTCGATGATAAAGAATTTATCGAATAGTCTTTCGTTGTAAATTCGAACATTTATAAATTGTAAAATCTAAATTGAAGATATTAGCGCCGTTAGCGTACTAGCGGATTGTATTCATGGACCTCCATCAATAACATGAGTTTTATGGCTGTAACCGGTCATTTCATTAACGATTTTAAGCTGGATTCTGTGTTATTGGAATGTGGTACATTTTATGAAAATCGCAGAGCACACTAATTCGAGCAGCTTAAAAAGTACTGCACGGAATTTTAATATTGAAAATAAAATAGCTGCACGTGTCACAGATAATGTTACGAATATAACGGCGGCAATTCGATTATGCAGCTGGAAACATTTTTCGTGTTTCGCACATACTGTTAATTTAATTGTACAAAGTCATGCAATTGATGATATAATGAAAAAAGTTAAAGCAATCGCCGAATATGTTAAAAGAAACTCATCTGCTCTTGCTAAATATTACACCGCGTAGAAACAAATGGGCTTATTAAAAAAATATATTAAAACAGGATATTGTTAAGAGATGGAATGCAACTTGACATGACCAATAGAATGATACAGAATAAAGAAGCTGTAATATTAATTGGTCTGTTATTGGAAATAGAGTTACCTACGTTGACTTCACATGAATGGTTAGTATTAACACATAGAAAAAAATATGATTACCACTTTCAAGGAATCGCATAACTAGCGCTTCAGGGATATAGAATTTAATCAGCTAACAAGCGAAGCCACAATTTTATATTCTCGATTTAAAATATGCATTTTCAAAGTTGCACATAAGCTAAACTATGCTATAACGGAACTAAAACGAAAAGTTTGTATAAGACAACTTTCGGCACATCGACCCCATTGAAGAAATCAGATGAGCATTTAGAATATTCTGACTTGTGGAAAGATTTTGATATAGAAGTGGAATGAATGAAAGCCATTACAAACGAAACATCCTCAGGAATGATATAAATAGAGGACTATATGCAAGAATCCCTGCTGAACAGCGATCTGTGTTAGGGAACATTTTTTGTTCAGAAGCTCGACAAGTTTTAATAGAAAGGCAAAATAAGCTATGGATTCAATAGTTAACGAAATCTTGTACTTAAATTTAATTTGTAAATATGCTTTATTATAAAAAAGGCGCATTTATTTTAATATTTTGCCCAGACACATACATTTCTCGTTTTTGATATTTTGTGTTATTTCTAATATTATTTTAATATATATTGTTTTGTTGTATTTACACTTTTGTTATCAATATTTTATATATTATTATTTAGCAATTTTATTTGTATTTTCTATGATAAAAGGGATATTTTTGTAGTAACGAAACTAGTTCTTTTAGTTCCTGTGACGAACTAATTCTTATGATGTTACTTAGTTCATGAACCCCCATCATTGTGCACATGCGACGGTGGCATTTTGGCCATAATAGTAATCATTTGTGGGGGCACAATAACTGTTACTGCCGGCTTTATATTAGTTGACATACACCATTTAGTATCACACTAAATAATCTCCGGAGGAATGGCATGTAAGACGAATTCATAAATAATATAGATTTAATTGCATACGTTTTTCATAAATAGGATGTGGATATCGAGAATTGTAAATATACAACTATGCATTGGCACAATATGTATCAGATTTTATGACTTGATTTATCATTGCTGTTGGCGATAGTACTATTTGCATTTATCATCTAAATTGTTCGAAAACTATTTTCAACGATTACATATTTCCCATAACCTATTTATTAGTGGACCAAATTAGTGGCTGACACACATGTGCATAAATCTGCGGTAGAATTGCATATAATTATAATGCTAATTGGCTGCTTGGCATTCTAATCAGATTGCAAATTAGCTAACAACCGAAAGTTGCAGTAGTTTATATATCACCTATCTATTTAAATATTCACAATTATTCCGACGAGGTGTAGCGGCTATCCTAAAAATATTTATATGATATACAGGCTAATAAATCATGCACTGCATGACAAACTATCAGCGTTAATCTCTTAATGCACGAACAACTTCCAGGAGATATCTAGATAGTGGCGGTTTCTCCAATATACATGTCATTGTGTAATTGCGGCAGCTCCTTGTTAGTGTTCCTGGGGGGCTTGTTACGGAAGACCAACCCACCAATCATCCAGAATATCTACAAGAAACTATACTCATCTTGGTCTGATTATCAAGATGCAAACTTACTAAACTCGCAGATGACTGTCTATTCGAAACTGTGTACAACGGGAAGCGCAATGTTTTGAGCGTTCGGTGGCCATGCGAATTTATTTCTAGTTGGGGAAATTACATTTAACAATTTATGTGCTTTGCTTGTGCAGTTATTGTATACTTTGTTAACCGGCGAACATGCTATAAATGACAAGAAGGGAAATTGCTCGCAATTCCACCTATGACATTTATGCGCTATCTAAAACAAAGTGATGCTGAAATCGTGGACGTTACCAGAATTTTATTTATTGTAATTGCAGCTTCGCTGAAAGCAACGAATATGATCTTTATTCATTTTATATTTCAATGTATCCAGTAATTCTTGATTAAACTTCCTAATTTCCAAATGCAATGTAATTGATGGATTATAATGCTATTAGTCGTGACAGATGCCCGAACGGTAACAATATCAACAGCGATCAATATATACAATATGTGCAATGATAATGGGCTTCGATTAAATAACATAATTAGTTACGGCGGGAGCGTGCCGACAGAGAATATTTCCCATAGGTAACGCACGACCATCGTCCATAGAACCGGTCTTTCAATCGAGTTTTCAATGAAACACTCGCATCTACGGCGCGGTGTGGCAAGCATTTAATTCTGTCACGCGAACCGGTCCACGGAATACAGATGAGGCGATCAAGTAACTTGATCGCTTTGGCCGCCGTCAGGCACGCGACGTCGACCAATCGCTGCGCTCCTTCTTCTTGCCGGGTCGACCGCTCCGGGCGATATCTCACGCTGGCGTCCAAACCGGACCCCGGCTAGCCTTGCCACCGACACGCCGTACACTTGTTATTGTAGCAGCTGCGGGCATTCGGTTTGGCAGTCAATTACTCGTTCTCGTTTAATGTTTGCGCGGTAAAAGTCCCGGTGGTTTTAATGAAAACCGAAACCGAAGGCTTCGCCGCAAAAGGCAAACGTTTATGAGTCTTTTAATTTGGCACATGATGGACGAAGCCAAACAATGTCGAGCATAGATTCATTGCAACAAATTGTCACTCGAAGTCATTTACGATTTCATTTTAATTAGAATGAAACATACGATATTTTTAAGTTTCTAATCCTACCAAAGCTACCCATATTTTGCAAAACTCCATCAACGGCAGTTAGCTGAAAGCTGTAAACATGAACGCATAATACGTTTCTACGGTCAAAGTAACACGAGCGTGTGCTAATGCATGATTAATTACGAGTATTCGGTTCCTATCACAGTACATATTCAAATAATAAAGCAGCGGTAAACGTACGAAATGGATGTACAAATGTAAATATACACAAATTTATATGGATATATGTCGATTTGTGCTCTCGGTGTTTGCCGGCGTAGACAAATTGCCGTTCACATTTTGACAACCGTAATTTATGGCTGTTTGTAGGTTATTTTAAATAACCCTTCCCGGCGTTGTCAGTTGCGAAGCGCGTGTAAAAAAATCGGCAACGATACTGTAATTTTCGTTTATTGGTTGGGCATTACGAATCGGAAAGCCGAAACAATGCATCAAAACCGGTATGAAATCGTCGCCCAATTAAAAGCATGTTTAATTTTCTGTATATATCAAAGGCTCTTCATCACGGCAAAAACAACAAATGTAACCAACACACATTACTATATCGCTACAGTTTTCACTAGGAGGACATAAAGCTCGGCGGTAAGTAAATTGGACCACAATGGAAATGTAAAATATTTTATACAAGAATTATAGGAAATTGGTGTTAGCAACTCAGTCATAATAATTGTACTTTTTCTCATAGGATATGGTCTTACAAAGATGTATTAGAGGATTGTTTTTCTCACTGATCGAATGTAAAATTAAATATAATCCTTCTGCAAAAGACGTAAATTTCAAGGTAAAGATTTCTACAAGGTACTACTATTGCTGTTTTCTCGATACAAGAAAATGTTAAGAAACGTCCAAACTGGATGTTTGGCAAAGCTAACAAAATTACAGACACGAACCCAACTAGTGCATCACGGATTATAGAGGGCTCATCAAAATGAATTGTAGCATGGAATACCAATGGGTTTCTCCAACATAGCACAGCAATACCAATGCATTTAAACACCCTCAAAGCAGAGATATATGTAATTTCAAAAACAAACTTTACAAATGAAACGATGTTACACTCACAAAATGAAACAAATAAATAAAAAAATAATATAGCATCACTGCCTTCCAAGATAAAATGTTAAATGATAGTACAAAATCTTGTAGAAATATTTATACAGAGAGGAGACTCCAATGCTAAACATGCCTATTGGGAATCAGTCTACTGTCAAAGGTAGAGAATTGTTTGTTGCAGCCAAGAACCTAAATTGTGAATTTCACTCGACAGGTCAACAGGTCGACAGAAAACACCTGGCCTATTTGACTTTTTCATAACCATAAATATTTCACAAAATTATATTAAAATTGAGAGGGACTGGGCCTACCTATAGATCACTCTACAGTGGCAGCAAAATAGAACACCTTTCAATAAAAATAAATGAAACATTACACAAACATTGCGTAGAAAAATAAAAATAACTTGAAATTCGTCAATAAATTCTTACCTTAGTCCATTGACTAGTGACAAAACATACATAGATTATTCTCTAAGGAAAGCTACAATGAAGACTAAAAGACCAATAATTCAAAATCCTCCTTAAGAAACCCAAACGAAGACTGGGCTTGATGTAATAGGGAAACGACATTTTAATTCACTGAGCTCATGGAGAATATATTCACATCAAATAACAAAGAAATAGCAGAAAACTTACCTAGAACAACATATGTGTTTTTTACAAATGTTAGTGGGAAATAATATTAACAAAGGGAGATATTGTGATACCGGCCAAGAAGGTCCCAGATGCCTTCAATAAATACTTTGCAAAAATTGCTACTATCAGTGCTCAGCCGAAAATACTTCATGTGAATAGCCCCGAACTAATCAACAGCATATACATTACTAATGTCACGACACTTGAGGTGAAAAAAGCTTTACGGAAATGTTGCAAAAAAAATTCATTCGGAATTGGTGGTTTGTATACCTGATAAGGTTATACTATCAATAAAAGACATCATAAGCGGACCACTAAGCATGATCATAAACAAATCGTTCGAAACTGGTATATATCCTGATAAACTTAAGAAATCGAAAACGATTCCGGTGTTTCAAAACCAAACGTAGCCCTAATGACGTTGCTAATTATCGGCCAATCTCACTGCAAAATCAATAGTCGAAAATATTTGAAGATTGTTTCGAAAGAAGGTTATATTCATTTCTGGAAAAATTTCAGCAATTGAATACATCACAACACGGTTTTAGAAAACATAGTTCTACTATTAGAGCCATCGATAAATTGACTAAAATCATTTGCGAGGCACCCGAAAATAAAGATAAATTTGTGAACTCTTTTTTGATATGACGCGAGCCTTCGACTCTGTTGATTATGCCTTATTGATAGACAAGCTGACGAAGAAAGGCATAAGGGGAAATGCCATAAAGTGGATATCTTCGTACCTCTTTGGCAGAAGCCAATATGTGTGGGTCAACAACATATTGTCCGAAACCTTACAAATGGCTAGGGGTGTGCTACCGGGCTCCATTCTTGCACCATTCCTATTTATTATAATGATGGACGACCTCCCACTAATATGCCTAGATGCAGAAAAAATACTATATGCAGACGACACAACTATGTCGATAGTTGATGATACCACAAACAACTTAATCAATACTGCATAAAACTCAAATGGTGCAATTCCATGTGATTAACCAAAAAATCGACCGATCTACATTAATAAGAGTTAATCACGCATCTATTATCCAATCAGATTCCGCAAGATTCCTTGGACTCACGTTAGAGGACAATCAAAAAAAAAATCCTGCGCATAATAGGCGGTGCAAAACCTGTGCGGGACTATTCAAACAACACAAGATCATGACTGTATACTCCCTTTACGTGTTTAATCTTGTGCTTCACAACTTTGACAAACATGTTATGAGAAACAAAGACTGCCATGGACACGGCACCAAAGGTCGCAGCTTAGTGCGGGAAAATTTCTGCAGACTTAATGTTTCCCAACATTTAGTGGACTACATGGGTTCCAAATGGTACTATTGCCCACGCAGTTGTAGGGGCTAATGCAGGTCATATCTAAATAGAAGTGAAATAGCACATAACGACAAAAATAATATCAATGTAAAAATTATGTTCAATTAGCGAACGCAGTGCTATTAGAACTCATATTAGGATTCACATTGCAAAGTATGTTCCAGGACAATTCTTCATTGTGTTAGTCTGTGCAATGAACGTATACGGATGGGATTTGTTCAAAGCACACTACACCGAGCACGCAGTAAACGGTAATTATAGAGAAACTGTTTTTGCTCTAGACATGGCGATCCTGCCAGGATTCTTGTTGAAAAAATACGTAGAATGACATTCGTAAACGTTCATTCTCGTCGCAAATTTACCATTTAAAATGTTAACACTTAGACATGTAATAACTAACATAGTTTTAAAACAATTGTGAAGGATACATCAACAATTCTTTCCCATTGTTGTCTCACGATTAAACTGACGCCCTTTGTTATCTGCTACTTATTCGTTAAAGTTTTTCAACCAGCTGAAACCACACTACTTACCATTGTCAGTGCCTAGTCCTTGTTTTGTTGCTTTTTTATTTGAGCCTCCTTCTAAATATTACATTGCGTAATATACATGTTTTATTGTTTGTACCATTTTATAATCTCTATAGAAAATAATTGCTCTTCTAAATCTCTTACTGAACGTTACTTTTCTAAGTTTAAAGTTTTCGAAAATTATGTTATTATTATTATTATTATAACTATTAATATTAATACCATAATAGCAATTTATAAAAACAATAGTTCCATGTAAAAAAAGCGATAAAATGAGGAATATGTTTAGTTAGTTGTTGGATCCCATGTGCCCATTTAATTATCGCCACCGTCTCGTCATTTTTAGTGAGCATGAAAAAAATTATTACAACTAATGATAAACCTGCTCGACTCTAAATATGTATTAAAAGTGAAATAGCAAACTGTGCTCTCTGCAGTCTCTCGCAAATGAAAGTAGAGCGAATCCGGTTTGTTTTGCGACAGACTGTTCTTTTCCGACGCAATACACTCTGGAACCTGATCTTCCAAAGAAACTAGCCCATCGAATCTATGTGATTGAAGTGAGTTTAACTTAAAGATGCATCGCCATCGGTGGCTTGCCAATTCAGAAGCAACATTTGAAGCCAGATTTTGGATTTAACGATCAAGTGGTTTATACAGCTATCGAGATTAAGCATTTTTTTTAGGGTAGTTAAATTTGTTTCGCAATCTACTGATATTAATCATCTAAGGATAATTTTAATTAAATTGATCTATATAGAGAGCACCACGCTATAACAAAGCAGGTTAGCAACAGTTGCAAGCCTTGTAGGTTCTACACCCAATTTTTGCACGTTACTTTGCAAAAGTAATCAAAAATAGTTAGATAATCGACGACATTAAAGGCGAGAAGGACAATATATTATATGATTTTTACATTTTTTGTGATACTTGGAACTTTTTTAACCAACAAATATTAACATTGCTATAAATCCTTATGATGGGGTCAAGTGGTGTTAAATGATAATACATACATGCCCTAATCATTTTAAATTAGATATAATTTCTATTATAAAATATTTACTTATATTTACTATTACTAATAAAATATATAGCGATTTCGATAGCAATAGGAAGAATAATACGCAAATCATATGACTAACACGAACTCGAATGAGTCCAAGAAATTAAATTAATGAATGCACCATTATCCTTCAAGGCCACAATATTAAGGAGAAAACGAAATTAAGAACCGGTCATTGTCACATGTTATTAGATTAACAAAATAATCTGAAAACGGACTGCTTGTCATGGTCTAAATTCTATAAAGAGGAAGATAGGTAGACCATATATTATCTATACTCTCAAATGATTCAAACAGCGTTGATGAAATTAAGATATCGCTTCCTAAGGCAAGGAATGATGAGCACTTCGCACCTTCAAATAGAAGGTTACTGGGCTCTAATCTCGAAAGCACCCCATACTCAATTACAGGCATTGATTCAAAACCGTCGACAAATCAGCTTGATATACAACATTAATTTGGTATGAATAACTACATAGGAAGTTGGAATAAATCCATTGGTAAATTATTAATTAAATTAATTACAATATTTTAATCGTTGGAAAAAATATCGTAAAATACATATATCTGATGCTATAAAATTTAAAAGAATTATTTTTTTATAAATATAGAGTACAGATTATATCAACAAGTGATCTGATTAATGAAGTAAACATTTAAAGTCAGTAAAGAAATTGAAGGAACTAGATGTGGTGAGGGTTGGGGATCTACACGATTAAAATTCAATAATATTCGATCGCCAAACATGCCGCTATGAAGCAATCTACATTAATTAAAGCATGTTAAAATATACTAAATTCTCCTAATAGGTTGCTCAATAAAAGTACGACAAATAGCTGGCACATTAACGTATCATTTCCGGCCTAAAGAACGTTAACGAACGTGTTTATCAAGCAAAAAATCAGAGAGGAATGTGATTCCAACCCGGTTTCATATCGATTTTTTGCTCCATCTTTGACCTGCACCTGCAGTACAATAACAAATTAAATAGTAAAGCTATAACGGCAAGCAGTATGCAGTTGTAACACTCGGTGATACATTCGTGCATACACCTGGTTGGGATGGGATCAGGAGACGAATGTTTGACTGTAGTGTACGCCCGTATCTTGTTTACAAGGGACAGTAATTACCACACGAGAAAGTGAAACAACATCAATTGTTGTATCAAGATTGTCAAGTGTCTCCACTGCCTCGAAACTATTGTTGATCTGAATTAATTGCCCATGAACACGTAAACTTTAGTTTGCGATACGATTATGTTATGGGCTTCTTAGAGCGAATGGTTTAATATGAAATCCGTCGTAAGTAGTATGTTAGTGTGGATATCGAATCGCGTGCAAGATGCTCTGTTGGAAATTTATTTATGTGATGCACAAATAAAAAATTACGAATGATTAATAGAATATCAGTTACAAACATTTTCGTTCTGGGTTTACATTTTTTACCTATAATGGATGCAGTCAATTGTTTATAAAAGTAATTGCGCGGTATTTTAGTGTATCAATCATAAACGCAAATTATTGAAATTGATTTACGTAAAATAAACCATAATATTATTCTATTATTCTAGTTTTAAACGTTCAATTTTATGTAAACTTTGCCAGTGTGCAGTATGAGGATATTTTACATTTCATTGTGCTGGCCCAGCATGCACCTCAGTACCTAAATGTGGCGTCGCTGAGCTTGGTCTATATTTGTCTTAATCATATTATATAAGTTCCGTTTTATAATTTCAGTTAGTTTTGTTTTATAGAATAATTTTGTGCATGTGTCACTTTCCGGATAATAGTTCTTAATAAAAGTTAATAATAATTCCGTTTTTTGATGTAGGTGCTAATGATTTTTCAGGATGGTTATATATTTTGTGTTTTATCTGAGATTATTAATTATCAGTTAACAAAAGATATGCGGGTGGCTTTTATTTAGTTTTCGTTATTTTAATGCGAGACTAGGGCCCGGTTTCACAAACGCTAATCGGTCGTTAACAGCTTGTTAACGAATCGTCAAAAGTTTGACGATTCGTTAACTAGTCTTTAATCAATCGTCAAATATTTGAGTTTACGTGTTCATGGGCAATTAATTCAGATCAACAATAGTTTCGAGGCAGTGGAGACACTTGACAATCTTGATACAACAATTGATGTTGTTTCACTTTCTCGTGTGGTAATTACTGTCCCTTGTAAACAAGATACGGGCGTACACTACAGTCAAACATTCGTCTCCTGATCCCATCCCAACCAGGTGTATGCACGAATGTATCACCGAGTGTTACAACTGCATACTGCTTGCCGTTATAGCTTTACTATTTAATTTGTTATTGTACTGCAGGTGCAGGTCAAAGATGGAGCAAAAAATCGATATGAAACCGGGTTGGAATCACATTCCTCTCTGATTTTTTGCTTGATAAACACGTTCGTTAACGTTCTTTAGGCCGGAAATGATACGTTAATGTGCCAGCTATTTGTCGTACTTTTATTGAGCAACCTATTAGGAGAATTTAGTATATTTTAACATGCTTTAATTAATGTAGATTGCTTCATAGCGGCATGTTTGGCGATCGAATATTATTGAATTTTAATCGTGTAGATCCCCAACCCTCACCACATCTAGTTCCTTCAATTTCTTTACTGACTTTAAATGTTTACTTCATTAATCAGATCACTTGTTGATATAATCTGTACTCTATATTTATAAAAAAATAATTCTTTTAAATTTTATAGCATCAGATATATGTATTTTACGATATTTTTTCCAACGATTAAAATATTGTAATTAATTTAATTAATAATTTACCAATGGATTTATTCCAACTTCCTATGTAGTTATTCATACCAAATTAATGTTGTATATCAAGCTGATTTGTCGACGGTTTTGAATCAATGCCTGTAATTGAGTATGGGGTGCTTTCGAGATTAGAGCCCAGTAACCTTCTATTTGAAGGTGCGAAGTGCTCATCATTCCTTGCCTTAGGAAGCGATATCTTAATTTCATCAACGCTGTTTGAATCATTTGAGAGTATAGATAATATATGGTCTACCTATCTTCCTCTTTATAGAATTTAGACCATGACAAGCAGTCCGTTTTCAGATTATTTTGTTAATCTAATAACATGTGACAATGACCGGTTCTTAATTTCGTTTTCTCCTTAATATTGTGGCCTTGAAGGATAATGGTGCATTCATTAATTTAATTTCTTGGACTCATTCGAGTTCGTGTTAGTCATATGATTTGCGTATTATTCTTCCTATTGCTATCGAAATCGCTATATATTTTATTAGTAATAGTAAATATAAGTAAATATTTTATAATAGAAATTATATCTAATTTAAAATGATTAGGGCATGTATGTATTATCATTTAACACCACTTGACCCCATCATAAGGATTTATAACAATGTTAATATTTGTTGGTTAAAAAAGTTCCAAGTATCACAAAAAATGTAAAAATCATATAATATATTGTCCTTCTCGCCTTTAATGTCGTCGATTATCTAACTATTTTTGATTACTTTTGCAAAGTAACGTGCAAAAATTGGGTGTAGAACCTACAAGGCTTGCAACTGTTGCTAACCTGCTTTGTTATAGCGTGGTGCTCTCTATATAGATCAATTTAATTAAAATTATCCTTAGATGATTAATATCAGTAGATTGCGAAACAAATTTAACTACCCTAAAAAAAATGCTTAATCTCGATAGCTGTATAAACCACTTGATCGTTAAATCCAAAATCTGGCTTCAAATGTTGCTTCTGAATTGGCAAGCCACCGATGGCGATGCATCTTTAAGTTAAACTCACTTCAATCACATAGATTCGATGGGCTAGTTTCTTTGGAAGATCAGGTTCCAGAGTGTATTGCGTCGGAAAAGAACAGTCTGTCGCAAAACAAACCGGATTCGCTCTACTTTCATTTGCGAGAGACTGCAGAGAGCACAGTTTGCTATTTCACTTTTAATACATATTTAGAGTCGAGCAGGTTTATCATTAGTTGTAATAATTTTTTTCATGCTCACTAAAAATGACGAGACGGTGGCGATAATTAAATGGGCACATGGGATCCAACAACTAACTAAACATATTCCTCATTTTATCGCTTTTTTTACATGGAACTATTGTTTTTATAAATTGCTATTATGGTATTAATATTAATAGTTATAATAATAATAATAATAACATAATTTTCGAAAACTTTAAACTTAGAAAAGTAACGTTCAGTAAGAGATTTAGAAGAGCAATTATTTTCTATAGAGATTATAAAATGGTACAAACAATAAAACATGTATATTACGCAATGTAATATTTAGAAGGAGGCTCAAATAAAAAAGCAACAAAACAAGGACTAGGCACTGACAATGGTAAGTAGTGTGGTTTCAGCTATTATTCTAGTTTTAAACGTTCAATTTTATGTAAACTTTGCCAGTGTGCAGTATGAGGATATTTTACATTTCATTGTGCTGGCCCAGCATGCACCTCAGTACCTAAATGTGGCGTCGCTGAGCTTGGTCTATATTTGTCTTAATCATATTATATAAGTTCCGTTTTATAATTTCAGTTAGTTTTGTTTTATAGAATAATTTTGTGCATGTGTCACTTTCCGGATAATAGTTCTTAATAAAAGTTAATAATAATTCCGTTTTTTGATGTAGGTGCTAATGATTTTTCAGGATGGTTATATATTTTGTGTTTTATCTGAGATTATTAATTATCAGTTAACAAAAGATATGCGGGTGGCTTTTATTTAGTTTTCGTTATTTTAATGCGAGACTAGGGCCCGGTTTCACAAACGCTAATCGGTCGTTAACAGCTTGTTAACGAATCGTCAAAAGTTTGACGATTCGTTAACTAGTCTTTAATCAATCGTCAAATATTTGACGATTGATTACTTTGACGAACCGTTAAAAGCAAAATTACCATTGTTTTGGATTTCACAAACAATAACCGAGTCTTTAATGGCTTGTTAACTAATTTATCATTTGACAATCGTTTGTGAAACCGGGCATTAGTCATATCAGGTATTGATAAGGAAATCTGTTATAAATATGGGAAGTCATTGTCACCGGTGGTATTAACACCAAAACTGAAAACAAAAATTTACAAAAATAACCTTAATTAAGATTGGCACCGATCTCATGCCGCCACGGGTCGAGGTTTTTTAACATTCCATCAGTAATTTCATTAATTAAGAAACGACTTCATTTTGCGTTCCATCTAGAGGACGTCTGAGAAGCGTTAACCCATACTTTAAATTGCATCTTTAATGTGAAAAGATCGTTTCAAATTCACAAGTATTTGCTTCATTACCGACTCAAACGAAAAGGTACGAATCACCGACATAAAATTGCTTGCTTTCAAGAAAGCAAAACACGTCCGATATTCATAACCAGCAGGAAAAACCTCACTGTCTTCTCGACAGTAATTGACGCAAATCGCGTTGAAACAATTAACAGGACGGAAATACGCGTTGCTTAATACCCCTCCTTTAGGTTTTAAATTTCGCGGACGTCCGATTACAATCATTCCCTTTCATGTTCGGCCATCTCTTCTTAAGCCGGATCTTATTAATTAATGTCAGCCGAAAAGCGTCCGACCTGCGAAAACTGAAAAATGCTGGCCAATAATTACTCATCGCCGGCGCTAATTAATCGGGTCCCCTTTGTTTAGCAAAAGGTAAGTAAGCATTGGGAAACTTGCCAGTTTTAATTAATGCTTTTTGCGGGTCGATTTTACGGCGCTCTTTGCGAGAAACAAATTAATTTGAAATATTTTTCTTCGTTGCGTCATTGCATTTCCGTTGTTGAAATTAAATGTAATTAAAAATTTAAGTGTGAAATATTGAGTTGGATTATTTAAGTTTAAAAATAACATCAGTGCTGCACTTTTTGATCTGTTCCAGGTACATGAATATAAAAATTGTAGTGGCCAAATCTAATCCCAATAATTATACGTGTAAATTATATTATTGTGTGCCTTATAATGTTATTTTAACTAACAACAAATACTTCATCATAATCTTGTTGGACGTCAAGTTATTCCATCCATGTAAATTTGGATCTTGGATTGAGTAATGATTTAGACAAATTTTTTGCATGTACAAACTTTCATAATAAATTAATGTCATGTTAACCTTCTTTTGATTGGGTTGACATAACTTGGGTTATATTGGTTAAAAATATCTATTGGGTCAATTTTGTTTGCTTGCCGAGGATATTACAAGTGAATTGCTATCTTGGTAAGTTTTCTGTTTATCTAAACCTCAACAAATTCTGTTTGTGTAGATTGTAAACGCTCACTTCGTTAAGTATATCGAAGAAACTGGAGCCAGCCAGTCAGTGTACATTTGGCTTTATAAGACAGATTTTAAGTTTAATTCCTTTCAATTGCGAACTTCACCATAAATCTAATTCCTCCTTTCGAATCTAATTGCTTATCATGTAATGATCGGTCTTGAAAATTGCCGCTTCCGTTTCGTATCATTCTCAGCTTTGGGTTAATTAAAGAATACACAGAACGCGCATTAACGTAACACTAAACTGATTTATGGTAAATGATAAAAGTGCAATGAATAATTAACTCGGTGCGCTTTAGAAATTACAAACGTTTCCCTTCGCTAAGACTAATTCGCAAACTTGGTTACAATGTCGCGATTAAAATTTTACATTTCGGAAAGGCGAACGTTTTCTTCTCTTTAATTTTCTGCTACGGTGTTTCGCGAGATAAACGGGTCAGTTAAACCTTTCGCTTAGGTAATTTAATCCTTACAAATGGCCAAGGACAATATACAACCCGAATAAATTAAACTTTTTGCTCTAAGATTTTATCGCACAATGGACTCCACGTATACTGTGCCTGTTCATTGTTCTAAATAATTTATCTTAGAATTTGAATAAATTTAGACCCGCACGTTCGTGGGTTCGGAATGGAAATTTCGTTATGCGTGATAAATTGTTGATAAAATTAAATTGCATAGATGTAGCCGCGAAATACTGGAGGAGATTTATTCCCAACTGTGTAGGTAAGGCAGATATTTCAGTAAAAGCAAATTATGTAGGCATTCACTTATTAATATTGAAAAATAAAATTTATAGAATTAATATTTCTTGAACCGAACTGCGCACCGTTTTTATAATAGTCTTTTTAAAATCCTGCAATGAATTGCAAATGGTGAAGTTCATAAAACACAAAGAAAACTTCGGGAATGGAGTTCTCAGTACGAGAATTAACGACCCGAGGTTTATGGAGAAACAGGTATATTCTTTATGATTTAAGAATGGCTACAACAATGGAAAGTTATATTGAAAGACAAGCTAAACATATAACAATTAGAAACATATTCATACACACTGCTAAAGTCAACACAAGCTATGATGTCACGTATATTAATTAGTGCGCTAGAATAATTACCAATATTTCGATGTATGTAAAATTTTTCCACAAAAGATTTGACTAATTTCGATTTGATTAATTGAAGTGTTTATGAATAAATATATTGCGATGTGATAAATTGGAAATGAGGGACCACAATGCAAAGAGGGTGAACCCAGTGGTTAATTCCACTAGGTTTTTGGCAGTGCTCGACACAGGCGATGAACATCGGCATCAATGCACGTTCAAAAAGATTATAAACAATTACACTCATTACACCATTACTCGACCATGACATACACTAACGAAACAATTTAAATCGTTATACGATTCTGTAATGTAAAAATAAATAATTCCAAATAAAAACCATCAAAACCAGTGATTCGTTTGCACAACAACATGCAGTCACACAAACGTTCGTGTAAGACCCATTCAATCCATCACGGCGACAGGAGCGTTTTTCATAAAATTCTCGCTGTTTATCCCATTTATTAGGGCATATCCGTTGAAACGCAATCACGTTAATGTAATGTAATTGCGAAATTCATACACGTAACCAGACACGCTAATTGGGGTTTATAGCGCGGGTCAGTACAACAAATTTGCCCCGCGTAGACCGTGTAATGTACGAAAATAACATATTTTAATTAGCTGTCTGCGTGCACAAAAACGTGGAAAAGGTAACGGTTCACCTAATCTCGCAACGAATTAATTTCATTTGTGGCAGAGAGGCGAAAAACCAACACCGAAAATGCCTGTTCCTGGAAGACATTCTTATAATCTTATAATCCTATAAGCCTGGGTTGGTCCATGTTGGAACATTCATTTTCTTTTATTTATTTATTTATTTACAACGTCTCTCAAATATTTATTCTGTGTATTAATAAAAAAAATGCTGTCTAATACCTACATACATGCTATTTTCGATGCTTAATTTTTCTATTAAAGGTATCAAGTAAGTTTCATTTCACTGAAATATATTTTGAATTAGATAGTATCCTCGGTATCTATCAGCAATGGAGTAAATCTTTTATTAACCACGTTTCAGACGATCGCCGTTTTCTTATTTTGTTGGTGATTTTCAGGAAACTTTAATGTGTTATTATGGTCTATTGGTCGAGGACAACTTTTAATCATTCATCTGTCACGCGCACTGTTTCATGTGGAATGATGTTGTGTTGTTGTTTAAAGTTTTGATGAAAGTACATTGTATAAGATTGGGAGAATTCGTCAATATTTTGTTTTTTCACATCACGAGTATTGTTTATTACTTGACTTGACATGGCGATCCAAGACTTGGTATCACAAGTCTTCTCATGAAAATTTAAAACCAGAGATCCATCTATATCACTATACATACCAGGAGGCGAAATTCAGCTCGTAAAAGGAAGTATAGGGCCAGAAAATGAGTTACAATGAAATCATCAACATCTCACCATACAAAGGAAGAAAATATAAAAGCAAGGCGACCCATAAGAAGCCATAGAGACATGAGGGCCCATCCATTACGTAAAAAATGAACAAACGCTATAACAAAAAAATAAAGACAATTTAGTTAATTAAGAAAAATGGGTTATTACATATTATATACGTT
Source organism: Geotrupes spiniger (assembly GCA_959613385.1). Lineage (NCBI taxonomy): Eukaryota > Metazoa > Arthropoda > Insecta > Coleoptera > Geotrupidae > Geotrupes > Geotrupes spiniger. The sequence continues at coordinate 23,875,948 of OY390731.1, forward strand.
AGCATATTGTAAAGAATTACATAATTTTTTTAAATTAAAGCTTCTATTTTCCTTTTATTACATTAAATTTATTATTTATTTTGAAAACAATAATGGGACTACCTATTCAGATTATGGTTAACCTTCACTGTCAGAGCTTGTAGAATAAATTAAATATTCCCAACTGAAAGTATAAAGCAAAAAAAATGATTGCCTATTGGCTTAGGCGCTACGTTTGTGTTATGGTGTTATGACAAATGTTTGTGAGGAATCAAATCCCATTACTGTGTATATTAAATTGATAATTAAATTATTTAAAAAAATAAAAAATTGATTGTCCATGGAGCCAGAGCAGACCATGGACGTATATATTGATTGTTAAATAATCAAAACCCATTAAGTATGATTCAGTCAGAGGTAGTTCCTAATAACATGCTGAGGGACATAACGAAATTTAATATCAAAAAATTTATAAAATGGACAGGCAGAAAAAAATCTATAACGCAACCGAATCTCAAGATCAAAATAAAATAAATGCCATGAACAGAAATAAAGATGATTAATCAGGATTAATTTACGTGATAAATAATTGTTTTTTTTTAAACAAGTAAGTAAGAAATTTAAGAGCAATAAAATTTCAAAGCTAAGTGGGAGGAAAGATGAGACTGAAGACAATATTATTGATAAGAATACCACGATACCAGTACACGACCTAAATTGCAAAAAAACATTACATCAGAATTGCAGTATTAACATATAATGCATTCAATGTATCACATAATATAGTGTAACTAAACTACACTAAACAAACTGTACAGAATTGTACAGTCTATTGTCGTATAAGCGTTTCTGCCATACATTTACATTAAAGCTAAGAAACAATTGTCAATTTGTCATAACATCGTTTTCTAACGAAGTCACAGTAAATTTATTATACCCAACACGACATAAATAATTAAATGTTATATACCTTTTTGCACGAAATTGCATGTACATGGTATATTAATTTTAATTTTTAGGTTTTTAGGATTTAGCATATTTAGATTAAAACTATGAAATTATACGTTCTTGTGACTCGTTACGTTATTTTCTAAATGATTTACTACAATCGCTCTAATATCATTCCCTCATATCAACTATTTATATTAAAATAAAATCTGGCATTTTATGTAATAAAATGGCGTATTACGTGACACGTATATGAAGTGATTGATTATGAAGCGAGTATGCGAGGCATATGAATTTTATAATGATTACTTCACGCAGGGATTGGCCAACACTGTTTTATTTACAATAATAAATACGAAGAAAAATATTGCCTGTATTATGTGAATAATATCTTAGATTGTGGAACTCGACCGTAAAACATGTATTTTTGTAAGAAAGGAATATGTTTCTTTAAATTGATTTATTTGACTTTAAATTACATTTGTACTAAAACACAAAGTTTTTCTTTGAGCTAATCAACAGAAATTGCTAATTTAAAAATATTTATCGTAATAAATCTCTATTTGAAACACTTTTCTTTCATAAAAATGTCAAAATATTTCTTTAACTAGAAACAACATTTCAAAACATTATTTTTATGGCGAGACAAATATTTCTTTCCTTCAATACCAGTCCGTAACAATAAAAGGTCGTATATATAAAGATAGCATTATATCAACATCAATTTCGATATAGAACGTTGATGTAGAGAGAATTATGTATCATTGGATGTCATTAATTTGAAGATAATTTGCATTATATCAATATGTTGGAATGTTGCTAGAAGAAATAATACAATCAATTAAATGGGTTCATGCAATTAAATTAGTTTTTGAACCATTACTCCAGTAATTTATTTATTTATTTATGCAGATATGTCCAGTTACAGGAAATATATTCAAAATAGTGCTAAAATTATGCACGAGTGATTATAGCAAATAGAATAAAATTTAACAAGAGGAAAAAGACGGAAATTAAGAAATTAAAAAAAAGTAGAGTTATAACACAAGCTAAGACACAATGGTGTGTCCTATTAATGGAACGTTTAAACAAGTGATTTTTGTGTTTTTACACGATTAGTAAAGGATCTTATGTTAAAAATATCGATGCCGTGTCTTCCATATTCAGTGCAATGGTAACGAAGGTGAAAGATATCTGAAGAGCGTGAGTCGAAAGGTGATAGAAACGCGATAGAAGAGATGGTAGCTCTGGATTGTCTGATTCACCATGGACAAGTTGATAGCCCATTTTTAGGTTCGACTTCCGCCTTCTGCCTTCCAGCGAATCAATTCCCAGCAGTCTCTCTCTGGATAATTATAGCACATCCTGGCAATATGGAGATTAAACAGAAGAAAGTTTATCATTTTTCTTTGTACTCTTTCAATTATATTAATGTGGTTATTATAATAGGATTATTTCACAACATTATTCTAATTTGATGAGAAGGATTTGTCCTGAAGGTGATTACCAGCTCCATAATCCAAACAGAAACCTGCAATGCATGAATGCATGAGCTCTCCGGCTCCACATAATAGACGGACTTTTTAAAAACATTTGCAATTACATTATTTATCAGCACTAAATCGTGTACATTACATATGAAGTTATTTTGAGAGAATCCATTAAAAACACTGTCATCTTTAAAAAACGCTTGCGTTTGACGTAATTCCTAGATGTTCATTGACTCCAACAATTCATTTAGTCCCTGGAAAGTTGAAACCTCAAGGTGTACAAATGGTTGAGTTCGAATAATAGTATGTTAAAAAGTTGACGCTGTTAATGAAATGGGAGTAATGCATCATATTTCACTCCGGAATATAAACTGCACTAAATATAAAATGATCTCTTACTGTAGCAACCGACACATAAACTTCTTCTATTGGACTATCCAGAAGAATCAAGAGCGTCGAGGAATTAATCAAAATTAGATCCAGCGCAATTGTTGAAGAATTGTTTTTGCCCTCAAATAATGAACATTTTGGTAAAATATGTGAACATTACTATTTGGTGATATACCTCATTTTTTAGGTCGAAAATCTGATCTATCCTGTGTATACCAACTTGTTTTAGTAACATTGACGTTATTTAAATCATTTAGTTTAGAACGAGGGTCGTTGAGCTCTTGTATTTGCCGAGTTGTAAGGTCGGATTAAATGCTAACGTCAGAATTAATCATTTTAGTATTTTTTCGGTTTTTGAAGAAAGGGTAATTTTTACAGTATTATTTGGAATATATCTATCGAATCTCACAAATTTCAAATCTTGTAAATCCACAGAATTATCCAGCCCGGTTAGTAATTCAATTAATTTGTCACCAACAACCGGGTTTTGTTCTTCACGGTCGGTTACATCGGACTCGTCAAGATTAATAAACATTATTAAATTTAATTCTCTGGATTAACGATCCTGGTGCTCGCGAACAATAACAGATGTATTGATTATTTTGAGAGTGAGAACCCAATTTGAATAGTACGACCTGTATATTTTTACATTTTGGAATTGTACGAAGAATTTTGTGAATATCTACACACCTTGGTTGCCGAAACTCAACAGAACTGGTGATTTTTAATTTTGTTGGTGAAATTTTAAATATGCAGCCTATTCTTCAAAAAATCATGTAACTGAGAGGCTAGCACTCGATTCTAAATCAAATTCTGCATCGACTGATGCATATACCTATCATTTCAAGTTTTCGAGTAATTTCAGAAAAACTTAATTTTTTCACAAAACAAACGTATTATAATTTTTGTAATATTAAGCATAGTAGCCTAATTTCATTTTGACGTTTTTATGGTAATGAGAGGTGTTCTCAATAATTTTAATAGACGTCATAGTTATTAGTTGTTATTAGTAAAGTTATTGTCGCATTTTTTTCTTCAGTGGTGATATTTTCAAAGGAAGAAATGGTAAACATGATTTATACAGTGTGTGAATTAGACAAGAATTGCCTTTGAGCAATAAGGCTCTATAGGCAAAAGTACCATGATTTAAGATAATCAATAGATGTGTCCAAAAGCTAGTTGATCGCTTCCAACGCATCGGGAATGTAGTACACGAGAGTTGGAGGGTGACTAATCGTGCTATTATTAACGAGAACCATGAATTACAAATTTTATTGGAACTCGGAGTTAATTCACAAGGAAGTGTGCGATGAATCAGTTCAACTTTGGATTTAAGCAGATCTTCAGTACATCGGATTATTCAATACTACAAATTCCACCCATACCATCTAGAATTATATCAGGCATTAAACGGCAACGATAATCGAAATAACTGGCAATTTAATGATGGCACGTATCAAGTAAGATCTGGCATTTATCAATTATATTCTTTCCGCGGATGAGGAAACGTTTCGCAGTAATGGGATGGTAAGACAGGATGGTGAGACAATTCATCAGCAACGTAGTCCCCTGATGCTTGGGGAGGATTATTGGGTAAATATAAAATCGGTCCCTATATTTTTGAAAATCGTCTTAGTGGTACTGATTATTACCGTTTTTTGCGAAATATACTGCGTGCTTTATTGGAAGATGTGCATCTGCACATGTTGCGAGATAGTGGTTCCAACAGGACGTGTCTTCACCTCATTTCCATAGAAGGATAAGATGATATATAGATCGTTGCCAAAAAGATGGACTGGGCGAGGTGGTGCAGTGGTGTGGCATACCCGACCACCTGATCTGATCCCATTTGACTATTTTGGGGGCTTTATGAAATCGAAAGTCTACCTCGCGGCTCCTACCATAAGAGAAAATATGATCCATTCAAGAATCTTTTAAAAATATTAGTCATGTAGTATTACAATGTGTCAGAACTAGTTTTGAACATGGACTGGATATTTGTGTTCAACTAGATGGAATCACATCTCAACACTTTTTGTAAAATTAAATTTGTTTTTTGTATGTATCTGCTATTTTAGCGGTTGTTACATTTAATTATTACTTATCATTTGTCACAATTAATGTTTTTTTCCGAATTATGAAAACCTGAAATGATAGTTATAAGAATATGTAGCATCAGTCCACGCAAAATCTGGTATTTTGAATCGAGTGTTGATAAATTTGTGAATTTTGATTTGACAGCAAAATTCCATTTTAAAGTATGCTACATGATGTTCCAATTGGTACAAAGACGCAGTTTCTAAATTGTGTGTGTGTATGTGATTTATAAACTAAATTGAAATTATTGTAGTAATGTCAAACCTGTCAACAATTGGTGCCCAACACAAAAAGCATATCAATTGCAAACCAGATGTCTGTGCTCTTTCCTCTCACGTCAGATTTCAAAAACATAATATTGATTGGCTGATTTTCAGATTTTAGATATTGAAATTAATTATAAAAAAAAGGTTTCGTTAGAAAAGTGTTATAAAAAAATGCACACATAATTAACTCGAGGTTTAAGTGTTATATATGCTGCCTTATTAGATAATCCGTAGAACTTGGTTTTATGTAATTATTTTAGTTTACAATTATTTACTATATTTTAATTAATTTATTTGACAGTAGACATTTTCGAGTTTGAAGAGGTTAATTTAAAATTTCTGAGCGTACTGGATGTCTAAGTTTATTAATATTAATTTGTAAGTAACTAAGTCTTGCTATAATGTTTTTTGTTTATATTTCCTGAAGAAATATTGATAGTTAAATGAAGGTATTACAATATAAACTTTCCTTATTAAGACAACAACCCAACGGAACCATTTCCTCTATATACTTAGTTATATATATAATTATATATTATATATTTATATATTTTTTGATTGATATGTACTTAAATCTAAAAGTATATAAACAGTATATGTATATGCATATGCGCTGTGCGCATTATAGATTAACTACGAAAAAATTGCAGCGTCAAGCCACACCCTATACATTAGTTATGACGGAGATTAACATGAAAGATTACTTACAGATATATTATTGATAGAACTATCATATCCTGCACGAAGATGAAACATATTTAGCTATCAATCTGCATGCTAAAAAACGGCTCATCTAATCTCACGACGTATTAATATCGCTCCCGGAAATTCTGGGCCGGGCAAAAAAAAACTTATGGGGAATGGCGCATCTGAAAAATGACACCAGTTACCATAGTCTACAGTCGAATGACTTCGATTTCTCATAACGTTTATCGATCCCAATTTCGCCTCGTTTTCGAGGCGATAATAACGTTAAATTTGCAACGCTAATAGAGAATCCGCAGAATGGCTGCGCGCCGAGGAAATTGAGAAAGTTAACTAATTGCTAATTTACGTCAATATGCGAAATAAATTTCGCGTCATTTTTACTCGCACCCGGTATCGACCGATTTGGATGCGACAATAACTTCCACTGATCGTCCATTTATCTGAATTAACGGTTAATTTGATTCTGCGATACGCACACTTTTACTAATTCGCCGCAATCACAATTAAAATTACATGTCAACTGTAATTACAACGGTTTATTGTGGAGTTTGGTTTAACAATGTGCCAGCTATATTTAACGTATTTTCTACAATTGCTTTGTTTATGTTATTTCATCCTCTTATATTGTTTTTTTTTTGCATTTTTAACTGCTTTGCATTCGTTGCCTGTTTTGCAGAGCTTTCATCCATATCATATAATTGAGTTATCGGCATTTGTTAAACCAAATGTGAACAATGGTGTGTAATTTATCATTTAATTGGTTCTGTATGTGTCACTTGGAACTAAGAATATCCTCAAGACTTTGCTAGATAATTTTATATATAGAGCGTTAATGAAATATTGGAATGACAATAAACAACAACAATAAAACCACTTATGCTTCAACTACCATAATTCACAGTGGTTTTTTATTATTTGTTTTCATTTTAGAATAAATTAGTAGTTAAAGTTTTTGCGAGAAACCACCGGTTGGATAATCAATTTCGCATGTCAGCAGTTTTTATTAAACTCCAAGCCATTTTATTTTCTAGCTTAATACCACACGATGATGGGAATTTTCAGTATATGTTCGTCTGCCAAAACCAGTTATAAACACTCCCGTAGTGGCGACCGATAAAATCGCATTTAACGAATAAGCTCCGTACGCCCCGTTCTCAACCCCCACCACTCATCGATCTATTCTGTTTAAAAAAAATCGAGCTAACTAAAAGCAGTAAATATAAAGTATCAATCCGTAATTGCCTAATTGAAAACTTCGTTATTTTGCAACCGGCAACGAGGCTGGAAATTAAAAAGAGGGATCGGCAATCATTTACGCTCCAGGCGGGATTTTTTCCTCCTTCAAACGAAATCCAACGAACCGAACGACCGTTTCAAATCTCTCGCTACACGCTAATCCCGTGAAATCCTAAAACAATGGTTTTATTCGGGTCGTTCCGTCGAAATCGCACAAGAGAGCCGAACGTCCGAGATGGCTTAGCGGCGTCGAATCGTTTAAGCAAAAATGACGATACCGGAAGAGATAATTTCGAAGCGGACCCCTTTTCCGCTCCCGCGAGCTCCGACTCGCAAATTTTCATTTTCCGGACAGGGCATTAATTATGGTTATGGGATACGAAGGTAAGTTACCGCGTTGCCGCGCCACCGCAAAGGCACTGCTCGGTCGAAAAAGTTTGTTCGTATGAATATTCATGTGTGGGCTGTAATAATTTAAAAATTGCGAATGCAAAACCGCAGTGTACTGCATATCATTTATTAAAGCGAATCAAAACCATCATTCTAGATTGAGGGAAGCTAAATTAAAGATAATGTTATTAATACGATCTACCTAAAGTTGTCTCTAATAGAATAATATTAATATGAATAGAATTTTATCTAAAACTAATCATAAAATTCTATTTTAGTTTGAGAATCTCTGATTTTTAATTTAATTCTTGGCATTCGTTTTAAAGATACATACATGTATATTACTTTCATATACTTGTTACCAAAAGGTTTTGCAACAAGAACTGTGTTTTCCAACATTGGCATATTGGAATAATATGACAGTTTACTTTATGACATCAGTACTTTTTGACTCGGCAATTGTACTCATGAATTCAATTTCGCTCGAAAATCGCATTAAAATATTAGAAATACCCACTATGAAAATGGCGGATCTGTAAAAGCTATATTTCATATAATTCGTGATATTTTCCGTCAACATAATCGTCCTTCTGACATCGCTATTAATAATTTGGTCGATATATTTTAGTCGACTGGCTCGCTACATAATGTGCCAACACTAATGCATGTTCGACCGGGTCGTTCAAGTGAAAACATCGCAGTTTTGAAGAAGATCTGAATTTGTCAATTCCTCGACGTTGTCTCAACATGACCACATGGCGAATTTTGCGTGAGGAGTTGGCTTTGAAGCCTCACAAAATGCAACTGGTGCATGAATTGTAGCTGATCGATCATTTTCTTCGCCGTAAATTTGCTGAATACGTTCAAGAACAACCCGCTGATTTTTCTGCCAAAATATTTTTTTTCAGGCGAAGCCCATTTTCATTTGTCTGGATACGTCAACAAGCAACAAGCAAAGTATAAGGAAGTCCGGTGTGTTTACTTTAATCCCATTGCACTTGTGCTTATTTCTATTTCTAATAAAGATTGATCTCAAACATTGCTATATGAAGCCTTCTTCCATATATTTACATCTCGTATTAATCTCGACTATACAGGCTGTTAAAAAAAAGTATCACAAACGTTGAGGGCTGAACACGGAACTTTTGGACCAAGATGCGTAGGAAGGGGCGGACCCGTATCATGGCCGGCAAGATCACCCGATTTAAAGCCCCTTGATTTTTTCTTTAGGGATATTTGAAAATGTTACTGTGCGCTACGCCTGTAAATGATCTTCCGGAGCAAGGAGTATATGAAGGATGCCACCGATTGCGAGTCGCTGTAGGTCTTTTCGAAAGAGTTCGAAAGTCCGCGCCACGAAGATGTGGTGTAAACGCAAGATGTTTCGTATCTCCGAAACCATCCATTTGCGGATCCATGTTCATTATGACTTTTCGGCATATTTTTGGCCATACTATCAGCCCTTAAAGTTTTACACTTTTTTTACACCCTGTAATCAACAATAAATATTGGTAATAAGGTACAAATATGAAAAGATAACGAGTGTGAATGAGAATAATGAATTGGTTACATTTCTGAGAACCTGTACCTACAATTAGCCCAGGATAAAAAATATATTTAAACATTTTCATTTTAGTACAGGACTCGCACGCACGAAAAATTGCTTAGAAAATTTACTTGCAACTCGAAGATTAAAAACTAAACTGTTTATAGAAGTGCTGCTTATGTTACATCAATTATAAAAATGTAGGTTGTCAAAAAAATCACCCCATCCCGACTTCTTTATAACACCAATTTATTCTCATAAACTCATTAATAAGTTTGTGGCCATTATGTTATCAACACGAACCTTCATGGACGAGTGTCACATAAAATGCGTTTTCTGTTTGGCTTCGGCCATAATCGTTCTTGTATTATTATCACAACTGTTGCATTTATCCAAAAATGTGTATCTGATAAATTTTTCCTGGTTGTTTCAGAATTTGATGTTTTGCACAAATAATGATGTAATGTATATCGTAACTTTGATCACTTATGAAATGAAGCAAACATGAAAAAATCGAATTTCGGAAATGAGTTGGAAAAGTGCATTTCAACACCAGTTGCAGATAAGCCACGTCACTTTAAATGACTACTAAATCCTATTTTGCTATTAGTTTGCCTGTACTTCTGAACAACACCCTTTTAACTGTTGCAAATAACTTTCGTTTAAGCACGAATTTAGTTGATCCATGTACATCGCTCGAAAGGTCTGAAAAAGCTGAAAAATTAACACTTTGAAAATAAAAAAGCTTTAAGCATTAAAAACGAGCGAAATGCTGCCAAGGTCGGCCCTTGCTGTATAGGTGCTGTCATCGCTGAAAATCGACGAAACCTGTGCTGAAATGACTGCTGCTGAATGTTTTCTTATTCATTTTTGCAAAATTTCACAAGAAAATGTCGTACGAATTGAAAAGCATCCAGAATTGCAATTTTGGGAAATAAAATAGCTCGTTATATTAGCGCACTTCAAATGCACTTCTCTCTTGCATTCATTTAATGCAATATAGTTGTAAAGGTTGTAAAGGGCGTCTTGTTTAGCAGATTCCACGTTATTGGCGCATTATCACGGTGGACACGACTACACAAACGTTCCAACCCAAACAACAAGCATAATTCCACATTGAGTCACACCACGGAGTTGCACTTTCCCTTCCTTTTGTTATCAATTATTAATCTCACAACTTATTCGCACCACTTACCTTGAAGATTGCATGTTTCCACTTCACTTCTTTATCATGTATTCATCGACGCTACAAAACTTTTTACACAATTTTAAAACCCTTAGTGCACAGCATATATTTTGCTGTCACGCTCTAAGTTTGTAACGACACGAAACCTTCGTTGTGATTGACAGAAAGATTGCGCTCGCACATCGGTGGAACTAGTGGTTAACACAAATAAATGGCGAAATAAGTACATTTATGTGATTTTCAATTCAATTCAAAATTAGAAAGATTAGAAAAATGAATCATTTTCTCATAGTTACGTAAATACCTATTATTCTGTCAAGAATGTTGTTAGAAGTACTCATTAACATAATTTCTATACTTTTTCTAGTTTAGTATATGAGTATGTGATAAACAACTTTGTTATTCTCCTTGTGCAAAGATAGATTTTCTCATCACGGTGCTCCACTTTATTCTATTTAGCTAACGTTATTTGTTTAAAATATTCAATTAATTAAAAATATTCATTTAAACAAACGGATGTATTATAATATTGATGATACATAATGTTAATCATAATCGGCACACAACATAAGCCGTTGCCAGTTCCTGGCGGTGGAGTCCGGAATTATTTTTGTTATTATCTCGACCTTCAAGTCTTATGGATATATCTGATTTTCTACTTGCATATTGGTACGCGTGATGCTGAATGCCTTTAAATATTATATGATTATCAGCCAGATATATTTCCATTGTTTGGAGCACCTTTATCAAACCCTAGCGTTTCTTAATAATACCAATAGGAGCTTTTGGCAGGAACATATTATCCGACTCTGTTACTGAGTGTCCCATCCTTACGTAATATTGATACGTTCTGAAAGAATATGATAAATATATCTCTTATATTATTAACAGAAGGGCAGGCAAATTTGTTCGCTGTGGCAAGAGTTTCGCGTTGCATTTCTTATAATTTTTTAACCATCACAGTATTTTCCCTTTCTGTTTTGGAATGTTATTTCCCAGCATGTTTTCTTCATATTCGCTACTAGTCTATTAAATTTCCTGAAGAAAGCCAATTTTTTGGTTTGTATAATTCGGCTAAATAATTTCATAGACATGTTTAATTCAAACAAAACTATCAACCAAAAACATGAATGTATTGTTGCATTGATACGGCAACATAACACGTTCATATGTTACACCAGTACCATTGCAGTATTTGTCCGAAATTACTATTGAAATGAAAATTGATTTACAAGATGAGAAACCCTCCTCTTATTGTTAACATAATAAAATTAGCTCAGTTCAATATTTGCGTCGGCTTAGAGGTCAGCATGTAATATTTGTTATTGGAGCACATAATGCATCGAAATATAATATTTAAGGTTTCAGGAACCTCAGCTAATTTTTCTGTAGTTTTGTTTTCCATTTTACACATTAATGTCTCTATATCAATTTTGACAAATGGTTTTTATATAAATATTTTTAAGTGGAAGTACCCGAAACATCGTAATTCATTCCTGCTAGCTGTGTGAGTCTTCTCGTTGAAAATCCTTCTAACTTCCACAATAGCTAGTGAATAATTTCATTAAAATGTTTGTATTTCTACAAATTTTACATTTTACACAGCAGTTGTATATTTCACAGCAATGATGGTATACTTTGTTATATCATGTTCTAGAGGGGTGCAGATACTCTAGATCTACACATCATTTTCTTGTCTTTATTATCTGTTTTGACAAGTAACTATTCCTTAAAAAAAGATCATTAAGGTTAAAAAACAAACACTATATATACTGTGTAGAATATTTTCTAGCGTGTCGATGTCAACGGAGTCAATTTTAATTTATCCATATTATCATAACCAAATATATTACCACTCAAGTGTGATTGCCATGTCAATGTCATTTTTTGATTTGATTGTGCGACAAACATGCTGTGATTTTGTGACTTAATTGAAGTGTAACCATTTTTACAATGAAACTCAATTTTACGTTCAAAATCATAACACTACTTTAAGGAAGTGAAAAAATCTTTAAGACGTACTGTATGAAATACGTAAGAGTATACTAATATAGGTCTATTTATTCGAAAATAGTAAGGGATTAATGTCATTCTGTGTTTTCTATTTGCATATGTGGGTCATACTAATAAATCAATTTGTGACCGTGATATATTTTGGCAACTGGCAAGGATAACGGTATACACATTCCATTTAATACTACCGTTGGGTTATTTTTATTTATTTATTTTAAGGGCATTATATTATTGTATGCAGCCAATATGCAAAATTCAGTAAAGGATTTAAATGTTTTCTTTTGTATTTTAGTAGAACCTAATCAATAGTTTCACAAAGCGATTTGCATGCGAATCAATAAGCTTGTGTACAAATATTACCGTCTGAACTGATATAATGTTTATTTAACAAAGTCAAATCCGCTTAATTCACCCAGATGTTCCGTACGTACGGATTAGGATTACCGCAGACTTAATCCGCCGTTCGCTATTGTAAGACTTTTCCGACGTCCCAAAGGCGAAACGTCTGCATGCCATCACGAATCGATAATATTTATGGATCGGCGCTGCTTTGGAGGCTATCGCGAAATGCGCTATTTTATGGCGCTCTTTTCGCTGATTTACGACTCCTTACCGGAGTTATTTCGGGCAGCGTATCGTTGTTTTCAGCCTGTTTGAGTAATAATAGTAAGTGCTTAGTTCGAAATGTGTCGGAAAGTTTTTGCCGGCGCACGTGCTACATGTAATATTTTTTACGATTGCTGCGAGTGGGGCTACAAATCAAACATATTTCGAAACATTTAGTTGATTTGAGTTTCTGTTTTCTTTCTCTGAGACGTATATGGGTAGGGGCAGCTTTGCAACTCTAATAGTACGACAATGTCCTCACGATCGTACATTCTTATAACGCGAAACTATTCACAAAACTACCGAAAGTCACGCGGAATTTTAAGCGACGTTTTCGGATATTATCCAACTTAACGTACCGCCAGAGTCGGCCAAGCAGAACTTTGGGAGATGAAGTTCGGTGATAAAATTAATATTATTTTCGAGTAAACTGTAATTTCCATTTATATGTCAACAGTCAGTTAATTAAAGAAGTTAGCGGAATAAGTGCATTCTTGTGTAACTCGAAGTAACTTTGTAAAAGTGTGCGACGGATCTCGGCTGTCACATTTAGGAAGGATTTGTATTAAGAATACGCTCCCGACTTTAACTAGATTAGCTCATTTCTTGTTTTTTGATGTGAAAGCTTACTAATCCAAAGCGGCAAAATTTACACTACCTACATAGATTAATATTACGTTATCGTTCTAAAGTTGCGTTATGTCCAATGTGTCATATAGTTGGGCCTAGTTACCTGCATCGAATGATGTATGTTTTGGTCTATTGTATTGGCACTGGTTAAAAAAAAGAAAAATAACTAATGTGACGAGAATTTTCTATCCGGTTGTATAGACAGGACAGCTAGAAGGAACACAATAAATTATTTCAAAACATGGAAAACGACTCCAACTACGCAACAAATCTATTAGAAAATCATCACGCAGCAGAAACTATAGAAACTATAAAGCAATACAAATACAGGAAAAAGCAGAAAATTAAACATTAAGGAAAACATGGAACTATACAAAGAAACATAAAACAATATAATAAACGAACAAAAATCACGTCAGACACTATTTTCTCCCCACTATCTAATCTCAAAAAAACGTACATACACGAGTACGCTTAACCACAAAAATCATTCATTTGCGAACGGCGAAACTCGTCGTATATAATCGAAATTAAGTGAAAACCAAGAAAAATAAATCAACCAAGATAAACCATATTTTTTCAAATATTATATTCTGGGTAACAGTTTATTTATTATCAAACATCACCACTGTAAATTATTGTAGTCATAAGTGGTTTTGGTTTCCGCCACATCACCCTCTATATATAATTAGTAGACTTACTCGCTTTTGATACACAGGATGGGTATGACTCGCTGACGACTTGAAACAAGAAGGATACAAGTCTCTCATTGTCAGTGTGTGTTAGGCCTACTGTCCACGTAGGCGTCATTTGACGAATGCATGCAAGCTACAAATGACGACAGGCGTGATTTGCATCTTAGATCAACAAAATTGGCCGCCATTTTTTACAAAAAGCCATGTTTACGGCTGGCAATACGCTTTTGTAGTGGCAGGCTGCCGCACGAGCTGCATGACGAACGCATGACGAACGCAAATGCGACGATGACGCATCGTGGACACAGTTTCGTCGCTTTCTACCTAAGATGCAAGCAAGCGTAAAATGACGGTGTCGTGCGTATAACGTGCGGCTACGTGGACAGTAGGCCTTAGATTTAATGTTCTGTGCATATATTGCATAGAACCTTTGAATTATCTAATGGTTGAAAAATATATTTCAGAAATTCTCTATAAAACCTGAGCATGCCTAAGTGCATTGAATATGTTACACAGGATTAATTTTAAATTTATAATTTTTTTTCTAATTATATTATCTGGTAGAAACTTGGCTTATTCTCTTTGACAAATATCCTGTATTTCTCAAGAGAAATTAATGCTAAGAATTTGAGCTCTAAAGTAAAATAAAGAACTAAAAGTAATTTGACCGATAGTGGTTCTTTATTTTGCGATATACACCCAATATACAGGACACTATCTATTGATGGAATTCCACCCGCAGCTATTTTTTTTAATTGGGGCAATGTATTTTCAATAAAAGTGCTACTACAAGTTAACATATTGCTGGCGAGTGTCCATGACGCCCACGAACCTAACAATTTAAAGTAGAACACGGAATGAAATTGAGAAATTGTAGGAAACATTAATACTTCTGAAAAGGTACCATAAGGAAATTGTCAAATAAATGGAAACATAGAAAATGCATGTAATACTACAAATTTATTGAATATAATACCCCTGGACAAATAAAATATCTTAAATAATTTTCAAATTTGTACTTTTTTTCCCATGAAAAATACTAGAAGAACTACTAAAGATATAAATCGAACAGAATTACATTTTAAGTAATATTTGAAAAAAAGCTTAATAATAATCAAAGGTATATATTTATCAGGAACTGGCCTTCAATTAAATTGTTAATTTTGTTTAATTTTATTGAATTGAATTGATTTTAATATTATTTTCGTGTATTTCCCCAAATTATGAAATATCTAAACAAATGTTGCACAAATTCCGTCAGCTATTGCGAATTTATACCACTAGAGCTAATTTCAATTCTCCAGCAACGATTCATTCACGATTGTTACGCTTGCAGCAAACGAAAGCGAATCAGAAATAGAAAGACAGACGGAAAGGACTGAGGTAAATTGTCGTAGAGTCCGTAACCGGAAATTAGCCTCTGCGACAGAAGTCAAAACGTTCGATTCGATTCTGCCAGCGACCGATGAAAAATTGGAAATTCCGTCGGAGACAAAGCGAGAGCGCGTCCTATAATTAAGGTCAATTATATCCGATTTATTTAAATGGCGATCGAGCAGCTTTTTTCCCTTCTAATTGTCAATTTTGTTAATCGTTTTGTGCATCCGTGACGCTCATTTCGCTTCCATTCGTTCGCTAATCTCTACGAGTGTAAAGTTTGTTGCGCGATTAACGAAACCGACGTGAACGGCGACAGTTAAATTTTAGTAGCGTCTCGCCGAGTTGGAAATTCAGTCACCAATTTATATAAATTATTGCTTGATGGTTTGTTGTCTTAATAATATTTTATGAACAAAATAGTTGCATCTTTATTGTCGGTAAAGTATAAGTTTGTGATATCATTCAATCAATAGGTGCTCTCTAGAGACAATGTTGCCCGTGTATGAAGTAGTCGTTAATACAAGACATAAAGTTTCAGACGGTGTTGTTATCGTAAACCAACTCTTATTTTTTTATTATACTCATAAGTGCCTGCCGAATTTCTGTGCGTTAAAAAATACATACCCAATATTTCATGTACTACGCATTTTCAAATAAACACTCCAGGCGTAAAATTTTAATGTAACATATTTAGCAGTACTTCCAGAAACATTTTTTTACGAATGTTCATCTATTTCTTCGTAGATGTAACTGTTAGTTCTCGATGGCACCCTTAACATATTTTCGGGTACGGTATTTTTATAATATCGTAACCAGTGAGGTTTTTCCGAGATGCGATTATTGCTAGTTGAAAACATTAACCAATACCCCGCCGTGTGGACCTGAAATACCGTCCACTAAGGCAATTTGTTTAAGCCTTATCGGGCTGATTTTATAAACCAAACAAAATTTGTGCACCACTACCTACCTATGCAGGTTAAATGCATTACAATTATTATGTACAACCTCTCTGCACCTGTTGAACTATATGAATTATCACCTCTTGTACACAGATCGTTTTAATGTTTTCCGAGGATGACGTCAACGAACTTTTTAGGGGCTCCCAAAATTCACAAAATCGCAAAATATATATTAATAATATAGTATTGTCATTTAGAAATATGTCCACAGGTAAAGATATCGAAGAAACTAACATTGTTTTAAAAATAATATTGATAATATTATAGCTAATCATGTACACTAGGTGATTCACTTCGTGCAACGATTCAACACAACTGCATACTTGTTTATTTCCGTTATTGCTGTTTTTGTGTAAAAAATCCGTAGAGGGAGATATAATTTTCACGCATCTGCCGCCCTTTTGGCGCGGAGAGGAAATATGGAGCATGTTAGATTTATCCATATTTATTATTAATTGTTTGTCGTTCGACCAAAGTTGAAACGTACGAAAGCCCTCCTGCACCATTTCAATTGCCCTACCAAGATCTTTATGAACTGCATACATTAAGGTGTCATCCGCATACAACTTATATTTGCAGCGTTTGAAGCAATTCCCTATGTCGTTAAATTAAGTATAGTAGCGGGCCAAGTATGCTTCCCTGTGGGACACCTCTATCTCCATCCACGTATGATCCTAATACTTTTCCTATTTTGACGGCGTACTTTCTTTTCTGAATGTAATCTTCAAAGTGTGCTAAATAGCACACCTGTTACACCAATCCTTCCCAACATATCCATCAATAGTTTTATGATTTATAATGTTGAAAGCCTTCGACCAATCAACAAATACGCACACTACATGCATATTGTTGTATAGTTTTGTGTTTATAATGTCTGAGAAATTCTCCAACAGATACACTGGACTCTTTTTCTTTTGGAAGCCATACTGGTGCACATCTACCGTGCCTTCAATTAAATTCCTCATTAAAGTACGCTGTGTATAGTTTATAAAGTTGTAAGTAACTGTCAGTTATATTACTGAAAATTACATGTTTAATTAAATAATTGAACAGCTATCAGTGCTACAAATCTTAGGAGAAAAACCAATGAAATCATAGCCCACCTTAATGAGGAATTTAATTGAAGGTACGGTATAATGTTGTATTTCGCAATTAATTGTATTAATTTATGTAATATTAATCGGCAGCCAAAATGTAATAATACCCACCGTTGTGTGTTCTGGTGCGTTTCTGAAATTGTGTAGACTTGGAATGCCGTTGGAATACTGTACATTATTTCCCTTATATTACGTCTGGTAGATTAGATTTGGGACATTAAGGGGGGGATCCTGCTTTAGGAGGCTTTAAAATAGCGTTTTGGGGGAATTTTTTTAGGGCAGAAAAAATGAGCAAGTCTAGTGAACTTTTTAGAGCATTTTATTGCATATTTGAGCATTAAAAAAAATATGTCGAGACATAAATATTTAAACGGAACCGATTTTTATTCACATTTGTGCAACACCTTTCAATTGCAATTTACAATCGGTGGGAAAGATGTAGCCCGTAATTTTTGTCTGAAACAAAAAAACCAAAGAAAATGGTAATTCTCATATATTTTCTTCTATGTGAACTAAAAAAAACCCAAAATTTTGAAATTCGAGATTTTTCTCAGGTTTGAAAATAAATGTGCTCTTTGCAGGAAGAGAAAATCATTTCAACTTGCTAAAAAAGTTGTTTAGAATTTTTTTTTTATTAATCTTTTTAGTTCAAATAGAATAGAATGCTACTGAAGCCAACAAAAGTTTTGTTTCGTTTTGATTGCTTGTCTAGTTTTCTTGCCCACCAGTTTAGAAAAATCGTAAAAACGAAAACTCGAGAAAACGCGCTCTAAAGTTTACGATCAGGAAAAATGTTAATTTTCGATTACTTACGGAATATCTCGTTATAATCCTACTATAGCTCTTACGAACTCAAAATATTATTGTTTCGAATGACCGATTGAACATTTTTCAGTACATAGTTCGGTGTTATGTTACTGCGGGGAGGACCGCGCGTTTCGTTTGTCCGAGCGTTCATGCGTTCGTATATTTTTTGCTCGACACCTCACTGTGTTTAGTGCTGTATCTTTCAAAATATTGGGAATTAGCCGCTATAACTTTTTATACATATTCTTAGATATATTAGGCATACATTTGAGCAATAAAAAACAAATCGATTTTTTGAGCCTTCTAAAGCAGGATCCCCCCTTAATAGAATTTTCATTGGAAAAACGTTTACTAATGTTTAAAATATATGTTACGTGCAAATACATAAAATGTTATATAATTAGGCTATTAACACCCCATATAAGAGAATTGCCATTGACGCAGATAAATACTTTAATTTAATTAAGGAGGCAAACGATGCGGAAGAAAGTTGAATTAAAATTGGCTATTCTCGGGGGCACCGCAACTAAAATTATATCGAATAATCACGACGCAATCACAAAGCAGACCTTATTTTCAATTAACAGGTATCATTTAGACCTAGACTTATTTTGAGATTTATATTTAGCTAGATTTGCGCCCTGTCTTTCCATACTTTGTTTTATTGATCTTTGTCTCGGAATGGAGAATGCAAAAATTGTTAGATTTAAATAAAATTATGTGTGTAGTTTAATTCTACCAGGGCTGTAGAGTAAATATATTCATCATATCCATCATATAACATCGTTTGATTCAAAAATGTTGTTTTCCGAATATGTATATCCCAAAAGTTTCACATGACGTAAGTATCCCCAAGCGTCATTTTACAAGACGAACGGTTGCTGATTAAGTTGGCCTCGCGTATTCCAATTAAATTATGCATTCTCGTATCAAATTATCCCAACTGTAAATACACAAGTGCATGAAATGGTCGCCCCAGCCATTGGCCAACTACGCCGCTGGGAATTATTTCACTTCGCGATCATCTCAAGACCCTGTGTAAGCAGAAGTTGTTACGCCTGCAATCACAGAATCTGCACAATTTACATGTAATTCTGCCGTAATTATATATTTTGCATATATATGTGTATGTGCTTAGGTTACATGCCCGTGATGTATTATTCATCGACGGAACTTTGAAGTGTATGTTTGTTTAATTAAACTGACGCCAATAGATACTCTGTGCCAATCCCTCTATATTTACATTGATGGGACTTATTTGCTTGCAAATGAAGCGGATTAGGATTAACTATCAAATACTGATATTTTTCCATGTTTATTAATGCCCTCGTAATTATCTTCTTCAGAGCGGAATCAAATTCAAATGGCAAACTTTCCGTTGAATATAAAATAGTATAACGATCGTTCGACGCAAATCCCCTCGAACGACTAGAGGAACCGGAAATGTCAAGTCGCGTTTCAATTTGCGTTATTTTACGAATACATCTGCGCTCGCAAGCCAACTACTGTGCCGCCGTAAAATTACCACTATTTCTATAATCTATCGCTTGCGTTTGTTCCGTTCGATATTAAATCATTTCGCTAAGCACGGGATGTGCAATACTTATCTTTATAAACCGTTTCCTGCACGGAGATTTAGCACAATAAATCACGGTGCCGATTCAAAACAACGAACGCTCGGTTTCGGTTCGCTGGAAATTTAAACGCACTCAGTTTATTTTTCGTTATGTGTGCACATAACAATTCCATAATTTTGGTTGTAGCGTAGGTTTTGGGATCAAATTCTCAGTTGCTCCGATTTTAAGGAGTGAAAACGTCGTGAAAGAAATACAATTTTAATTGGTTACTTAAATGTTTTTAATAGCAAACGAATTAAAGAAAATATCTGAAGTAAATAATGACGCCCGATCGTTGACAAGCAAATAAACTGTGAATTTGATTTTTTGCGATGAAATTGCTGTACTCCCTGTGTGTATATATGTATATATGTATATACGAGAAAATTGGGTTGTTATTCAGTGGAAACATTGTGGGATTTATTCGAAAACAAATTACATTCGCGAAGTTATTAAATGGTTCACAAAATTTTAGTACCACATAAAGCCAAAGAAGGTTGTGCAGTTACATACTACTTATACAGGAAACATTCAACTTTATCAGTACCTTTGTATGGCGAACAATTAATTGAGACGTCATTAAATAGACTTTGAGTGATGACTGTAGGAAAGTGAGTAATTTGAAACATATGCATCAAACTATTTTAACACGTTCACAAACCAATTATTATAATGGCCCAAAAGTTGAAATTTTGCATAAAACCTTATTGTAACTTTAGTTACGAAATTCCTTCCACTCTATATATATATATATATATATATATATATATATATATATATATATATATATATATATATATATGCACTACAGGCTGTGAAGGCCTTGGGATTGTTGAAAAAAAAATCAATTTTCGGTTCTCTTCTTACTTTTAAGATCTCGCTCTACACCTTCCAGCCATCTTTTCCGTGTCTCCCTTTTCCATTTGTCCAACTAGGGTTCTGCAAAGGACCATTTTTCGTAAACTATTTCTTGCCATTTTTTCTTATGCCCTATCCAACTTAGTCGTTTATGACGAATGTTATCTTTGCTCCTTTATACATAATGTCTAGTTCCTTATTCTTGTTCACCAGCCGTCTTCTGTGTTTAGTCCACCGTATATAGGTTTGCAGGTCAAATGTTTTATTTTGACTTTTTATTTGAAAATTTTCATCGCCAGGAAATATTCGAAACGTTGGTTCCCGTCATATCAATGGTTTTTATCGGCACTGCGCCAACGACCGTGAACCATTGATATTGTTGATCAATGAACCCGCAGCAACCCTATATTGTAACACGCCAATTATAATTTAAAATAGTAGTAGATTTAAACAACACAGCGCTAACCATAAAAGCGTTAATGCTTCTTCAACTTCAGTGTAGATTTAACTTCTCTTGAGATTGAAATAGTATAGGTATGGTCTCAGGATATACAGGAACGTTATTCTGAAATACCTACCCCACATACATTTCTGCGTCATCTTTTGATCGTAATTATATGAAACAATTGTTTGAACTTGTCCCAGCTAAGGTTTTATAGTATCTTGCACTTGCGCATTAGTACTTTCACAACTATAATACTTTTATATTAGGAATGAAGACAAATTAAGTATATGCAATATTTTGAGAAGGCAGCGAAATGCAAAAGGAAACTCACCAAATGGGTCATAAAACAGACAATACATAGTTTCTAAATATGATCTGATTCCGTTGACTTTGTTCAATGATATAATTGAGCCGGAGTGTATAGTGCAATTGAAATGCGACCCATCATAGTTTCAATTGCGATAATGGAGATCAATTTAAAGTCGAAATTAATTTGAAAGTCGGAATTACGCTCGGAATCGACGGAATGAAACGTGGATAACTTCGTTTGTGTAGGGAAAAAGACAAAGGCTTTTCTAATTAGTATTAAAGACTTTTTATCATCGCAAATGAAGTTCCGACGTAACATTCGCGACGACGAGTCCATTTAAAAGAATTATTATCGCGCAAAGACGGAGACAAAGGAAAATTCGCCGCGTTTTTGCCAAAGTTGGGATCCAACGACTTCAATTATTCACATGTTTTAGTGCCGTCGGGCACGTACACTTTGGCGCAGATGTATCGCATTAAGTTTTTATTAGGAGATCTATTAGTGCGTACACTTACCTGCTTCATTAGCGTCTTATTTTAATTGTCGAAATGGGTTTATGGAATTTTAGTTTTAAAATTGTGCGAATGTTGCATGAATATTTTAGAAAATACGAGCGACGAGTGATCATCGTACATGATAATTTTTTGGCTCCTGACCAAGGCGATATATTTATTAGCAAAAAAGGGTGTTTGTTATGGGGAACATGTATACGGTTTTTCAGTGAGGCTGTCCATTTTCCAAATATGTTGTCAAAAAGTGCACCCGACCTGCATTCTAAATATCTTCGCTCCGCAATATTTACGTATATCGGGAATGTAGCGTGCATGATCGTAGTTTATAGCTCGGTAAATTTCAGCATTTTGCACATTGAGTAAATCCGAGGTGCACTTTGATGGCCCATAAATATATGCTTAACAGTAAAGTTAGTTTTAATTTACAATTTAATTTGAACTAAAAAATACTGCAATTAAATTACATTGTAATTGCAATATTTAACACATTCTGTTATATAAGCACTAATAATTTACTTAGTACTTATTTATTTAGTTTTAATTACCGTAGATTAGGTCCAAGTGCTCGTGACTAACGTTATATGCAAACGACAATAATACAATTATAATTGATATTGATTGTAAAATTTAATGTTGCAAAATATGACAATATTTCTTCCGCTTTTAGTTCACGATATCGCATGAATCATGTCAAAATGTGTTTAATAGGGCAATGATACTGCCACCTAGCTTGCTTGTATTACCAATTAGTTTAGTATCGACATTTCTCAGGGACATTTTAGAGACGAAACCCTCGCCGTAGGTAAATGCAAACATATCCATTAAACTATTATCAAACTATTATAACAGGTTTCGGAACATAATTTAAATAATAGCTTGCCGCAGAGTAACTAAAGTTCAACTCGCGTGAATTATTGAACATATTGGCATGGACGGAAGCTAGAATAATTAATGAGTATCTTCTCCGTGATAATTAATTTACTCTGCATGCATACACTTTATAACAAATCGCCATTAAAACATATCAAATCAATAACGTCCCACCTGTGACTCACATATCTGATTTACCCCTTCTGAATATTTACAATTGGAAACAACGATATAATTGGACAAGAAACCGCAATTATCTTGCTGCTTAGCTCGCATCGAATTTCGTTCACCGATACTTTCAAATTCCCAGCAACATCGCGTGTGTTTCCCTCATCTGTTGGGTTTATTTACTTGCGGGCCCCCTTAATATATTCCGTGTGCGTGTGCCGAGCGCTCGTATTGAGTTAGCGAGTAACTGTCGCTCTGACGATATTTCATAGCGCCTCGAGTTTAGACTACCAAACAAACGCTTTTTTCGTCGTTCCGTGGTAGGAACGACCCTCGTTGCAAACGGGAGAACTTTATGTATGTACCTATTTGTTTTATGTGATTTCATCATTTTGTCCCACCAACTACATACGAGTTTAGTTAAATATACAAGAAATATTATATCAACATCAAGTAGATTGCGTGTTCTAGGATGGATCGCGACGAAATGTCCGTTTAGAAATTTATTTGTGTCACCATTGAAGTAAGTATAACGAACCGCTGAGTTCCGAATTATAGTTGAAAGGTCTTCCCGGGGCATGCAAATTAATACTTAAAATGGTCCGGTCGCGATCCTCAAACTCTCGAATATCCCACATAAAACATTGTTGCGTGGGTGCCTGTTTTAGTTGCTATGGGGATTAAATTATTGCACTTCGTGGGGTCGTATCCTTCATTGCATGCTGTAGCATAACACAACTTTGGATTTCTGTTGTACGTTTGTAGAAATTAATTAATGCGTCATTGCAATTTATTGAAGAGTTTTCCATGGTTGTTTTTGGTTAAAAGGGCGCAATTTTTACAAATTATACATCTTCTGTAACACAATTTCTGCACCCAGCTTTAATAATTTCGTTTAAAGTTTTGATGAATGTGTACAAATTTGAAAATGGCCAAGTACATATTGCCGTGTCCACAACAACAAGTTGATCTTAGATCTACGCCTCTTGTGAAACTTTCCATATCAAGTATTAATGTTATTGTCACAGTTTTATCTTTAATGTTTTCTGATACTGTTACCAGATGACAACTTAACAACAAGTTAACACACAATATAATTATAATTTCTTATGAACGTGATCTCGCACTGCTTACTAGAGCTGTTCCTAACTGCTGGTGGTTCCATTAGTCTCAGTGGTATTGTAGGGATTAATTTATTCAACTTGATGAGGTTCTATCTTATATTGTGTATTATCGTTCGACCCAACCCAAATTAATAAATATTCAGGTAGAGTAATATCAAATATGCGAAGAATGTGTAAGTAACTAAATTAGTATCTTTAAAAAAATATTCTCATAATACTTTTTAAAAAAATTTTTATTATAAAAGTTATGAAAATGTCTATAATATTCCACATGGAACTGTAAGAATGACAAAATTTAATAATAACTCGAAACAGAACTAAACGCCAATCATGACGAAAATAATAATATTTAAGTGGTCCTATCTGGAATCTGACTTACACTCATTGTGTATAGCCTTAATATTTCTAGTCCCTATTCCCATCACATTTGCTGAATTCATCAACGTTTGTCATTATAATAATTCTTAATAATTCTTCATAAAACTACCTAATTTATTTTATTTACCACCCAAAAAGATTCAGCATCGTCTGAAACATTAAGTTGTAAATCACTGTTGGTTGTAGATCATCATTTAATTAAACTAATTTCGTGGACGTTCATCGCCATTATCGACTAATAGGTGTTTCATTAATAATACGGCTCAGAAAGCACATACACGAAAAAAGTATACTGATAAGTATACTGATGATATAATTATGTTACCATATAATGATTCGTTCAATTGAACGTTTACCAAATTATCTATTATGAAAAATCATTTTCGCAAGATTATAACTTTGGCAATTAAACTAGTCATTATTTAATAGATTAGGTTATTTAATATTGAACATTTGTCGTCAATTATCCATCAGTTATATTACAAGAATTGTAATTAATAATAGACTACTTTAGCTGATACGCGTACTTAAAATTAGACCGATTAGTTTACATTACTCTTAACTAATATATTACTAACCTACCTTAGACCTTAAATTGACGAAGTCTTTTATAATGTATGCATTATAAATTTATAATTTATCTAAATTTCCTGAATTTGATTAAGTATAAGTTAGATCTTGAAATAATGTAATTTATTCCTACTAATTTGTTTATATTGCAGCCGTGGTGGAAGTTTATAATTCTTCAACAATGCTACTCAAAATGCCAATAATAACACAGCACATAAAGTATGTTAATCTAGTTGAGTGTTTAAAAGTATAAGTACGTAAGAAAGTTCTGTAGTTATTCCTACAGACCGGCCATTACCACATTATCTTTCTTTGATGTTGGTGTTGTGCGATTCTGAGAAATAATTGAACCTGAAATTAAGTAACTATCGTCGTCTTGACATATGATAACAGTCCAAAATTCAATTTTTGGCCGAAATAAAATTTAAAAAATGCAATTTTATTATAACAATACCTTCAATAACACTGACAATTTATACTAAGTGGATTTTATGTTATATTAAATTCAGGCTTGACATTTCGCTGGTCATACTACCATCTTCTTCAGAAGTTCTCTCAAGGGTGATTTTATATTTATGCTCCTATAATGGTTTCTAAAAACTGTA
This sequence comes from Geotrupes spiniger, assembly GCA_959613385.1. Taxonomy (NCBI): domain Eukaryota; kingdom Metazoa; phylum Arthropoda; class Insecta; order Coleoptera; family Geotrupidae; genus Geotrupes; species Geotrupes spiniger. The sequence continues at coordinate 23,901,827 of OY390731.1, forward strand.
GCTCATTTGGTAGAACGTCGATATGGAAGTGCAGTGGCCAAAAATGTTGTGTTTATTGTATGAATAAAATTGCATTAATACTAAATAATTATAGTCTTAAATTATTCCTATGCAACATGTTACCTTGTCCCATGCCCAATGTGTCCACCAATAAATATACTGTTATTCGTATGCATATCAGATATAAAAATACAGTTACATATAGTTACTTTTGCGTGGTTTTTGTGTTGGCACTGCAAACGTTGCAAGTTCATACATCGGTTTAAAAAGTTGCGTGCAATATGCAGCTCCCCTTTCAGCGTAACATGCAAAACTGCATCGCTGTTTAAATATGCGTATAATATAATATAATATAATATAAATATTGCGTCTTTGCGACGTGTACTCGATTCGACTGCGCATGTGCGTCTTGTAATTCATTATCGTTTATCAGTGAACTGAAAATAATGTATGGATCTTGGATTTCGTCGTTTATTCAATTACGCTTGCATTATTTGTATAGATATTCGTCGCTTGTTTAAATCGTGGTAATATGGAGGTTTAACATCCCAAGAACATTTCCCTTATGTTAATTAAATTAATATATTTTTCACCCAAGAATCCCATTTATTGTGCGGTTCGACATTTGTAAAATTAAATTAAAAATTAGCAAAATTGCATCTCCATCTATTGAAAACAACATTGATTGCGTTCGTGTGTGCTCAGACCGTCTCTTACACGCTAAGTATGCCCACTAGTCAGTACGAGAAATGCAAAACTATAAATTACTATGCAACTACATCATTATGCACCAATTTTTGATTCCTACCCAATAACCGTAAAATATTTTCCAATCGCAAATTTATTTGATTGACATTCAAAACTACAAGTTCCGCATTTTCAACATCGTTTCCAAAACTCAATTCTACTAAATCGCAAAGCATTATATCAACACCGTGGAGCATTAAATATTTACGTTAATTATCGTAAAGAGTTTATTCAATGCGTTGCGGCCATGCAATTAAATTATTTATGAAACAACCATGTTGTACATTGGTTAAATAATGCACATACTATTAGTTTGCACATAATTACTGCTTTAGTTTACGTGCGCTAAATGTACGCTAGATTAGGAATGCGTATACAGTAGACCTTTGCAGAGCTAAATGAACATCTAGATTGCATAATAAATTTCACGGCACACTTAATGCAAGTTGGACTTGATAGCTCCCACACCAACTTACACAAAAGGTGAGCAGATGATTGTTTTAATCATCCAGCGTTTTAAATAATTTTTATGGCGTATATTATGAAAGTCTTGCGAAAATATCGTGAAAGCACCGAACATGCTTTTGTTTATCATATCGGTGACGTACATCAAAATACAGCAATTGTAAATCAAAAGCAAAATAATAATTTATGATAAGTAAGTATTATATTACGGAGTCACGCGAGAAAAGTACACGAGCTTAGTTGAATATTTTTTGCAAGTTAGTTGTTTCTTGAATATAATTAACTCACGTTTACCCTACAACATTTTATCCATAGATCCATAAAACTCATGGCGATGGGCTAGAGGGATTAAAGTCACGATACACGTCAATGAGATAAGATTTAAGGATACGTAAAGAAAATGAAATATATCAGCAATAACCTAAGATGTTCGGCTGCTGTATTTTTTAAATCTTAAAAAGTTTGCTGTTTCTTTAATGAGAGAAGGATGTTCGACTTTGAATAATACAAAATATGGTAAGCAGCCTGCTTATCTGGATAGCCAATCCAGAAGGTACAACGTACAACCAAAATAGCAGGAAGAGTAAAAGAGGACATACTAAATATTTTTCGAATGACGAATAATTGATGACAAAAGTGGTCCGATATTTATTTGGGCTACACTGATAATTGTTTGTGCTTGCCAAGTACATGTCTCTTGAGCAGATAAGAAAGCAAATTAATGTTTCAGGCAATTTCAAAATTATTTTGGAAATATATTAATGCTACTGACATTTATAGGAAGAAAATAGTTTTACGCTCTAATCATTAAATATTCAACGGCAGATTCTTTTGCGATACGATATATACCGAGAATACCTTCGCGTATTGGTCTTTCATGAAGCTACCTGGTACGTAGCGCTATATTGATCAAGGGCGGTGTTATGTTATGTTCTTCGGTAACTGCATTTAATATTGTTGATATTAAAGTGTATGGATCTACCACTACCTTTCAAATAAAATAGACCACCCCAAACCACCGTAGAATGACGAAACTTGGTGAAAATATCTAGTGCACGTAGGAAAACAAATTTAAACATTTAATGATAAAAAACTTAATAATGAGTTACATCAGCCCGGAATGAATACCAGGCGAGATCTCTCTTCCATAGCGTATTGCCCCCATACCATAACCCCAGGAGTTAAAGCCGTATGGCGCTGTTGAACAAATTGTAAATTTTACCCCTGCTCCTAAGTCGCCTAATCCTCGAACATCCATCGGAGTGCCATAAGCAAAATCTTGATTCGTCGCTGAAGAAGATCTGATTCCATTCAGGACCCTAATATTGTCTCTTCTGGCACCAGTGAAGTCTGATGGCTTTATGTTATCTTGTTAGAGGAAGACGAAAATAAGGACGATAAGAACGTAGTCTAAACGTGCGTCTTCGGCGATAGATCGTGCTCATGGATACCATATGGCCAATTGCTCTTATCAAATTTATTCCAACTGCCCGATCGTATCGCTCTTGCGTCATTCTTCGTCGTTCAGTACCTCTACGACGAACTTCTAGGTGTTCTTCCTGCCAGCCTCTACAATTCTGTGCTATAGTGGTGTGTGACCGATTGACACGTCTGGCTATCTCACGGAAGTTTAAACCAGCCTGATGGATCTCGACAATTCGTCCTCGTCCTCGTTCAAAAAGCGTAATTTGGTGAAAATTTGCACGTCTTCGAACTCGTGGCATCCTAACAGCTACAACAAGCAAGAAAAACTCCTAACAAATGCGGCAAATCAACGAAACTATAGTCAAACTAAAGGCACAGGCAAGTGTAGCTAAAGAGATAATTTCTCCCAGAAGTGACAGATTGGCTTCAAATCATTTGTTTTTCAACGTGCACTAGATATTTTCACTAAGTTTCATCATTCTACGTTCAGTGGTTCGGGGGTCCAAATCCAAATCCAAATGTTTTTATTAAAAATTTCGCACAAACATGATATTTACAACAAATACTACACACAAAACACATTTAAAATAACTTACACCTACGAAACAACGCTTATTAAGTATTTAACATTTAGGAACTAACAATTAAAAACATGTAAGGTGCTTCCCTTGACGTTGTCAAAAGTTTTGTTTTCAGTACGTCCGTTGCGTCTATTATAGTCAAGTCGACGGGAAACTTTCAAAAACCCGCCCTGTACGTCCTGTTTTTTGGTATGGTTGCGTGGTTGTTCGTTAATTAGTCCTGTCTTCGTTATATAGGTCTAACGTTTCGTACGGCAGTTTGTGCGTGTGACTTGTTAGATGTCTTTGTTGTGTAATTGTCTGTATTAGTAAGTTGTGGTGAACGGCGGTCCGCCGGTAAAAGTGGTCCGCCAACATCGTCATGTACGATACGATCATGTCCACGTCCGCTTGGTCGTGTAAGTCACGTATACGTATGTATCGGTCAGCGCCCAGGGCGAACCTGAGACACTTGTTCTGTGTCACCTGTAATTTTTTCAGGTTCGTTGCCGAAGCTCCGAAAAATACAGGTGACGCGTATGTCATCGTCGGTCTTATAATTGTTTTGTAAAGTAACAGTTTGTTTTCAGTTGTTAGTCTGCTGCCCTTGAAGACCAGCGCGTAGATGGTCTTTAGGGCGGCGCGTCCGAGTCGGTTCGCTTCTTTTATATGTGCACCAAATGTCGTTTTAGTGTCTAGTGTTACTCCTAAGTATTTCACTGTCGTTTTGATCGGTATTGCAATACCGTTAATCTTTGTCGGATTCGGTATTGCATACCACCTGTATCGTCGCGTGAATGTGATCGTCTCACATTTAGTCGGATTTGCAGTCAGTTTCCAGTCGGAATAATATCGTTCGAGTCCCCTCATGTGATTGTCAATGTTCGCATGTGCTCTGGGGTGGTCTATTTTATTTGAAAGGCAGTGTAATTGGTGATCGCGATAGTATGTTAGCTTTTAGTCAGCTTCAAATGCAGGCTTTAACATATTTACACCTTCTGATGGCAATACAAAATTATGTATCAATATTTATATCACCCGTGATATAACTAAAAGCTTCTTTCTGTATGCATGTTATTTTCACACATAAATCACCCCAATAAAGACTATATATACAAGTTTTCTAGTGGGGCTGCCAAAAATTGTTTACTACCAAAGTTTCATTAGTTGTGACGCAAGGAAGCAATAAGGTTTTTACAAGAAAAATAAAATAAAGTACATTATTTGAAGCTTAACGGGGTTGTGCAAAATTATTTATTGTCATGTTTACGTTCGTGATGGTATCGTGACGTTACTTTTCCATTCGTTGTTAAACTACCACTATAGCTCCACGGCTACAAATACAGACGTTTGTGATTAATTTATAACTTTTGGTTCACAATAATTTATTAGCATGTGGATTCCCGCGGCACACATTAAGTTGCGGAAGTGTTATTAACAATTTGTTATGTTACGACATGCATTTCATTCTATTCCTTTCAGTTTCAGAAATAATGTTAAGAAAAATTTTGATTTACAATATTTCACAGCTATTAAATAATATTTGATATTATGTGTTAAATTGCATAGATACATTATTTGAAATAGTTTCCCCCAACGTTGCTGTTTAATGTACTCGTTCGGTCTCCAACCCAACACGTAACGAATATCCACAATTGATGTACACTTGGACTCTCTATTTAAACATGGTGGCAAAACAATCCTTCGAGGATCTAATGAAGTGGCGGGCAGAGGTGCCCTAAAGGGAGCTGGTGTCTTCGCAGTATTATGTACTGTATGTTCATGTATTAATGTGTTCATGATAGTTTACTTTACTTGCCTTCATTTGCCTTAATCGCACGACAACCGTGAACGTAACTACATCCCATTCCACTTACATATATAAAAATACCAGGGTTTTGAATCATTTGCATTTTAAACTTTAAAGCATAAGCAATTTTATCAATTTTCATTTTTCCTATTTATCTAATTTTAACAACTATTCAATTTGTCTAACATGTTTATAAATTTTTAAAAGCTTGTTAATAATGTTACTTATTACGACATGTTTGTTGTATTTCATAATTAGTTTGCTTTCTGAAATTTAGAGAAAAATCGCCTTTTTTAGAATAATCCTCCATTTGAAATGTTAGTGCCTTTTTGACAATTTATAAATTTGTTGGAATATTTTGATAACTTGGAAAATTTTAATTTATATTCTGAACAATCCCCCCCCGAATTGTTATTTTCTTTCGGAGCCTTTTGAAAATGAAAGAAAATAAAGGCGAACATTTTTGGCATTTTATTTTATATACAATGCATATTACAGTGAGTTTTCAAGTTTGGATTGATGAAAATATTTCCTTTTTCTCAAATAGTCGATTAAAATGTTGAATGCCTCTTTGGCATTAATGGTAGGTTTAAGACTTTTTAGAAATTATATTTTTCCTTGACGAGTTTTATACTCTCGCCTCAATCCCACCCTGCAGGTAAGCATATTGTAATTATGTAAAATTCCATTAGCGGTTACGCGTTTTCAACAATTTTCTTATAACTTATTAGTTGCACACAGTTTTCATGATATTTTAAAACCATAAGTTATATAATCGTTATTGTCAAGATTGTCGTGATTACTAATTCCTTGCCGTCACGATATTCACAATCTAGTAACTAAACTAATTCCTCCATTATCGATTTTTACTATTTTAGCCATTTTTAGCCATATATCTAGAAATAATTGTGTCCGTGTGGTGGTGACACCGATCGATAATCGAAAAAAGCTCCAGCCTAGTACATATAACGTGGGTTCCAGCTGCTAATAATATAATACGTAAAACTAATAATATTCGAACGGAGACACATTATTATTTATCAAAATTTGTAAGTGTCAATATTTTGATTAAGGATGGAAAATTGCAAACCGACAATCCTAGTTACACGATAACAGATTTTCTGTGTTTAATTTTCAAGAAATGAATATAAATATTAAGATTTTCTATGTAAAGTAAAATATCAGTTGATAATAATTGACAAATTTTCAAGTTAATACTTGGCGATACAGATGCGACATAATAAATTCTGATAAATTTATTTAGATTTCTGGTACTAGGCCACTAAACCTGCTTTCTTGTCCTAGGATAATACAGTAGCACTTACATGACAGTAAGTAGCCCCGCAAGTTTGTTATTCATTAGTAAGTGGGGGGGGGGTAATAACGGAGCTTTTGCCTAGGTTTGAAAAAAAATTAATATTCTTCCTTATACCACCATTAACGTTAATCCGACAATAAATAATTTTATGCAACTCCTAAAGTATCAAGCTCCGTATTTATGCTCACTTGGTCGTTATTGTGATACTTTTTTGTTTTTTTGTTAAAATGGATACTGCGTTTTATAAAGCCTTCCATCGTGTTAAGTTCATAGTTAAGCATATGATTAATTAATCACGCCTGCATCTGTAGTTAACTAAGTAGTAAGTAAATATGAAATACAACAGATTGATTGAAATATAAGTGACATTTATAAAGAAAACTGCTCCCTAATACAAAAATAATTGTAGATGTCGATGGATGTCAATGAAAGTTCACTTTCATCTGATGAAAAAATTACGATTCAAAACACATTTTATAACTAAAATTTTGCCGTGCACTGCCATCTCTGTCTAACATATAATTTGGAGAGGTCCAGACAATCGTTACGGCAACTGAAATTAGGCGTTCTAAAGCGATTCTTTCGGGAACAAGACGTATTGCGGGGTAACTCGCTTTTCTCATCGTGATACCTAATACTCGCTTCTGCGCGAGAATCGTTGGTTGCTAGGCAAGAGAAATAAAATTCTATCTATCGGGATCCCTACACAGAATAGGTTAGCTGTAAAGTAGAACGAATGTAGGTACTAATGATTTTACGTTGCCAACTGTCAGCGGAATTAAATAAAAAATAACAACACGTAGTTAAGTACGTTGTTAGGTAACAATACTCTGAAAATGTTTATACAACGCAAGTACTATTTGATCTCATGTTCAATTCGTCACGTTGTCAGTCAACAATGCTGTTAACTGAGGCTTTATACAACCGGCCGTTAATGTTTTTGCTCAGCCATGGTGAGAAAAAACGTTAAAGGTGTTTTCAGTTGGCTATTGAAAAAAACTGACTTATCATCAATATTCCTTATCTATCTATATCTCTTTAAAAAACAAAGGATTGTGTGGTTCACAACCCGAGAATCAAAAAGTACAGTTTACAGTCGCGGGTACCTGCGTACCAACATACCCCTCAAGTATTATCTTATAATAGAATATCCCATTGTTGCACAATTGTTAATAACTTTTTCATAGCTACACATTTTCTCACGCCTTCCCTTCGTTTTAATTATATATGCGTTATTTTTACTGCAGAAAAAGGACTTGATGTACAAAATTGTGATAAAGTAGTAACAACAATCTCATATGACTGTTGTTTGTATATTCCATTCCTGGGTGCATTCACGTGTATGTTATTAGGACTAGCAAATATTAATATTGATGGAAATGTCGCAGTAGGTTACATTCATTGACAAATAAAATTGCTACTGCAAAGAGCCTACAAGCAGTCTTGTAGGAACAGAAATGGCAGCCAGCTGTTAATATTAATAAATACTACAAAACTATTTTCCAATTTGTCCATGTCTTATAAAACACTAGTATCAGATAGCATATATAAACCACTGGAGTCTTAAGATTTCCACAATTCAGTTCAAATCAGTATAATTACGATTTGTAATTTATAGGTTGTAGAAAACAAGATTGTCAACAAATGTAAATGTAACATACAAAAATAAAGGTAGATGCAAAACAAAATTAACGGAATAAATTCATTCTCGGAAACTCGTTTCAGAAAATATGCTTCAACGTTAACGTAATTACATATCATCTATAAAGCATAAACATGCAACCCTAACGACGGTTTCTGTATAAATACGTAAAGTAGAATTTGCGTGCAACTGCAACGTAGGTGGAGAATGAAGAGTTTTGAATGTGGTGCGAAGGGTTGCCATGTGATCTGTGTACGATTACCAATTACGTTTATTATAATTACTTGGTGCGTGTCAGTTCCAGATTTTAACCAATTTTCCTAGCTGTAAATAATTCAATTTTGATTAGCGTGATGCACGGTCCACTGTTAGTTATTTCGCTTTGTCATTGTCACTTACTAAAGGATGAATGCTTTTAACTGAAAAGCTGTTAAGCTTCGTTTAATAGCACTAGTTTCAATAATACTGTTAATAGTTATTTTACCAGAATAGTTGTATGGAATAACCCGGTACACATCGTACGAGTTTAGATTTAAATTTACTATAAAACCTCGACATTTACATATTTAAGATTTGTGGCCAGTGTTTATATGTAAATTCCAATGATTGCGGGCCCCGTAATAAATATATTGGTGTACATACATGGAATAAAAATCACGTCATATTGTAAAATGTTTAACGAACTATCATTTGTTTTCTGCGCGCGTTCTTGCATCAATTGCACTAACCGACACCTCACTAACGAACGGCCCTAATTACAGATGAGACAAATTAGATTATTATTCTCTACCATGGAGTATAATGCGACATCGCACTTTATGGGGTAATTAAGTTTGGAAGCGAATAATCCATAGTTAGCGTGAACCACCACGGGAGATACGATAACTATCATAATTTCGGAATTAAGAGGTTAGGTGAACAAACACAATGCATTCGCAAATTAATCGCATACGGCGCGCGTTTTATTTATTGAAATTAGTTTCAGACTGCCTGAGAATTCCGTCTTACAGTTTCGCTGATCCAATCGTAATTAATTAATAACCTAAAAGGAGGAATTTTGCGCATGCACGTTAACCCAAATATGTATGGCTTTTGCCATACACGTAAGACCATTTTTATGTAACACAACGTTTTTGTTAATAATTTCTCCATGTCAAGGACTTCCAACTTATCAGCGCTGACTTTTTCATAGACTGAAGATTTTGTATTGAATAATATGCTTGCATTAGCTGATGCGTCTCAGATAGAGCATACGTTGTATTTTTAGTCTTGATAATGTTTTATCATATTTTTAAAATATTTATGCTTACTTTCAAATCGAAGGGTAGACTCATAGTGACATGCATAATATAGTGGTATTTTGGTGGAAGTTTGTCTTCAGGGAGTCATTTTTTCGGAGTTCAATATAGCCATGTAAACAATTTTGTAATGAAGCAACTTGATCTATCGTTATAGATTGTACCAAATATTTGTCTCAATATAATAATCATTTGCCATACATTGTCTGAATATCATCAAGAGCAAATGGTAGTGTTTATAATGATTTAATGCTTTCACTTGCTGTATCACATAATTACTTACTAGCTTTTGTAATGACTAGGTTCTCCTAGTCTGCAATCTCCTATTTAAATATTTGTATGTAAAACGTTGAAATAACTTTCAAATAAATCATGTGGTTATACATGGCGGTAGTCCAGGTTCACATGTGTAGTAATACATTAGTTTATTTAAACAAGTACTTTTCTTGACAACACGTTAAGTAATTTTATTATCTTTCTTTGCAAAAATTACGTAATTCCTGTAGGTTATTTTCGTTCTAAGGCATTTTGGACATCGCCATGATCGAATTCCCCTTTATTGATGTAACAAAATCTGCAAAAATATGGCGACGAACTAAAATTTTCCTTAAAGCCACCAATTTGGTGACTAGCAAGATTGTCACGGAGAACACTAAAAATAGTGCCACGAAATATCTGTGAAACAGTGTCCGATAAACGTAAATCCTGAAGAAGTAAATCAAGCACAATATGATAAGCAAAATATTTTACACGATTCTCTGAACACAGTAAAATTAATTGAAGTTGATTAACTTTAGATCTAAAATGATTAGGAAGATTTCCCAATACCATGTATACACCTACCATTTTGTGTTTAACTTTGGAAGTTCGTAATACTTGGAACGAATCTTGATATAACACAACATGTAAAACGTTAATGTTATTAATTTTCATTTTTTTCTTTAGCTATTGACTTACCATCAATATTGTCAAATATATAATTGTATAAGTGTGTTACTTTCATTTTTAGCGTACTATTTAATTAAACTATTATTTAAGAACGTTCGCAGAGTTTTGAGAACAGGCACATAAAAGTAACGACAACATTTATTATTATTTTTTCTTCCTAGCGACACCGATATCTTGTTCAATATAATTAAAGTGTTGTTGATAAGCTGTTTTCTGTACAATTTGACCGCAAAAATCCGGTAGAAGTATTATGAGCTATGTCTGGAAATTTACAATTTTATTAACACAGTCATCATCTGTCAATCGGGTACAAAATATTTTACTTGAAGCAGTGGCGGCTCGTGGGTTTGCTACTTGAGGAGGCAAACTCAAATGTGTGTAATGTACAACGTCGTGCATGTAAGTATTAAATGATTTTTATTTGTATTGATCGAAATATCAAAAATGTTTAAGATAACATAAACTAGATAATTTAGTGCTTACCGAAAATATTCCCATAAAATTACGAGGCGGATATTATGCATTCATATTCCTATGTAGGTATATTGTCACCTTTACACAAAATTAATGACATCAAATTGTGAGTAGGTACAGCAACTAAAACATGTCGATATGTAAATAATATTAAACTAACGATAATTCACTCACCGGGAGCAACCTGCCCCTTGCAAAATTTTCTATTTCACAATAAAATAAAACTATGTGCTCCAATTTAAAACATGAGATTCCTTCGTTTGAACTCCCCACCAAGTTGTTCATGAAACAAAATAACTAACAAAAAGTAAAGTAAACTATTAACAGAAAATAAACAAAAATGCTAATAAAAATTTAAACACAATTGTATTAAAAACTATATAATGCGTCACACAACTGAACGAGAAACAGTGGGAGAGTGGGAGTATTCATGTGCCGTGACGCAGCGTCTGGCGGCATGCCTCCAGTCGATGTGTTTTTATCGAGAAAAGTCTTTAGTTAATAGGGACTGCGCTAGGTTTTGTATCGGTTCAGCGCGTCAAATGCAGCAGTTTGTGAGGCTGGATTTAGTTTGCCTCCGGCCGGTAAAATTTCACAATATTTTCGCGCTATAAGATCTTGGGGTGTTTGAAAATTGTAATTTCTACAACTACAACTATTTACTAAAATACGCGTTTTTAATACGAAAAACAACACTCATGTATAGAAAAAAATAAATTACAAAAAATGTCATTATACAAAATGATTAAGGGAGGCATTGCCTCCTTGCCTCCTCTGACAAGCCACTACTGACTTGAAAGGTTCAATAATTTGAGACACATATAACTTAACTTAACTTAACTTAACTAAACATTATCACTTCTGGAAGGTAAGAAAGACAATTGCTGTATTTTATAACTATTAGCAGTAGTACTAGAATTTTGAAATTTATTTATTCTACTATGATATCTGAAGACATGACTTTTAAAAACAAAGACTGTATGAAATAGTGTTAATATTTTATCTTGTGGCAGTGAACATTTACAGCATCCTGTTTTATTAATATGAGCAAACATGTTGCAAACATTGCCGCGGAAAGTTGCATTCACATATGCTGCACAAAAAGTATTCATTTTGAATAAAAGTAAAATGAAAATTACATGTGCATTTTAAATTATCAAGTTTTATAAATTCCATTAGGCGTCCGGGATCCAAACAACAAAACATGCCATTAAATACATGTTTATGTATACGTACATGTTGATTATAAAAATAAATCTTCCGAAACGGCATGGGACAAATACTACATTTGTGCATATTTATAATTTTCTATTACATAAGGATTAATTTATTGCAACGTGTAAATAATCTCCTGTATAATATTTGATGTAATGTTAGTTACAATGCGTTATTTGTTAAGCAATAACAAGTTACAATTATAACTGTTTTATTTTCAAATGAGGCTTGGTTTTCGCGCAGTGCAACGAGCAAATTTCCACGAATTTCTTGATCCTATTAATAAACAAAATTACAAAATTACGACATGTATGCGAAAATGGAACGACGATGGAAACTATGAAATTGCGGGAGCAACTGACTAGATATATGTGGTCTGAATAACGTAGCCAGCCGAATTAAAATAATTGCAAATCGCGAGCCCCAATGTACATAATACCTATATAAATGAATATTATTATTAAAATTATGATACACATACAACTTCCCAACTCTCATTGGTCAAAATAGATCACTAGATTTAATGATTACTTAGCCACATTGCTTAACAAACAATTTACAGTAATTACCTAAATTATTTTTCGCACTGTATGTTTAGGTTCTATTTAAAATATTACATCCCACATAATGTATTATATAGAATGCAATGTAATTCTTACTGCATTTTACATTAACTTACCATTTTATCATTATATTTACAACCTAACTAAATATATCGCAATAACCCTAGTTATATATACTTTATTATATTTGGTACATTTCACCAAGTTTGCTTCATTTTCAGTAGTTTTTCGTAATTATGACATTGAAACTTTTCCTTCAGTCATCTACTTTTAACTTTATGGCATTATTTCGTTTTCAGAACATTATGTAACACGTTGTTCTAGTGGTTTTAAAAATATTCTAGTTACCTCAATCGAAATTAGTAAAGTAAATTGGTGAGTTATAAATGCAAATTTATATGAATTCTTAATTTGTTGTAATCATTCATTAAAATAAACTACCCGAAAAAGAATAAAGAATTTGTACTACAATTTAAAAGTTTCAAGTAATATTTATTCAGAAAAGCCGCTATATACCGAGAAATGTTCAGATATTAAATATACAACTTTTTTACAAACAGCTATACTAAACATTTTCATGACAAAATTAAGTCTAATATCGTGTATAATGGTATCTGTACATCTTCGGGGCATGCCCATAATACAATTATTAATGTGTTCTTGTGACACTCTTCTCCAACACATTGGTAAAATTTCCGGCAAGTGCGTTGCACGTTAACTGGGGGGGGGGCATTATGCTCGTTGAGTTGTTCTTGCAGCCTACCCCAGATTGGATTTAAATCGGGAGACCGTGGTGGTAAAGGTAGATGGTTAATACGGAGGTCATTTATTGAATGCATTACAATATGTGCACGATGAGGTCGTGCATTATCATCAATAAAAGCCATTTTTTCATCAACAGCCTCACGAAAGTGGACCACGAATTGCTGAACAACGTTATCTCTGTAGATTTGTCCATTGACATTGTTTTCAAAGAGGTGGAGGTTTGCGATTTCCATACCATACCGCACTCCTTGTCTCGGATTTGTTTTCCTCTCAGATCCACTACCAGGTCTTCTCCTGGATTCTTGTTAAAGCCATACAAATAACACTTGAAGACATGTTAAAAATGGCGGCAATGACAAGGTGAAATGACTTTCTAAATGAATTAAATCTGTCAAGAAATGCGCTTTTATTATTTTTTATTCTCAATCAATTTAAAGATAATATACAATTTAAAAATTTTTATCACTCAGAAGAGGCATTTACGAAAAATTTGTGAACAAACGACTCTGGACCTTTTAATTTATCTATAGTTTGAGAAAATACATTAAGTTGAATCAAATTAATTAGATCTATTAAGGAAAGTATAGCACACATATATAAAACACACAGTTTAGATTCAAGATGTGTTTATTTTTGTTCATTTCGCTAGTTTTCAAATGTTTTTTTTTATTACCCTTTATCAACCCAACATTCAATTTTAAGTTGAAAAGGGCAAACACATTAGGTCTATATGAGTGGAAACAATAATCTCAATGGGAATATGAAATATGAACAATATATACGAATATAATATAAAAAAGTTACAACGTGTTGCATTGGCGGACGCAACATAAGAAATCCCTTATCAATTTCGAGGCTTTAGCGCAAATTAGGCATTTTTGCTAGGCTCAGTTTGCAAATACTTTAAAACATGTGTCGGCTAAATTTTGAAATTGTAATCAAATATTCAATTAGGCCTTGGTCACAGGCTGTCAAAGTTAACATGTGTCTGATAAACGTAGCTGATAACGACCGAATTAAATATAGTTATTTTCATAACAAGTGTCGAAAGTAAGTTATATCGTGCGAGTGAGAATGTTGATGCACGAGCGTCAGGGAGTGCAGAAACCTCACGGGCAGACGATATAACACTTTCGAGCGAGTTATGAACACTATTTTACACGACCTCAAATGTATTTTTTAAAAAACATGAGAAAGTGACTTTAGAATGCTCAAGTCCGTTAGTCGGTAAAACAGAAACTTCATTTTAATATATTAAGGTCATTTCGCACAGCAGCTGACTAATATTCGACGGAACTTCAACCAACAAGCACTAATGGCAAACGAAACTGTGTAAAGGCCCGGTGTACCACGGTAAATATTTAGTAGAGTCAATCTTTTTACAGTGTCATTTGTGCAAAATGTGCAGATGGTGTGCGTTGAGCTTTAGTTGGTCGTAAAACTGTCAATACCACATGGCGTGTGATATTATATCACACTAGTGTGATATTTTTGACAAGTACGACCAACTATAGCTCAACGCACACCATCAACATTCTCACTCGCACGATATAACTTACTTTCGACACTTGTTATGAAAATAACTATTGTACATCAGATACAAAAATAATAGAAATTTATTCAGGTGTCTAACATTGAATTTGTTCTTTTTTTAATTATTAAAAATATTAATTCCATACATAGCAGGGGGACCGGAAAGTAATGTCATTTCGGCGCATGTCGATATTCGATTTCCATCTATCGGCTCATTTGTACTACAATACCGTGGCAAACTTATTTTAAGGTTAGAGTGACTTGTTTACTCGTAATTATTTAATTCTTAAATTTTTCTTTGCAATTTGTGGTGAAATGGCCAGCCGAATACCAGATGAGGTACATATCCGGCATTGTATGCTTTTTGAGTTTCGCAACGGTAGTAATGCAACAGTTGCTACCAAAAACATTTGCGATATTTATCTAAATGCATTAGAAGTTCAAATCCGGTAATTTTGATCTTTCGCACACATATCGATCAGGAAGACCAATAACTTTAGACCATGACGTGTTAAGGGCGGAAGTGGAAGCAAATCCATGTCAGACGATCGAGGAACTGTTAAATACACTTAACCAACCTCGATCGACTATCCAAGAATATTTGCATCAGACTGGTAAAGTAAGCGGAGCAGGTGTTTGGGTTCCGCATAATTTGCATAAACCAGGTTTACACCCCAGAAAGGCGCTTTTGTGATTGGTGGAGTTTTTGCGTTGTTCATTTTAAAGTGCTGAAACCTTGATAAACCGTTGATGCGGACCTATACTGTCAACAATTGGATCAAGTAAATCAATCTTTAATTAAAAACTACCCAGCGATTGTCAACAGAAAATGCGTTATTCTGCAACACGATAATGCAAGACTGTACTACGCAAAACGAACTCTGGAGAAAATTAATTAATTGGGGTGGGAGGTACTGCCCCACCCACCATATTCACCCGATATTGCGCCATCGGTTTTCCACTTATTCCGGTCGCTACAACATTTTCTATATGGTAAAAAATATTTTGGATGATGTCAGAAATGCGCTCTCAGATATTTTTCGTAAAAATCAATTGAATTTTATCGATCCGACATGGAAAATTTAAACTCTAGGTGGCGAAAGGTTGTTGATAATGAGGGTAATAACATCATTGATTGAAAATAAAAACTTTTTAAAATTTTATATTTTTGAATGTAATGTTAAAAACAGGACATTACTTTCCGGTGGCCCTTATTATTAAAAATCACGTAGGTGCGTACATAATTGATAAAAATAGACATTTATATTGTATTTATTAGTAGTACATATAAAATAAAATCGGTGGAGCCACCTCAATCATTTTAAATTATATGTCATTTATTACACTGTATATCTGAATTGGCAATATCTCGTGTGAAACATATTTTAGACGATCATTATAGTACCTTGAGAAAAGGAGGCATCGCTCCATACTTTTACACTGACTTGCCCCTTAACGCTGGCTCTGCTCCACTTCATCGATTATGGCTATGTTCCGTAAAATTTTCATCTTTTAAATCTTCACAGGACCAAACTAATTAAACTATCAACGTAGTGTTTCGTAATGCGTCATCTCACATATTTTTATTATTTATGTCTAAATTTTACGACTTCCATTATCTAAATGATTGTCCCGAATTTAAAAGCAATTAATGTGTAATGATTCAATCTCTCCATTATGTTGGTGTTAAATTTTGTCTACGTAAATGTGAAACAAACCTGCCGTTGTTTCGTTATTAAAATTAATTACAATTTATTTCTGAGAATAAATTATGATACATTATAATTAGAGAGAACACTTTGTACGAAAATAATGGTTATTTGTTAGCCCTTATCGTACCTACTTTATGAGATTAAGTCAAGCAGTAACACCAAAAAGCTTAAATATTGATCGCTGGCTATGCAATACAATCTATTTTAAATTTCTAAACAAGCTCTCCAACAACGATTTTCTTACATGTAAACCATCAAGAATAACGGCAACACAAACGCTCTCTGGGTCATAAACTCGAAAAGAACTTCCACACGTCAAACTTGATAATTAAGATAACCATTCTGCAGGTCCTCGAAGACCACTTCGGAAAAATTATGATCTCGTGCCGCCTATTTAACACGTTCATGCTCCGCCATGACTACCAAACTTGCATCGTAAACGCCAACCGTGAATTATACATAAATATATCTGCGATTTACAGGCCGAGAGGTTACATTAAGAATTTACGACCTTCCCAAGAATGTACGAATTTGTCTGCGAAGGAATACGAAGTCTAACTTCGCATGCAGATCGAAGATTGGTAGACATTTTTCCCACTGAAGCCTTAGTAAATAAATTGGATTTTAAATCGATGCGAAAATGCCATTTCAACTGGAGAAAATATGCATACACGTGTGCTTTTGTGGGGATTGTTGTCTAAAACTTTAACGCATGTTGGGTACAAGACGTTTCCCGGTACAATAAAATTTAATGAAATCAAACAAAACTGAAATTTAAATGTTCAGATATTACAACAAACTAAACTAACGTCTTTACGTCTTTCGTCTAATAATTACGCGAACAATTTCAAATCGGGCTTTCCTTACTATTTACGAGCAGCAAATTTCATTGACAATTTGATCTCCGGCCTGCGGCATTAATTTGGCTAATTAGACGATGAAGGGAAGGCTGTTGAACTGTGCAGCTGTAACTGGCACATCTGAGCCATTAGCATTAAGTTCCATAATTTTGCGATTATTTTCATTTAATGCAACTCGATGGATAAATAAATCAGTTGTGATAGATTTTATGATGCTGACAATTGTCCTTTTGTTAAATTGTAACTTAATACATGTATGTGCCGAGGCATGATTCAAGTACCTCGTTAGGTCAATTTAGTGGATATGTGTGAAGTGCATGGAATTTTTTAAATGTCAAGGAGCATCAATAATTTATCTGCGCCATGAATTACTATATTGTTTCGGTTCGATCTCTGTTTACAAGCTTTCAGTAGTTCTCGTCTCATCATTCTAACTAGTGTGGAATTGTTGGAACGTATGGAATTACTTTATTTTAGCTTTGTGCCTTATGATGCAAAATTACCTGCTCTTACTTTTCTGCCCTTATTGGTTGATTTGCGTGGTTAATTAATTGCTTTTATTGATCTATGATATTAACCAAAATAAGAATACCGCCACCGCAACTTAACGTTGAAGTAAATTTTTACTAAACGATACCTCTGTGTTAGGTAATTGCCTTAAATATATGGTTGGTTTGGTCATTGCTCCACCGATTGGGATTGAGTTCGTTTGCGTTTGTGTTACATTTTTACTCGTTTATTTCTTTTTTGATATTTTAATGAGCTAAGCGGTTTTTCCATTTTCGAAGCCCTGGTTTGGTAGTTTTCATTTATTTTCATGCATGTAATTTTACATTAAATGATCTCCCGCTATGACGTTTCACCCTTGAAAAACTTTCGGCGGTCAACAAACGTTTATTAGAATTATCGAAACTCATCCATGAGATCACTGTAGGACCATGCTGAACCACATAGTAAAGCAATGCGCATTTTGATGTAAGGAAACTTTTTTGATAGGTAGAACAAAAGGCATGGACATATGGGACATATTTATTTAGATAGTAGTCCTATAAAAAAATAATTGTTGTAAAGTATGTCGAGCAGCAAGCGGTTTTTTTTCAATTTATCTTTTTGAGTGGCACATAATGAAAGTTAAAAGGATTTGGAAAATTTCAATTTTAGGCAAAAAATGCTGCTGGATCGAACAATGCACGATGAGAGACCATCGACCAGATTTACTGCTCACCTAATTAATACCGTCTACATTTCAATGCCGTTAAACTAATTAATGCCTAAATTACTTGTTACCTCCTAATGAACCCGTCTCGGAAGTTTGCGTGAACAAAAACTTTCCTGCGACGTATAAAACAAATATTTTCCCATCTCGATAATGGGAAAATTCGTCGTGCTTGAAAATTCTAAATGCAGTAAATTATGAATCCCGACGTAGTTTTTAGTGCACCCCAAAAGTTTGCCGGTCCGGGTTATACTTACAATATTCCCCGGTATGAATATTCAGGAGACTGCATATATGTTTGCTAAAGGGTTCCATGATTGGATTAGTCATTAGACGAACACCAGATGGCTTCGACAATGTTCGCCGTCGCCGGATTGTTCGGCTACAAGTCTCGGTTTTTCTCTCTCACGCCGGCGAAAACGTCGTAAGCTCGAACGTGTTTTTCGGGCGTCCACCGATTCCGCGTTAGTTTGAAACGTACTGCGGTTAGGTAGCCCCGGTTTGATTGCATATTTAAAAATTAGCATTTTCAAATTAAAACGCACTGAAATTTTAGCCAGTAAAAACTTATTAAGGATGTGTTGCCGCTGTTGAATTACATACCGGAGCTTAGAGTAAATAAGGCGATTAATTTACGTTCTGGTTTGCAGCCCGCTTATATTACGTTCATTAATTTGCAACTCACATTTTCTAGTTTCGATACTTTTTTGCCGCATGTTTGAAATGTTGATTAAAAATTTCCCGTGCCCTGTTATTTTACAATTGTGCAAACATTCACAAAGAAGTAAATGTATTCAAATCAACAATAGAATCCTGGAGAAGCCGAGCTTAAATTCTTCATAATCGCACTTATTACATATATATGTTTCATAATATATTTCTCTTTCTTCATTGCCAAACAAGCGTCTATAAAAATTGTCTTTGCTCTGTTTGCGCATATTTAAAGATATATTAATACGCTAGCAAGGTATTTTCTGATTTCTATCGTAAAAACGCGTTTTATTATTTTAGATCAAATAAAATGGAAAAATTTAACACCTGACTATGTCTAGCAAATTGTTCCCATGCTTTTTCTGCCCATTCAAATGATAAATTTATTTTACGACACGCCAAGGAAACGAACCCCTCTAAATCGTCCCGACGGGTGGCCGAAATCGTTCCAGGAGTAAATTATACCAAACCATTAGCATTTTTAATAAAATACATACACGGCTCGAAACGCGGGTATCATTTCCAAAATTAAGATGCTGACCGCAGATAAGGGCCGAGAAAAATGAATGACGATCGCCGTGGCACGGCTACCGAACAAAAACATTGGTAAAGTTACTGACCATATCACTTTGATCGCGCAATACGTCAAAACGTCCGTTAGGCGTCATTAATTGCACCGGCAATGAAAAACCAACCGACCCTCCCTCGACGCCAAGCTAATAGATTTGCGAGGTCGTCCGTGTGCGGGTATTCACGTGACCAATTATATTAGATCCTTTTTATCGTTCCTTTTGTAAATTGTCTTTCGCAAATTTAATTCAGTGGTGTAACGTATTGCTGTGGTCAACAATTACACGTAATCCCGTGCTACAATGGTATTCTTTTTTCTTAATTAATTTCTCGCAGGAGCAGACTAAACATATTCTATTCGATATTCTATGAAGTAACAATAGTAGATGTATGCCACACATGTGTTAATATAGACTCTTTTTTATTAATAAAACTGAAGATGTTAAATTACTTATTGCTCACATATTTCATTAAATATTATTTCATTATTTACTAAGACAGAATTAGTAAAAAAATAAAATATCAACATAAACAAAGACATATTAATACAAGAGATACGTATAGATGCCACAAACATTTAAAACTCAAAACCAGCTATGCAAAATTCAATGCAGCATGAGAGAGGCAGATCGTCGGGAACACAACAATAAAGTCCGGGAAAAGGGCCTGATTAACACAAAACTTCGTACCTAAAAATGTACTACAATAAACACGTAACATAAAAGCAGAACTGTTTACAAACATTCGAAATTATACAAGAAATTACTGCCAGATAATAAAAAAACTCTAAGAAAGATCAAAAACTTTAAGTGGTAGTACAATTTACGAAGGGAACGCGATGTTTAAGCAGATGCACACCGAATATCCATTGTCTTCGAGCACCTCTCTCCGAGTAACTCTCTACGATGCAGATCTCGACAAGGAAGAAGAAAAGTATATTTAAGGGATTCATTTTTTTTTAGTTTAACCTATTCTAATTTTCAGGGGATAAATTTCATTTATTTAAATATTTCAATTTGCTAGTAAGATCTAGCGGATTAATTACATTTATTTAAAAATTTCAATTTGTTAGTAAAACCAGCAGGCAGTAATGTACACTGTAGCGGAAAAATTTCATTTATTTCAAACGTTTTTAATTGTTACATTTTTATTGTCTTAAAACAAACAACGATCTAATCAACATACAATTAGGAATTGGTATCGGATCTGACGATAAAATTAACGACGATTAAATTAATTTAATGAATTTATAAATATTTAAACGAAAATTCCATTGGAAACGCAGGGAGTATACTCGTGTGCTGGGAAAAGAAATACATTGGTCGTAAAAGAAAGTGATGCGTCGTGTCGTCTTCCTTAGCTAGCCACTTCTCAGACGTGGAACACAGCATCAACTCCAATAGTATAAGAACAATAGCTACCATACACATTTTGCCAGTAAAATAATCTTAGAAGACATCGAATGAGCCGAAGCAAATAGCAGGCGACCGCAACCAACCCCACCGTTTAACCGGAGAATATGTTTTTCTAATTTATAGATTTTATATTGTATGGTTTCGCTATTCACCCTTCCAAAATGTATCCGTTCAATTTATTTTCATATACTTTTTCAAAAAGTTTGATGCGCTACTTAATAACGCAATCAATTTTATTGATTGTATCTCCCCGGTATTTGGTTCCTTTGCCATGGCTCGTTATATACTTTCCTGAATCAGTTCTTTCACTCCCTATCCTATCATGTCCCTCGGCTTGCCGTTCTGAGTTAATCGAATTGTTTCCCTTATCTCTTCGGTATTTATTTCCTCTTCTAATCTCACTTCTTTTTGTTTCCTATTTTTCTCTTTCTCGCTGTTCTTATTTCCTATTGTGTCAACATTTAAGAGTTCCAGCTCTTCATTTTTGGTTTGAATGTCTGATGTTTTTAACTATTTTCCTTCATCTTGTCAAATTCTTTCCACCTTTCTTGTTTGCTCATTTTTACCAACTCTGTTACTTTCTTCATCTGTTCCTTATATATATTATACTTATGTAGGTACTCTTTCTATAATTTCTTTTTGATCCATATCCCTTTTTTTATTTATTTGCTTCGCGAGCCTGTCCTACTCTCTGTTTCCCGTCTTTATGGTTCCACAAATTTCTCTGGCACGTATTTATTTCATTTTTAAATTCGTCCCATTGTTCCTCAACCTACATGTTGCTATATTCACCATTCTCATCTGGTGTTCTACATATTCTTTATATTTCTCCGCCGTTTCTTTCTCTCTTAGTTTCTAAGTCCTTATTTTTTTTGTTCTATATAGAGTGTGTTTCACTTAAGAGTGTAACACCCTCATATCTTTTTTATTTTTAGTCCAATTTTAGTAATTTTTTTTTCTCAAAAGTAGAATACCTATTGCTCTATTTACTCCCAATTGTCCCAATTGTCTTCTTTAAATGCAAAGCAACCTGCGATGGCAAAATAAACGGCAAAAATCAAGAAATCACTTTAGGGATATTTTATCGAAAATTTTTACTAGTGATAATTGATCAGAATTGCCCAAAAACCCTAAATCCAAAATGTTATGAAAATTAAAAATGTTAAAATTTCCCGTAAAAGTTCGTAAATACTTATTATTAGCTGCGCCGAAGAAAGGATGCTGTGAAAATTTTGTTTGAAATAAACTCTGAACTGTCAAAGTTGTTTAAAGTTGTTGTTGTTTAGGCGCAGCCACCTGTGCAAATAATATTTACCGAATTGGAACTACTTTTGAAGAAAATTTTCACATTTTTAATTTTCATTAACTTTTGGATTTAAGGTTTTTGGGCAATTCTGAACAATTATTACTAGTAAAATTTTTCGATAAAAAATCCCTAAAGTGATTTCTTGATTTTTTCCATTTATTTTGCCATCGCAGGTTGCTTAGCATTTAAAGAAGACAATTGGTTTGTTGGGAGTAAATAGAGCAATGAGTATTCTACGTTTGGGAAAAAAATACTAAAATTGAACTAAAAATAAAAAGGATATGATGGTGTTACACCCTTAAGTGAAACACACTGTATTTATTTTTACTTGCAATATTCCTTCAATTGTGGTCGCTATATATGTCCGCGCTTCTCATGACTCGCATATCTGTCACTAATTTATCATTCATTTCTTTCCCGTTTCGTGCAAATTTATTGACACATTATTAGGTTATTCAGTCGACGGTAGTCTATCATGTATGTCATATGTTCGAGCTTCTCATATGTCATATGTCTCTCGTATCTGTCACTTAGCTTCTTGTTCCCTTTTCTGTTAATATTAGTCTTTTATGAATTTGTCATTCCTTTCTTTTCCATTTACTGTAAATTGATTGACACCTTTGTAATCGAAAAATGTGTTTGTAACTATTAGGCTATTCGTTCCATCGTCCCTATTCCCCACTCTTGCATTCACATCCCCCTTCACATATATGTTGCCTCTACTACTTTCAGTAACGAAATTTGAAATGTTCTAGTATTCTTCTTTTTTGCTGTTTCGTCTTCATTTGGTTCATACGTTGAAATCACTGGCACTTACTTTCTTTCCATTTCTAGCATAACTCAGATGATTCTGAATGTGCTCTCCATTCATGTATGCACTTCGCCTTTGTTTATACTCACGTCCACCCCCGCTGCAACTCCTCCTGTTCCTGTTGTACTCCACCATAAATCAACACTTTCAAATTCTTCAATTAATTCCTCCTCATTTCCATTTATTCCTCTTATATTTCATGTTGCCAATCTTCGTACTTCTTTCTTTTTCCATGTCTAGTATTATATTCCATACTCGTTGTCAGTTCTATTTTCTTTTGCTTCTGTTGCCTTTGCCCTGTTCTTAGTTTTTTGAATTATCTCATTTCCCTTTTTGCATTTCCGCCACTTACTCCAGTTTTCCCTTTTTTCTGTTCCATCTCCCTCAAATTCGCTCTATCATAATCTTATTGTATCCTATTTTTACGTTCTTTCCTTTCGCTCTTTCTTGTATTGCCATCCCTCTCTCATACTATTTCCCGGTTCTCTTTCCTTCTTTGTAAAGTCTTGGTCAATAAGTACTTTATCTGTTCTTAAGTCTTTCAACTTTCTCTTATTATATATTTTCTCCTAGTTTCATTCGTTCTTTTACCTTTACCTCTACCTTTAATTTTTCTTCGACAAAATTATGTACCGTCTCTTTTAGTTCTTCCATCTTATTTGCGTTAGTTAATAGCCTTTCATTACCACATTGTGTTTTTTTTAAATTTTTTCATGTTTCCATTTTGTTTCTCATGCTTATTAGTTATCTCTTTCTTTTCATATTTCACTGTCCTTACTTATTTGTTAATTTTCTTGTTTTAAATGTCTTATCTCTTTGTTAAATTCACTTTGTTCTGCCCTCATCTCTTGCAAATTCTTTTTAATTTCCTTCTGGTAGCAAACATTAGTAAGCATAATAAATAAATTTCTTCATTGTATATTTCAGCTTACTTTTATTATAAAAGTTTTATATAAATGTAAGTAACAACAGAAATACATATCGACCACACAAGCTGCGAAATGAACGTGCCCAGACGACAAAGTAACACAATAAGCTAACTACGGTTATGGTTACTTGGTTTTATCGTGAACGAAACTCGGTTATATAGAGCAGGCAGGACAATAAGCCGATACGGTTCCGTTATTAGCAATCCCGAAAGAATTCATATCTGGAAACGCAATCATGAGTGGAGCATTCTTACGGAATACAATAATCTGGCGCGCATTGTGCCGCTTATACGTAAACATGAAGATGCTTCGGATTAGACGATATGCAAATTCGCGCGCCGTAATTATTTTAGCCTGCCCCATACCCGAAGTTAATTCAATTATTCTACCGCGTTCCCAGAATGGATGGGTTCTAAACGTTAGCCATTTTACTGATGTAAATTGTACGTATTGGATTCCTCGGAGGCGGTTTCCACCACGCCGAAGTGTAACATTTTTTAAATGTTTCAATTAAATATTACGCCCGCTTTGTCTACAACTATTATTTACGTAACATCTGTCTAAGATTGTAATTAATTTCATAAGGTATTGGAGCTTTTATTCGAAAAATAATAGGTTTAGAAATTGTTGATATCATAGTAATTCTGGTAGATTTTACAGATACGTAAATAAGTAAGTACTTAAGGAAAATCATATTCCGGTCTTAATAGCATGCTATTTTTATATTTAAATCAAACCGTCCCTGCTATTACGAAATATTGTTGAGCAAAATTTTAATAGTTCACTCAACCGTGAGTTATGATACAAATTTCAAAATATAATTAAATGTTAATGGATGGTGCTCGGATGTTCCCGAGACGATCCTGCATGTAGGCGGCGTTCCAGTGAGCCAGGGCCATTTATAACGACCCTTTCGATGTTTACCGTAACAAAATGAAATGGTATAACGTCAACCGGAATGCCGTAGCCTTTTATTTCACGTCCGGAGAAGAAAATCGCTCCTTTTAAATGCTCAGGTCGAGCGGGTATGCGTCTAACAATTCTTTGAAAGAATTTATTTCGTTTATTAACTGCGAGGTGTTGAAAAGGTCACCCTACAATCAGTTAGGTGTAAGGCTACTATATTTGATTTCGAAATATACGTAGAATAGTTCATGATGAAATATTACCCCAATACATTTATAACGTTTATTCTGCTAGTAGTACGTTTACCTCGTCCTTGTCGCTGCTGTCGTTTTACTAATTACAGCAGCGACAAGTTACGTTTTCGTATTACCGTGTGTGTATGACCCGCCGCAGCATTACCAGTATAGCAGTGTACGCTCGTAAGGTGCCTACGATAGAATGTGTTGCTGTACAGCTAAAGCTCGCACCGTCAACATATACATATATTAATGCTGTTGACCAATACAAGCCTATTAAACATGCGTTGCAAAGGACAAAAAATATCCATTAAAATAATAAAGCCATTTCTCAGAAGGCGATACTATTAAATTTCACTCTACTATTGCGATTAAAAATTAAAAAAATATTTAACATTTACAGTTTTAATGTTGCCGAATCAAGCCTTGGAAACTGACTTTCAAAAGTCATACGATTCTGTTGTTAAAGAAAAAAATACTGCAATGCAGCCATACAAAACAAATTAAATTTTTTAAAGTAACAAATTATTTGAAAGAAAATGAATCTTTTCTTCAAGTTGGAATGATTAAAGTAAAAAACGTTGTAGTGGCCCGCACTGAACTTTCTTATACTTATAGTTGTTGCTGGCGAGATCCTGAAGAAGTGCGATCGCACCCCTCTGGAGATATTTTCCGTCTTCCACCTTTTTCCTGTTTTCGTACGTCGGTCGATGATGCGTTTTCGTTTTGTCAGCACTTGCTGCGCATTCTTTATTTATTTCACCTACTACCTTGAACTGTTATTAAACAATTGTTTGGTGTGATTTTCATTTTGTTCCGCCCGCTTACAAATGTTGATTGCATCAAGTTCAGATTTTCTTCCCTTGATTTTCTTGTCTACGATGCCACATAAGATCCTATAAACTGATAGATCATGCTTCGTGTGCCCTACGTCACAATTTTTCAAAAGTAATTGTCGGATGATTTAAATTAAACTTATATCGTTCGACTCTCTTATTATTTTTCGGGATAAAATAATTACCAAATGCCATTATTATTTTATCTGGTTTCATCTTGTCTTCCATCTTAAATTCTAACGTCGCAAGCACGTCTCTTGCTTCTTTTCCTGTGCCATGTAATGATAAAATGATAAAGATCTTTCGAAGCTCTTATGAATGCTTCATCGATGAAGCATTCTAACTGCTAACTGAGAAAACATTCATGAAGCTCATCAAGGACATATTCTTTCTACTCAATTAGAAAGTGATATGGTTCTGTCAGAGCGTAAAACTGATTGCTCAAGTGATGATCAATCACAATCTGGTGACGCCTTAATACCGGTGGACATTCTTGCCTTATCAAGAAAAATTATAGTCCTACTCTCAATAAATTCCCATCTTGAAACTAGGAGTGGACGAGAAATTCGTCCTTATCTACTGCAGTACGCAAATCGATTTAGATGTTTTGGATAAACTGTTGGATAAAATGTTCTTATAATGCATTTGAATATCGTTATTGCAGAATTTCGGTTGAAACAAAATCTTTTGAGTGAGATACCTCAGGAAAACATTCAAGAGCAGCTGACTGGTGGTGGAATTATCCAACGAAATACGCAGATTCAAGAATAGGTTGTTCGTATGCAACTTGTAATTGGACATGATAATAAATATTCCAAATATAAAATAATTGTAGTAGGTTATGCCTAAGCCACTCAACAAACAAGGGAAGCAATTATGACTACCTGCCTACTATTAAATGGCAAAAGATAGCGTGGAGATTACGTAAAAACGAAAATATGTATTTAGGAGCATCTAGTTAGTGGTATTGTTTTTACTAAAGCAAAACAGACTAGAAGAAAATGTTGCAGTAAAAACTCTCCTTCAGAATTTAACCCCACCCTTTAATTTTTGTTTTCTTAAAAATATGTAAAGTAAGTAATTCTTACTTAAGTTTATTTTTCTACTTTATTTACAAACGCCACGTTAAATAAAGTTTAAAACATCGTACAAGCAACCGACAATGCCAGCTGGGCACTGTGTCACACCAGGGCCTTTAATTCACAATAAATTTGTACATAATTTTGACATGCCTATTTTATTTTTTCGCTTATTTCAGCGAAAAATATCACCCTCGTCAAATTATAAAATTCTCCAGCACGCTCATATAATCCACTCTTTTGATAAAAAAGCTCAACTGGTAGTGAACCTTTAAATATTAACCGGGCATCAGCAACGTTCGTTGGGTTGTCACCGACACTTTCGCAATAAAAACTCATTAACAGCACGCGATCCGCAAAGGCCGAATGTAGAAAACATTAAAGGCCGTCGGCGTTTGTTAAAAAAACGCTCCGCGTATGACAAAATTTCATTAAAAAGTTAAATACAGAAGCAGCGCCGCATTCAAGTTCTCATTACGGCCGTCAACTGTGGAGTTATTAAACCGACGTGACTGTAGTACAGCAGTAATTTAGATTGATGGTCCACTAATACAAATATTTCCATGACTTAAGACGTCCTAGTTTACGGGATTACAGAATGAAAGCATGACATCTAACTATAGAAAGCTCTGCTGCACTACTAATTGGCTGGTTGCAGTTTGCAAAACGGCTTCATTATAAATATTATTCTGTGATTTGATATAAACCATTGAAGTAACTTTTGAAGAAAATATTAAAATTGAAATATTAAATTTAATTAAATTTATTCATTGGATGTATTCACACAAATTCGCTTGGTACGAAATATAGCTGAACGAAAGAAGTTAAAACGTCAACCGAGTGGATCATTAATCAAAGTTTGCATAGATCACCATTCATATTATCCCGACAAAACCCGACCACGATGTTTCAACAAAACGTCAGCGATAATATTCATTGATTTATATTTAGATTAATTTACTATTGTGCTTCCGTCATATAAAGTAAACAATTGGTCGGGATGCGCAGTCCCAGGATAGAAACTGCGGCTACCGCATTAGCGTTAGCTCAAAGCTTTACATTAAGAATAGTGGAAATAATATAATGAATCAACGATTCAAAGTTAAAGGAGAAACGCTTCTAGTTCAAAAGAACAATCGATCCGTAAATGGAAAACTTCTATGTTTCATATTTGCGGTAATGTACAGTTCTGAAACGACGGCAATTAGCTTGAAAAAAGTTATGTGTACTGTCCGTGATTGCAACCGTATAGTTAATGAAATTGTATGCATTTTAAAATATAGCGTGGTTCACACAATTGTTATTATTAGCGCTAGGACGTACATTTATTATGCTAATATGGCAGTACTATAATGATGCTCATTACAAAATTATAGGCGGACGACACATCAGCATGAGGAATAATATATGAATAATTTATAATAATTTATTTCTCTGATCATGCAATTGTAAATCGATGTCGATTATATGTGTATATGTCTGTGTTTTCACGCGCGGCGGTATAGCTATTGAAGCTAACATTACGAAACTTAAGTCTTATATATAGCAAGGAAGAAAGCTTTCTATTTTGAAAGCAATATCTTAACCGGGAGTGATGGTTTACTATTATCACCTCTTCCATATCTCGACAACGGTACGAGTTATCGAAAATATTGTTTGCGCAAAAGATAAAGACGTTTAAACAAGTTTCATTTGAAAACTTCTTTCGAAAAAGTTCTTATCGCGACTACGCAGTTTGCTTGTAAATTTATCGAAGTATAAGAAAGTTCAGTGCGGGCCACTGCGAACATTTTTTAATTGAATTCACATACGAGGGGAGATCAGTATTTACCGCCCCTAACATAGAAGGAAACAAATTGAAGAAATGTCAAACGTTTATTTTTCTACACAATCTCTCTGAACGTCGATGCATTTGGTCCAACGATGCTCCAAACCTTTGATTCCCCTGGAAAAAATTCTTTCGGTTGCTCTTCCAATTAGTCGTTTACGGCCATCATCACTTCATTATCGTCGTAATATCTGGTCCCCCGAAGATATTCTTTTAATTTTGGAAATAAAAAGAAATCACTAGGTGCCAGGTCTGGTGAATATGCGGGATAATCACACAATTCAAATCCTGCGTTCAATATAGCGCTCATGGCAACGTGGCTTTTGTGGACAGGAGCGTTGTCTTGATGAGACAGAACTACTCTACTCAATTTTCCCCGTCTTTTTTCCTTGACACAATCTCGCAATCTTGAAATTAAGTTGCCATAGTACGAGCCTGTTATTGTATGTCCACATTCCAAAAAAACAGTCATCAAAATTCCGTCTGCGTCCCAAAAAATTGTGGCCATAATTTTAACAGCGGATGGTAAGACACGAAATTTGCGGGGTGGCGGAGAACCTAGATGATACCACTCCATACTTTGTTTTTCTAAACTTGTCTACTTAAATTCTAAATTATTTAAACAGGTAACAAGTGACAAAACTACAATTGAACCAACGCAACAACAAATAATTAATACTTTAATGTGTCAAATTAACTCAACTCAACGCCTACTATGTCTGTTTGTGCGTGTGTATTATACTATTCCCTTATAGATAAATTTTCTCATCATATGAAATGAAAAATTATATTTTCGCTTCAATGAATTCACAGAAAACGGCAGCCGCACACACTAATATCTAAGAGATTACCGGAGTCATTGAACACCGTATTAACTATATAAACTTCTATCAGTCCAATGTGACGAATCGCGAACAAATATAATACGAAAGAAAAACCCAAAACAATCAACGCTTTAATAGCTTTTCCATTAATTTTCGCAAGGGCGTTATTTTCCCGGCGGCATCTCAGTATTGTTTGCCGACTTGGCGGAATTGCGGAAATCTTCAATCTAGGAATTTGTAGTACGAGAAATATGGTAACGGCAAAGTTAAATACTGAGCTATTTGCAATGTTAATGTCAGAACGATCGATGCCGCAAGGATCTGGCTTACCAACGTTCCCTAAGTGCCCTCTATTATCTTGAGAATTAGTTTGCCTTCGGTAATCTAGAATATTTCATCAGGCTTTATTAATTGAACTATTTATAGGCGCATTGGTACGAAAACTTGGAGCGTGTCCCTTAAATATTCATGACGTTCGAATTCTCAAAGCGCAGTTAATAATGTATTGTTACATCGTGTGGTAAGTCTATGTTTTTTTCACTAATAGTGTTCGTGGTCCGGTTACGAACTTCTAATACATAAAGCTTTTAACACTACACACACACACACACAGAAAGATTATTAGAGTTTTGCAGGTAATTTCGATTATGTGGTTTCAAAATATATAAACATTCAATTAATTGTGGATTTTAGAAACGAATTAAATATTAAATAAGTTTTCATTGCTTAAGTTACAAACGCATTGGTCCATATCCAATCTATTGGTTTACACTATTTTTGTATATTATTAAAATCAAATTAATTGAATAATAATAATTTTATATTTGGCTATAATTCATCAACTGACGAATATGAAATATCATCCGCCCAATCAAAAATACAGTTCTTAAACTTTCAAAGTAACTCTATAACCAAATTCATATCAGAATTCACTGATACGTTGATTGTCATAGGTGATTTTTAATGAACATTATTTTACGTATTTCTTGTGATATTTTTCACTTACGCACACGCTGACGATGATATGAGGATCACTACAAACGGCAGCCAAATGAAAATCTGAATTTAATTAAATTTTGTGTTCGTTGTGACTGTAAATTACTTTTTTTTCACAAATATTCTGCGCCCTTTGACATTCGAGTGTAGCGAAATTGCAGTTGCCTATATTATACATATTTTCTGGTCACCTATCTAATTAATTCGGTGCACATCGTAATAAAATATTTCGTTATTATGGAAACACCATATATGGTTTCAACTGTTAACTTTGTCTGGCGTACGTTGGAAATTATCCCCCTTTGTTCATGCGCTGCGTTACCATTACACATTCATTACTACGAACCCAATATTTTGTTTTCAACAACTAGTTAAATAGAGCATTTAAAAAGCTTGATATCACGCTGGCAAATTGTATTATTTCATTTCTTTAACGATGTTGATTGCATATTCAATTGAATCCAGAAAATCGGACATAAGAAGTTATCAAAGTGAAATGTGTGGCAAAGTGCGATGATCGTCTCAAAAATGTGCATATAAGTAAGTGCCTTAAATATTATTTTCGATCAATTGGTACTATCGATTCTATTTATTTTTCGTTAGTTGAAAAAGTTAGACTATTCAAGACAAATGTCGAATAATAATAAAAAAATGTTTTTCTAATTTGAAAAACGGCAACAGATAAGGAATGGGGGCAGTTTAAGCAGCGGTGTGTTAAATATAAAAGGAAAAAAATAAATTTCATTAACGAAATCCGAAGAACGAGTGCAAATATTTAAAATTAAGTTATATTATTCACCAAATGAACCCACGCGATTATTTTATAAATAATTATAATATTTAAAAGGAACGCTGAAATTCTTTGTAAAATTGAAATATATCAATTTGGTTTAAGTAATTTTTGTTGTTAAGTGTTTGTTATTTTTTTAAGTAAAAAAATTAAACGAAGAAAAATATCGAAGTAAAGGCGCTAGTTAGCTGAGCTAAGTTTCTACGGATATAAAGAGAGAACGAACAGGTTATAAGAAGAGAACGGTGCGTTTTGAAGATAAAGAAGATTATTTTCTAGCAGAAAAAGAAATGATAAAGGAAGGATGGGTGGAATACTTAAGAATTAAGGAAATTAGACAGAGCTACAAGTGATAACTTTGCAGATGCAAGAAAGTGAAGTAAGACATACCATGTCTAACAGAAATGAAGGAAACAATAAACAAAATGAAAGGTAATAAAAGTCCTGGGGGGAATAGAATAACACCAGAACTGATAAAGTATGGAGGCTATGGTAGAATTACGTGCAATATGATAAAAAGATTTGGAAAGAGAGAAAGAAAAAAATGCCACAATATGGAAGGAAGCAATATTGTTCCCACTGCAGTGCAAGGAAACAGCGCATAATGCTGCTTCATTCAAGAAGGACTTCAAGCATACATGGAAAGTACTGCAGGAGACTACCAGGCATAATTTCGACAAAATATGTCGGTAGTAAACTATTTATATACTTTGAGTCCCTTTGATTTGGTACTGAAACATATGATAATGAAAAGTGAGATAAACACCTAGAGCAGCCAATGTCTCGCCTATGCGGACAACGTGATGCTAGTAGCATACGGCAGTGAGGAGAGAAAGCTGCATAAAAATTGACACAGAGAAGACGAAAGCCATGATACTGATAGAAACACGGGAAGAAAAAATACATTTTACAATACGAATAAAAAATGGGAATTTACAACTAAAAGAAAAGAAAAAGTATTCACCCTTAATTACTTA
Organism: Geotrupes spiniger; assembly: GCA_959613385.1. Classification (NCBI taxonomy): domain Eukaryota; kingdom Metazoa; phylum Arthropoda; class Insecta; order Coleoptera; family Geotrupidae; genus Geotrupes; species Geotrupes spiniger. The sequence continues at coordinate 23,934,592 of OY390731.1, forward strand.
GGAGCAGTGGTAAAGTGCGAAGGATTAGATGCAGAGAAGATACAAACGAAAATAAACAAAGCAAACCGGACCGTGGCACAAAGTTAAGTGGCGTAAATAGCTGATTAGAGTCAGACCGATGTTTAATGTTATAAATCTAGGAAAAAATTAAGTATACACTATAGATATTTGTTAATTATATACGTTTGCAGGAAATATTAGATGATAATATGGTTTTTTCCGTTTAATTTTTTTCATTGTTAATTAGTTTAGTTTTATTGTAAATTAAACGATATAAAGATGTCCTCAGATCCTGGATAATCCTATCAATTACTTATGAGTAAAATTATGAAGAAAATTGCAAACTGTATACATTTCATAATAAATAAACAGAATTGTACTCTAAACTTCCATCAAAGTACAATAATATATAATGTTAGTGTTTTGATATTTAAAATGTTCCATTCTTTGATTTCATTAATAATGGCAATTAAAAAGCAAAATGTTAATAATAAATGAAATCAATATATGTATAATTTGAATAAAAATGGCAAAACTTTCGTAATAACGTTACCATTTAAGATTTTCAAAACAAATTTTGTGTGACTCCTATTCCCTAAACGCCAATTAGAAAGAAATAAACACCCACTAAATGAATAACAATAATAGTAAAATATTTATGCCCCTGTAGCGATGTTTGAGGTCATAAAAGTCGTTCAGTCAGCTGTAAATTTGTTATAGAGTACAGTAACTTTTATATTTTCACATCTTTTATGATGTCATTTACGCATAGTCCAAAAACTCAATAAATTTCTAACATGTAAAACAATTGTGACGTATGAAATTTATGTAAGTAATGAAATATTTTCTCTGACAATACCACATTTATGCGCAATTAAAACAACAGCTCCCTCGAACAACTAGCAATTATAGGATATTAATTCTAACTTGTGTGCAAGTAATTAATTTGCATTAATATGTATGTTCGCAAATTACAATATGCCCAATAATGCAAGTTATTTCATAAATTTCTAAAGTACCCTAAATAGTAAACTAGGTGAGTTAAGCTCAATTAATATATATGTAAGAAACTGTACTGTATCATTAAAATTCCCGTTTAAGATAATTGTGGCAGCAATAACTAAGTGTTGATAACATTGCTGTTCTCTCCAAATTATTATTGTTATTATTTTAGCTTTATACAAACACATTATTGACATGTCAGCCACTTGTTTAAGATGAGCGATGTTATAATCTAATTTCTATTTTCATTAAACATGTGAAAATGTGAGTTTCTACTAATTGCAAAGGTTGCAGAAACGGTATACTCTACCAGAAATATTTTACGACCGACCGATAGAACTTTGCGTCTTATGTATTTTCCATTTATCTATAATTTATGTTGTACATTCACCAAATTATTGCTATTCGTAACTAGCAGGATAACAACAAACACCAATGTAATGGTACGACTTAACATTCTCGCAACGTACCAAATTAATTAGAATATAAAAAAAAACCTATTGGCATACTACATACATTTCTATTGTACTATCTACATTTTTATGTGCTTGCCCTTTCCCTTACGCCCCCCTGTTGCCCTCCTATCCTCTCCTTTTCTCTTTTCTTCTCCCTGCATCTCTTTATTTTTTTCATAATCGCCAATCCACCTCCTGTCTAATCCAAAATCTTTTTCCAATTTCTTCCCTTTATGTTCTCCTCCTTACTCCATTCTAACTCCTCACACTCCTCTATCCAATGCTTCCACTCATCTGTCCCCCCCTCACAGAACTCACATTTTCTGTACCCCTCATTCATCCAATATTTGTTATTTTTCTCCTCAGTTCCGCACCTGAATCTCGCTATGATTCTTTCCCCCATCCCTGATCTTTCCCCTTTCAGATAATCTGGTCTTCCCTCATATGCGCAAATATCTATGTACCTTTTATTATAAATTGCCTTCCTCATGTTCCCTTCTCTTCCTTGGGCTTCTTCATGCTTCCATCGTTCCCCGATTTCTCCCTCCATGTCCTTCCCGTCTTCCCTTAGCCTCAGTGCTTCCTTCCAATCTATCCCTGCTTTTTCGTAAAGCTTCTTCCTACCCCCCTCCCATTTTGATACTTCTTCCTTTCCCTTTTCTCTCGTCACCATCTCCCTTAACGCCATGTTACCCAGCCTCTCCTCCCCCTCCATCCACTTCCCCAGCTCATATCTGACTACCCGTCTTCCCGCCTCTAATGCCATCTTATCCTGCCCTGTCTCCTGCAGTACTATGTATTCTGGTGTCGATCTCTCTATCCCTAAAGCCTTTATCAATTCCCCCCTGCCATCTTTTCTCCATACTTCTATCTTCTTTGACGCCCCATACTTCGGCCCCATACATTAGTATGCTTTTGACGCACACCTCCTATATTTTCATTCTATCCCCTAATTTGACGTCCCTTTTATTCCACAAGTTCCTTAATATTCCTTCTTCCGTTTTCCTAGCTTTCTCTCCTACCTGTTTCATATGTTCGCTCCAATTATTCCCGCTCGTCCATGATGCTTCCAGATACATCCACCCATCTACTTCCTCGATCTCTTCGCCTTTCCAAACCATCTTCATCTTTGTTTTTTCGACGTTTATTTCCAGCTTCCTTTTCTCTAGGTATTTCTCGAACCTTCTCCCAGCTCCCTTTAACCCTTCCTCCGTCTCTGCCAACACCGCAACGTCGTCAGCAAATACCAACGTCCAAATCCTCTTTCGCCCTATCCTAATCCCCCCTTCTTGCCCTCTCCTTAATATCTCTGCCATCTCCGATGTGTATATGTTATATAAATTTGGGCTCAACGCGCACCTCTGTCTCAGTCCTCTTGTTATTCTGAACTTTCCCGTTGTCTGACTGCCCACTCTTACCTCGCACCATGTTTCCTCGTACAGTTCTTCCGTCTTCTTCCTCAACCCTTCTGATATTCCCACTCTTTCCATCGTGTTCCACAATATCTTCCTATCCACCCTGTAGAATGCTGCTCTAAGGTCCATGAACAGCACATACAACTTCCCTCTTTTCCTTGACCTTTCCCTCTCTGCTAAGTAGTTGAGAATGTAAATATTATCCCTTGTTCCTTTTTTTTATTAGAATATACCAGAAAATAAAATATTTAAAAAAGAGGTAAAAGGAAATAGACTTACTGAAACGATGAATGGTTGGATTGGTTTCAAATCAAAGAAGTTCAAAAGTCCCCATTTCATAATTAATCGTCTGTCGAGTAAAGCTTTATAAACACATTATTTTCTATTCAAAGCTGAATTCGTTCCGCCATTATTGCATAATCAGAGCCTAAAATTCAGCAAAATCCATATGATTATTAATGCCTACAAATTTCTGAACCAACATTATTCGAATTTCCAGGGCGTACAGCGAGTGTAATATGAAATCAAAATTGAATGTAATTGAAGTCTATCGGAAATCATCAAGCAATGTGAATAAACGGAAATACTACGATTGCCAACGGCGAAAAAATAACGGTATTCAGCGGATGCACAATTAAAAAGAAACATACTAAACGAACACGGACGATGTCGAAAATATAAATGGGCGGAAAACGTCGCAGCTACATGGTTTTATCGTTGTTCTGCGCATGGAGCAAACATTAATTATTTGTACTGTGTGTATCTGTCTTACGTTGGATACGTAAGTACTGTGCTAATTATCATATTTTCACATGAGTAGCGACTACTAACTTAAAGGAAAATGCTGATCAAAATAATATAATATATTCGAATATTCGAAGGTTTCACAGCTGTGATAAGAGTTAGGCAACTAAAGGTGAGGAGATTAGATTAAAATGCTAGTTGTCATAGAGCAAGAGATTATAACAAAGGAATGCAGGGACACTGATGAGACAATATGATCATATTCCTAATATTATTGTTACAATGAGGAGCTTTGTGAAGTTATACTGGAATGGAAAGAGGGTGAACTTATAATTTGTAATGAGAGCCAGTAATAGTTAGATTGGGTTGTATCCAAAAAGACGCAAAATCAGAGTGAACGATATATTTTCGTGAATGGATCGATAAATAAGAAGACCTGCAGATAATACAACAAGGTGACTTGAAGATGGCGTTGAAACTAAAGAAGTTATCGCAAAAAATATGGTGTTATATAAATATAATGCGATATGGGTACTTTATAAGTTGCTGAGGATAGAGTAAATTTGGTAGATCTTAGTTGATATGATATTGGTGGATTTAAATAGTGTAGATAGCATAAGTTGCTTATAAGATACGGTTTTCAGTGGATAAAATAAACAGGTGGCTTTAAACTGTAAAGTAAACTGAGAAGGGCAAGGTACAATGCGAGGTTTACATGCCAAAATGGGCGCTGAGGTTACAGTTTTAAACATTGTCACTTTCCTCCTATTTTCACCCCAGAATACCCAACGTGATTGTACTTCTTAATTATAATATCACTTCTTCGTACCTCTGGTGTATTATTATTAATAACCTAATACATTTCTTGAAGAAATTCTAGCCGTTGTCCTTGTTATGGTGCTCAAATAATTAAAACCGTCTTTCATTGTTTCAGGATATTCTCATATCTCAATGTTTTTAATGTTAGTCGATTTATTTCCCGATGTAACTCTTTCCTTCTTTATTTTATTACTTCTTCTTTATTACTTTTACTTGACCATATCCTGTGGATCTTGTTCCTTTAGTTGCTTTATCACTAAATCATATTCCTAATATATAGGTATGTTTACATGTCCTCTCTATTCTTTGCCATCTTTATATAAATCTTCGAAATGTTTGTACTGGTATGCTTTAATATTAACCTTGCCTTTTTCCTTCCTTTGTACCTGTGTAAGAGTCTACAATTTTTATGGATGTAGTATTCTTCCATTTCCACAATTTTCGTTTGCTCTTACATAGTTTTGTAGTTTCTCTCCTATTGGGTGTACGATCATTCATGCCTTCGTCTTTTCCTTCTGTTTTTTTGGTTCAGACTTTTTTGTACTAAATTTCTCTTACACGGAAAGAGTTCGTTTACAATTAGTGGTCTATCCTAAAACAGAAGGGCGGTTTATTTAAAGCCAATGGCGTAGGACATTAATAACGAAATATAACATCTAAAATGAAAGATATAAATTAATGGTATTCATCGTAAGAATTATTACGTAATTCAAATGTTCAGCTGACACATTACAAACCTTCAAAATGAATATTTTTCACAATGGAGAATCGTAACGTAGTATTATATATGAATTAAACAGAAGCTATTTCAATTGACAAATCAATAACAATAAAATGCATTCTGCGATATATCATGTGGCAGTACGTGACATATGATTGTTTCTCTAGAAGACGGTGTGAAATTGCTTGTTACACATCCATAAAAATGAAATTTATTGCTCATAAACAATACTGCCCTCAATAACAGCAGAGCACCTGTAAACAAGTTATTTATCATTCATTTCGATTTCCATTCTCTCCACGGTCGCCCATTTTCATTTATATCAATCGCACGCGATAGTTTATATCTTGCGAGTTTTTATTCCTCCTGTACCGCATTAATTCATCAGCTCGGGCTTACCCGCGTATATGCAGATAGCGTTGCGCGATACAAATAAATCCAAATAATCGCCCACTTTCCGGATTTATCGGCCGAATATCGACGGTTATAAATTTTTATTTAGCCGTTACTTTGGGCAATATGAGATCGGATTTGAATTATGGATAAACCGGCCGGAATCACCAGAGAACTGGGTAAGTATGTAAACTTACGACTTGCGCTAAGTAAAATTTCATCAAATGAAACAAAATGCATGCAATGCGTGAAATATGCATTACGCACCGTCTGGCAGAACGAGGCCCTTTAAACTACTTAGGTAATTTATAATGCGAATAAATGTATTAGTAGCTTTCTGCAGCGAGCAGCGGGAAACGGCGCGGCAGAATAAAATGTACGTAGCAGATTTTACGTTAGCTGTAGAGGGCTTTCAGATTTTCTGCAATGTTGGGATGAGGATTTAGAATTGACTTTGCCTTGCAATGTTTTTAATCTTCCTTTCATTTTAATTAATATTAATTATTTAATATTGGCAACACTAATTGCAACTACTGATAATCAAATTGCATCGAACAAACGCGGAGTAAATAAATATGGCATTGTAAATAATTAAAGAGTGCATGAACTATATAGATGGGCACAAACAAAATTAAAACTAAAACAAACAAAAAATATGTAGCTTCAGCCACAGAATGTTACGTAATAATTGCGGAAGCTTTTTTTTAATTACGATCTTTCATTAAAATATGTGATTCAACCAAACATATTGCGTTCCACCATTATTGCTATTTTACAATAATGTTTAATTACATCAATGATTATAACAGTGTATGACCCTCCCAAAGCCTTCGTAAGCTAAATACATCTGTACCCTTCAAGTAATCCCGAGGTCTATTCCAAACTTGATCCGACGCTTGTTACTTATTACTAGAATGTGTGCTGCACGCCTGGCGTGTGGGAGAAACGTTGAAGCACGCCGCAAAAGGAATGCAAATGATTTTACGAACCGAGCAAAACTATTGCAATAAATCCGATCTTAGGAGGGCCGGAATTTCTAATAACCGATAGAATAAGCAATAAGGGGGAAAAGATTTCGATCTTCGTCGATTGAGAGCGGTCGGATGAACTACCGGGCCGATCAAATGAGCGCACATCGACTTGCCCGTGCTCAGCATCGTCCCCCTTCCCGGCGCATACTTTGATCGCTCCCGCCTTCACGCCCGTCTTCACTACAAAGTACGGCGAAAGGGAAGAGCAACTCGTAAACGGAATTTATTAGTGCGGATTCGCTTTGATAGTGCATTTAGTTAGCGACTTATTTATTTATCCAAAATCCACGACGCAAGCGGACAGAATTTTTGAAGAGCTAATATCTATTGGCGTATTGATCTTCGCGATTAGAGTTCAGCCGAGGTCGTAAAATTTTTCATGTTTTTAATTTTTTTATTTATAAATATATCAGCAACTTTTAGCGTTTTAAAAATCCCATAAATTTTATGAATGATAAATGCCACCAAACGAGTATGCAACAACACCATGAAGAGTACATTAACAAGGGAAATTATGTAAGAAATAAGGTAGAAACAAATTACTACAAAATAATAACCGGCTGTGTGCAATTACATTAAAAGATTAAAACAGAAGAAAATAAAACGAACGAGGGACAGCTGGAATATTGGAAGCAGAAAGTTAATTTTTCGAGAAAAATTCATATAACGGGAGGAAATATATAAACAAGTAACCAAAAGGGAAGATATAATGGGAAAATGAAGAAAGATAATTAGAAAGATATAACTATGGAACAAGTAGAAGAAGCTGTAAATGAAGTGAAGAATAGAAAATCTAAAGGAGAGGATTAGGCAGCGCCAGAGATAATAATAGGGAAGAGTAACATAATTGATGTGGCGGTATATAGTACAATAATGGTACCATTGGTACAACATGAGAGTAACATGTGTGCGGCGGAAAATATCCAAGAAGGGATAATTATCAAATGAGGGAAATAGTAACGAAGAGTGATAGAAACAATAATGAATAGATAATCAAAAGTCTGACGCAGGTCAAAATGACGAATGATTACAAGAGATAGACAATGGAAGCAAGGCAGCGATGAAAAGTAGTAAGATCACAAAGAAGGGCAGGAATGGGAGGATATTATAAGGGAAATATAAGACAACGCAAATTGATAGAGAAAATTAAATACATTGCGAGGAGTAGATTCGAATAGCATATAGAGTTGTAAAGACCATACCCAACGCGATAAGTTCACAAAATAGAAAAATATCGGTGCAACCAATTACATTGTAATAGAAATATATTAATTTATTCAAATGTGGATCTGATGGACATGGTCTTCATGGTTCAAGTACTGAGTCTTAATTTCTCCTTTTGTTTCTCTCGTTGGCAGTAGGAAGAATTGAAGAAAAGTCTAGCTTAATAAAAGAACTTAAAAGCATTAAAGCGTTAAATGAGGCAAAGTGGAAATGAAAAGGAACCGTATAAGAGTTTCCTGCAAGAGCATGTTTTAACATTAAGGGATGTTTATAATAATTGCTTTTTGAACGGAAACGGACCAATCACGTTTTTTTTATAAAGTAAGGAACCAAATCGAACCTGAATCATATAATAAGGCATAATACAAAAGTCGAACCCAAGTAGTTTTGGCGAATTTACTGAACACGAATCGAATAGAGAACGGAAGACAATTAACGAAAATTAGTCAGAATGGTATTGATATGAACAACCACGGAAGCTGAAATATATAAAGACCCAACCCAAACCAACTACAAAAACCTTACAACCCCACTTGCAGCCAAGCTGTTGTACAAAAGATGGCATATAAATTGCAAATCTTGAAAAACTTTAATATTGTTGAAAAACTACCCTGGTCATAATATAAGACAATTTAGTTGCAATTGCAATTTAATAACAAGGCAAAGTGTTGTAGAAGTAAACGAAGTATTCTACCTTAGTACAAAAGACAATGTAGCTAAAAGCACAATAATAAATTTGTATAAATTGATGAAATTAATGAATTTTATGAAAAAGCACAAAAAGGGCATAGCAGAATTAAACATTGATTTGGAAACCAAAGGAAATCGACTATGTACTAATAATAAAGAAAAGGTTATTTATAGAATATGGACGATCATATAAAGGAGCAAATGTGAACTGATCACTTAGTGGTCATTAAGATAAAAGAGGAGATGAATTTCCTGTGAATAAGGACGAGAAAGAGAGGGTGAATATGTGCTTTTCCAAATAGCAGTAAATTTCCGAGGTCGCTCAACAGCCATTTTTACTCATTTATAATAACCATGTGACGTGGGGAGATCTACAGTTAATTACATTAATGATGTTGTAGAATTAAATCTCTAGACAAATATGATTGCTCCAAGGAGTCAAGCTCAAATATAAAAATACCGAAAGGAGGTCACTACAACAAATATAAAAATCAATTGAAAATAAATTTAAAAATTAATTAAGGTTTTTGTACATGACTAACAAATTCTTATTTTTATTCTTACAATTCTTGGTTAAATACAATGCAACAAATCCACTTTCGGCCATCTACTAATCCCAATTCACAGTCGTAAATATTTATTTAAAATTTATAATTTTAATTGTTTATCGCACAGCAATGCTCAAGTCATTCGATTAATTTGAATTTCCAGTAACATAATAATAAATCAGTGATCGTTGCACTATAAATAAATTTTAATTGTTTCTTAAACTAAATCTTTTTAATATTTAAATTAAATATATATATATATATATATATATATATATATATATATATATATATATATATATATATATATATATATATATATACTAAAATAACGATTTATAACTAAAATAAATCATATTCTAATTCATTCCTTATATACAGTGTGTTTCACTTAAGAGTGTAACACCCTCATATCTTTTTTATTGTTAGTCCAATTTTAGTAATTTTTGTTTCCCAAACGTAGAATACTCATTGCTCTATTTAATCCCAAAAAACCAATTGTCTTCATTAAATGCAAAGCAACCTGCGATGGCAAAATAAACGGCAAAAATCAAGAAATCACATTAGGGATTTTTTTATCGAAAAATTTTACTAGTAGTAATTGATCAGAATTACCCAAAAACCCTAAATCCAAAATTTCATGAAAAATAAAAATGTTAAAATTTTCCGTAAAAGTCCGTAAATACTTGTTATTAGCTGCGCGGAAGAAAGTATGCTGTGAAAATTCTGTTTGAAATAAAACCTAAACTGTCAAAGTTGTTTAAAGTTGTTGTTGTTTAGGCGCAGCCACCTCTGCAAATAATATTAACCGATTGGGAATTGTTTTTGAAGAAAATTTTAACATTTTTAATTTTCATGAAATTTTGGATTTAGTGTTTTTGGGCAATTCTGAACAATTATTACTAGTAAAATTTTTCCATAAAAAAATCCCTAAAGTGATTTCTTGATTTTTTCCATTTATTTTGCCATCGCAGGTTGCTTTGCATTTAAAGAAGACAATTAGTTGGGAGTAAATAGAGCAATAAGTATTCTACGTTTGGGTAAAAAAATTACTAAAATCGGACTAAAAATAAAAAAGATGCGAGGGTGTTACACTCTTAAGTGAAACACACTGTATACAATTTTATAAAATTTTATATTTTCATTCATTTGCTACATGTCCAAAAACTCAACAATATCGTACCAAGCTTTTACGTAGCTCTTCTAGGGCCATTGGTACAAATGGGCCATAGCGTATAACCTACAAAATGTGTAATTATGGTCTTCCGCATAAAATCGATCGATCACAAAGTTAGGGATTCTGTGATTTATTTAAATTATATTGGCAGTTGTTCCGATTTTTTTTGCAATCGTTGTTTGATCTTGATAAAGTGTTGTGACAGTCTAATTTGTCGGCTTCTTTCGGTATTACTTTACTGTACCAAATAAATCATTTGTCTTGACTAATGCTTCTCAATTTAGTTATAAAACATCTAGCGACAGCGTTGTTAAAATTGGCACGCTGCCTAGCAAAACAGAACTGATCTAATACCGCGCACTAACCATCAAATCAAGTGATACACTGATACCTCCTACACTATATTTAAATTGGAATAAATGTGTCGTAGAAAAAGTAAGAAATTGTATAGTACGCAAATCCAGTTGTTAATGTTAAATTTTAATGTTACGCATTCCGCACGTCGCTAATTCTCCTAACATTGTGCTCGGCAGAGAAAATATTCACACCGTTCTTAATAATTATTATAATATAAATGTTAAGTTAAAGAAAATGTTATGAAACAATTATAAAAATCGTCCTTCCCGAAATACATAACAACTATTTAAGATTCCGTTAGGCTTCAGTGAATTAGTACTACTTTTTTCTTTCTGATCGTTTGATGACTTATTTGCAACCAGAGGAGTAGTAACATATTTCACCGACACAAAGATTCCCTTGACAAATTTAAAATTCAGGGCCCGGTAAATTATAAGTATAAGTAATGACCCAGGACGATATGTAGAAAATACATTAAAAACATTGTATTGATTGGTGAAGATCCATAGCCTTATTGAATATAATAACAAAACTGTTTGAGATTTTCACTACTGAATTTTAAATAATTTTTTTGTCAATTGTTTCACCTACACAGTAGCTTCTTCAATAAAGAATTCTGCGATCTCGCACGGAACTCTTATTAATTTGTGTTGTTACTGTAGAGGCTTAAAACATTTTTTCGCATCGATATGGATCCTAAAAAGCGTAAAGTTGATAGTGATAATAAGATGTTTTGGACTGAGTGGACTAAACAATTTTATTTTAGTCCAGAAACTGTTCCAGTTTGCCTCATGTGCAGGAAAAATTTCGCTCTTGTTAAAAATGCCAATTTAAATCGACAATACGAAACAACTCATCAACAGTTCTATAAAAAATTGCCTCTGTGCAGTGAAGCTCGTCAATAAAAAGTCCAGGCATATCTAAAAATCGCTGCCTTACCAATTCACTCTATGAGCGAGCAAGAAAACTCTGCAAAAGCAGCGTTGCGTGTGTCTTGGACGCTTCACAAACACCAGAGGTCATTTTCAGACTAGGATACTAAAAACATATATGTTGGAAGTGGCTGCGGTTATACCATAGCAATTGATGAATCACTTGACATTCTTAATGAAGAACAGATATCTATTTTCGTGCGATTTATGTATATTGAAAATAATGCATTTAGAGAAGAATTGCTAGCAATATTGCCGTTTAAGAGCAAGAGTCGCGTAGAGGATTTATTAAAGACTTTTGATGACTTCATGACTAAATCAAACATTAATTATGATGAAATCGTAACTCTTTCAATTATTATGATTATGTGGCCTCAGGGATAATCGGCAAAGGAAAGGATCGGTACAGAGAATCAAGGATAATAATGCTGAGCTACGATCCTATCAGTCCATAATTCACCAGGCAGCCCTTTGTGGAAACTTAGTGCCACTTTGAAAGAAATAATGGCCAGCTTGATCAAGTTGATTAATTTTATGAGGTATTGTTCTGCTCTGCAGCATAGTTCATAGAGTTTCTATCTGCGTGCGGTTCGACGCGTTTGCTGGCTAAGTTAAGGTCAAGTGATCGTGTCTGGCAAATAGCGACCTTCTTAAACAATTTTGATGCACAAGAACAAGGAAGCATTTGGAGTTCCTAGCAAGCGAACTCAATATGCCAGCTGAGGCTTTCTTGAAAGACATGCGCTCAATTCCGAGCTGAAAGGAAAAGGGTGAATGTGATCTGATAAAACGTATGTCGCCTTTGCGTCGCAAGCTAATAATAATGTTACAAATCAAGAATTTATTCACTTTCCAACAATTATGGGATATAAAAATAGTTCTGAAATAGACATTGCACTATTTTCAAATTTTACGTCAGATCTTAGGAAGGAATTCGCACTGTGTGCTGAGAAGTTGTTCCGATTGTTAAAATCGCCTTTTCAGCTCGAAATGAATCAACTTGCAGGAAAACATTTCCTAGCAAACTTATAAAACTGCATCCGCCGACGAATTTCTTGTAAATGTCCAAGAAAAATATGGATATTGCAAAAAATAGCCATTTACCTGGCTCTTTTGTTTGGCTCCACATAAGTTTGTGAAATTTTTGAAGAAACAAAATCGCTCAAGATTAACCACCGATCACCTTGACGACACTTCGCATAAGTTGCTCTCCCCGTGAACCTAACTTCAAAAAACGGTTCAAGACCACAAATGTAAATAGAAATATGCATATTTACTCTATTTCATATTACTTTGTGAGTGGAAATTAAAACAAATATTTAGTAAGGAATATATACATTGATCTACAATTACTTACTCCTACCGTAGAGTCACCTACTCTCGACTCAAATAACGTCAGACGTTTTGGACTAATAATGTTATATAATAATTATGACACTTCGCGTATTGTGCTATTTAACCTACGGTGCTACAAGGTTACGTGCTAATTGAGGTCCCGGATGCAATAACGCACGGGGCGCGCGAAGCTGGAAATAAGTATTGTCCAACCGATCGATATTTTGAGGAAAAATTTTTTTCGGAAAATGGATTAAACAAAAATATTATCTTGTGTAACTTTCCGCATCTTTTTTACCCGAACTTTTTTTTGATCCGTCAATTAATTTGTCCAGAAAAAAATAAAATAGTCAAACTTTTTCGTTCGACAATTCAATAAATTTCAATGCTTTTTAAAACTCGAATCGCGAAATCTCGGGAACTATTCGACCAAACTAGTTGAAATTTTTAATGGAACACTGCGACACTTCACTGTCGCGAATAAAGTTATTGCAATCGTCGAAATAATCATTTGTTGGATAATATTCAATAAATAATCAGTTGCGCTATGAAACCATGTTCTTTTTTTTTTTCGACTAGCGAAGAAGTTTTTCGCTATTGGTCTTGCGGAATTCTCGCGATATCATTGTTCCTTAGACTGTAACGTAAATTTTGATGTATCACTTAGCGTGATAAGTTTAAAACCTGGAATATTGTTGCTTTGTAAACAAAAGGTTCGTTTACAGCGCACGACGCGTCAAGCACTTCCGATCCATTCGCGCTACTTTACTGCGTTTTATTCTTGCAAGCATAGATTAATGCCCAAATTACTTAAGTGTTTATGTGATAATCGTGATTGAAGCATACAGTTATTCTTCTATGCAAGTACGCAATCAAACATACAGCGCATATGAATGAAAAAATTGCAATACGATTACCGGCTATAAACAAAAGATTATTTTGGTCACACTCGCGATCGTATAAGGAAAAGTCGAATAATTATTATTGTTTTTATAGACATTTTTTCTAACGAAAGAAATACAATGAATAGTATTAACTTGTAATTATTACATCACTAAAATATTAAAAACATCTATCATTTTGGATGTACGGGCGGAAAAAAAATTACTCGAGCACATTGAAACTGAAAGAGATTATATAGATTTGGTACAAAGTGCTCGAAATCCTAAAGTTCCGAAAGGACTTAAGAACAGTAAAGCAGTTAAAATTCAGTATTTTGCTAATGGTCAAATTAATGTTTTCTACGATTATGATGGCGAACCAATTACCTATAAAATAGAGACGACAGTGTCATTTGACGATATTGTAAATGCTGCAGAAGCTAAACAAATAGGGATTTCACAAGAAAAAATTAAAGATATAAATGCACTGCTACGATATTTGACTCCATGAGGTAGAAATTATTTTACATTATATTTAGATGATATGCGTGTTAGAGTAAATACGGCGAGCAAAACTAGTGAAGATAAAAAATCTAACAAGCAGGAATGAAAGTAGAAGAAACAAAAGAATCTGCTCCCTAATGATAGATGTTTTTAATATTGTAGTGATGTAATAATTACAAGTTAATACTATTCACTGTATTTCTTTCAGAAAAAATGTCTATAAAAACAATAATAATTATTCGACTTTTCCTTATACGATAGCGAGTGTGACCAAAATAATCTTTTGTTTACAGTCGGTAATCGTATTGCAATTTTTTTATTCATATGCGCCGCGCCGTATGTTTGATTGCGTACTTGCATAGAAGAATAATTGTATGCTTCAATCACGATTATCACATAAACACTTAAGCAATTTGGGCATTAATCTATGCTTGCAAGAATAAAATGCAGTAAAGTAGCGCGAATGGATCGGAAGCGTTTGACGCGTCGTGCGCGGTAAACGAACCTGTTGTTTACAAAGCAACAACTTTCCAGGTTTTAAACTTATCACGCCAAGTGATACATCAAAATTTACGTTACAGTCTAAGGAACAATGATATCGCAAAGATAATGCCGCAAGACCAATAGCGAAAAACTTCCTCGCTACTCGAAAAAAAAGAACATGGTTTCATAGCGCAACTGATTATTTATTGAATATTATCCAAAAAATGATTATTTCGACGATTGCAATAACTTTATTCGCGACAGTGAAGTGTCGCAGTGTTCCATTAAAAATTTCAACTAGTTTGGTCGAATAGTTCCCGAGATTTCGCGATTCGAGTTTTAAAAAGCATTGAAATTAATTGAATTGTCGAACGAAAAAATTTCACTATTTTATTTTTTTCTGCACAAATTAATTGACGAATCAAAAAATAGTTCGGGTAAAAAAAGTTACACAAGATAGTATTTTTGTTTAAACCATTTTCCGCAAAAAAAAATTCCCCAAAATATCGATCGGTTGGACAATACTTATTTCCAGCTTCGCGCGCTCCATGCGTTATTGCATCCGGGACCTGTACTATTGTACTATTTCCAAATGCCCTAAGCAAATGCCCGAAGTAAAAAACTATGTACGTGATCTCAGATGCATTAACAAACGAACGTGACAAGAATGTTTTGGAACAAAAAGTCAGGTTGGCAATGAAATTATTACCATAGGTAACAGAAAACATTTGCTGTGTTAATTGAAATTGAAAGATATATGAAGAGGCAGCAAAATAATAAATATTCATACTCATTCTACAAGTAAAAGTCGTAAAATATAGATCGATTTATTAATTCCTTATAATGAATTATGATATAGACTAATTTTAGATACATCTATATGATTTAACGGGCTATTGGATTTGTCATATACATGTGCATATTATATGAGATAGTTCAGAATATGAAATGATAGATCCCACTGCCCCTTTCATCAAATCTTTTAGAAAGGACAACTGTATATTAACCGTGGAAAATAAAACTTCGTCCACGCTAATTTGCATAAAAAAAATCAAAAGCAAATGTGTAGCCGGTATAAATCACAACAAACCCAACACAAGAATAATTTCTCAGATTTATCCTTGTTTGTTACTATAATGATCTTCGGTGATTTATGCTCTTGATAATGTTCCAGAAAACCATATCTTGTTTACGAAAATTAGAATAAAAAAACGCAGGCTCGTTTTTCTTCTTCTTTATTTTGCTTCCGAATATGCGCATCTCTTTATTTTATTTATCGCACACGATGCTTTTTGCTTCGAGTCTCCCAGTCGAGAAAATAAATTGTAACGTACGGCGGAACCGAGTGTAAAGGTACAATCGGTCCTCAATAATAAAAGTTAACCGACCTTTGGTTGTTTACAACCGCCATTTGTCTTTAACAACTTACTCACGCGCCATAATAATTTAGGTACGACGGGAAACCCCGAAAGCTTTACTTTTAAGAGGCAATTTTCGACACAAAAGCGACTTTTTACCCGGACGCTTTCCCAACTTTATAGACACTAACATGCGAGTACGTCACGACGTAGCGATCCTGTCAGGATGTCGGGAAACGGGTGAGGAGTTATAGGTGGAACTGGGGTTAATGCTGCTCTCAGCCGATAACGAGGAACCCTGCCCAGGACATTTAGTGTCTAATGACTTCACCGCCACGAATTACCACCCTTTTTGCACACTTACCGATAAGTGCAAGACCGAAATTTCAAATCATTTGCGCCCCCATAAAATATCAAGACAACAAAACTAACTTATCTGTTACAGTTACGCTATGATATATTATAGTTAAGACCACATCCATTTTACAAACTATTTGGATAATTAGATGGTAACGACTTGATAGTAATAATAATTTCATATTGTTGGCAAAATTTATGCATATATATATAACATAAGTGATAATTAAAAATCGTCGTTTTATCAAGTTCTTTTGTGTATTTAATTAAAATGTTTGTACAAACTGTCAAATCTTATTAATTATTCACATCTTTACAAAGTTCGGTTCTATTTACAGCAAAATGGAAAACGAGTACTTGTACTGAAGTGTGATGAGTGAAATTTTAAATGTAAACAAAAATGGGTTAAGTTAACTTAAGTTAGTTTCTCTATTATCTGTAACTAAGAGAAATGAACACACATAATTGCAAATAATTAATTAAAGTATAAAACCAAATGTTAGTAATTTATGAATGCAACTATAGTTGATTCTTGGTAAATTAAAATTTTATCAAGTGATAAAAGTTTCTTTCAAATTACTTTGCCGGCGACGATATGACATTCCAGGACTGCAAATAACAACCCTCCACAAAATATTTCCAACAATATACAAATTCAAGAGAAATATCAAAATTCCTTGCTATTGTTTGATAAACGTTTCTGAATATTTGTGATAATTTTCGGAATCATTATATATAAATAAAATAGGATAGGTATGTTTATACCTTGCGCTCTACGTGATCACCTACAATAATCCATTGAATCTGCAAAAGAAGACATCAACAATTAATGTTCTAAATATCCCAAACACACAGAAATTTTAATTACCAGTGACGAAAGAGACAATAACGAAACAGGGTTAATTTCTAGTTACTATCCCCTGTCGATTATAATATAATCGAACGACTATGTGAATGTGAAAAGGAACTAACTCAGATATTAATCTCACAGAATCGAGCCATACTGGCACATACACAAAGATGAAACAGTCCCAAGAAATGAAGACTTCTCGCAGCAAACAAATCTGTACGGTGACAAAAAAAATCGATTTCAATTTTATAAAATTAAATAAAACGTACTTGTGATGCAGGTGTGTTTGTAAAATCGCGAAATGAAATGTGAACTAGGTACATAGATTTTTTTAATTTAAATAATTTCGTCTTAATAACATCGCCGCCAAAAATTTATTTCCTGAGATCGTCGTGACAGCTGTAAATTATTAAATTGAAACTTTTTCTTGTATCGTGGCAATAACTCAATATCTGTGGCGTTCTGCCCAAAACAAATTTTCGTTCCGCGACCCACGACGCGGAAACTCTTCCTGCCTCGTCTATCCGCCGCGCTTAATCTTATTCCGCCAAAATTAATTATAAAACTTCATCAGACCTGTGCACGTAAACCAAAATTGTCAACCGCAATGGTGTTTTACATTGAGTTACAAACTAGAATTCTAATTGTGGCGAAACGTAATTAGTTTAAAATCTTGCAAATAAAAGTTCCATTCGAAACGTAAAGCAACAATTTCTGACAATGCGACGAGGGTTAAATCGAGTTAACAGCGCACACACAAAACTGCATGCTAATTTAACCCGTGCGACGAAAATTTCGACGCGAACTCGGCCCGAGGCATACATATATCACATTAGTCCACTTCCGACCTGTAAAGCTGCTGTCGCCAGGAAAACACGTCACGCCGTTGACGAGGGGTTTCGGTTGCGGTAATGCCGGTAATCACTGGGACTGCCTTTCAAGCTTACTGCTACGAGATGGAGGCCAGGTGTGCTTAGATTGGAATTTTAAGTGAGCTTCTCGCCAAGTTAGAAATTACTCTTGTCTATTGCAGCAATGACCACGAGGTTACGCGGTGTAACTTTTGGTTGGTTAATCTATCGTATTAATTGATACAGTTCATTGATGTGCAATTCAGACTTTGTTCCATTACAAGCAACTACATATTTTCATGGTAGAATAAGAATATAAATAAATGGCAAGATTTATATTAATTTAATGAATATTTATCAAATTAATTAGATTTAATATAGCAAGTAATAACGCATAGAAAAATAAATTAACTCTCAAATTAACCCTATACCCCATATATTTTTCTGTAGACCTTCATTTAACTTTTTTATTAGAGCACAGTTGCATCTCCTTCAATACAATGTTAATGTTAGTAATAACGAGATGCAAGACTGATTCGAGTAATCATAAGTTTTGTTTGTTTCTTTGACTTAATTGTATTGCATACCGCCAATTAAAACTTTATAGAATGCCATCCTAGGCTGCACGGGGTAAAGTCAAAATTATTTCCTTTCTATGCTTACGTGTCCATCAATAATATTACCTACTACAATACGACTTCACGAATCATTAATAACTCCGATGCACAAATTCAAATTCCCATCAACCATTACGAACTTGTGATATTAATGGAAACCTCTAGATAAATTCGTATGCACAGGCTAATGGAACGCCATTAGAAGAGAAACCTTCGCTCCACGACGCAAATTGTAATTAAACAAAGCGCATATCTTGATATCAGAATGAACTTCAAATTGCACCGTGCGATTCGGTACCATTGACGTTGAAAACGAACGCCGTCGAACAAGTGCGTTAGTTCAAAAAATAAAATCTATGTGCGCATAAAATGGCGTGATAATCAATAATACCCTGTTTTTTGGATACAAAGAGTCATTAGCTCTAGGATTATTGCACTTTGGGTCAACAGTGAGTGATTTATGATAGTGGCCATTAACAACAGAAATTTATTTGCGCAATATGATACATACATTCAGAACAAAGCTAACGTAGTATCTACACACAATAGTACAATGTGAATAAATTGATGTGAAAACAAAAAATACAATAGCAATTATAACAAAACATTAAAACAATGACTATTACCGTAGTATAAAATAACATAATTCACACATTTAAAATGTAGTACTATAACGTGCTAAATTTCACTTGTGTGAAGTTTCTATAAACTGGACATTGGGTTAAAACCAGAAGTAGAAAAATTGCGTCGCTTCCATATCTTACCCCAAAATTTTTCTACTGATCTCATATTTTTCTTCTAGTTTTATAGTTCGAATCTCATATTTTGCAGTGAAAGTAATTAAAATATTCTTACATTTTTCTATTGCTACTAATAACCACAACAATAACAATTATAATAATCATAATAGGAAATATTACTGGTCCTAATATTTCTACAGTGAGCTATGACGCAAAAGTGTAGAAGATAGGGATTTTATTGCAAAAGATCATTTAATTAAGATCAAGTTGGATTGGATTAGATTGTGTAGGATTGCCTTGGGTTATACCTTGAAAGATAAAGTAAGTTAGAAGCTGAGAATATAAAACTTGTGATCACCTACTTGTTCCTTAAAACTAATCACAATATATATCTCGTCTATTTGAGATTTGCTTTAGTAAAAACTACGCATATGTCGTTATTTAAAATTGAACAACTTATAGGTGTAAATATCTTGAAACTAGAAATTCTATTGAATGTATATATTCATTGTGTGGTAGCTACTATTGTTGTCCATTATATTGAATTCTAAAGGCAAGCCTTACCGCTTGGAATTGCTGTGAATCCTTCAATGTATAAGAAACAACTATTATACGATCGGTGATTATTTCATAATTATAACAATAATAGTAAATGTCTTTACTTCGTTTGCACATATTAACAAAAATATATTAGAATAAAGCTTAAAATTTGAAAAATGGAAATAGGTGGAGTTCTAAACAGGAAATGTTCTTACACCTACTCTTGCATATTTGACTCCACA
Source organism: Geotrupes spiniger (assembly GCA_959613385.1). Taxonomy (NCBI): domain Eukaryota; kingdom Metazoa; phylum Arthropoda; class Insecta; order Coleoptera; family Geotrupidae; genus Geotrupes; species Geotrupes spiniger. The sequence goes on from OY390731.1 coordinate 23,954,858, forward strand.
CCTTAATAATTCATAGCCAAATTCACATATATATTACGATCCTAAAATATGCGACGATTCCGCTAATAAAATAATTAATCCATAATAATTTCAGACACGTCCAACGTCTAAGAAAATTAATCTCATAATTCATAAGAATTTTTTTGCTATAAAAGAATATGCTGAAAGATATACAATGTAATCAAAAATCTATTGCGCTTAGACGGTAGTTATATTATGTTGATGTCATCACCAAAACTCTAAGGCAATAAATACAATTCTACACATATTATTGTGTAAGCGTAATTTTTGTTTGGAAAATTTCAGACGTCGTCTTTGCGTCGCTCCAGGAAACTTCATAATTAACTTGATATTATAGTATGATCGTATAGGAGCTATTCAGCGGTATTACTGGAATGCGAATCTGTTGAAGAAAATATAAAATATGTAGGTGTCACAGTTATCATGAGACGATTTTGAATTAGTGCATATTTTCACATACAATTCACGATGCCATGCGGATATTCTCGCTCATGAACTTAACAATAAAATGTTTAACTTTGTCCATTATCCACGAGAGACTTACATTTTCAATCCCTTATGACGGAAGATATCCTATCTAGACCGATATTTATCGTAAATTAAAGCAATCCCTTGTATCGCAATATGTATTATCTTATACAGGCAACAAATATGCACGTTTATAAAAATATCAATGAAACTAAATCTCTTTTATGGGATTGTCTCTTAAATTAAATAATTACCCAATCTTTTATGCAGGCTTTCCGAAAATAGCACCACACTTTATACCTGAAAATATGGACTATTAGTTCATCTTAGGATGCAACACGTTTAATTTTTACCATAATTGGGTCCTGTAATCAACTTGCTATTAAGATAACAAGAATATATTTACATTTTCTTTAAAAAAAAATTATAAAAGTTACATAGCAGAAGGTTACTTATTCAAACATTTATCGACATTACTTCAACATCGAATACCCAGCAATACTGCATCATTTATCATTCCATCCGTCCATAATAATAATAATATCTGCAAAGATTCTTTACAAAATATAGCGCACATGTATATACATGTAATAATATGTATATAATAAATACAGTTGAATGCAAAAAAGTAGACAAAAACAGTTTCCTGTAATTGATTTTCCTCAAATTGTTGTTGTATAAAGGTGGCTTTTTCTTAATCCACGTAATATTTGACTTATTTATTCAGTAACGGTGGTTTGGGGCTCTAGTTCGGGGTACCTATGCTTACGGCTCACCAGTTCATTAAAATATCATTGAAATGACAATACTGACGTTTACATGGCATTGCTAATATCAAGTTTGTTCAAGCAGCCGAAAATTTCGTGTCTACTTTTTTTGCATTCGACTGTATGTATATAAATGAATAAAAAACAAGTAAACTATACAATGCAGTCACTCAATGTCAATGTCAAAAAAATCATTACACAAATACAACGAGTTCTCCTTATAAACCTCTTCAGTTTTGCTTCTAATTTAATGTATGCCAACTGAACCCAGGCCGTCGACAATTTATTATACCGGGTGGAAAGTATCAAACCCGAACATAGCATAATTGCATTGGAATATACTTTTATGCATATACCTGCTCCCCATTTCCACCGATAAAACTTATAATGACATCAAATGAAAGAGAATAATAAACGGCGTCAATTGATACTAAAATCTTCTCTTAATACCTTATCATTAGTTTTTTACAAAGCAATTAATATTAAAAACCCAGGTGCTATAAACTATGGGCGGCCGTGCTTCTGTCGGCACAAGTCACTATTTGTCAGATTTGACAACTGCATAATTGATTTAAATTGCTTTGTAAAAAAACTAATGATAAGGTATTAAGAGAAGATTTTAGTATCAATTGACGCCGTTTATTATTCTCTTTCATTTGATGTCATTATAATTTTTATCGGAGGAAATGGGGAGCAGGAATATGCATAAACGTATATTCCAATGCATTCTGCTATGTTCGGGTTTGATACTTTCCACCCGGTATGTCCATGTAATGGGCTCTTTTCAAAAAGAGAGTTACCAACTGAGGAACGTTTACATAATTTTCATTTCTAGTGCACATATCCTTATCATTTTTGTTGAAAATAAATTGATGTTTATTTTTTAAGACAAATGGTATCAAACTATAAAATACAATGTATATATAGTCATCAGTACCAAGCGAATAAACGCTGGACGACAAAAATCTATCATATTGCAACCTACCATTTTTTTAACTATTAGCTTTTGCAATACTAGAAGTCTCCTGCACAGACTAGACATTGTCCAGATTATTAAACAATAATAAATAGTGACTACTTTCAAAACATTATGGAACATTACGAAAGAGCAAATACATTTTTTTTTTAATTTGCATAATTTGCACTATTTAACTTGGCTGCAATCTGATAAATGTGACTGGACCTTGACGAAAAGCGATCTATTTTTAAGCCTAAGAATTTTTTGTCGTTGATTCGTTATTCAATCTTACCAGCAAACTACTTTCATGTAATCTATGGGTACGTAAGAAGATTACTTTTTGGCGAATTCAAAATAACATAGATTCCTCTCACACCAGTTTGTTATTTCTAAATACGCCAAAGCAAAAATTGAAGAAATTTCATCCACACATTGATCGCAGGAAATGATCGATGTATCGTCAGCAAATAAACACGTACTGACGTTAAAGGGGGGCTAGGATGGACTCTTGTGGAACTCGTAAAGTAATCTAGGTGGCCCATATGGAAAAATTTCCGTCGCTGTAGATTTGGATTGTGGGGAACCATGTTGAGCAGACATAAACAAATTGAATAGAAGTAAGAAACCAATCTATTAGCCATAGTTTTTTCAAATATGAGATAGTTTTGCAAGCCATGAAGATCATTCTTTTTAAAACTAGTATAACTTTTCTACCTATTTTCGGAAGATCCCGAAATACACCGGCAATATACATGGCAACGAATTATTTGTTAAGTGTAATAGTGGTTCAGAAATCATGTCCCCCGCAGGCTTAACTAAGTTGCACGGAATATTATCGGGACCCTGAGAAACCAATTTTATTATTTTCATCAGTTCATCAAGTTCAGCATCTGTAAGTAGTGTCATATATCCTAGTTTTGCTCAAGCTCTTTTGCCCTTTAATTATTGACTATGGCATTCTGTAGAATTTGCAGAAGCTTGTAATTTTTGTCATTATGGATACGTGTAGAATAGCTTATCATCAATATACAGACGTGTATTCCTATACCGAGCTAAAAGGTCAAGACCACAACATTTTTCAGCCAATGCATATTTTTTAATTTCTTAGATGTAGCAATAATTTCGTCATAGTCCATCCAGGTAATTTGGAATTCCTGATTTCTACATTCATTAAGAGAAATGAAGAGTAAAACAGCTTAAAAACTTTTATATGAAAATACCGAATTTCTGGTTCATATTCTCACCATGTTAAATGTTATATCAATCCATTTTTTAAGTAGATTCTGGAACAAGATTAAATGAGTGTTATTAAAATTTCTTTTATTTGAGAATGACTTAGAATGCGCTCTAAGATTTATTTGATGTATGCCTGAGCGATCAGACATGTTTACTAAAATCACCTTAGCTTTGAAATCTGAAGAAATATTCTTAGCATCGTTCTGTCTTGTCTTCTGTTGGCAATCGCTTTCTACATCCAAGACCACGTTGGTAACAGTTACGATTTGTTTTCTCTATACGCATCTCGCACTCAGATTGTACTTACCCCAGAACCTCAAATACTGCTCCAAAGATTTTCGGGTGGATCTTTCTTTGAAAAATGTGTATGAAAACTTCATCCATTTAGAGTGTTGGTCCCTACTTGTTATACAATATTAATATTAATGTTTTGTACAACTTTAGCTTGGTCATTTTTGATGGCCATTGTGATGTGCTTATAGGGGAAGTATATATTTAATGAGTGCAAAAAGCATTTATTGCCACATTTTTATATCATCCGACATGTTGTTCATGTCCATGTGTTGATGTCGACTTCACGATCTACAATAGCCGCTCTTGAACGCGTTGTGGTCGACCATTTTGTCATCAGCAATTATGAGCATAGTTATTTAACTCCCCGCCCCTTTCTAGGTGGATTTGATAAACATGGTATGTCTCCTCTCTAACATTCATCCTGAGGTATTTTTTCTAAGGCCACATATCAGTGTGTCACGTTATCTTAATCCACTATATCTTTCAAAAGTTTCCAATGTGTTTAATTCTCGTATCTTCTGCCTAGAATGGTAGCCATATGTTTTCTATATTTGTATATCTGATGTGGAATCACTGTCCACTGATTGAATAGATATTTGCACCTCGATAACATGTGACGTCTATGAGATGTCTATGACCGAAGTGTCATTTACCAATCACGACATGATCAATTTGGTTCCCTGCTGCTCCATCAGGTTTTCCTTATGGTCATTCTCATTTATAAAATTCATACTTACCTTTCGCTGCTGCGAAATTTATACGCCACTATTCTGGCCTACATATTCCTTATTTTACTGCCATTTTGTTCTTGACCTTTAACCTCTTTGTTAACCCGGCTATTTTCAGTTCAGTTGTTGCAGAAATTAAACTGCAGATGGTCAGACTTGCCATACATTAGATGAGGGAATCCAGTTTTAAGATACCGGAGGCTCGCACCCTTGTTTACTTTCTTATACCTTATGTATAAGTAAGTATAGGAATCATGAACATGTTCGAACTCGAGATTTCAACGGATATACACGTTTGATGTCCCCTGAAACCATTGTGACTATTTTTGGAATGACGTCTGTGTGTGGCTGTGCGTTTGGCTGTGTGTCTGTTTGTGTGCACGCTCTACCGTCCAAACAGCTAAAGCTAGAGCTATAAAAATTTAAAATTTACATTTGTATGTAGCAAGGAGGAAAACGTCATATTTTGAAAGCAATATCTCAACCAGAAGTGAAGTTAACTCTTATCGCCTTTTTCCGGATCTAGAAACCGGCACGAGTTATCGAAAAAAAAATTCTCACAAAAGTTAAAGATAATGATATTCTAAACAACTTTTATTTGAAAAGTTTTTTTCGAAAAATATAGTATAACTAAGTATAATAAAGTTCAGTGCGGACCACTGCAGATTTTTTGATTTTAGTAAAACGAAGCACTCTTTATTTAATCGTTGTGCAAAAGTGTTATGTCTTCTCCTTATTAATTCAAGTATATTATATTAATTGTTGTTTAATTGAAACAAATTATTTAAACTCAGCCGACAGCTAATTTTTACAAAGAACATGGAATGCGATTTAATATCACTAATACTTGAAGTGGACTTGTTCGCGTCTGAGTCTTCTAATAAAAAGCAGTCTGCGGAATCCGAAATTTCCCGGCGAAGCAGCAAACTCAACTCGTCTGCCACTGAATTAAATTATATGCACCGTTTATTAAACATTTTTGGGAGAAGTATGCGCAGAGGCTGCCCCTCCTTGCCTCCGTAAACTCTCAGAATTAACCCGCTCTCGCGAGTGCGTTCTGAAAAAACCAGACTTATTTATTTACCGGGCATTCGCCGGCCGCAAAGTTTAACCCGATAAAACTCGAGTACAATTGCTCTAATTCGCCCGTTGTTTAAGAAAATTTGCGGTTCTTTATTGCGTTACAACTTTAATGAACCGAAAAACAATGCAAGTTTATATTAGCGCTCTTGTTTACAATTCATTTGTCACGGCGGAAAAATCCAGCGTGCAACAAAGTTGGCCGCACGGCTCGCAAAAACTTTCGACGTTAATATTCGGCAAATATTTATGCGCGTGTAAAACATGTCTGGGGATTCTAAACTCCATCCGGTTGTTTCATGAAAAATTGGGATGATTTAAAAGGTATATTTTAGTTTTCCGCGCGGCGTGAGGATGTAATTCGAGCGAAATTGCAGGCCCATTGAATGAATAAAATGGAAATTTTTCTAATCCTACGATACAAGGTGGTTGGATTTAAATGTAGTCGTGATGGATTCTATAAAATTCGAGTTGGATCAAAATGTTATTAGCAAGAATAATTTATTACTCAGGGAAGTTTTTCAAAAAATTTTCTTCCTTAAGAAGATATCGTTAGGTAAAGATTAAGTATATATAATATTCCTTAAAGAATATTCTTCATTTTCTATCGAATTTTTTTTGCATTAAATAATTTATTATTTTTCAGCCGCATAATTTTGTTCCAGTCACGTATATGTAAAATTGTCTCATCCGATTTTATATTCTTTCTGAAATTATTACACACAATGTTTATATCTATTTTTATACACAAGTATCACATTAAAGTATTCTATCTGTTCTTCATAGACTATCAGAATTTTTAATTCCACTCCTGTTGTGTTTATATCCAGCAATATTATCTCCCCTCGTGCAATAAAATGAGGGAGATTACCTCTTTTCTTTCCTTATTTATAATGATTAGCTTTTAATGCTTATATCGTAACAATTTACGATGGGATTTTTTTATTTTATATTTCCCTTTAAAATTTTTAATTCGTACATTCAATACCAACCATTATTTCGCAAGGTTAATTTCATTAGAATGTTCTGCAGGCAGAAATTAATGGAAGCACTTGTCCACACGTTGGGTAGTTAATTAATTATGAAATTGATTGAGGAACTAATAACAGGGCAGATCGATGTACTTGGAAGCTTTACGTGATTTGTTTACAGAGCGAACTACTGATATTTAACATCAATAAAATCAACACACAAACACACATTACATTGGAAATAAAATTAACATAAATTTTTATTTTACCTCGATGAGAGTTGACAAGTGTAGTAGAAATGTTGATGCAAGTCTACGTTTATTTTTTATCCTGACAATTTGACGTTTACGCTTAAATTTTTAAATATTTTAACCATATATTTTGATATTAAACTACTACCTATAATCATCCATAACTGTTTTTAGTTTAGACTTACACTTCCATCATTTGATTCCTTGTAAATATTTCTAACCTAAATGTTGACATTATTTACAATAGATATACGTGGGTCAAGCTGAATTTATTGAACTGTACTTCCCTTCAGTAATAATACACTTTCAAAACTCCCAAGCAATCTTCTTTTCGAATACTTTAAAAATAAAGTGTGATTTTTGGCTGAGTCGCAGAAGTCAGGTGGATACAACGGATGTCATGTTACTTATATATTACACATATTTTTCCAACCAAAAACTAGCTAGTTTGGGGACGTTACATTATATGGTGCAGCATTATTTTCTTACCTAGAACCATAACGACAGATACAAGCACATAGTATCTCCTGTAGTTCTGCGAATAAAAAAATAATTGTGTCCGTTTTCACTAAATCCGGAAACATTATAATAGAATCTAGTTCGGTTTCTTCTCTTTTCTCGATTAGTAAGGAGAATCTTGTTGCTTTTATAAAAGTAGCTATTATTATTTTAAAATTAACTGCTAATGGAATCAGTTCTTGATTATCGACACTAATATGACGTTTACCAGTTTTACGTGCCAAGGAGCTTGTAATAGAGCAATGAAGTAACCGGCGTGAAATGATTAGTGTCCCGAAATATTACGAAATTTACATGGCAATTTATATCGCAAGTTTGATAATCTTGAAACGAAATTATACAGCCCATTACATTTGCATTTTTAAGGAGGGTGTATCTTGACTTGAATAATTACATTAGCGCAAAATAAAGACTTCAACGTTATGGAAATTAAGTTCCAGTGTATTTAAAATAACTTGTTAATGTTAAAGTAATATATTCAGGACTGCAATTTGAATAGATGGCGCGTAATTTATGAATAAATTAATACCGAAAACGCCACGGAGCATATCCGGCGCTGATATAATTCGAGGCAATATAGGCCCGAGACTTAAGCGAACAAAGCTGTAAGATTTCCCATGTGAGATGTGACAAGTTACTACTGGCAAAACTAATTGTTAGTCTAAACAACTAACGTCGAGAACTTTAGTTTACATCTAGAATAAGCCAATTATACTTTTACTTGGCTCCGCTTTGTAGTTTTAACAAGTACGTTACGTTGGGAATTTGCATTCGTGTAACTCAAGAATGTTTGTCTAATTTATTTCGTTTCTCGCAAAGTTTGTTTCACTTCCGCATTATCATTTATATTCATAACTCAACGTTACGTTTACCTATTTCATTCATCGCCGCAGATTTCTAATTTAAAATCTCCACGATATTAGTAGCATTAAATATAAATTGGGAGCGGGTTCATGTTAGGCTCAAGCAAACTTTTGTAAGTGGGATTCATCGATGCAGCTCATTATGTATAATTCTGATTTGTTACAACATTTATTAGCAACTTAGAATTTGTATTATTGAATATGCTTTTGTCATAACTACTACCCCCATTATATTCTTCTCGACAGAGCTGCCAAAGTTGTTTGTCTGTAGTGCTAGAAATCTAACATTCAATGTAATAGTAAGTCAGTTGACCCACGAATGATCCTCGTCACTTAAGTACAATATTTCTTATTTCTCTGGCCTAGAATACTTAATACGCGTCCTTTGACCAGTACGTTAAAGTGCATAAGTTCAATTTAAATGATGAAGTGAACGACAGTCAAGAGCTTTTAGTGCACATCGTACATACGTACAAAACCCCTAAGGCTACTCCACATTAGTCAACATTATTACCGCGGAAACGCAAAGGAAAAATTCACGTCGGAGACATAAATGTGTACGACGTTCTCCGTAAATAATTCAAAATAAAACCGTCGGAAACGCGGCAACGGGGCTCCTGGATAAGCTTTAAAAATGTACAAACCATTTACGTACGTTTGAAATAATAACATTTCGGTTGTAGGCTGTGTGAAATATATCCCCGCCGAAATTTCATCGCGTTAGTCCGACGAAATTTATGCTGTTTTCGCACGCGTTATATATTACAATAATATGCAGTCATTTTTACGTTCGCCTTCCGCTCGTGAAGCGAACAGAATTTTAAAATGCGTTCTGCGCGGAAATTTATTACGATATGTACTTGCATGTCGTAAAAAGGCGACACGTTTACACTGGTCTTTTTGCGGGTTAAATTGCGTGGAATACTCTCACGGGTGCGGAACCTAATATGGAAAATAGTTGGAATGCGTTGAGTATGAGAGGAAGAAATAACATAATGAAGAAGTTCGCGAAAGACGTTTTAATTATTTAGCCTTACCATACATCACTTACACCAACAAATTGCAGACAATATTTGTATACGGTACATCTAGATTGATCCACGTAGAAGACCAGTGAACCGTCAAATAATCGGTCTTACCTCGTAGCCGAGAATAGGAAATGCACTTGATGAATAGAGTCTTATTTCGTTATAACTAAGTAATAAATTAATACGCCATAAAATAAATAAACCGTGCGAATAGATTAATGCAATTTCGAAACCGTCAAAATAATAGAAGGTGAACAAACGAAATGTCCAATAGCCACAATCACCGATGAGATCGATGGCTTAGCGTTAACATATCGAACTGCCAATACAAAATGCGACAGAAAGCGATAAAAGGCAATCGTATTAATACTAGTAGTAGTTAAGGAAAATGATGTAATCAAGCCCTTCTAACTCCTTCTTCTTGTACTATTATTCATATTAATCCTCATTGCATCAACCAGTCGTGTCCTTTTATCGTACCTTGTCAATAGGGAAATGCTTCATGAAAATCAGCGCTGTTAACTAGAACGATTTTAATTCAAAACTTTTACAGTTCGACATTATTATCGTTTATGTAGTTTAGACTATCTATCATATTTGCAATTAGCTCTCGGAATAGCTAGCAGTATGAATTTTTAGTATAGTGACATTAATTAATCAATGTAAATTATGTTCATGTATTATTCGGATATTTATATTTTGCATCTAATGACTAATTTATGTTTTGTTTGGCCACATGTAAGATACTTTTAGACTTTTTTAACATATTGCCCAACGAATCGATCAATTTTTGCTCCCAAAAAAGTAATTTAATTTGTACTGTTTAAATTGTACAAATTTCTTTGTTTTAGAACTCGTGAGAAAGCTTTTATGCCCCAGCACTTGCTTCACCCCATGCGTCTCCTAAGTCACTATACACCATAAGGGCTACACAGCAGCCAAAAAAAAAGTCTATCTACTTTATTAAATTTATTAATGGCGTTGCATAATAATATCAGCTTACAATAACATAAGAATGAATTACAAAACTGATACCAAAATGCAACAACAGTAAGTATACTAAAATAATAAGATTAATTTTCTTAGTTACAGTATTACTAAGCCGAAACTTATCAGTTGCAATAAAGGTTTCGATGTATCTGTCAACAAACGTCCATAGCAACTAGTTTCTCATCTCGTCCATAACCTTACTAAACTTGTCTAATTTCATTAGTTCTTGTGGAATGTCATTAAATCTCGTTAAATATTCAGAATATTTTGTCCCACATAGATATCAAGTATGCCTGTTTCTGTCGGTGCCATACATTTAACGATCAGACTAAATTAGTGTAGCATATTATCGATTTTTATTGATCCTCTTCCCAATTTAGGAGGTAACACATGCAATAATTTCTCTTTTTACTGTTAATCACGAGTGCCTTATCGTGCGCCTAGTGCTGGAATCTAATAAATTCTTTTTAAATTTTCTTATCCAATTCTTAGGTCCTTGTGGATTGCAACAATCGTAAAATCATCAGCGTGAGACCAATATTTGGAGCTTTCGAAGCATTGACCAACATAGTTTACATAGAGCAAGAACAGCATCGGTCCCTAGATAGTGCCCTGTAGGACACTTCTTTGCGCATGTAAAGTTCCTGTAGTGTGCCCGACTTCAGATAATCCTCGTGAATTTTTTGTAACTTGCCTCTCCTTTCCATCATTTCGGGGATTTCCAAGAACTTGTGATTAATGGAGAGGTTGGAGCAGTCTACTAACATGCAGGGGATATGCTTTCTGTTGTTCATATTTGTATTTACAGTATGCACAACATTCTCCAACAATGCGATCGTGCTTTTTTGAAATTTATATTGATTTTCATCGACAATTTTAAATTCATTAATCCTTTCTATTGCAAATTTTATCAGGCGTTTTCCAGTTTCTTCACATTTGATATGTTTATTGTACTTCCCTATAGTTGGTACATATATTTCTTCGTTATAATATCCCAGAATTATCATGACATCGTACATTGCCGTTTTTTAAACTCCATTTATACTGCTTCATAGTATACTTCTCTTTCATCTTCCTTATCTTCGTGTACTTGTCCATTTTTAGGACTAAATGTTTTAATTCCTCCTTCCCCGTATGTGCCTCTTACATTCCATATTGCGTCGCTGAATTCTCTTGTTTGTTTCATTATCCTTTCCATGTTCTTGCTGCTGACTTTCCGTATTCTTCTTTTTGTTTTATCTTTGCTTTGATTTGCCTCCGCTTTTTCTTGTGGCGGTTTCGCATTTTTTCGATTCATTCTCACGATCATTGCCATGTTCGTCTCCACATCCTTGTTTGCCATCGTTGTTAGTTTTTTATCATCTAATGTGTTTCTGTTTTCAGGTGTCCTAATTTCACTTTACTACCATTCGCCTTTTCCTCTCTGGCAATACTTACCGTAAGATCATTATCAATGTAGATTGTCGTGTCTTTTAACTTTCGTTTGGCTGCCATAATTTCTTGTTTTGCGCACCATTGCTACTACCATTACTTGTTCTTTAATTGTTCACATATACGTCCTCCACCTTTGTGGCTACTTGTAATTTACTCTCTAAAAAGTCCTCCACTCCTTACTTTTCTTTATTCTCCTGCGTTCGCAATCACTTATTATGCTGTTTTTCTCCTCAACAACAAATTTATAGAAATGAGCTCTGATATTAAGATTCACTACAATTAGGGATTTTTTGGCTTTTACAGATTGTATCCCATTCTTAAGCGAAATAGTTGCATGACAATTAATATTACGCTGCAAATCAATGACAATAAAGAATAAACCTATTGTTAATTATTTTTACTTGGATCACACTCATTCATTTAATAAGACTAAGACCAGATTATCTAATATTAAATATGTTTTACCGCTCCCCTTTAGGCGCATTACCATTCTAGACCCTTAGATATTTCCAATCTGCCTTGGTTTTCGCCACCCAAAGTTTGCTATTATTGAAGTTCGATAATTGCTCCACTACGAAATTTTTTCCACCAGATTGCATTTTAACGATATCACTATTTAATACAGTTGGCCTTCATTTGCTCAGTATTTTATTATAAGTTGTTCTAAAATTGTCCAGTTTTGTCTTCCCTTTTCTTTTCCCTCGACGTTCATACCTATCTGTTTTGTCACCTTGCATACCATTTGTTTTACATAATCTTTATCAACTTCCATTACTCCATGAATTTTAATATTCTTTCCACGGATTTGTTGCTCCATATGCAACAACACCGTACAGGACATAAGTTTTTCACGCTGCTCTTTCCTAAATTCGTCATACTGTCCAGCTACAAATATTTGACTTTCAGTATTCTTTTTAAGTTGTTCAACATTTGATATCAAATCTTTTATTTCAACTATATCAAGAGCAATTATTTTTCTTGTAGTTTGCCCTCTTCTTCCAGGCTTTTTGTAATGACAACTACAATATTCGCCTGTCCATTTAATTTTCTCATCCCTGGTTTTACTCTCAAACGTTGACGACTTAATGGACCATTCGTAGTGATAGTTGCCATTACATCCTTTGCACGAGACAAACCCTCCCTCGTTTGGCAGCAACAATCTGTATTTAAAACATTTCAATCGGCTTTTTGCGTCCGTCTTTAATAAGGTAATAAGGTAATTCCTTCTAGAAAGAAGAAATTAATCTTAATATATGTAGAAAATCACAAGGCCACCTCAAAATAAATTTTGATCTTCCACTGAACCTTGAAATAATAAATTTGTATCAATATGCCTAAAACTAATACTTATACCAACTAATAATTATATCTACCTATAACTACACACTTATCTATATTAATCTTAAACAATTATTTTGTATTTACTTGGCTGTATCGTTCAAGAGACATTGACCATGTACTGGCAGCCAATATGTAAATTGAGATAACCCCATACTCTCACGGAGTAAAGTTTTGAGCTTAGTTGATAAATAACTACGGTGTGGATATATTAGTTGTAGATCGGCGTATACTTTTTGAATATTTTATTCTCTATGTTATTTAATAAATCTAAATATATTGACCAAGATTTCTTACTTCATTAACAATTGGTGTAGAAATATCAACAATTTTTAAATCGACGAAATGTCTTATCAGATCTATATTACGTCCAACTTCCAACATATGACATAATATGATTTTGTTGGGTTAATTCATGGAGTGTGACTTCTTGACGTTGAAACAATTGATTGCAAACCCTCATCCAAAAAAACAATCAACACCGATAATCTACGACCTTAGCCATTTGAATATTACATGTTTTTATCTACAACTATCACATAATTCTTACTCTTGTCAATTGAATAATATTGACAATTCGATGGAATAATATTATTCAATCGTCACGTCAAAACTAAATCAAGTTAGAACGAGGAAGAAAAATTGTAGAAGCAATTAACAAGAATAACTGTACCATACAAAGTGTTAACAATATTACAAGTACAACTACCACAGGAAGCACTACTTATAATATAACGGGTAAAGAAAATCCACCCGTAACTTTTAATAACTAGTAATATTACTATTCATTATAATTATCATGTTGACAAAAATTAATTGTAAATGTAACATGTTATTAAATTTATATTGTGTTTTTTTTTCCTGATAGTTGTAGATAAAGTATAGTATTCTATTCGCGAGTAATGGCCATTACTCATGCGGATGAATTACACCGCTCGCTACGCTCGTGGTGCAAAAATCATCCTCATGAGTAATGGCCATCATTACTCGCTCATTGAATAATATACTATTATACAATTATGCAAGGGAATGGTATATATTGTATAAAACAACAGTCCAAGAATAGACCCTTGAGGTACACCTTTATTAAAATTTCAGTTAATCACATTTTAGCCGGTTACCGTCTAGTGCCGAAAAGGTTCACCAAGTTAGAATGTTGAGAACAATATTATTTTAATATATTCCGCTGCAATTATTAGCCTGCCATCACGATGGAGACAAAATAATGATCATATTAATGAGAATATTCAATTTGTCCTCTATTTTTGAACTATTTTACTAGACAAACTAGTAAACAGAGAATTTAATCTTTATATTAAATTGAAGATTTCTTATTAAAAGAAAGGCTGCCAAATATACATTTTCCAATTTTAATATGCATTTCAGTGACAAATTTAACGCCACTTATTATTACATTACATCGAGTTTTCGAAACGTGTAAAACTTTAACAAGTTTACGACGTTCCAGCACTAGCAGAACATTGGTACACAATTTTGCTAATCGGATCAGTCTATTAAATCATTTTATTCATCTATTTATCTCGTCCATAAACATTTAACTTTAACGACCGCTCATAATCAAATAAGCAATAATTCGTTTTAAACTGGGGCAATAAAAACAAATCCCCGAAGTGACACAATTCGAGAGAGTTTATAACTTAGAATAGCGACAAGTTCGCGTCATAAATAACGTTTATAACGCCATTCTTGATACCGTTTTCTGACAACAGATTAATGGCGCTAGTACAATGTGTTGTAAACAGACCAACTATCAATTCCACCGTTGTATTGGATTTTGTTATAGTTCGACTTTATCGGTTCTAAAGTGTATGTACCACGTATGTAGAATTTATTGTATACTTTGAAGTCTGGCGAGGACGTATCCGGGTTTAGATTTATTTTTTATTTGATTTTGTTTTTATAGCGTTAAAATTAGCGAGAGTTGTCATATCATCACTACTCTTTCGATAAAAACTTTTAAATGCATTTGCGATCAATCAATGGATATCTATTTACCATGATCTTCAATCATATTATATAACACTCTATTTGTTACGAATTTATCACACGATTTATTAATGTAATTTGATTGGCTATTGGCATCAAATCTATTGATACTATTTTTAGATAGACCGTTAGCTTCGTTTTATTTATTTAAACAAGAAATGTCACTTTTAATAACTTTAAAATTACTCATAAAGTAAACATAAAAAACAGCAAAATAACATGAATTCTATAAAAACGAGTATATCAATATAGGAAAAAATAAACTCTACTGGAGTGTACGAACACGTTGATTGTACTTTCGTGATATAGTTAGCATGCGTTTGAAACATAATTTTTCAGAACTAAAGCAACAACGTTTACCCCTAATGTCCTTGTTATAAAAACTGATAGTATGTCTGGATTTTTTGAGGCTAATTTCTTTACAGATCTGTTTGAACTGGAACTATTCATCTTAGTGGTGCAGTGAATTCTAGAGCCCATTTCTGGATATATGTATCCACAAACATTGTTACTCCTTGAGCAAATGCTCAAGAAATCTTATTCTCTTCACCATTATCTCCGGGCTGTTTGAATTGACAAAATCAATACAATTAATTCTAGCGGAATTGAAGTGGTTCGCTTAGTGGACGACGACGGCAAGTTCTTCCTATGTCCTTTGGCTATATTATAAAATTGACGGCTGTATCACATTGGGAGGGACTTTAATCAAAGGGTCCTCGTTAACATTGCGTTGTGAATGTTATTGTGGAGTTTGAATTTGGAAAGGACAGCTATGCTATTTTCCCAAAACACAGTGGACGTTCCTTTTGATTTTTCCTTACTCTCTGACGAGTGATTTTTTTCTGGTAGTAAATGTTCTGCCAATACACTGGTTTACTTGCGGCCGTAAGATATCCAGATTTCTAGTCTCCAATATATAACATTATAAAATTATTTAATTCAGTGTTGTAAATGTTTGTAATTGGATTGAATTTATCCAAAGATTTTATTCTTTCCCTTTGTTGATATTAATAAATTTTGTGCGTTTAGCTAAAAAATAAAATTGATCCGAAATCATAGTCTTATATGTTTCAATTCCCACTGCAGACATTTCCACAGGTATTCTTATGACTAAATTTGCAAATGCCTGATAAGATCATAATACCCTAGTAAGGGTCTTATTCCTTCTTTATCTGTCTTCTTACAACCTCTTAGCTGTCTGTAATTAGAGATTTTCAATCAAAATCTTAGCACATTCTGTAATTTCTTTTATAACTAAAGTACCTTACCCTAAAGTAAATTTCTTGTAGTATTTTGTTTTATTGTCCTATTTAAACCATTTTGAAGATTTTTTTACTATAAGCCGATGCCGATATACTGTCTACATCTTGAGTTTGTAATTAGTTTTGGACGTATTATAAGATAGAATTGATTATAAATTATGTTGGTTTCATTTTTTTAAGAATAAATATTCTAAATGTTATTATGTAATTCGTATATTTTAATATTCTTGAGGGGTATATCCGTATAAGGCAAGACGACGAGAAATAAAAATTTTATTCATCCAACATATTCCCAAATGACTGTTTCTAAAGGACGGAATCTGCAGGCGAGAACGTCGAAAAAGTCGCCATATAAATTTATCGAAAAGTTATATACATCTCGACAAGCCAGAAAATTTAAATTAAATGCTTGATAGTAAGCAAGAGTAATTCACAAATAATCCAGTGCACGTTTGTTTATTTTTATGTAAAAGCGTTCGCAAAATCTCTTCAATACAATGTATAATAAAACATCTAAAAATAGATGTTTCTGACAAAGAAAAAGATCCCCTTAACGCAACGCACTGCGGAGCAATCAATTTTCATAAAGTATACAATTCATTTCGAACATCGTCTCGTACAGGAGATAACGACTTCCGCCAAATAATTTCTAAATCACAAAAAGTGACTGTGTAAAAACGTAGCGCCGAAAGCTCCCTTTGTATTTTCATTTATTAAAGCCTTATTCTAAATGCATTTGATGCTCACATTAAACTGGCGCTGCAAACGTTCGCCTGCACTACGCCCTGAAAAATCGCACTGCGATCAGAAAACACGTTTTTCTCTTTACCCTCAAGACTTAATTAAAAATTTATCGTTTATTGGAGGCTGTAAAAGATTTAATGTTCGATATGCGCGTCTTGATTATTGTTACTGCGCGATAAAATTTGAACGTAAAAAATCATACGATGCAATTGCGTACCTAATTTGGAAATGTGCGCAAGTAAAAACGTCGATCGTCGTAAAAAAGTAAATGATCGATGCGAAGCGTTTGGTGTGAGGATTGGCAATTGCCTGATTTCGACGGTTATTGAAAGTACAACCGGATTTACAGCGAACTTGGAAATATTACTGAAGTTGAAACGCGAGTTTTGATTCGTGCTCGAAACCTCCAAGGGTTTATACTTCAAACCCCCAGTTTTTAAATCAAAATTGACATCGAAACTTCTTAGCATATATATGCACTAAGGAGACGGCAAAGTTAAATTTTACGACGCCAGTGCATCGCTGCTTTTCTACCATATTTCGAATTTATAGCATTCTAATATTCTGTTCGTAATATTCCAGGCGGATTTCATATAGCCTGATATCTTAAAATAAATAAAAATATCGATGACATGGCCTGATTTATAAAATAAAATGCATTTAAATAACTACTATTGAACTCGCAACAAATACAGAATTTAAAAAAAACGCAATTCAATTTAAAAGTTGGTTCAAAAATTTCATCACATAAATTGGTTTCATTTTGACGGATGCAGACAACCATTCCCCAAATGATGGCATGGAAGTTCGAACAAACAAATTAGTCTCACTTTTGTTTTTTCCTGTTCCACACATTCATCCCTAGAATTATGGGAACGTTATGACGTGCCAAGGCATCTCGATTCGTTCCTATCTGTGTATCTGCATGTAAATGACGCGATACAATTCGACTTGTAAAACTTTGTGGCACCAAACACAAGCAATCTCCGCCCTAAAACTCCTAAACGTGAAACTTTCATAATCAATGTTTTTGTATTCAATATTTATATTCTTGTTTACTGATATTTGACTTATAAACAAGGTTATCGTCTCAATTCGGAATCTAGTGGAAAGTTGCAACTACCGAACCAAAAGGTACGTTAAAAGTAATTCTACCCTACTCGACTTTATAAATAAAGCATGCAGTGTGCAAAAATATGACAAATAACCTCCTGTTTTTCTACAATTTCTATTAGAAATCAACAGTTTCAAGTATACAGGATAAATTATTTGTTAGTTTTATTCGCATTTTCGCAAATATGAGTTATTGTTGTCGGGAGTAATAGTATAATAGTAATAGTAAACAAAAGTCATGAGCCAACATATAGTGAGTAGGTGTATTTCGACAACTAACGCAAAAGGGTCAAATAAAACTCGAAGAATGATGATGACTCAAAATAATTGAAACAGAAACAAATCGTATCCATAACTATCGTCAGTAGTCAAGTACCTACCAAGTGCGTCAAATATCCTACATTTTATTTTCCTATATCGTGCCTGAAACATTATTTTATATTTATACATACAAACACGTTCAACAATTTAGCAGTTGTTGGCTTAAAATCGGCCCTTTGACGAAAATAAATTACGTTCGTATAATTATTAATTTCATTTAATGATTATTGTTGTCTTGGATTTTGTTATTACCCGTGGCTCTCAATTAAAATCCCAATTACGAAGCGACTTTGAATGTTATTTCAGTGAAACGTCGGAGCGATTTGCCGTTTTTCGGGCGTAAAACACTTAAAACTTCGACATTTAAGCCATCCCAGACGTAAAGTTTCGTCGATAATTGCAAGAACCTAACCGAACTTTACGTTATTTCGTTATTTGTTACACAAAAAGATATTTTCATAAAAGTTGTCATTTACAACAACTATAAATCTTAAAATAAAATATCCGATTGTGTAGTCTATTGATGAGTGGTTACGGATAAACAATTATATAATCATTATATTAGCAAATTGTTTAACCAGGATTAACATAAAAGTAGGTTGATATGTTGGAAGTGTATTTCAAAGCAAATAGAAAGTCTGAAAATGTTTGTGCGAGTTACGCTCAGCGTTCTCCGGAAACACCATAACCACACTGGAATTCTTTTTACAAAATAATCAGAAACTTAGTGAACTATGCTTCTGAACAAAAAAGAAGTAATTAACAGATAATTAACAATGTTGATATACGTCAAAATAAAATTTTGTAAAATGTTACAATCCAAGTACATCAGCACGAAACTAGAATTCGGAATCCAATGTTTATAAAACGTTGAAAAAAAAACAAATACCACCCATACAAACCAACAATTGTACAAGGTTTAAGCGATAGTGACTATCACCGAAGATTACAATTTATCAGGTGGTATCTATAAAATGTGGAGATCATTTTACTAGCAAAATCCTTTGGACAGATGAAACATGAAAGGGTTTACCAATTGTGGAGTTATTCAATAGGCATAACTATCGTCATTGGTCTACTGACAATCCAAATTTGGAAAATCAAAGAAGGTTTCAAGTTCGATTTGGTTTTAATTTATAATGTGGTTTGATTGGTACGAACTTTTATTGACATATTTTTGTTTTTTCAGTTTAGATAATCACTAGAAAGAAAAAAAAAGAAAGGACCTATTACCTTTCTTCTTTGATTTAACTGATATTTTGAGCTACTAACGAACGTGATAATAACTGTCCTGAGATAAATTATTAACCCTGAAAACATGCAACATTTGGCTTAAGTTAACCCGACCTTGACTTTTATTTGTTAGGTGCCACTAAAAACGAAGAATTCGATTTTGAACCAGCAGAGAATCGGGAAATTAAGAGTGCAGAAAGTGCTGCATGTGCTAAGATCGTTCGACGAAAACACACTACATAGAGTTTGTTGCTCTGCTAAAACAATTTAACAAACTTGTCTGGCGCAAAATGGTCGTATATTGAACATTGTTTAAGTGAGTCTGAACTTTTAGTTTTGTATTAGAGTTACATTTATTTTTTGTTCATATCTCTTGTGTAAATAAAGATTTAATTAACGTTATTGAAAATCTACTTTAAGGACATCTAACCAATCAAGAAGCCAATATGATTGTCATAAGAAAAAGACAAACGCTAAGGAACTTGGAAACAAATGAAAATGCTAGCATAGAAAAAATTGTATTAAAAAATTGTTTCAACAACGTAAAAGCTTAAAAGTGGTCGCATTAGCCGTAATCGAGTTATTGAGGAAAATTGAAATCGCCAAATAATGATTTTTTCAAAATATCTCAAAATCGTTAAAAGTCAGAATGAGATTTGCTGCTAGCATTGAATTCTTTAACACATTCCCTATTTAATCGTTGCTCTATCTCTTCTAATAACCGATATACCAATTGTGACTATCGAAATGTGGACACACTATATACGATATAAAATATTTTATATAATACACCAGGCTATAGAATCCTATTTTGGATTGTAACCACTGAATGTTTCTCCTGTTCTACTATTTCCTCCATTTTTTATCTTGCATTTATCCTCTCCAGCCCTTTATACGCATCTTTTCTAATAATTTTCTACTTAGTTTTGAAATTTCTGGTTTCCTCACACTCATTCTTCATTTAGTTTCTACTCTACTTCTACTTCTTTTGTATTTACATATGTAACTGTACCATTTTATTACTTTCAGTATACTTTCTCGGCTTGGTATTTCTTTTATTTCTGAATTCATGTTGTTCCTATATGCCCATATTTACCTTAATATCCTTCTGTCGTATATTGGTGATTTTTGTATATCTTTATCTATACGATCCATATGCTCTGCAGAAAAACTTATCCTGCAGAGCATATGGATTGTTTAGATAAAGGTCTGGAGGATAACTTATCCTGCAGACCTTCGCGTTTTATATTCATTGTAGGGGTACACCTGCATCCGCTATCTTATTTCACTGCATTCTAATGATTATTATTTAAATAGTAGGGCTCCCAGATATTGGAATGTTTGTACTTCATAAGATTTGCACTTTACTATCTGTGTATAATTAACATTATTTTATTTATTTACATTCAAGTATTTGCTCTTCTCCTGGATTCCCGGCCCTCTTCCTTTGGCATTTTATAAGGGTGTCTTAAAGATTTCTCGTCTCTTGTTATTATGGGCGTTATATTAATACATTTTTTCTTCATTTTTTACTTTCCTTGTAACATCACTGCTCCCTTTGGTTTAATTAGCCTCATCAATTATCACCATATCAAGTTTCAGACTGTGAAATCCATGCTTAAAATCAACAAAAATATTTTACTTTTGATTCTGTTCTATTAGTTGTGTTATTATCACGTATCACATATAAAACTACATCACACCATCCACACAAAATAACAGGCGTTCGCCTGTATGTTGATGAATTGTTTGTAAAATTATTGAAAATTATGTAAAAGTTTAATTATTGTTTTAGGCGACAAAATAATATTGAGATGCAAAGATATAAATGAGAAGTAATTTGAGAAAATATTGCTTTGGAAAGATCGAGCTGTTACCCTACATAATTATCTAACCGAAAACTATTCGTTAGGGATAAATTAATGAAGAGCAATAGATTTGTTCGTAATTAGTTCACCGACATGAAACAAAAGCACGCAAATTAAACAGTTCCGTATTTAATTTGTGTTTATTTTGGGCAATTTTCGTGTTATTGAATTGGCTCTAATTATGTGCACACAAAAGTTTGTATGCCGAACTTAATAACGGCCATTATGTAGATGGTATTTATATGACCTAATAGCATGTCAAATTTGTGTAGGTCTTCGATAGCGGGTACTGCTAAATTGCTACATTTTCCCATTCAGGATATCAAAGAAAATCGGCTGCCGTCTAAAAAGCAGGAGTGCCTTATTGGCCGTTGAAACTGTGTTTATTTTAACGAATTACAACAGTGTTTATTATTAATATCTAACGAATGACAAATTACAAGGCAATTATAATTAGACTTGAAATTAACGAGTTGCTATGATAAGGGAAATTTAACGAGTGACAAAGAGTTGCATTTCCTGTGATCATAGCAAGGATCTAAAATTCATGAGAAATATAATCTTGCATTTTACAATTAAACTGTTGTACATTGTACAAATGTATATTGAAAGAATGTATTATTTTCATTTAAAGAACTGGTGGCGTTATGCATGGGCGCGGAACTGATTGCAATATGCAATATATCGTAGTTTATGCAACCTTTCTTCATATTTCTTAGGCTGCATGTTACAATAAGACTAAATTTAAACATTTAACTTTTATTTGCGTAGTCTTAAAGTCTGCTGTACTGTATACAACTGGATAGTTGTTGCCTTTCGGTTGAATGTGTAACTCCGAGTCTGGTAAAAAACTGTCGCCAAGCGTATTCTTTAGTTCTTCTTATGCTCTTGGAAGTTGTCTCGTCAAATTTGATATTTGTTTCTGAAGCTGATGCTATTCTCCATCTTGATTCGTCCATTTTTTCCCGAAACTGACAGAGTTAACTTTATCACGAAAGTGTTGCGGGGATTTTTTAGACGAAATCTTTGTTTTGATTGGGTTTTGGATGTGCGTGTTGAATTCTGTCTAAAATAGAATGTATTAATTTCATGTTTAGAACATTCTAGCATGCTAATACAATTATGAATCCTGAATGACAACATTTTATTCAAATATGCCAATATGACATGACTACTAACCTGACCAATATAAACTTGTTCTAAGGATGCAATATTTTCCCCTGTGGTATAGGCTGTAGCACCATCCTGCTGGAAATAGCCAAAATGTCGTCCCTCACCATCTAAGTTCACTCCGTTGTATCCTAAATGTATAGCGAAAGCATATTGTCCCAATTACTCTTTTTCGAGACACTGCTAACCACACACCAACTTTGATAGAGTGTATCGTCGCTTCTTCGAATGCAAACATTTTCTGTAATTAACAAATTTTACAGTTCAATGAATTTACCTATCCCAGTAGATGGAACCAAGCTTCGCCAGAAAAGAAGCATAAATCCAAAATTCTGTTGCCATTCATGTAATGCTGAAACTATTTCATATGTAATGTGGTTTTTGCAATATTTTGACAAGTGCTAACAAACCTTGACAAAGATTAAATCTTGGGTTGCATCAACCATATCCAAAATCTTTTAAACATAAGCCACCAATGGTTCTTTTTCGATGTTAATGTTAATAAATAAATGGCGCAAAATATTCACCTTATGTTTGCGATTCATTACAATTACAATGAACATATATATGTGTGTATTTACAGTCCTCTAATTCACCACACCTTACCGTCATCTACATCTCTCCCGCTCCAGCTTCCCTCATCCTATTCTCGTAGGATAATCTAGCCATCGCCTCCAGTCTTTATCCTTAATGCCACATCCATATACTTCTCTATCCACTGCTGCCATACATCCTTCACAATTCCACAAAACCTACACTTGCTGTAATTCCCATCCATCCAACATCTCTTTCTACTTTCCTCATTACCACATCTAAACCTTTCTATAATTCTTCCTTGCCGTCATTCTCTTCCACTCGTCAAATATTCCGGCTTTCTTCCGTACATACAAATATCCATAAACCTTGCATTATAATTATCTCCTTTTATTTTTCCCTCTCTGTTCCTCCTTTTCGCACCCGTCACTGTCCAGGCTTTTTCGTATAAGTTTCCTTTTCTTACCATTTTTTCGCATATTTTGCTCCTCCTGTTTTCTCTTTACAAGGGGTTTAACGACCACTCCCGCCTAAATACTGTTGTTGTGATCTTTCTTATCATCTGTTCCCCCATTACTCCACGTATATCTCTGCTATTCTTTCCGCTTCTACATGGCATATAGTTTTCCCGTCTTCTTCGACCGTTCCCTATTTGTAAAATAATTGAGAACAAACAAGTTATTTCTTGTTGCCCTGCCTTTCCTAATCCCTGCTTGCCCTTCTAGTACGACCCATATCCTCTCAACTTGTCCTCCAACCTATTCCCTAGCATTCCTTTATGTTTGTAAGAAGAGGCAACATTTACATAACGAGGGAATAAGCACGGTGAATTTATAAAACCAAACTGACCAACCAACCATAGTAGTTTTCTTGTCGCAGAATTAATTAACACTCGCACTCATGTCAGCATTTCCGCTTAATTAATATTGTTATAAACATTAACCTATTATGCAATGTATGTATGTACTTTTGCTATTAATATTTAAAATAAACAATTGCATTCAATAGAAGGTATTTGATAAGCCATATCGCTTTGCATTAAAAATTGTATTTTATCCTTGATAAAAAAAGTAAAAAATCTTGAGAATTCATCTGCAATTGCAGACTCACATGTAGGCTATAAATTTTGATTTTATTGGCAAAAATGGTAAAAGACCGGATTAGCTATATTAAACATTCTGACCAAAAAATACATCTAATATATGTGAAAAGTATCGGTATATGTTGTACAAAAAAAGGGAATTGAAATGTAAACTTTCCTACAGTATACTTAGATAGTATAAAATATATAAATCACGATTTCCGCAACTAATGGAAGAAACGGTGATCCCAAGGGGATGGCAAACTTTAGAGAGGAAAAATCTGATTTTCAATTGTAAAGTACGTTGAGCCGAAAATTAATTTTATAATATTATGTTGACATGCTGTAAATATCTATTACAGAAAGGCTCAATTAACGCCGCATCGATAACATATTAATTATCATAAAAATGTGTAATAATTTTTACTCTTCAACACACTCTTCCAGAGTGAATATTATGAAACAATATTTGATTGCTCATTAATGGATGCGTCCTTGACTGATTTAAAAATCGACGGTGTTTAGTAGTGATTTGTTGCAACTCAACGATAACAGATTGTCGTATTGAAATTTAAGCTCTTATTACGTGGCTGGCGTAGCTTCGTATACCTTTAGAACAAAAATAATCTCCCGAAATGTCACAACTGGATAATCTATATATGCTTCGTTATTTCAAACCCGCTACGATTCGTTTATACAAGCTTACCAACCGGGCTTCATTTGTTATTCAGTACGGATCGGCGTGTACTTCTGAACGTATTTGTGTTATTGGGCAATAATACTTCAGTACAGCGTATAAAAGTTGGGAAAATAGGTGATTCTCGGATATGCGGTGGAGCTTCAATTTTCAGAGGATGCCGCCTTAAACTGTTGCAGTTAACATCAATCTATATTGTAAATTATCATCAATTTCATTGTAAACAATTATATTATGAATATATATAACTAATAAATTAAAATTCATTTCCACATATTTTTAAGGAAATGTATATACGTACATTAGAAACCAAGTTGCTATATATGGGGATATCCTTCTAAGGAATTCTATTCATACCATTAACTGGACTATATCACAATCGTTGTATGTTCTTAAAAAAAGGTGGCCCAACTCTTATTAAATTGAACGCTTAGTTTGCTTCATTATATTTTTGATAACAATGCTTGCAGTTTATTTAATATATTACAGATTTCAAATTTACCTGAATTTTATCTTTGGCATTCTCTGAGAGGGTGTCCTGCAATGCATGATCATTGACAACGTTTTTGTGAGTGTACGGAAAACGATTTTATTACCTTGATTTCTTTGAAGTATCAGACATATGTTCCTAATGACATTGAATTCAATGTTTTCTTACTATAAAACTTGAAAGAAGCGACAAAAGCTAGGAAGTATATTCTGCTGCAAGCAAAGACACAAAACCGCAGTTATAGATGTGGTTATCATTTAAAAATTATATTTTTCGACGAAGAAGTTTTCGAGACGATCACTAATTTTAGCCAGTTGTACGCGAATCAAAATAATCGACACAACTTTAGTGTCACCGATGCAGAGCTAGATTATTTTTTTTTGTATACTTATTTTATCTGGGTACCATAACATGCCAAGGGAAAGCATGTATTGGTCTGTGGATGAAGATATAGGAGTAGTTATGTCAAAGGCTATGTCCAGGAATAGGATTAGAAATTTACATCTTGTTGATAATAACGAAGCTTCAATCACCAATGATAACATGTTCAAATTACGCAAACTTTCAGATATTCTTATCAAGAAGTTCAACCAATGGGGGGTCTTCCACGAAAATATTTTTATTGATGAGCCTATGGTTAAATACTATGGTTGTTATTCAGTAAAGCAGTTTATTCGAGGCAAACCAGTTCGGTTTGGCTATAAAAATTGGGTCGCACCAAGTTCCTCTGGATACTGCTACTTTGCTGATATCTACTGTGGCAGATCAACTAACTCGGTTTCTGAGCCATTGGGTACTAGAGTTGTAAAAATGTTGTTGGATAAATTATCCATTAATGCTGCCAACCATAAAGTCTATTTTGATAACTTTTTTGTAACCTGTGACTTGCTAAATGACTTACGCCATTTAAGTTACCAAGCTACGGGTACTATCAGAGAAAGTCGTGCTAAGAATGTCGCCCCGCTCCTCCTTCATCAACAAACATTGAAGGTTTACAGCGAGACGGCGCCAATCACGTTCCCGAAAAGCTTCCAAAGCGTGCACAGAAGTCGTTGGAGTTGCAAAAAATGCAAGAAAACACTTTGCGTTGACAAAGGGTACTTTTCAAAATTTCACTTGTAAGTGGCCACTATGCCAATTTGGGTACAACCCTTTTATATACTGAAAAAATCTTTCTTTTACTTTGTTTTATTTTTCTGTTTTTTTTTGTACTTCTTATATAATATAAATAAAGACATTTTCAAATTATTCATTGTCATTTTGGTTTGGCTTTAAATGGGTTAAAATGCCTGGTTCGTCACATAGACTCATCGTTGACAGCAAAACATTCGCAAAACCTCGTTTTATAGATAATTATACGATAATAATAAGATAAGAATTAATTGTTTGTACTTCGTCCAGTAATTTTCAAAAATATTTCACGAGATTATTAAACATAGTTAAAACGAATAATTTTTGTGAGAAACATTTAATAGAAATTATATTACTCGTTCATTTTATTCATCAATGGTGAGACTACTAAATACATTTAGGGACTACTAAATACATTTAGAGACTACTAAATAAATAATAAAAATACTATAAAAGTAAACTACTCATCCAATCCTACCACACAAAACATGCAAATCGACCAAGCGAACGCATGAAATCTGATGAAAAGCAAAACACTCTACAACGGTAACAAATTAATAAACTTTCCGGCTAATTTCAAAACTTTCGAGTTTCAATTTTACTTACATTGTGCAATCCGACTCTGTGTGTTTCGTTTAATGAATTTTGTTCCTTTGGGCAACGGATTCGAAGAAAACGTACAACGTGTATAATTCATGCATATGCATGCAACCGCGTGAGGTGCAAACACATTAAAATATATGCGAATTGTAAATTTCTGATAAAACTCCTGTTGCTGCGAATTTCGCGGTTTTTCGATAATTTTCACAAGAACGTTTTACGAAATTTTAAAAAATTAAAAGTTGGTGCGATGTAAAATAACTTGTTATAATTGAGCTTCGCGACGCCGGTCGAGTAACTGTAAAGTAAATCATTTTTGTTAGTGACACCTACTCTGCGCCAGACTTTAAAATATTCATTGAAAAGCTGTCAGGACCACGTCTTCGCGTTGGATGTGTGTACTATAACGGTAATTTTACATTTGCATCATGAAAAATATAGTCATTTACTTAAATAGTAATTTTTAGCTCAAGTTCAAAAAAATCATATTGTTCAAATACATGAATCGATTTATAGTGACTACTAAAACAAACTATTCTCAAGCGATATTGCATCAGAATTTATTATTGAGGGCAAGTTCGTCTCAATACATGAAAAACATCGACGCCATAAAACGCGCTGATAACAAATATTGACAATTTGTCTCAAAACGTAAATATGCTACCGATGCTAATGCGCGAACTATGATTGATCTGCGATAAAAACTCCACAGAAAGGAAGATTTATGGCCGGCGATGTACACCAGATTTCGCTTTAAAGATTTACTGAAAAATATCGAAGTCATATGTTACGTGATAGTTGCCGGGCGGCGCAAAAAAACAAGAAAGCGAACCGCACGGTGTGAAAGGACAATGATGATTGACGGCCGTCATAATTCGAAACTATCTAATAATGACAGGCCGACGGCGGGTCCGCAGTCTAACAAGAAAACTGTCACTTGAATTTATATAAATGATGGTAATCTTTAAAATATGCGATCGCCTGACGGAAAATCGATAGGTTCGTATGAAATATCGTATCGAGAATTGAGCAACATGAATTTTTAAGATGACGCTAATTTATCTCAATCTACGCACAAAATCTCTGCTGCTGTCAGAGTTGTTTTTTTTTGTATATAAATGGCAGGTGTCGAATATATATCGCATGCCTATTGAAACAGCTGTAATAAATAATGTTAAAGGTTTTTATAACTTGGATATATTTAGGCCGTACGTGGTGAAACTTTATTTGTTGTATAACTACGACAATTGTTTCATCTCGCAGTGGCTTCTTTAGGTAGATGAAATGTCAATAATGCATTAAATGAAGGCGGTATTTAACAAAATTTATAATTTATTTCTACTCCTTATTGTCCCCTCTTCATCTTCCTGAGAAACTCCCAATTCTCTTTCTCTCCTTTTAGCCCCTACACCTCCTTTATCTCCATATCTCCCACAACTCCTTCTGTTTTCTTTTCTTGTCTAAAAATTAAAAAGTAGAATTATTATTTTTAAGGGAAAACTGCAATGATGTTCCTTACTTCCCATTTAGTATTTTTCACAAACCTGCCCACACTGACACAATATTGCGCCCCATTGCTGACAATGTAACAGTATTTACAATATTTTGGTCTCACTGCATCACAGTTTACGAAACTTGGCTGATGTAAAACGGAAGTAGATAAACCAAATATACTGATTTTATAAATCCATGTTATCGAGGAAGTTATTTTTTATTTTACATTCAATATTTTATGTGTTACATGTTGAATTATATTCTTATTTTGCATTTGTTTACTTTATAAACTTCATCAAAAATTCTCCTATACTAGGTGGAAATTGTGTATTATAAACTGGTACACCAGAAACAAACATTAGAACTACGGCATTAGTTTCAAAGTTGTTTTTTATCACAAACTTTTTCTAATACAAAAATTTTTCATTGATCAGCTTACAAAAATTGAAATGAATCACCAGTTAAAGAATTTTTGCGAATCATTTTATAGACGGCATTATATTAGATATATTTTTTTAATTTCTGCATTCCCGTCTCATAGTTTCCAACGAAACGGACGAGAAAAAAAAACAAGTACCGCGCGAAAGCTTTGTAAACATCCTGTTCCGCTTTGTTTGTTGTGATTCGGATAATCCGTCCTATCGCGGAACAACAGGATACTTTCATTTATTCCCAACCAGCACGTCGAAAACAAATTAAATTCAAACGCCGCACGATATCGGCAAAATACCAATATCGTGCACGCCGGAAAAAGTCGAATAAATTCAATAAACTTATATGCGAAATCCGAGCCGCATTCCCCACTAGTTTAAATGTAAACGCTTAAGTTATGTAAAGTTCATAGCCGGTAATATTCGTTAGAAACGTTCTAAACTCGAAACTTTCGTAACTTCCATAAATGTTACGGTCAGTTTCTGAACTAACAAAGCCGAGAAAAAGCGGGGCGTGTGTTTTACGACTTTGTAGGCAGCCAACTTCGGAACTTTTCATATTTCTCCGGGAAAAAATGCCGATCGACTGTGATTTGTGTGGCTCGAAATACGCGAGCACTCGATAGGCAAATGACTAGGAAACTTTCTGCATGAGTTTTTGATCCACTTTAGTATAAATACATTAAAATTCGCGCCTTGCCATAAGAATCGCCCCACCGAACGTCGTAAGTAAACACACAAGACACGTAAAGGCCTTGAACAATCCTTCAATATTGACATACCTTTTTTCATTCAATTATTCATCAATTTAGTTCGGGACTTGCTTGGAATATAAACACATAGAGTTACAGTTTCAATTGTGTTCATTCGTTTAGCACTTCCGTTGAATGGATTTAAGAACACAAATGATTATACATTTAATCCAGTCGACTCATTACAAGAATTCCAGCAACTTCAATTTCAAGCATTAAGAACCGCGAGTTTCTCCTCCAATTACGGAAAGAAATAGCATCTTTATAAATTGCCAATAATGTCAATTGCAATCATTGAACATATTTATTTGGTCACGGATGTCCTCCGAATTCAGATATGATCCAATAGTTCATACTACGTACCGTTAATTACACCAAGCTGGTAAGAAAATAATTGCTATTGTGCATTTCTGGGCTAGTGACATAAGGATCAAAAGTACCAATTTAGATCAATTTTCTATGAGTTCAACAGGTGCAGTAGCAGCAAATTGCTGACTAACTAAATCAAGCCTTTAGCCGGCATACTTAAAAAACATACGCGATAGACGTTCTAAAACCTGAGTATTAGTTGTCCGTCAGTTTTGAATAATTTTTGTTATCTGTGTATATCATAAATGTCGAAACATGGGTGCCGCCACGAACAGAACATAAAAGCAGAAAAATCACTGTCACGAAGTTTACATTTTTCCAATTGAGTTACGAACCTTTATCTCATCTACAATACTCTCCGATGTATCGCCAAAAGATTACTACTTATTTTTGTCAACTTGACAAATCGAAAATAAATTCTATATCTCCAAATTTGTATCCTACCATAATATATGAAACCCAGTTATGCTAATTTTGATTAAAAATATTTATTATGAGCTGATATATAGTTTAAGTGGAAGGTCATAAACCGCAATTATGTTTTATCGACCTATTAGCAAAACTAATCCTACAAATATATGGCCACCTCAATACGATATACCCACGTGTAATAATTTAGCCCAGCTATACTCTGACCTTTTGTTAAGTCATCCATTTAAAATTAATTAGTGTGGAGGGGACCTGGTTTTACATTTACTCCCCAGGTAATAAATAAAACACAAAACCTAAATATATTCAAACGTTTATTTAAAAATTAGTGTGATATTTGATATTGAGTCAAACTGGTTACTATTTGAGATTAATTTGGTTTATAGTTGCTACATGCCACTCTGAATATGTCCTCAAGGTGAGAGGCAGTAAGCCGATTCCTATATTCGTTTTTGTCCATATTTAATTTTGAAATACAATGTGTGGGCACATTATTTTACAGTCGTGTATTTTTCAGGTACTAATTTCTAAAATTCGGTGTACTCCATTCCCCCTCTCTTATCTTTACAAATAACTTCCATATTCATATCGTTCTTGAACTCGATAAATTCGTTGAATAACCTTGCATAATGAAATGCCAATTCAACTAATAGTGTTATAGTTGCAGTTTATATTGATTGTGATTATTGTGATTTTATACAAGCAACACACAATTCTTCATGAAACGTAGATCCTGAAATCTGCTCTCAAATTCCTTGGAAAGTTATACTATAATTGGTTCTGTATTTTTTCGTAATAGATTTTTAATTTCTCATCAAAGGCAAATACTTTATTCGCCATCTGCGAAATTATTTTATTTTCAGACCGTAAGCCACGATTGAACTTACTAAGTTTTTCTGTGATGTCGCCCATAAAAGCTAAAAGATACCACAATCCATCATTTTCAAGTGCGCTATAAATTGTATTGTTGTAAAACCAAATAATTTTTCGCCTTAACCCTATAAGTGTCACCAACATTATATTCTAATAGTATAGCAAATCGTTACCTTACACACATGGATGACCTTTATGACCTTATCATGTACCTGACGTCAATAAGAAGTCATATTTGATTTTGTAGCCAAATAGTGTGGCATTTTCCAGTTTCTGCAACGACCTTTTGATGTATTGAATGGCCATTGTGTAACAGCAACAGTTCTAACTGCTTCCACTAGTCGAGAAAATACTGGTGCTTTGATTTTATTCAGAAGTTCTGATTGCTCTCTAGAAGGTCTTCCGCGTTTATTTCTCCCTGCATTTACTAAACTAGCACCAATATCTCCACTAAATATTTTGAGAGGCATATGGTTTTGATTCAGAACAGTGCTCTTTGTTCCTGTAAATAACTATAAATCTTCATAGTGCTTAGGAGGTATTCAAACAGTTGCAAACTTGAAATAAATTTTCAAAGTAAACTACATTGTCGATATCATTATCAAGTGATTTGCACAAAGCAATTACAACCTTAGAACTCACTCCAAAATGTCCTTCATGTTGATCTTCGTTTATCGGATCAAATATAGCAATTCCTTGTTAAGCTATAACATCATAAGTTATTCCAGATGCTCCAGGTAATGCGAAGAACTTGTATCCCGATTTGTGGAGGTTACTGGAATATATTGACGGAGATTGCCTGAACGTCTGCCTTTATAAGGCACCATGACTTCGTCTACCGAAAATTCTCCTTCTGGCAGTTTAGGCAGTTTGATGGTACATTCCCAGATTGACTATTATCATTGAACTGTTTGAGCCTTCGGAGAAGTTTGAAATATGTCAGGTATCCTGGTATATCTGGTATATATCCCAGTAACCGTAATAAGCGATATTATTCCCATTATCAAAAATATCGATAAAGATATGTAGTTTCTTTGTTGTTCGTATCTATACACGTTCCTGCAACTTGATAATATACCAAGTGACATAGAAATCCGAACACCAAGAAAGAGTTGGAATTTTTTAATAATTTTAACACCACATAGTCGGCTACCATATAGGAACAATCAATGAAAAATTCAAGTTAAAAATCAAAAGACCAACGAGTTTTTAATAATAGTGTGTTTGACCACCTAGAAGCCGCGTACAACCATTGAGCCGTCTAGGCATGGATTTAATCAGGTGGTCGATATCTGCTTGAGGCACTTCATCCCGGGCAACTTGTACCTCATGTCTCAGAGCATCTAACGTCTGCGGAGAATTGGCTAAATTGCGCGAGCTACGTGAAGACGGGCGTTATCTTGCTGGACTATGGGATTTGGCATGGTCTCAAGATAGGGTAGCAGATGGCGCTCTACAATGTCATGGATAGAGCGCTGAGCATTCATATTGCCTCTAACAAAGACTAGAGGTGACTTGCTTCCATAGGCAATGGCACCCCATACCATTACCTTGATTTCTATGTCACTTAGTATATATACATATACATTTAGATGATCTACTACGTGCTGTATATATTTGAGGGGAAAATCTGTAAGATATTCTAAGGGCAATTTATCATCCATAACATTATCTTCAATTAGCTTATGGAGAAAATATCGCGGTATTAGATCTGCATTACACCATTTGAAAACAGATTTTTAGCTTTTATTTTCCTTCGTCGTCAGATACATCCTGTAATATTCAGCTATTTGTTTTGTTTTTAGGTAGGAAGACTTAGTAGATATTACATGGAATTCATCCTTTGCAAAACCCTGAAAATAACAAACGTGATCAACCCTTGTTGCCATATGGCTGCGGACAAAATCAAGGGCGTAAACTAGAGCTTTCAACAAGTAGTCGTCTTAGGAAACATTATTATTCAATAAAGCACGCTCTTGTTACCGTACTACCACTGAAGTATAATAAATTTGCACAACGGATTATTTACGTAAAATATTGAGGTTTCTGGCCGTGACACATATATTACTCACGGCATGCTGCACCTCAGAAATGACGGTTAAAACATTGGCGGAAAATTGGCGGTAATGTTTCTATAGGTTAGGCATCTTAAAATATATTGTAGCCACTTGTGTAATAAAGTTTGTTATGGTAACTGACTAACCAACGCAACACATATTACTCAAAACCTGTGCTGCGTGTCCTGTCTCTTACAGGATTAAAGAAAAAGCCGTTCGATGACTTTTGCTCTGCTTAGCCATCGCACCGAAGTGTGTA
Source organism: Geotrupes spiniger (assembly GCA_959613385.1). Lineage (NCBI taxonomy): Eukaryota > Metazoa > Arthropoda > Insecta > Coleoptera > Geotrupidae > Geotrupes > Geotrupes spiniger. The sequence goes on from OY390731.1 coordinate 23,988,719, forward strand.
CAAAACGTCGTTAAAATAACTGTTTATTTCTTCCAAAAAAATTATAAATTCTGGTGCCTCTGGTTTGATTCTTCATAGGAAAGAATTTCAAAAAAATTTTTTTGAATAGAATTTTGCTCGATACAGTATCTAACGAAATATCGGTGTTAGAATTAAAACCCAAACAAAAAATGTACAATTTTTCAGATTGTGGAAAAGCTACCGGAAGCTACAACTAACTAACAAAATTACATTGAATTAAATAATGGTTAATTGAATAAGTAAAAAGAGTTCCTTATGATTTTTAAAATTCAATAGGATTGTAAAAACTTCACTTCATTGTTTTACAATTAGTGTGGCCACTAAGATAATACATACTTAACATTTCTTCATCTTCGGTATAAGTTTATGGGATCCCATTCCATACCTCCTTCCGTCTTCCACCATTTCCTAACCTGTTCATCTTCACCCGTGTAACATTCTACATTTCTGCGACCCTTGTCACTACCACCCTCCAAATGATCGCGGTAGTCCTCTTTTCGTTTTCAACGCCTCTCTGGGTGAATCTTCTTACAAATACATCTTCTTCTTCCGTGTCTTAACAATCCTATTTGATTTTGTTGTATTATTTCGATTGTCATCATGATCGTATTTATATTTATCATTAATCTTATTTCTTTGCTTGTTGTTGTTGTGATTGTGCCTAATATGTTGCTGTTTGCAGATCTTCATAATTGGCATCAACTTTTCCACATACATATTCATGTCTACTGCGCTTAGCTCATCATTTATTAAGCGTATGTTATAGATCCTTCTACGATGTTTTTTTATTTATATATACAAACTTGACTTGTTTGACTGACATTTATTTTCCATACCCATTCTCTTTTTGTTTGTCGTTTATTTTCTCAACTTTTCTCAACATCCACGATTGTAGTGTTAGTTTGTTTTATTCCTACCTGTTCCTTTTTTTCTTCCTTATCCTTTATGAATAAGGAAGTAAAGTAATCATCAAAAATATCGACCTCGAGATTTTAACGGATATACGCGTTTTGAGGTCCCCTGAATCGATAGCTCAACCGGAAGTGATGGTTTACTCTTATCACCTTTTTAGGTATCTCGAAAACGGTATGAGTTATCGAAAAATATGTTCTTATGAAAGTTAAAGATATTGTAATTATAACATTCATTTGAAAAGTTTTTTCGGAAAATGGTGTATAACTGAGTATAAGGAAGTTTTTTTCGCTTATCATTAACTCTTCTTCCCATCGAGCCATAATGTCATCTTCTTTACTTAAACTTATACTTGTTCTTCTTTTATATTCTTCAGTACTTTTTGGTTAAAATTTCTTGTAGTCTTTTGGATGTATCAGTTTCAAATGACAAAGGAAGATAAATTAGTCCAGTGAGTTATTCCGTTCTGATTTAAAACATCCACCAAGTCCGGAAAATACCGGGTGTGTATGAAGTAAGTAGAAATGCCTGAAACCTAGATGAATGATCTTTGATAAAAATAAAATATATTTTTCTTTACCTTGAATTGTGCTTTTTATCATATTCGATTTCTCAATTCATAATTTCTAGTTGCGAGGAATCTGTTAGAAAATGCTAAACACCATCATATATACTGCATTTGTCAACGAATTTATTTCAACAACCCATTTCGAACGTTGATTTAGTGGCATCAGATAGCGTAATAAATTCGGAGCAAATTTTTGGAAGTATTCATCGAAAGCGAATAAATAACTCGACCGCTGCTGTATCAGCGGTCGGGGACTTCGGGAATCGTCGATGGCTGAAAAGCCCCCAGAAAATGTCCCCGCATATACCTATCGGATGCGTGTATTTCGCGCCACACAAATCACAGTCGACAGGTACATTTTTTCGCAGAAATATGAAAAGTTGCGAAGTTCCGTCCGCCTTCAAAGTCGTAAAACACATGGTCTCGGTCCTTCACGGCTACGCTTGTTCAAAATTGATGGTGTTTTATTTTCAAATATAATATTTGCGGCGCGTCATCGAAAAACAATTCGTTATAGAGTTTTTCCCTCTACCAATTTACGAAGTCTTTGGATTATCATCTACTGTAATGAACAACCCTTTTATTACACGATGAACGAATCCGCAACGTTGGAGCGGCATTATTTACGGAAGACTCGTCTTAGACAATAGTTTTTTGTCGAGCACGCGTCATAATACATCAGCGAGTATCAATTGACGCTCGCCTGCTTCGTTTCAAGCGCAATACAATTGTTATAACAATACGACCGTCGATTTGAAAATTTATTAGGGTTGTACATTGATTACGTGACGGTGGATATGAATAATAAATTCAAATTTCAATGCGAATATTTCGACGATGCGAAATCAGCGCTCAAAAAATTGCAGAAATTCTCGCAATTATCACAAATGTGCATCACTGGATATTACTAGTCCGTAAGTGGGGCAGTTATTGTTACACGCAAGTCCAAGCGTGCTAGTTTTCTTGGTGATTTATTTTCCCCATAATTGTAGTTTACTGCCCTCATCCGCACGAAAGTTATTGAATTAATGTTATGATACGACGAAGGCGTTTTGCGGTGCTACTATGTACATGCAATTAGGTGCGGCAACCTATTATTTCTTGTTGGGTGCAGTATTAGTTTTGCTGTAATGGATAATCGCTGTACAAAATGTTATGCACTTGATGCGATTAGGAACAACGTTCAGTATTCCCTTCGTTTTGTCGCAATACTTACACGCACACAATATAATGGCTCTCGAGAAACTTCGGATTGTCATCCATTTAGTGAAGAGGGGTTTTTATTTGGTGTTAACAGTTGGAGAATTGGCGCCATGAAATTTATTGCTAAACTCGTAAGAAAATACAACAGCATCTTTGAATTGTCGCATTAAAGAAGCGATAATTGTACGAATCTAATGGTGGTAATAAATGAATGCAAACGCTTGACAATAAAAAGTATATTTTAGTAATCGTAATCAAATCGGAGGAGTTTATACGTAATGTTCATGAGTAGCCTCCACCGATGTAATATTTTTAAAATAATTTTAACACCAATAAATTCTTTAATTAGCACATGCAATTAGTCCCACCAATTGAGCGCATATGGAAAACCAATATTTCCAACACAATGCGTAAAAAAATTACAGTACGATGACCATAACACATCTAAGAAGGTACTCGAGAATTTTACAAATTGATCTAATCAGTTCGCGATAATGGCAAACGTCCCTTTCCGTGTAGCCTATTTCAGACGATATCCGAATTATTTTGACTACATGGAAATGCTAAAAACTTTTGACGCTGTAACTTCCACGTTAGACGTTGTGGTACCTCCCCATAATTACGGATGTACACAAAAAAAAAAACGCGCGGAACAAAGGTGTGGCATACATTTAATGAGCGGCATTTTCTATAAGACCTTGTAAATCTTGACAGTATATGGATCGTTCCTAACGCCCTTGCTTCGGGCGAGAAGATGCATGCAACCTGGTGTCCCAACCAATACATTACTGTTTAAAAATATCAAGTTTATGTCCGTAACAATTTGGAATTATAACAAATCGTTTTTATTTTATTTATAATCAAGTTTGACACATGAAGTACGTGCATGTTGTTACTTGAATAGTAGTTTTTATTTTACTCCATACTTCAGCTAGCTGTTGCTCTAGCAATTACAAATATTTGAATACATAACTCGATAAAATGATTTTCCTTCTGACAGTGCTATTTACTTGAACGTGTAATATTTCGAGATTAAATATTGTGGGGACGCGTCACGTCGAGGGCCCTAATTTAATTAAATGCGTCTGCGCTTTTCCCCAGACACTTTGACATAACAAGTTAGTATCATCGGATTATTTTATTATGGTAATGTCGTAAAAAGACCGGCCTAGATGTTTATATCGTTGATCTCGTTATTTTCGAGCAGGCGAATTTTGACTTCGTTCGCGCATATGGAAAAAAATGCAAAAACGCGTGTTATGTTCCAGATGATATATGTTTCGATTATTATTTAGTACAATTAAATTTGAACAATGGGATCCATTATCGTTGGTATGATTACGAATGATGTGATCAGATGCCCAAAAGTCCAAACACATACGCTTGGTTTACGATACAGAAAGTATCATAATGACGCACCAGAAAAAATTGAGTGTTCACTTTAAATTCGCCGGACGAGGTATGATTTAGATTGCATTTGTTTACCTCACAAAATGAATAAAAGATACTGCAAAACAGTTGTCACGAAGTAAACATATATAAAGAAGATAATGAACATCGTAACATGCATTTTATATCCGTTTTGTGTGGACACGGTCGAGATAAATTTAAAATCGCCGTCTCTTGAAACGTCCGTGACGAAACTTTTATCATTTCCCCTGGAATCACCATCTATAATAATGGATCTGAGGACGTCGCCGAACATCTATTACATGCTCCTGTCGTGTCCGCACGAGCTTTGAAAGCTGGTATTGCAGTAAGGTGTCGGTTGCGGTTCACTGACTCGCGCATTCTCCCTTTGATGGCTTTCCCACTATATCAAATAGCATTTAATCAAAATCGCCAAAAGACTGCGTCTCGTAGACGCTGCTCATCTTTCACGTATCTAATGACGTTATTTCGCACGCCCGACATACTTAAATATCGAACTGAAAACGACGGAGCCATGATTGGTATTTTATCGACTGGAATGAGGCGCATCGACGGTCTCAAAACTCTATGATAAGACATTTTCAAAATTGCCCTACTGGGGTCGATGAATTAAGGACTGTATTCGGTACACTTTTTATACGTTTAGAAAATGTTTACTTAATTTAATAAAGAAATTTTATTTTATTTTTAATTAATAACTTCCATAGTTCCTATCGCGTTTATTGCATTAGTCGTGAAATTTATGGAACAATGTATTTCACCTGCGTTCACAAACTGGTACAATGGTGACTTGACTCTTCTTCTTTTCTCTTTATTTTATTTCTAATTTGTTTTTCATAAATTCGTCTTACGTTGTTGATTTCAATCGTTTTATTTAGTCTCTAAATTGTTATTTTTTTAATGTCCTTCTATCTGTCTGTAATTCTTCTTTTATTTTTTCTTCTTAAAATCATCATATTTACATTGCTGTTTTCAGCCGTTTTTTTCTTTTCTAACTTGATTTTAATCAATTCGTTTTACATTGTTTACATTGTTGTCTTCAATTTTGTAGTTGTTTATTTTGTTTCTAAATTGTTGTTTTCATTAAAGGTCCTTACATTGTTTTCAGGCAATTTTATTTTCTCTTTATTGTGTTTCTAAATTGTTTTCCCTAATTTCATCTTACATTGTTGTTTTCAATCGTTTTTCCTTTTATTTTATTTCCAAATTGCTGTTTTTCTTAAACTCTGCAAATCTTGCCCTAAGATTTAATGTTTTCGTTAGTATAATATTAGTGTTTGTATTTTAAAATCAATTTGAATAACAAATCTAAAATATTCCAATGCATATTTCCCTTAAGTTATTGTATTTAATTCAAAACTTGCTTAAACTTGAAAAACACCCTGAGGTCACTGTAGCCGCGCTTACAATGAACATTGCATGCATTATTTAACAATCAGTTGAAAGTTTTATTTATAATCTATTTAGGAAATACTTTCGCTACGTTTTCTACATTTACCGTGTCGTTTCGAAATTACCCTTTTCATTTCCCAGGACATTAATTTACATTGACTAATAGAAAATGGTCAAGTTGGCCTTTATTTTCCGCACATTTTATTTCCAGTAAGATGGAACCTATTGATACAGAATCTCAATTACATTTAATGGCACCAGTTTAACGTAGATCTACACTCCACTGCTCTTCCTAGAAATCGGACTCAATTTTAGCGTTTGAATAGCAAAAACTACCATGAGACCATAACCAAAGGTTAAAGTAAATAACCAATATCGTAAAAAAATATTTAAACGCCATAAAATTCAAACTTTTAAGGTGATTACGTGATTAGTAAAGACGGTGAATAGTGGCCCACAGGAGAACCCGCATTTAAAAGAGAATTTTGTGCACAAGATGGAGAGAAGTCTTTTGGGAGTTTGAGTATCTGAACTAGATACCTCGAATATACTTGAAAACTTCCTGGAGCAATCATATGTAGCTTGCCAGACAGCCTCGCAAGATTGAGGGCATTATAATGCAATGCATTTAAATCTATACTAGTGAATATATAGAAAACTCGTCCACTGGTGTATCAAATAATTATTATGGGTTCCAGGTCATCGAAAGGTTGAAGAAACCCGATAAGCAAACATGCCACACATTACGGAACCACAACCATTAAGTGGTTGCAGGAAAGCTGTATACAAAGATCGTTAAACAAATAGGATGAAAAATAAAAGGCGTAGAGGCTGCAAAAACTAGATCCATCCACAAATAATTATACTAATTATGAATATATCAATATATCAGCTCATTTGCAACAAATTGAAAATGTTTTAAATACATTTTCCGGAATGATTAATTTGTTATAAATCAAAAATATCTAATAATAAATAATAATTTATGTTAATTATGTTACAAAATTCTAAATTGTTTTTAATTAATTCATTAATTATTCAGTTCATTAACTCAAAAATTTCACACGTACGTATAATACATAATATAAACCCAATGTAAATTTCTATGCCGCTATACGTTTTCGCGTAATAGTGAGCGTGGAGGAGGGGGCACATTGGGACGTTTGAAACATTTTCCAATCTGAAGTATTTATTTTTGATCGAAATCATTTTATTTTTGGTGAGCACATGAATTGTGAAATTGGCCTTGGAATGATACGTTTGGAAATCCCTTTCAGTTACACATATTTAATTGTTATTTTTTCAAAAACTCGATGCAAATGTCTTAATGTGCCCCCTTATGGGAGCAGATCGGGACACATGTAGCCATACACGTAAATTACATGTAAAACTCCCAAACAAATAAAAATGTAATCTATTTGTTTCCTCAATACAACAAAATAATGTTCTTAAAATATATTAAAAGAGCTAAGATCTACGGGAAACTTCCTTATTGAGCTTGCACGACTTGTAGTATTGAATTCTTTGGGTTTTGGGAGTTTCATCTCAATTTGCTCAAACTCTAGTAAGTCATTGTCAACCACCGTAGGAAATACAAAACCTCTCCCCTTTTTTCTGAAGAAATTTAACTGGTACCGGCTATCAATAATTTTTTCTACCACGCCCACATAAAAACTGACTGTTTTCTTTATACAATACTTTGCTAATAGGTCTAATAATAAGTCTCAAATTAATATGTTTGGCAACTCGGTTACTGGGTCTAATAGAGGTAAAACCTGCTGCATACATTCGTCAACTAATAGTTTCTTGCTAAATTCACAAATAAAATTTGACTCATCTTCGTCATAAATAACAAAATCATCCGCTGCATTGTCACCGTCTTCTAGTTTCTTGCTTTTACTTGAGTTTTTGGTATTTCTTACGTCATCAAATATTGTTTCTTTCCTTTGGTTTTGTCTATTACTTTTTGATGACAATCTTTCACCGGTGTTTCTGTAAGAATTCTAGATTTTCTTGGTAAGCGGCTGTATTCTTTCAGGAGTGATCACCCCTTCTGTGAAGCTAAGGCGGCTGCTTGTAGATGCAGTGTTCATTAAAACCGAGCTGGAAAGTTCAGCTGATGTGCTGGCTGACATCGTGATATGTCTTTCACGGCATTAATGATAGCACAAAAAGTTACCAGTTCCCTCTCTCTGCCGAAACCACTTGCCCCACCTGCTTAATTCTCGTCGTAGCAATAACTTTTTGAGCCTGAAAGACTGTGGTGACTCCAGTTTCGTCAAAGTTATAAATATTTTCTGGTGATATGCTATATTTGTCTAAAGCAATTTGCAGATTATTGAAAAATTGTTTTACGCTGGTTTCGTTAAATCCTGTTGCCCTAGCAACCGAAATCCAGTTCAATCCCGGTTTGCTGTTCATAACCCAGCTTGTTGGACATTTTCTGTTAAGTTTTTGCACAAACTCAACAGCTAGTCTCTTTGCCTGAAAATACGCCAGTCCGTAATGTATTTTTGAGCTTTGCATTAGATACTCGCATAATTGTTTTCCTGGCTTGCGGTAAAAACTTATTGGGTGCTATATTTCGACTGAAATCGCCACTGAAATACAATTTTTGAATCGCTTCCCACTGTGGCAAGATCCATTCTTCCAGGCGGCAAGTCGTTATTGGCATGCTCTTTCTCTACGAATTCATGTTCTTCGGCCGGTTGAATGGCAAGAGACTCCCCTAGTCTATCCTATTACTCCTATATTCTGTTTTCCGCTTTTTGATCTTATTCAATCTGTTTAACAAGGTTGATTTCTTGATGTTATGGTTTACTGCAGAATTTCTTATTGATAACCTTCCATCAAAGACGTCTTTAACTGCCGCGACAATGTCTTCCTCACATATGTAAGCACGATCTGTTTTTCTTTTGTATGTACGCACAATTTTTTGTGTCCTGAAAATTTTTTTTAATTAGATACTTCAACTGATTTTATTAGACGGGGGCACCTTGTGACAGTCTCAATGTGGCCCTTACTTTTTGTCCCAAAGTGCCCCCGTGACTCTAATCAGCATAAGATCATGTGCACAAAAATAGGTTATGTTTATACAGCAAATAAAACTGTGAACATCACGCTAATTATTGTGTCTTCTTTTTAGTCAACTAGTTTTAAACGATTTGCATGTTATATAGAAAATAGCCACTCACCAATTTTTAACCAAATTTTAACAGAAACTACCAGAAAACACTTAAAATGGAAAAAAAACTTCCGTATATCACAAAACGGCGCGAAATTCTTGGTGAATGTGAAGCAAGGTTTTTCCATCTTGTACACTATATTAAAAGCAAAAACCTCAAGTAATGACGACAATTTGATATGTCCCATTGTGTTCCAAGTCCCAATGTGACACCTTCACCTTACATTGTCCCCTAAATTATAATTCCATTTTAAATAAAAATAATATCTTATTTCTTTGCCTTCTTTTCCTCTCTTATTTGATGGATTTTAAACAAGTTTTACGACTTTATATGTGATGATGTTACACTTTTTGTAATTCACAAGCAACACACACGCAGAACAGAAGATTAAAAGCCTAAAAATTAGATACTTTCGACATAGATGAAATATTGTCGTATCTATATTTAGTATTAAATTGGACAGCTCTGCACAAATCAGAATTTTTTAACCTTCATTTTATATAATTACAACGCGTAGCGCAAATTGAATTATGGATCTCTTAGAATCTACGATCTTTAAAAAAAGGTGCCATTTGCAAGATATATTTTAATGTAAGCGTTTAAAGAATTCGTATTTCGCCAATGAATAATCTGAGAAAACAGTAAGATACATTTGAGGGTGAATCACCCATTCCTAGAGTAAAATAAATAAACGTACATTAACACAGATATGTGTGCTGATCTTTTAGTGATTTGACGTTGAAAAAAATTATTAATTATAAAAATATAATTAATACGTATTAATATTTTGTACATTCAATTGAGAGACAAATTTACCGATTAGTAATATTTAATTGACGTAGTAGTACATATTGTACCAATAAGTTCCACATATATGCGTCCACAAATTAAGAATTGAGGTGACATGGTGAGATGGTTTTATAAAAAAAAAAGTGTCTATGACAGATGTAAGATCGCTTCCATTTTTTTGCAGTTCGACCCCTGTGGGTTAAACTCATCGGGGAGAATCGACCCTTGTCCGCCGACAACACCTACGAGCTGAGCTGCGAAGTCGTCGGATCGAGGCCGCCTCCGACGATAACCTGGTGGAAGGGCAGCGTGCAGATGAAAGATACCCGAGAAACTGTAAGTTCTCTTTGCGAGTTTTATTTGTTCGGTCCATTTCTACCCGCGTTATATTTGACAGTCGCTCTCTGATGTCGCTCCGGGCATGAAATATTGCACGTCAAGCGGTGTTTATCTGTTTTTGATATATCATTCGTTCGACGTAACACTTTGTCGACACACATTGAAACCGATGCACGCATAGCGCTTGTTATGTAGTTTATCAATGATTGTACAGGTTGGAACGGCGTCGATAAACATAGACCGTAACGTAATTAAAATTAAGGTTTAGAGAAGATTATATGAAATGGTGTAAAGTTTAACGTTTTCTACATTCAACATTCGTCCATAAAATGTATTGTATTGCATTCAAACGCTAATATGTTAAATGTTAATAATAGCCCGTGGGTATGAAAACCAGGTATTGCGCAATTTCACATTTACATGGCTGAAAAATTACAGGCAGTTTTAAATCGTAACAATTTTGTGCACCAAGCCACGTTTCCCAGTAATCAAACGGCTCTAATAATGTTCATTCCAAAATTCATTCAACGCGCATTTTTTGCTATTGTAAATTCAAAAATAATAAGGTTACTACTTGCTCTCGATATCATTAACATCGAGCAGGCATAGTTATAACATTTTTGTTACGTTTTACAAAATTATTCTTGTCTTGATCAGTGAAGTTGGTAAAGTAAATGGCGATACACGCTTGCAATAAGAAGTTTGCGAAGTATTTAATGGTATTAATGACCAAGAGTTTCGAGAAGATTATTATATATTATGATGTTCATAGATTATTTCTAAATGTGTTGCAACGTAATTAAATTAAAGCGAACAAGATATCTCAGCTTGACATGATTTCTTTGTCTTGCCAGTTATTACTCATCATCTCCTCTTCTTGGTTTCAACTTTCCTGGTAGTTACTGTTAATTGTATGCATTGCAGACCATATTTGATTTCCAGACCTATTTCTTGTACCGACCCTTCCAAACTAATGACGACCTGTACACCACTGACTTATATTTGTGGCTCTTATGGCAGAGTAAACCAGACCTATTGATAAAGTTTATTATCACATTTTCTAATGCAATGGTAGTATTGATTACAATAGTCCTCTTGTGTTAGCCCTTCCTTGACCTAAAAACTCCTTGACGGTCTTTTAATCTCACCATTTCTCGCGTTCCTTCACTGTTCACCGGCTTAACCATATTTGTATGCTTATTGCCCATTATCCAATTCTTTCTATAATGTGGTAAACTTAATTTCTTTTGATCGTATCGTGCGCCTGCCAATAATCAATGAATACCACAAATTCGTGGCTATCTGGGTGCATTTCCTGAACTCTAATATTTCGGCAACGCTGTATCCCCAAAATGTCTGCATTGAGCCCTGCCTTCTTTTTATGTTACTGCTGAAGTATTATCTCTGCTAATTTCAGTTTTATTGAAATTGAAGTTCATACATTTTTGTAATCATAGTAAACACAATTGTGGTTAAGTATTAAAATAATAATTGAAATGACACATGTAAATTCAATTGCAGCAAATAACATCGTGTTAGAAAAAGCATAGTACTTATATACAGACAGAGAAATATTGAAAAATACGTTGCAGTTTTCAAATATTAACTTCAAACTGACGTCTTGCTGCGGGAGATTTTTTACCGGATTTATTATAATAAGTGGGGTGGCTGCATAAGAATAATTTAATTTTAAGTAGATGATAATACATTTTCCGAGATTTGTTTCCTTCAGCTACGCGGAACAAATTAGAAAACCTTGTCTCCGAGAAATTCCCTGCATAATAAAATGTCTCATTCATAGTTATAATTTGCTTGCATATAAAACAATGTCGGTATGATAATTTAACTGAAATACAACGTCAACGCTTGACTATAAGCAATTAGAGTGGCGATTTTAAAAAGTAGTAAAAAATTTGCATCTCTTTAATATTTACTTTATTTCTTTCCATGTTTACGCTTTGCATATTTTGCAATGTAAACTGCACCGAAAACAGTTTGGATTAACAGTTATGATGATAGCAATCTCCCTTTTAAGTGATTCTGCTAAAACGCTCGTTAAAGGTGTGAAACGCAGCACTAATTAAATTTATGTTCGTAGTTTATATTACACGAGTTTAGTCTGTGACCATTGACAATTACAATTATATCTTAAATTTTTATCATGCAATCATGTCAATAATGAATAAGTTGTATAAGTTTATACAATTGATTACAGTCATCGACTCGTTTCTTTCCAATTAAAAGACAACAAAAGCGAAATCTAAACTGCAATCTATCGTTGTTAAATATTTTTGATTCATTTCACTTGTCAGTTTAAATAATATTAAACATTGATTGGTCTTTCATTTGTGTTAATTTTTTCATTTCATTTTCATTGCCTTTTCCAGCATGCCGTCTAATGGGACTAATTTTCGGGTGAGGGTGGGCCCCATAAAAACACTTTAACATTTAAGTTGTTACATCTCAACATTAGAAGTCTGCGCAATAAAATTGAACAACTTGAGGCTTTGCTTGAGTCTTTAAATTATCCAGATATTTTTTGTGTATCAGAGCACTGGCTGACGGAAACTGATGCCAGTTACATTAATTTTATGAATTATCATTTGGTGAGTAGCTTTTGTAGAACTCGATTTAAAGGTGGGGGTGTTGTGTTATTTGCTAGGAAAAGTATCGACACAGTGCCTCTATCATGCGGACTAATGTCCTGTGAAAAGGAATTTGAATACTGCGGAACCTACCTTGAGTGTGGTAACCAATTGATTATCGTCATATGTATATATAGATCGCCCACTGGAGACATTAGTACGTTTGTTGACTTCTTGGTGGCTCTCTTAGAAAAATCAAATCCCTTTCCGGTAATGTGATCAATGTTTTCAAGTCTTTTAATATGACTTCACTCATTCACCAGTCTACGAGGGTCACGGCTACCTCCTCGACAATAATTGATAATATCTTTTGTAACATCGATATGAATATTTCTGACTCTCAAGTTGGTGACCCGGGTTTATCTGATCACTATTATCAACTGGTTTCCTTTAAGGATATTGCAAAGAACGATCCTGTCACCTACATTGAAAAACGAAGTTTCGGTAAAATAAACATACAACAATTTCAGTCATATCTTAGGAATGAAGATTGGGCAGATACTTATAATTCATCGGACGCAAATATTAGTTTTGACAAATTCCACAGTAAATTTTTATTTTATTTCTATACATCGTTTCCATTGAAACAGTTAAAGATAAATAACAGAAGCAAATTGCCATGGTATAATAATGAGCTGCGCCGTGAGTCTATTAGTTTACGAAACTTATATATACTCTGTAAATAATCAAATGATCCCCAGTTTTATGCTGCATACAAAATCAGATTAAAACAGTATAACTCATTGATTTCAAACTCAAAGAAACACTATTATGATAATCTACTCGAGACTTCAACTAATAAAACAAAAACATCTTGGAATATAATTCGTAGTGAAACGAATAAAGTTAGGAATGCGAATATTCAGGTATGCAGTGATTCGGGCGATATTGTGAGTGATCCTGACGTGCTAACTCACTCTTTCAATAATTTCTTTCGGGGCTCTGTTCCCTACGTCAATACCCCACGTAGTATCTACAATGTCAGTAGCACTTCACGGGGTTGTGGTCTCTACCTCCTACCCACCGATCTTAATGAAATAAAGAATATTGTAACGGATGTTTCAGTGAAAAAATCTGCGGGCCTAGATGAAATACCGTGCTTTCTTTTATCATATGTAACGGACGATAGAGCGCAACCATTAGTATACCTGATTAATCTCGCTATGTCAACAGGTATCTTTCCCCATCGTCTCAAGTCGACCAAGATCATACCTTGCCACAAAGGAGGTAATAGGAGGGTCATATCTAATTACAGACCTATATCTTTGTTATCTGTATTTAGCAAAATTTATGAAAAAGTCTTGAATGTGCGCCTGCGTTCCTTCTTGTCCAGTAATAACATACTACACAGTAATCAGTTTGGATTCATTCCTAAAAAATCTACTAAGTATGCCATGTTCTCTATTCTTGACAATTTGTATAAGAGTTTGGACAATAGAGAAATTGTTGCTGGGCTATTCTTTGATCTCTCAAAGGCTTTCGATACTATAAACCACGAACTGCTGCTGAACAAAATGGAAAGCTATGGTGTTAGGGGTATAGCACTGGATATATTTCGATCCTACCTAAGTACTAGATCGCATGCTACTGGCGTGATGGGTTATTGCGACCATGTTTATAAAATGTTTCTTTCAGAATTAAGAGAATTTAATTATGGTGTACCCCAGGGATCAATTTTGGGACCGACTCTATTTCTGATATATGTCAATGACTACAGTGCGCTTTGAGTAGCAATTTGACTGCACAGTTTGCAGATGATACAAATTGCATCATGTCATCTAACTCAGTTTCCTCAACTTCGCGTTCAGCTTCGAATGTATTCTCTGAAATGTCCATGTGGTGCAGGAATAACTATTTGTTGCTGAACGCGAATAAAACCAAATTAATGAACTTTACTGTTAGACATAATGTTGATTATAGCCTATTGGTTAAGACGGATAATGTATCACTTCCAGAAGTAGAGATAGCCAATTTTCTGGGTTTGCGATTGGATAGGCACTTGAGCTGGGACGCGCATTGTTTATTTCTCTGCAGCAAAATTAGTGCCGCAATTTACGGATTGCAAATACTTAAAAAAAATGTGTCCATGTCCTCCATTAAATCTTATTACTATGCATATATAGAATCTCATTTGCGTTACGGTGTTACCTTTTGGGGATCGGCTTCAAATTTTAACGATTTATTCATAATACAAAAACGAGCCGTTAGATACATGTGTAATGCTCCCTACCGTTCACATTGCCGACCGCTATTTCGTGCACTTAATCTACTTACTCTTCCATGTTTATACATAATGGAACTAGTACTTTTCTCATTCAATAATAAGGACAAGTTTACACGAAACGGTGATATCTATATGACAATGACTACACGAAATTGCTATAATATCAGTATTCCAATGCATAGAACTAAATTTTACGAAGAGGGTCCTTACTATAAAGCCACTCGAGCATTCAATGCATTGCCGGACGACCTCAAAGAAGTAACAAGCATGAAAATTTTAAAAACCAAATTGAAACAGTTCTTGCTGGAAAAGGTGTTTTATTCGTTTGATGAATTTGCTTTGTAATTAAGTACTAAATTTTAACTTATTATTTTATTTTGTGTTTTTGTGTTTTATTTTGTGTAATTTTTAATATTTTGCATATGGTGTTTTGTATTTTGTATTTTATATTGGTGTACTTTGTATTTTGTATTGTATATATATATTGACAATGCTAATATCTATTGATCGACAGCAATAAAGGAATTATTATTATTATTATTGTTTCACATGACGATCTTCCAATATTTTATATTGGCATGGGCCCTGTGAACGGCACTGTCGATACAATGTCGATTATCCAGCGTCGATTGTCTTACTTAGATGCTTCAACTCAAACTAAACACGTCCAAGACAGCATATGGTATCAACCTATTCGATTAGAACTTTACCCCAGAATAACATCAATGTCGTAATTTTATCTTTCAATATTTTTGATCACTTGAACAATTCAAAAGTCGACAATTGAAATTTATAAATTTCGACCGCTTCACGAAAATAAATGACAAAATCCACCCACTCGCTGGGCGCGGTGTTTGTAAATCATCTCTTCATCGCGATTTTAATTCGGGGACTAAACCTCTCGCCGATAAATCAAATTAGCGGCGGCGGGCGTTGTAGTGCTCCGAAAATTGCAGCAGCGTAACGAATGATACCTAATACGATGTTAAAATTGCGCGGCTCCTCCATTTTAAATTCAGTGTTTTACATTTTAATATTGAACAATTATGCATGACCCAACTCATCTCCTACTCCTCTGAACGGGCGCATATTTAGAACGCTTTACGCGAACTTTACGTCCATGGCACAAGCCGCCCCAGCCGTTATTTATGTGCGGTCAGTAATTTTCTTCGTGGTCGACAGACGTTTCTAATTTCCATATTTTGCCAATATTATCCAAAGGAGATGCACATCCGGAGTGGTCGTGCTTCCGTGTAATGAGCGAATACGCTAGAGAATTGGCTAATAAAAAATGGAAAATTGAAAAACAATATTAGCATAATTCATTTAGAGAGTAGGCAGTAAGGATAATAAGGGAGTCAACCTAAATTATGGAAAAACCCAGCAACTTCAACCGAGAATACGGGAATCGACTGAGCAACGCTTGAAAACTTGTAGTAAAAGAAAAGAGCGACATACCACAACAGTCACCGCGCAATCGACTACAACGGACATGGATTGATGATGTGGAACAAGGTGGTATTTAACGAGGACCAAAAGACAATACAATAACAATAACCTCTTTAGAGAATTTTTGCAAAAGCTGGCTGCATGACCAGCGAAACGTTTCGTTATCAGTTTTTGCGAAGAATAAGGAACGGGTCCCTCGTCCTAACTGCAACTCTGCTACGGCGTAAGCCCTTCGTCGCAATGACCTGGAATAGATGTTATATATTAGTAATAATAAGCAGTAAGACAAAGAAGAGATAGACAGGCAGAGTATGGATTGAGATATATCACTTTAGGTGAAATTTCTGAACATCTAGGCCGCAGAGAATCCCGAATGAAAAAGTTAGTCAAAAATATTTATCTTGCTGCCACATGAAAAACCGAAACTGGAAAATCAAAGGATAAGAACAATGAAAGACGGAGATCTGAACAGAGCCACCCTCAACGAAAACGAATGGAGAAAATGGATTGAGCATTAGTGACTTGCTTTTTATTGCCCCAACAACTCCTTCACACCATGCTTTTCCGCAGTCACTAAGCGTGCCAAGAGGTGCATAACCACCAAGAAATACTATCAGTCATCACAATAAGGTAAGAATAAATTAGAAAACTTATAACAAAATGCAACAATACAAACATAATAATTCAATTTTCTTAATATGAGTACCACTAAGCCGAAGCTTATCAGTGGCAATAAATGATTCGATGTCATCTGTCAATGAAAACAAACGTACAGCTTAGCATCCCGTCCCTAGCAACCAGTGTCTCATCTCTTCCTTAATTTGTCTTATTTCCTTATTTCTTCTGGAATGTCGTTAAATAGTCGGTATCACAAACGCCTCGAACCATATTTGTTTCTGAAATGCGGTACCTTATACAGACCATCATCTCTGTCCATAGTTCGATGTAAATGATCAATCTTAACTGTGCACTCATTTTTGAAGAAATTATTTCAAATTACTCTGTAGGCTCCTGATGTTTAGAATATTTTGCCCCACATAGATATCCAAAATGCTTGTTCCCGTTGGTACCATACATTTAACGATCCTATCTTGTTTATACTGCAGTCGGTTCAAATGATAGTATGATAGTAGAAATATCATAACTTATAACTTAACGATTTGACCAAAGCATGATATATTAATCTCTTAACGTTTACCAGCATCAGTTCTCTTAGTAGAAATTACCCGCAAAGAAATTTAATCGGTTTGGCAAGCTATTAATATGAAAGTTGGACTGGAATTTGGTAGCTATTACACAGGTCTGCATATTTTAATTTTTATTTTCCCCTTTTGGATTTGATAACTGATCTTCAAGTATCAAAGCCCGATGTATGAAATCGCAAAAAAGCCAACATTACTAAGATAAAAAATTATATTAAAATAATAACACAATTACAGGACTTTAAAATATTATAAATACATTTAAATGATTTTAATGCATAAATAAGAAATATTAAATATTCGCGGTATCTTCTTTTTCTTCATCGAATCTCCGATAGTGAGGTTTTCTCTTAAAATTCCGACTTGGATCATCTCGGTTCAGCAACCAACAATAGTCTGCCATCATCCTTATATTCCACCTCCATTGATAGCGACGCTCTATCTATTTCAAATCCTGGTGAAATCTTTCACCTTGCTCTTCACTTACAGCTGCCAAATTATCAGGAAATAGTCCAAGTGCGAATTAAGGAATTGAAGTTTAATGCTCATCGAACGACCTATTTTTCCAAAATGTTCAATCATTTTCTTCACAATATCCTCATAATTTGGACTTTTATTGTTTCCTAGGCTTCTAGTTCCATTTCACTTAATTTATCGAAATTAGTGTCTTTCTTTAATTTTTTTATGTCCTGATCAACGAAAATACCTTCTTCCAGTTTAGCTTCAGATAGTGTCGGAAAATTTTGTTATTGATATTTAAAACCTTCTCCTTCTTTATTCAGCGCCTTCACAAATTTTTTCACCATTCCCAGCTTTATATGTAGAGGGCTAGCAAAACTTTTCCCGGGGAACTAAATTTTCTCTCACTACATTTTTGGTTCCAGGAACTAGTAAAGGTCTTTGCGCCCACACTTTCTTCGTCCAATGCCCTCTATCCTGACTATCCCACTCGCAGCGAAAACCAGGGTATTTTGTGTAGCCAGCTTGTTGACCAACTACCATACTTACAACTTTTTGATCCCCACAGACCATACAATCGTAATGTACGTAGTTCGTTTTTGTCAACACGTTTTTCAAATTATCGTAGTACTCTTTCAAATTTACAGAATGGGCGGCTGGCAGTGAAGCGTGCTTATTGCCTTTGTGCTGCTTTCAAACTTCGCTTTGATGAGTCTATGAACAATCTCCGTTCGCGTCATATCCGGTGTTAAACATCTTCACTAAGCCAGGAATGTCTCTGCAATAAACTAGATCTCGATCTGCATCAAAATGTGGTATAGTCTTTTTCTTTTGCGATACCAATGAGGTGCCAAGAGCAAGCATATTTGTTTCCAATAGTCTTGATCCGAGGAGTGCAGCTGAATCTTTTGGCATGTTTAACTAAAAATCCAGTCGTGATTTTTTTTAGTATTTTCTGGTAACCAGCGCCCCAAAATCTATCAAAATCTGAAAGGGGAAAACCATTTTGTAGACTTGTGTTATTATACCAAAGTATTTATACGTTGATACCTCATGTATAGTCATACAACAGTCACAGTCAGTGTTTGTTTGTGCAGGCATCGTATCGAGCGGTGGATCATTTTGATTGATCTTCTTTCGAATTTTGGAGGCAACACATGCAGAAATTTCGTTTTTTACTGTTAATCACAAGTTCCATATTGTGGCCACGCAATCGCAAAATCATCAGCGTATGGCCAACATTTGCAGTTGCATTGACCGCCATCCTACTTCGAGCAAGAACAGCACCGGTTCCAAGATACTGTCCTTTGGCACACCTCTTAGCAGGTGTACTTTCTGTAGTAGGTCCAACATTTACAATAAATGCACGATCCTTTAGAGAAGCCTCGTGCCATCTTGTATCTTGCCTCTCATTCCCACCACTTCTAGGATTTCCAAGAGCTTATTCTGGTTAATTATAACGTATGCCTTGGGAGGTCCACTAACATGCACGGGATATACTTTATATAGTTCAGATTTGTATTTACAGTACGCACAAAACTCTCCAAAAAGGATCGCCCGTTTCTTTTTTGAAATCCCTATTGATCCATTTGATTTGGACAATTTTAAATTTGTGTAGATAGCATCAGGTTTTGTCCGACACATATGTTTCAATAATTTTATGGATCACTGGTAATCGAAATCGGTCGGTAGCGATATTCAATATTTTTTCTGTGTTATATCACCTCATCAGTAGCGAATACTAAGAAGAATTATTTAAAAAAATTTATATGCAGTGATCATCAAGACGGCGTAGCATCAATAACCAAAAAAAAACTATTTGACAACAGAACACCAACAAAAAAAACTTCCCAAGCACATTGCTGTGTCTAGAAGAACCACTGTCAAATGTTCAGTGTCAGCGTACAAAAAGAATAAATTTTTTTAATTGAAATGTCATTAATAAATTGACAGGGACTGTGGTTTCTTAAATACGAAAATAACTTATAAATAAAAATTTACAAATTTAACAAACCCTATCACACTTGATTTTTAACACAAACGTATCAGTACAATTTCAAATTCCACTTGTATACTACCTCAAAGAGATCAAGGCAGTAAATGAGTTTTTAGCGTAATATTCATAGCTTCGAAAAACTTAAATAAAATTTTCACAAATCATGTACTTCAGGTCCCATTTAAATCTAGCAACTCTTTGAAAACCCTCTTGGGGAATGCCAAAGAAAAATTGAGGTAGATCTGAAATCTGGAATGTATGAGATAAATTGTAAACGTTTAATTAAAACCCTCTATAAATAGCACAGAGCACATATTAGGCTCAACACACCGAAAAAATCAAGCATATCTCAATACATTTTTGATACAGGCCATCCATTACCACTAAATTATCTTAAATTAATTAAAGATGTATAAAATTACGAAAGTATTTTCATATAAAGAAACAAAAATACAAAAATAATTTAATGAATTCTGACACTGGATATATACATCAGACCAGCTTATTTAATTTAATAGGTGTATGTTAGGTTAGTTCTGTAACACTTACCGTGTGAACGTTACACAACACGCTTCATGGTGTTTTCTAGTAGATCTAGGAGTATAAATGACTTTTTAATTTCAACTTTGGTGATATCTCACTGATAGTCTTTTGAAGAGAATATCTTCAAAGCTAACCTTAGCTAGAAATACTAAGTTTAACACTTTTCATTCTTTTCTTTTTTTAGATTTCTACTGAAGATGGTAATTTAGTTAAATACGTTTATAGATTTGTTAAAATCAAGTGTGGTAGGGTTTTCTAAATTTGTAATTTCTTATTTTTAGAAATATACCATGTCAAAATTACAGAAAAATTTGTTTATTTATGGATCTGTTTAATTAATCCTCATAACACCTTTAAGATGTAAAATTCGTCCATTCAGAAAACAATTGAATAAATTGAAATTTGTTCTAATGATTTTTCTACTAAATTATTCCGAATGCACACAAATCCGAACGACGACAACTTTCGCCATAAAAAATTCACGTGAGCTCGCTCAACTGCAATCTACCGAGTCGTTTCTAAGCCGAAACCAAGGAGCACATGACACGGCATTCGCATGCTAGGTGGAACAATAATTTTGCGGAAATACAAATACAATAGTAACATAAATGAATGTTCAAGTTTCATTCCTTGTCTCACTACTGTTCATTAGAAATCATGATTCGATTATAAGTTCTATAAATTTCGAATTTTGTTACCTTCTTTTTCGTGTTAGTTCATCGTTTGACCGACCGTAGGTTCATTTGTGGGCAGTAAATTTTTGCAAAATATGCCAGCATTCCAAATTGAAGGCCGATTTGTGATATATGCCAAACTAGCATATTTCACGTAGGATGTAATAGTCTTCTAAAGCATAGGGAGTGAAATACTAAGTTTCATAGCTAAGGTGCCATAACAATGCCTTGTAGTACAGACGAAGTTCCTGGAACTTTCTTTCACATCGATCTTCTAAAAAGCATCGGAGTGCTTTCCAAAGTTCTAGACAGTTGTCGCAAAGCTAAAATACAGTGAAATAAAGTAAATTTCAACAAACCTGGAATTAAATGCCCGGTGGCGTAATCAGAATTTACGATAAACATTCAGTCTGAAAGAAATGAACCTGAACTCCATAAAATGTAAGAGACATTCCTGGAAGGGTTCAAATACGAGTATATAAAAGGAACTAAAACGTTTGGCCAAAAAATATTTACATAAGAGGCAGCTATTGTCCGCGAAACGGTGCATCAAAAATATATCCAAAAATACCCAATGCGTTACGCTTACAGCAGTGTGCAAATTACACTTAGTCATCGATTCCACAACAGCCACAACACTGAGCTTGCCAACGGAGCACGATTTATTTTCTCAGGTGCGATACAGGGAAATATTGATTTGCTACAAGGTCAAAGACGTTTCGGTGTCGATTGTGTGAAAACATTAAGCTGTTTTCAGCGCTACATAGTCATTACAACTATATTTTTGCTGACCAATACCTCATGTAATGTAATTTTACTCTGCCATCACTTTTTGATATAATAGAAATTCTTCACGTCTGCGTCCAGATCAATTTTGTAGGTTCGGTTATCGTCTGCAGATGTTTACAAGGATCCTGAACCTGAGAGATAGACTTCAATATCTGACGAGGTGGAAAACTGTGGTAGTTGTTGTAATCCCGTTTGATGAAATATAAACTTGCGAAACCCATGTGGTGGACGCCATAACTTAACTAGTCAGCACCTTCAGATGGTGTATGTGGGTTAGCTGCAATTCTCAGGTCCGATGCTAGCCTTGAGGGCTAATGGATCGTAGATAGGCTTGTATGCAGTTCTAATAAAAAGCCACACCGATATCACTGTAAATTGAATGTTTCAATCCCTCGCCATGAGGCTGTTGAATAAGTGAGGCAAATTGAACCTCTTTCGCCAATTATATTTATATAGACGATTCTGGGAGTTCTACTCATCTCTTCTAATTGAAACTCAATAAGGTCCCTAAAGTGGTCTGACATTAACATGAGTCCTGTGTTCTGTACCCCGGGCTGAACGAGTTCTATCCCTATTATTGTGAACGTTTTTATCAGATCGTTTTTTTTTCTTTTTGGCTTAAGGGGGGAAACCAGTTTAGACGGGTCAAAAAATCGACTTTTTTTTATTTCATAAATTGTTAGTAAAACTATTCAAGAATATGTCGCCAAAATTTCAAAGAAAAATTCCGACTATTTCCGATGCTATGGGCACTTAAGTGACCGCCCGTCGCTCGGCGCCGAAGCGCGCGGTAGTTAGAACGCAGCGCTCGCTCATGTACTCCCTTATTCAGTGCCTGGCTCAATACCCCTGTACTACGGGATAATAAAATACGACCGTTTAGTGATTGGCTCTAAAGCACCTACATGCAGGCCTGAAAATAGTGGAGATTTCAGTATTCTTGGCTACTGCGTTATTTAATGAAGGAAATTCAGCCCTTCTAATGCTAATGGATGAATTAAAACTCGTAGTTGGCTCGCAGAGCTTAAATTTTTGCCGGGAACTTGGAACATGCCGAGGAACAGCGCGTGAAAAGACTGAATAGGCGCAGCTCGTGGGACACCAAGGAAGCCCGGAAAGCTCGTCAAGAGGAGATGCAAGCCCGAAATGATGCGTTTGAAGAAGAGGGGTTGCTATATGGTGCTGAAATAGCTGATTAACCGGTGATCAGTTTATATAATTAATTACTGCCTTAAATTTCTCGTGTTCGCTACATTTGTTTTTAAACGTGTTTTTCTCGAAACGACTTTTTTTCAGCTGGTGAGCATTGTAGCTCAAAAAGTTATGAATCAATCATTCTGAAAATTTGTGTGGATATTCTTTATTCAATTACAATCTATATGAACCTAACTCTGTGATGATATTATTATTAAAAATATTTTTTTTAGTGCAAAAAATGTGAAAAAACATGGTATAAAAACATGACATTGTGTTCAAACACCTCAAAAACATGCAATTTTCAACATTTTTGATCATATTTAGGTTCATATTCTTAGGAAATATGTCGTTAACGAAGAAAAAAAATTGTAGTGATGGCAGATAAAAAATGTGACTTCAGGAATGCCCACCAGCAAAACACGCGGATGGCGATCGTCCCTGAACAGCAGCTTCTAACTCCACTGTTTCCCGCGGAAATGATTTGAAAAAATTACAAAGTGTGCTTGAAAACATGAGTAAAATATCCTCAAAGTTTGAGTAAATTCTGATTCTTCTTTCGCTGTTAAAAAAATTCACGAAAAACACAAAAATTGCGGCCTCCTAAACTGGTTTCCCCCCTTAAACCATTACACTTTATTATATATTATTAATTCTTAGTCAATAAACTTCTTGAAATCACTGTGTTTTATTTATTACATATTTTTAAAGCAAT
The DNA here is from genome assembly GCA_959613385.1 of Geotrupes spiniger. Lineage (NCBI taxonomy): Eukaryota > Metazoa > Arthropoda > Insecta > Coleoptera > Geotrupidae > Geotrupes > Geotrupes spiniger. The sequence continues at coordinate 24,012,449 of OY390731.1, forward strand.
ATCTCAACCGGAATTGGTGATTTACACCTTTTCTCGAAAACAGTACAACTTATCGAAAAAATGGCTCTTATAAAAGTAGTAGATTTTAAACAATTTATCCAGGTATAAGAAAGTTCACTGCAGATTTTTTGTTACATTTTAAATGCAAAATTGACGTTTTACGTGTTTCCCCCTTAGTATTACCACTTGGTTGTATAGAATGTCCGATTTGTTGTTCATAGATTTGATTTTTTGTAAAGCAACTGCACGCATGGTTCGCGCAAATCAAATTATGAAATATTAGCATGTATAGTACGCATAATTTGTAGTTAATAATTTATGTCAATTAACTATTCGGCATATATTAATTATACATGGTATAAAACGGGCGCATACCACTCGCACAAATTTTCAAAGGTAATCAGTGATATTATAATGCACTCTGTGAAATTGTAATCCGCACCCACATCCCAATCGTAAATCGGCATCTTTCCAAATTTGCGGAAACCTTGTCTGACAATGGGCAGTAATTCGCTAATACTACAACGCAAAGACGGGGTAATTAAATAGTTTCGCCGGGAGGGCAACGCCAGCTCCGTAAATCACGGAAAGTCTGGTCGAGTATGACAATTATTTCCATATTCCGGCGGTTATTAAACCAGTCGGACGGTCAACGGCTTTGTTGACATTAAAGTTGAACTAGTCAATCTGGAAGTAATTTCCGGTACGCTTCGTTTCGTCGGTTTGCTGAAAATCCTCGATCACGCCCGAATTAATGAACGGAGCAGTTAATTTGATTGATAACTTTATTACAATGATTTACCGCGGGGATTCTGCTTAATTCGAAGACTTATTTCCCTGGCATTTTGTAACGTTGCAATTTATTACTCATAACTCTTATACTCAATCATACATGGACAATTGATCACACTAAATATAACCAATACAACAAAACTAATAACAAATTAAAAAAAAAACGAATCATTGATCAGAATCTAGTACGCGAAGTAGAAAATTCAAAATGAGGTTTCGTGCGCACAGGTACGATAAAAAGTCCCGCTCGGATATTTTCACCGGATTTATATAAAATGTTAATAAAATAAAATATATTGGAGCTTATAAATAATAAAATACACAAAAACTATTTCACAGAATAAAGAGGTCGTGAAATGAGTTGATAGTTGTGGATGTTTAATGAATGTGGTGCCAAACAAACCCCGTCGCAACAGGAAATACGCAAAATGACCGCAATAATAAATCTTCATAGCTGGAAACAGTCGCGCTGCAGATCCAATAGTGCAATTGATATCGCTATGGGCTCTTATCGTTGCTCGGCTAATACGTCGGTGTGACGTCGAAATTGTTATTTCGTATACGAATCCACGGAATGTTGGGTAAACATTCTGATTTAAGTTGGAAAATTACGTGTAAAAATAAATCTATAGATGCGCAACCAGAATTCGTGCAAATATTGCTGAAAACATCAATAATATTATCGGAAAATGGGGCATTCACATTTATAAAGTAGCAACGTAATTGCGACTAGAAAACTTAAAAATTATTCACTAAACTACTTTATAAAAAAATATCAAATTCACACAAATCAATGGCAATAGTATTTTGATATGCCGTGATTTAAATGTCTTTCCACACATGACATTATAAACCTGCTGAACTCAACTGTCGATGAGCGCTGAACCGACAAGCCTTGCTAATACCATACATCGATAGCTCTATTGCTGTTCAAGTACTTACAGTATCGGTAATATTACGAGAATCGAGTGTCTAACAATTGCATTAATCATAATTAGTGCCATTATTTTCAACCAAGTCGAACATTATTTGATGCAATCAATACATGAATGAGTTAGCTCAGTAATTGTTCTGATGAAGAATTGATGCAATATTAATCAGGTAATCTTTGTAATTTCAAGCTTGTTTTATATCAGGAAAATTGTATACACGAACAAACAAATAGAAAAATTCTGAATTACAAGAAATTCTAAATTACTCTGAAATATATTAAATATACCGGAATAAGTACAAAACATTGGTATCAAAATAAATACAAAATGCATCTAGCAAGAAAATAATCTAATATAATAAAACATCGACGATCCCGACCAAATAGAAACAGACGAACTGGAAAGATTGATTCGATAAAGGTGTACAGAGATATCAGAAGAGAACAAGTGAATAACAACACAATAGGAAACAAAGAAAAATATAAGAACATAAACAAACAATCGAAGAGAATGTATAAGAGGAAAAGATATTGTACAGTGAGAAAAAACTTATAAACATTTAGGAAACATTTCAGAATAAGGAAATTCGAGCACTTCACCGAGAAACAAGAAAGGGAAAAAGGTTACCATCGCAGAAATAGCTTTGTCAAAAATCAGTTCACCAAAACTTTCCTTCTATCTGAAGGAAAACTTTGATGAACTAAATACGGGAAATAGAGAAGACCAAGAAAAAATATTTTACAATGCCAGAGGTCCTAAAAAATGCCCAGAGGAAAACGAAGTATCAGCAGAAACGATGGAAGCAGGTGGAGTTCGCGTAACTGAATGAATTTATGAGCTTGTAAAACTAGTATGGGAGAAAGAACAAATGCCCGAAAATGGACAACAGTGCTGATATGCCCCTTGCATAAAATAGGCGCGAAATATGAAAACTACATAGTATTACTGGACACAACTTATAAGATACTTGCAAAACTTATTAAGGAAATATTAAACAATACTACAGAAGATGTGCTAGTGGAATATCAGGTAGGTTTCAGGAGAAACAGAGAGGTAAATGATCACATCTGTCAAAGAAACCCAACCAACCTGCTGCGAATAAAATAGCATTTTATTGATTTCGAACAAACCTATGGTAGAGTGAATAAAGAACTAAAGCACATAATCTGTGGTGGAAAATGATGCAATAGATGCATACGCCTATGAAGCATGGTCACTAAAGGAAGTAGATGAGGATGCTCTTGATAGATGGGAATGAAAAATACTTAGAGCTAAATATTGTGAAATATACACGGAAGAAGAAAAAATAAGGAACTATGGTATACATTATGTACAACGTAGCAAAGATAACATCCGTCATAAAAGCCCATCAACTAAGTTGGATAGCGCATATAGAAAGAATGGCCAAAAATAGATTACCAAAATGGTCATTAACAGAGCCCCAATTGGAAAAAGCAACAAAGGGGGACCACGGAAGAAATGGCTAGAAAGTCTAGACCAAGACCTAAAAAGTATGAAGATTCAAAATTGGAAAGAGAAAAAGAGAAATAGAAAAGAATTCAATAAAATTGTTCAATTCAATTCACCCAACGCCTCCCATCCTGTAGTGCATATACATGTAATACATAATTATTTTAACTTTATATATAAAATGCATTATATAAATGCATAAGTAAATAAGAGAATTATATCGAATTAGCGCGTATATACATGAAATAATTCTCGCATACTTTATAAGGGTTAGATTTAAAATAGGAAATAGCAAGGTTGGATCAATAATGTCCGATGGTCGTGAATGGAACGGGTATGCAGAGTTTGTGGTAGTAGAATGAGGCAGACAAATGTGACAATGCTTGCCACAAAATGCTTGACCAAAAATGTAATTTTTATTTGACTAGAATGTACAAATTTCTATTTGCTAAATTAACTATTTTAAATTTTCGATGGATAATATCCTGTACAATAAATAAAAACTTTTCGAGCCCTAATAGCGAGTAGCTAAATTCAGTTATTCTGGATGCGCTGTGTGACAGCTTGGGCGCTTTGTGTACGTTAATTTTTCTATGACGGCCTTTGACGTTGGTAGTCGTTTAGATTTTCTATTTGCTTTATTTCGATAGTTTCATCATGTTATTTGAATGGTTGTGTAGATGTATGGTTTAATATATGGCTTGCGCAGCTGACCTTATATGCTTTGCTTATGGAGCTCGATGCTTCTATCAAGTGCACTGATAAAGTTTTTGGTAGAATTATTAAATGCATATCTCCCAACCTAATTGCTGTATAATCGTCAAGTCCAAACAGGTGCTAGTAATATACAATATAGTGTCATTCATTATCATAAGGCGCCGAAGCTACGATATGATCCGAAACTGAAAATTTCACCTCACAGTCGGTTACCGCGCTGTTTGTCTTGATGTTTGGTTTTCGATTCTGAAAAAGAATCTTTTCTATTGGGAATTATTATATCAGACTGTACCGGTTGTAACGTTTTCTTCTTCGCAACATTCTTCGGTTCGACGAATCCTTCCCAACGGTGTCGTTGGTACTGGAAAGGTTGCTCGCTTATTTTTCTTCACAGTTCTCGGTATCGTGTCGACTTTTCGTCGCTTCTGCCATTAGCGAACTTCTAGCTGTCGAAGAATTTCCATTTCTTCCAAACTCGCATGGTTCCATTTTCGCTGCATTTTTCCTCCTTGAGGTATCGCATCAAGTCGGCATAGTCCAACCCTTCCTCCGGTGTAAATTGTCTTGAGCGACATAAGTCTCGGTTAAAATGTTTTTCTCATGATTGCCGGAAAACGCATCTCATTCGGAGAAATCTAACTGTCCGATTTATGGATGCGCTGAAATATGATAATGCAGACACGCCCACGTTACGATAAATTTATAGAAAATGCTGAATGGCCAAACAGTTCAAATACGACGTTTGTAAGTTAAACATGTAATGTAATTCATAATGATCAATGATTATATATTTAACAAACAATAAATAACACGGCACCTATGAAATAGCAAAACTTGATTATAATTAGTTAACTCTTCTCAAAGAAGAGATTGAATTGAAGAATTGAACCCCACATTTCTAATAATTGTTGTACATGTACCTATAGTATCGATGAACACTGCTTAAATTTATGTTCCTTTGCCATTTTCCGTTATAATCATATTGTAGTTAAATTTGCTTTTAAAAAATCCCCATCGCTAAAAGCCAGCTACAAAGTGAAGCATAACTTTAATGAACATTGCGGGACGTACGACTAATTCATCAATGTTCAATAAGTCTGTATCGTTTCCCCATCGCTTGCTAATTAACCGCCGTCTCCAGGCATTGGCGCATTATTTTGAGAGTGAGGACGCCGTTGTTAAAATGCAATTTCGTATTGCACTAAAAGGCTGCAAAATTGCATTTTAAATATTGTTGCAAAAGCATACGTTTTGTATCCTTTTTGCATCACGAGCAAAAAGTACAATTTGCCTCAATAACAATGTCGGACGAGTGCAGCTCCAACAAAATTTCACAATATTATACGGACAGGAAACCCACGTGTGCACTTAAAAGTTTCTAAATTAGTTTCGTTACAGTTTTATCGAGAGCATTTGTCCGCTCATTATTTCCTTTGTGCATTTTTCCTGCATGAAAAACTAATTTTCGCGGAACTCGGCCGAGTACCATAACCATAGGTAATATTTAGGACTATGAGTTAAAATTCAAGTACGTAAATATTATATGCATATTCACATATAACATGAATGTGCAGAAGAAAGAAGTGGAGTTACACATTTCTTCAAAACAATTTTATATTTCATATTGTTTCATACTATTTCAACATAATAACAACTGCTTCGTTGTTGAATTTTCTCGTTCTTTTGCGGTAATACATTTCCATTTACGTCTTATTTGATTTAACGCCGTTACAGCGGAATCGACCTTAATTGAAACGTAGTGACGTTTCTAGTGTTTCGTATTCGCGAAGCGTAGCCACTAACTTCATTTCGAGCAGCTTCTTTTTATTATTCGGCTTTGCTTATCTCGGAATGTGTGCTGCTCTGATTGGCAGCTTGTTTCGCTTGTTTCCACTAATATGCTACCGTTTGATACGTCAAACGAATTACTATGAGACAACAATTGGACTTAGCGTATATTGTTGTTCTACGTAATAGATCTTTGGTGTCGTATCGTCTTATTGTACACTCACTGAACGAATTTTTATAATGCATTGGATTATAATAATCGTTATCAAAGTTACAATGAAACTGCTATGTGGAGCAATCACAATCCACCAGTTCCAACGTTTACATAGAATGGTTCCATAGTCAACTGACGCCCATTGGATGCTAGCGGCGCAAATAGCCTTATTAGTTGTGGTAGTGTATTTATCATAAATACTAATTTCCTACCAACGATTAAGTTTAATGGCAGATTTCCTTTGTAAATATTTGAAGGCTTACCATTACCCAATATAACCTAACTATATGTGGAGATTATTAAAGTAAACGAGATTTTGTCAAACATAAAGGGTTATATTAAGTGAAACAACTAGATGCTTTCTCTTTGTTTTCTCTTACGACAGGTAGATCGGTCAGATTCTATCAAATGTAAAAATATTGTGAAATTATAAACAACTTGATTAATACGTATGCTAGTATTATTCCATATAATTATGTAGTGGCCCTACACCATTAGATGAATGTTTTAGGGCGAAATCAGTTAAGTTACATTTTAATAGAGCAACGAGTTAATAATCATTATCACTGGCGTGGCATGACATCATTCGACAATTAGGGTTGCAACAATAAAATCAGTACTGGTTATCTGTACGAAATTATACAAAATTACTTGGATACACACACGTATTTTGAGTGACGTTGAATCAATTAAAATATTAGTCATTTGTTGTTACGTTGGTTCAATTGTAGTTCTGTCACTTGTTACCTGTTCAAATAATTTAGAATTAAAACAAGTTTAGAAAAATTCTAAAAATTAAAAAATCAGAGGTTCGTGCAGTTATGAAATAGTTGCAAAAGAAAGGGTTGTCACCAAAAGAAATACATGGAGATATGGTAGGTGTATTAGGTGAGGGTGATGTTTCTTACCAAGTGGTGGAAAATATGTTTCGAGAATTTAAACTGGGAAGACAAACATGTGAACATGCAAAGGGTTCTGAACGACCAGTGACTGTCACTACCCAAGAAAATGTTAATCGTATACACCAGTGATTCCCAAAGTGTGCGCCGCGGCTCCACGGGGCGCCGACGTGCCGTGATAAGGGCGCCCCAAAATATTCAGTAAAACAATTCGGAATTTTCTTGGCATTCTCGAATTTTTGCGCCAACAATCGCAAATTGCAAGAATTTAGCAACTTTCGCAAGCACGGCTTCTCCACCCATGCTTTAGTCACTAAAACTTGGGTGGTGGGCTAGCCGCTGAGCGATGAGCGTGCGTAGCGCAGTAGCAAGTCGGATTTCAGTTCATTCGTTGTCACCATCTCAGTGCTCGCATTAGTTTTTGTTCATTGGACTAACGACTAACAGTAATACACACTAATAGTGTGATGGTTAAGTTAATTTTCAAAAGTTATTTTTCTGATCAACCTAAAAATTGACAAATTCTTATTAAACTTAAATAATAAATAGTGCTGAATCTACAGAGGACGTTCCACAAACAAGTAGCAAGGGTTCCGAGAATCGAAAACGTCATAAATATGACGACAGTTATTTGGATTTTGGCTCTACATCAATGAAAATGATACAGAGAGACCACAATGTGTATTGCGTATGAAAGTTTTGGCACCAGAAAGTATGCTTCCAAGTAAGTAAAAAGGCCCGTACCATCGCAGAGCAACTCATTCTACCGGCTGCTGTTGATTTAGTGAACATTATGATTAGCGAGTCGGCGGGGAAACTGCTTTCAAAAGTTCCTTTGTCTAACAATACCATTAATCGCAGAATTCAGCACATGGGGGAGGATCTCAATATACAATTAATTGAAAAATTAAAAGTAAGTGAATTTGGATTGCAACTCGATGAGGCCACAGATAATAATAAGGACGCACACTTGATTTGTTACGTACGGTTCTTAGATGGTAATTCAATCGTTGAAGACTTTCTCTTTTGTAAAAGTATTACTGGAAGTACAAAGGCTCAGAATTTGTTCGAGATCCTGAATGTATTTAGGGTTGAAAATAATTTAGAATGGACAAAGTGCGTTGGTGTTTGTACTGACGGTGGTCGTTCGATGTGCGGCTCTTATGGAGGATCGCAGGCACTTATTCGAAACAAAGCTCCAGATTCACTTTGGACCCATCATTCACAGAGAAGCACTTGCATCAATGTATATGAGTCCTCCACTAAATATATAGTTTTAGAGCGTGTGGTAAATATAGTAAACTATATAAAAATTCGACCACTGAAAGCAGGATTTAAAAAAAATGTGTGAAGATATGGGAGCTGAATACACATCGTTGTTGTACTACTGTCACTCACGATGTCTCTCTCGCGAGGGTGTATTGTCTCATACGTTCCAATTACGGCCAGAAATATACACTTTCCTTAAAGAAGAAAAACATTAGCATGCCAAACATTTTGTGAAAACAGACTTTTTGATTAAACTCGCATACCTATGCGATATTTTTGAAAAGATGAATGCGTTGAATCTCTCCTTACAAGGACGCAATATGCACATTTTAAAACAAATAAAAAAGATTACACCTTTCAGAAAAACATTACAGCTATGGAAAATAAAAATTAATGAAGAGTGTATTGTCTTCCCTTGTTGCACCAGTTTGTAACCTCCAATGAAATGAATTTATCTTGCAATATAAAATCATTATTTTTTGGTCACCTAGAGCTTATAAAAAAGTTCAAAAAATCCTTCGAAGCAGATAATGATCATTTTACATGGATTCAAGATCCATTTAGAGCCAAGGCTCCATGAGAATTTACTTCTTTCGAAGAAGAATCTCTTATTGACTTGTCTTAATTAATAATTTAATTTATTTAAAATTTGTTAGAATGGAACTTCCTGATTTTTGGATATCAGTAAAAGAGGAATATCCACTGCTTGGTGGTAAAGCTCTACGAATATTAATTCCATTTGCAAAATCCTATTTGTGCGAAGCTGGGTTTTCGGCGGTCGCGGTAATAAAATGTAAATATCGCTCGAAAATTAACATTAAATAAGAAATGAGGGTTACCATATCCAATTGTATTTCGAGATTTGAGAAGTTGTGTAGTGAATATCAAACCCATCCATCCCATTAATAATTTTAATAATGTTAATCATCAATGGACGTTCAATAAATTGTTTGTGAATTTAAAATTCGCATTTAATTTATGGATATTACCGAAACAGTTGAAATTAGATAAGTTATATTATCCCAAGGAAAATAGTTTTAGATAAGTTTTGCAATTTTTCAAGAAAGTCAAAAATTTTGAAAAAAATCTTATGTATTAAAGGCGCCGCGGAAAATATCCCATTATTTAGGGAGCCGCAAACCGAAAAAGATTAGGAACCTCTGGTGTACACGATATGGCAATGACAGATAGACGACTGGCCATTCGCCGGATACCTGAAATTACGATTTTTTCTTGTGGTACTATAGAAAATATTTTAACAAATATTTTGGGGCTAGAAAAGTTGTCTACACGTTTGGTCCGACGAATGTTGACACCGGATCAGAAACGTTCTAGAGTATTGCATTCGGAAGCCAGTTTAGCAAAGTTTAAAGCCGACCCGGTAGAATTTCTTTCTTGATTCATCACTGTTGATGAAACGTGGGTTCACCACTTCGATCCTGAGTTGTAGCAACAAAGTATGGAGTGGTATCGCAGAAGTTCTCCGCCACCCCGCAAATTTCGTGTTTTTCTATCCGCTGCTATGATGACTGAAGAACAGCTGTGAACTAGTACTCCACAATGGCCAATGGACGTTCCTTATTTCACTCCAGACGTACTGACACATTTTACGTCCGCACGTGTCTCTTTTCTTTCCTTTTCCATGCATTTAAAGAGAGCCATCAAATCTAATCATAGGCCAATACTAGTCATGATGGCTTATCGCATATGACCAGATGATGATTTGCAGGTCAATTACCCGCACAGAGAACAGAGTTCAGAGAATTTCCAATAGCTTTGTTAACGTTGCCAATTTCAAAACGTTTCGCGCGAATTTGCTACAATTCTGGCGCGCCACACCTGCCATAACGAGAAGTGAAAACGCAAATATATTTCATTTCGCTTCGTGTTCCATTATTGCGACTCTAATTTTTGCCAGCGCAATTTCGACCTGGCCTCCTGACCCTATAAACACACTTACGCCGGTAACACGTTTTCCGCGTTGAACACATTTCAACGTTATTAGTTTTTATAACGTGTCGCCATGTTGCGTCCGATGTCCACTTTCGAATGAAAATAACGCGGAGGAGCTAAAAACGCGGCGCACACACACGCCGACGCTTTAAAGTAATAACGCCATCGCTCGCTTTGACTCCCGCGTTCGGTTTTATTTTTTAATGATTTTCCGATAATCAAATTCGCATGTGACGAACGTTCGTGATTTGAAATGTAATTTTGTTAATATTGCAAAACTACATGTTTAATTGAATTGCACGAATCAATGCGCCGCGCCGCACCTCTCCCCATTTTGCACGTTTTAGGCCGATTGATATTAACGATCAAGAATCGACGTCATTTGTGACAGTACAGCTGGCATATTTGACAAGCGTGTTCGTGACTTCAGTGTAACAAAATGTAATCAAACTGTTGGTAATTAATAATACAGTATGTATACTGTTTAGTAATTATAAGTTAAACCAACGCTAATTTAATATCAAAATGTAAGCAAATGAGGTGACCAATTAGTGTTAACTAATGATTTATTAATGTAGCTGATTGACTCAATATAGAAAAACTATTTCAATTATAAATGGTCCATGTAACAGAATCCTATTATTCCTTTCCATTATGATACACCAAATGATCAGGACCAAATAAAAAATCCTTTTTGATAAATCTGGTTGATTTATTGTATCATTTATGTTTCATTGAGCACACCATCACCTATTTATAGTAATAGCTACCTTGTCAAATAGAGATATAGTAAAAACAGTGCTAAATAAATATTGTATAAAATATTGACAATTTTCTGTTTAAATAGCGTACAGAGTAAAAGTTGCGCAATCTTATTTCACCTTTTCAGGATCATTCCAAAGGTGCTAAAACGTGATCCATTTACACGCATTTCGTTCCCTTGCATGCATCAAGCTTTCCCCTCCGTCCCATTCGTATTCATTATTCTGCGTTTTCTTCTTGATTTTATGTGGCCTTATTTTCGCATTCGTCAAGCGACGTCGATAAAGTAAACTTACGGCGGAAGGCGGCCACGGGCGTGCACATAAAAATGAGAATAAATACCATACTTCGTGAAAAATGCAAAGTTGCGAAGGAACCCCTCGCATTTGTACGTATCCTCTCTCTATTTTAAGCTAAAATATTTATATAATAAACATACATCAATTTTATTGCGCGCATACTTAGAGGGGCCGTGGCACACATCTGAAAATTTATCGCGCAACTTTATTTTCCCATATATTTCTCGCCAGTTTTATGACTGACGATGTCTTCTTTTGCGTGCGCGAAGGCGCAGCGTCGGACGGGAGGTCTTCATTAATATTTTTCGAAGTTTTCTTATCGCGTCCATCACGTACAATGTGAATAAATTCCGAATTTACGATATCGCTCCAATAAAATATTGAGATCTGTTCGGGAAATTTTGTTTTGTTTGATGATGAAATGCGCCATGTTTAACACAGTAAAGGCAAATAATAGATAAGCAATACTTGACCCGAATAATACTCGAAACTTGCCTACGTCCAAGGATTATTGGTCATATTCACTACTCGACGTTCAATTTAGCTAGTCGATGATGATATATCCCAATTACTATCTATATTCAATATTCGCATTTTGTTATAAGAGGTGTAAGAATTTATTTTGATTTTATATGTGACCCACCAACTCTGTAGAAGCAACATATGAACAGTATATTTATTTTCTTAATTAAAATCAAACATACATTTTAAGTTAATATAACATTTGGTCTGTTAATGTTAAGAATTGTTTTATTCTCTGTAATTACCATATGTTGCTACTATATTTAGTTTTAATAAATTAACTCAAGCGGCGCTTCCTTCACAAAACGGCTATATACGTCCATAAAATCAAAATACTAATATCATTTTGAGTAGCCAAATCGGAGATACTTAGGTAGTACCTTCCTCATTACGTCAATGCTTGTTTTCCTAATACTTTTCCATCAATTGCTTCCACTCTTTTCGTTTTTGTTCTCGACTTTTGGCTTCATCCAGTGTTTTGTTTTTCTCTATTATGCACTTCTCTATGTGCACCTTCTCCCATGTGTTTTTCTTCCTGCCTCTTTGTGGCTTTTCTTATGTTCTTGCTCTCCATATTTTCTTTGTTTCCTTCGTCTCCTCCATTATTTGTATATGTCCCCACCATCCTACCTGTCTTTCATCTATGTAATCCAGCATTGAATCAATCTCTGATCCTTGCCTTACATCAATGTTCGCTACTCTATATCTCATTGTAACTCCCTTGACCGTTTTTAAATGCTTCTGTTCCGCCGCTTGCATTATAGACCTCGCTGTTTTTGATAGGATCCATGTCTCACATCCATAAGTCAACATCGGTCAAAATATTTCCTTCTCTTTATCTTATAAATTTTCGGCTCATCATATAGTACATTTTTATTGCCTTCTCAATTCTTTCACTAACATCTATATATTCATTTACAGATCATTCTATTGATGTTCCTAAGAATTTGAATTTTTGTACTGACTCCATTTTCTCCCCTTTCAGTATTATATTGGTATCCTTTCCTATCACCATTATTCTATTAAGAAAATTAATATAATTCGATGGTTTCAAATGTTTTTATTATACACGAAAATTGTTTCGCCATGCAATGGCTTCATCACGTGGATGATAACTAACTGAGTTGTATGGCGAAACAATTGTGGTGTATAATAAAAACATTTGAAACCATCGAATTATATTAATTTTCTTAATAATATGGAGTTTCAACAAGTATCATCGTCGTCAATACCATTATTTTAGTCTTACTCCTATTTAACTTCAACTCGCATTTTATCAGTGTTTCATTCCATACTTTTAGGTTGTCTCTTTTAGACCTGACCATCAAATCTAAATCGTCCGCAAAGGCACAAGTGAGGCGTATACTCTCTCTTTACATATCCTATCGATACTTCTTGTATTATTGGCTTATACTTCTTAATTTTTTCATAAATATATATTGAACAGCGTTGGGCTCAAACGTCCCCCTTGTCTCAATTTTACACTCCTTTCTTTTTTCCAAACGTTCTCCCTGTACACTCTGTCAAAGGATTTTTCTAGATCTAATATTACAAAGTACTCATGCAAGTTCTTCGGTGTTTTCTTTATTATTTTTTTAGGGTGAATATATTATTATTTCGATCTAGTTTAGTAAATTTGTAGTACGTTACTTAATGGCGTAATGCCCCTACAGTTATCGCACTCTTGTATCTCTTCATTTTTCTGAATACTTCCATTCCCTTGTCTCTCAGATTTATTATGCTCTTTCTCCGTATCATGCACATGCTTCACCGTTCTCCATTAATCAAAGTGTTTGCCTTATCTCTTCGATTTTTCTCTTTCTCACTATCATTATTTCCTCTTATGTTAACATTTAGGAGTTCTTCAAAATATTACTTACATTTTTTCATTTTCAGTTTATCATCCGTTATCATTCCTAAGTCCTTTGTTTTTAGTGATCATGTGTTTTGTTTTTGCCTGTCTGTTGTTTTTAACTATTTAAAAAACGGCTTAACTTTACTATTTTCCTCCATATTCGCTCTGAATTCTTTCCAACTGTCCTTCTGTCTCCGTTTCCCGTCTTTATTGTTCCACAAAGTTTCTCTCGTATTTCCCATTATTGCATTTTTAAATTATTCCTACAGTTCTTCAACCTCCATGTTGCTATGTATATCCACCCCTCTCATCTTGTACTCTACAAGTTATATATATATATATATATATATATATATCCGTCGTTTTTCTCTCGTAGTTCGTAGCTTCTTATAATTTTTGTTCTATATATTTACTTTCACATGCAATATTTTTTTTTATTGTTCTCTCTTGTGTGATCTTGGACACTCTACATTTCCAGGCTTCTCATTAATCTCGTATCCGTCACATCGCCTCGTCTTCTCCTTTATCTTAATATGTAGTCTATTATGGTTTTATCACTCATTTCTTTTCCGTGACGTGTAAATACATGGACGTCTTTGTGTTCGAAACGTGTGTTCGTAACTATCAGGTTATTCAGTCGACAATAGTCTATCATTATAGTTCTGTTGCTCGTCCTTTTCTGCTCTCCGTGTTTACATATCACTCCCCTTCCATCGTCCCTATTCCCCACTTTTACAATAATACCCCCATCATATATGTTGACTCCACTATTTTTAGTAACCACATTTAAGTTGTACCAGTATTCGTCTTGCCTTTTTGCTGTTTCATCTTCATTTGGTCCATACGTTGAAATCAGTATCACTTCCTTTCTTTCCATATTTGTGTTTCCGAAGGGGTTTTTTCTAAACGTACTCTCTTTTACTTTATTTACTTTGCCTATCTATTGTTTCCTATCACACCAACCTGCACCGCAGGTCTTTGCTCCTGCTGTATGCCACTATAAATCCACAGGTTTCCTTTACAATATTTCCCCCTTTTTCCTTTTTTCTTTTTTTCTTATCGCGAAGATGTATATCTTCATTCTTTCAAACTCTCCATTTAATTCCTCCTTTCCATTTATTCCTCTTATATTGCCAATCTCCACATTTCTTTCTAGTTCTTCTACTTTACTCCATTTTAATTTTTTATTCATTACCAGTTCCATCTTATTTTGCTTCTGTACCATTTTTCTATTCCTAGTTTTATGAATTATCTGTCGCCCCCGTTCTATTTCATCTACTTCTAGTTTTCACTCGAATTCAATGAAGAATACGAATGAGAAAAAACTAGAAGTAGAGGAATCGAGGTATCATAAACGTATTTTATTCCACCCTCTCTCTCCCTCATACTATTTCGCTGATCCCTTGCCTTCTTTGTAATGTCGAGGTCATTGAATTCTTTATCTGTTCCGAAGTGTTACAACTTTGATTTAATCTCTATGAGCTTCTTCTCGTCATCCTCGTTCTCCTGTTCAATCAGCAATATCTTTTCTTCTAGTTCCATTGCTTCTTTTACTTTTACATCTACTTTTATTTTTTTGACAAAATTATTTATGTATCTTTTAGTTCTTCCTCCTCATTTGTGCTAATTAATAAATTATTACTACATCGTTCATTTTCTTCTCATGTTTGTCGGTTCTCTCTTTATATCTCTACTTTCTTTTCGTATTTCCCCATTTTCCTTACTTATTTTTGCATTTTCTTGTTTCAATTGTCTTATCTCTCGTCTGTCCTCTCTAATAAGGAGGATATAATATACAGGACAAACAATGCACCCTCATGCAACCGCAAGCAAATGGTTATCATTTATTCACCGTCATTGTTTGAAATGCATGTCCAATTTACATGTTTTTAATGTTATTAGTTAAAATACACAATTACATACAATTATTCTCCAAAAAATATATAAATATCTTAAATAAAGAAAATGGCCTGTATGAGGACAAAGTTACAAACAATTGCAGTCTATAATCTCGCTTTCAATTTCTATTTTATTTTCCATTATTTCTCTTTTATCCCTATTTAATTTGTCGTTAAATTAGTTTTCTTTAATTCTATCGCGGTACAGGTCGTTTTGCATTAGCAATGTATCCTACCAGTAATTATACAGCTACGTTGAGTCTGGTCAATTACCACCCAGCAATATAAAATGTGTATACAGTTGCCTATTAAACATACATTGCCTGTTTTTTATATTTTTAACCATTCCAATTAATTTCGAATCAAATATCGTGTGAAGTTTGCGATTCAATGATTTGCAATTATTTGTTCTCCCTAGGCGATAGTTATTCCTTTCGCTATTATTAATTAGTTTCGATTATTCCTCTGCCTGTATAATTTACTTTTGTTGTTTGCAATAAATACAGTTTCTAAACGCAGTGTAGCAACTGTATTCGATCTAAGTCTAAGTAAAGTGGAAATTTGAACAATTTTCGGTTTTTGGCACACTAGGTTTTTGATGACCTGAAATGATGTTAATTTTACTAGTAGATTAAACCAAATAACCACTCTTTAATTTATCATATACAATTTTTTCAACATAATGATAGTTGAGGACATTTAAAAACCACTAAGATTTCTCACAACCTAAGCAATTAATAAACGACGTTCTTAGAATAAATAACGAAACGCTAAGGATAACATTGATATCGAAGCATTTTGTAAAAATGTAGGTGGTGCTTAAGCAATACTAACATTAATTCCGCTCCAGTGAACTCGACTGCTGTTATAACTAAATGAATCGTTTAATTAACTCAAGTTTGTGTTGTAAGTGCATATTCTCGAACGAAAATTAAGGAAGTGTGTTTAATCTGCGCGAGCTTGTGTTCTGTGTCATTGAATCTAGGCGAATCAATTAACTTACTATTTTGCTTAGGTATTTGACTTGCGTGCAAGGCAATAATATTTGGGGTGAATTAGTTTCTCTGTTGTTTTCTGAATTTGCATGCATAATTTTGAGAACATAAACGTACTTCATAAATATTGGCACAATTAATATTTTTCAATGCGTACTTAAAACAAAAAAAATCACAGGTATTGCATGTATAGTAGACCATTTTGTTTATAAATCATTTTTTTTTTCCTTTATGGTATTAAATTAGGGAAAACCTTATCTTCATTTATATCGTGCATTAATTTGCACCACAGTGATTCGATGGTCGATGT
Source organism: Geotrupes spiniger (assembly GCA_959613385.1). Lineage (NCBI taxonomy): Eukaryota > Metazoa > Arthropoda > Insecta > Coleoptera > Geotrupidae > Geotrupes > Geotrupes spiniger. The sequence continues at coordinate 24,029,124 of OY390731.1, forward strand.
TATAATTCCAGCCATATGCTAGAATTAAAAATCACATGATAAACACGCATATTTCGAAAAAATTCACAATATTGTTTAGGAAACGCGGAACATAACATGTTCTAGGGATGATAGCGATAATCCGTTATTTAGAGTCGACACTACGACATCAAAGGACAACCGATACAATCAAACTACAAAGACTCGAGTTTGAAGAAACGACATTTTCATTAACGGCAACACCCGATTATGTATTATGCGACACACGCGAATGCGTCTATTCGAAGTCCTAATATGCAGTTAATTGGATATTGTACTGATTCACGATTCCGCCTAAAGCCTTGGGAAGTCCGCGTCCCCGATTCGTATACTGATATTAGCAAATTCCGCTGTCTCCCTGCGGTGAAACGGAAATATATTTGCGAACGTAACCCACGTAACGAATTTATACTTTTAATACAAAGGGAATGTATCGGGTAAATTTTTATATTCCGTCGTAAATAATTTTGCACGTTCGTGGTGCATTCTGAAAAGAGAATTGTTTCTGCTTATGACATATTATAAAATCTTGATGAAAATGATTGAATCTAAACATTATCGAAAAATATTTCTCTAGAATCGTCTAAAAATCACCCAAGTAGTACTTGAAACTGGCGAAAGGCACAGTTTTAAATAATCATCGTTTGTTCTATTATTCATATAATTATATTAAGGGGGGATCCTGCTTTAGAAGGCTCAAAAAAAATTTTGTTGCTCAAATATATGACTAATATATCTAAGAATATGTATAAAAAGTTATAGCGGTTAATTCGCAATATTTTGAAAGATACAGCACTAAACACAGTGAGGTGTCGAGCAAAAAATATACGAACGCACGAACGCTCGGACAAACGAAGCGCGCCCCCTCCCCGCAGTCACATAACACCGAACTATGTACTGAAAAAAGTTCAATCGGTCGTTCGAAACAATAATATTTTGAATTCGTAAAAGCTATAGTAGGATTATACCGAGATATTCCGTAGGTAATCGAAAATTTACATTTTTCCTGATCGTAAACTTTAGAGCGCGTTTTCTCGAGTTTTCGTTGCTAGACAAGCAATCAAAACGAAACAAAACTTTTGTTAGCTTCAGTAGCATTCTATTTGATTTTAACTAAAAAAATTAATGAAAAAAAAATTCTAAACAACTTTTTGAAGTTGAAATGATTTTCTCTTCCTGCAAAGAGCACATTTATTTTTAAACCTGAGAAAAATCTTGAATTTCAAAATTTTGGGTTTTTTTTAGTTCACCTAGAAGAAAATATATGAGAATTACAATTTTCGTTGGTTTTTTTTGTTTCAGACAGAAATTACGAGCTACATCTTTCCCACCGATTGTAGACTGCAATTGAAAGGTGTTGCACAAATGTGCATAAATATTTTTCTCTCGAAATATTTTTTTTAATGCTCAAATATGCAATAAAATGCTCTAAAAAGTTTACTAGACTTGCTCATTTTTTTCTGTCCTAAAAAAATTCCACTAAAAACGCTATTTTAAGGCCTCCTAAAGCAGGATCCCCCATTAAGCGTTTCCTAAGAACTAGCAATTTTGTAATCAAGTAAATATAAATTTTAATTTCTTCTTAGTTATGTCAAAACTTTGTTGATTTGACTAACCAAATCTATGAACAAAATCTGCAGAAATATAAGATGAATTATCTGTTTCATATTCCCAGTTATGTATCCTTAGGGTTCATATTTACGACGTAATATGGAAAGCAAATAAAAACGCTATCGCATTCCAACGTATTAAACACATTGAATCATATACTAAAAACAGAACAGAAATTTCTTTGGAAAATTCATACACGGCGGAAAGATCAAAGGATATAAATTCTCCGGCAAGCTCCTTGTTGTCTCCCCCGACTTGCCCGGCAAAGATATTGTAAATTATGTTTCCCCGGCAAATATTTTCAATTCCCCAATATTGTTGCAGTATCTTAGCGTGCAAGGTTGCAGAATTTTTATCAAAGACTCCCTGTAATGCGATTCAATCATGCGATATAAAATTTTAGAATGAGGCGAGGACGTTACGGAAGCATTCGAAATTTCGACTAATTTTGTTCCGGATTTTATCGTTTTATTTTTATGACTCATTGGTCATTGTGAATAAAGACCAGTATTTTCTTTATATTCGCACCATCCGTCATCAAGTACGCAGTTATTTCGCCATATTAACCTTACCAAGCGTAATTTGATAACATTTTATTATGGGACCATCTTTCGCCGTGGTAAAAATTCAAATGGCTCCGGTACCTAGTTAAGTACTTTTAAATTGGCGCAACATCGGTTCTGGTTTAACAGGCATAATTTTTACGTCCGAAAGTTTACGCGGTGATAGTAAAAACGGCCATTAAATTGTAGGTGCATTGGATATATACTTTACGTTCTTAACTTGGATCGTAATTCTTAAAGTTATTTTTGCACACATACGAGTAATGTTCCTTCTCGAATTCAAAGTTATACGTTCAAAAGGTCATAACATTATTCAAATATATCTAGTTACGAGCATTGTAATTCTCCGTGGACCTCTGGCCATACGTTCCTGCCCATAAAGATATCCATTTTATTTGATTCGCTCAAAGTTCCTGTAAGTTCTTGTGTCCCGCATATATCACCAATATTCCATGGACGTTTCCTTAAAATACTGCGAGAGATCGCCCGTGAAATGGAGTAGCGAATTCAAAATATTTCAGAGGGATTTTTCCGGCATTTTCATTATTTGAAGTGGGTTTGCGTTTAAAATGTGCTCGTTCATCATGATTATTAAATTGTTTCTATTGCAATTAAAAATTTTATTCTCATTCAAAATTTAACTTTGAATAAATAAATTGTCTTTAATTAAGTTCATATATTTGAGAATGTTTGTATTATTTTCTACATGTTCTACAATTTATTCTAGTAAAATTGCTTTGTAGAAGAAGCGTATATTCATATGACATATATTTAATATTTGTCCTACGGAAATTTATTGCAGTGCACAATTCTTTATATTTTTTGCCATCTGTTGCAGAAAATTTGACCTTAAGTATAATGGAAAATTTATTGAAAAATTGTTTTATTCTCAAATTTTTCGAATATGTTGGTATTGTAATCATTAATTGGAGCAACCATCATCTAGCATGTCTAAAATGTAGACATTTAGATTAACATGTTAGTGAAGAGGCCAGGGAGGCCGGCTCACATCCAAACTAGAAGACAAAAAGTTCGTAGGTATCATCATCATTATAATTTATTCAAGTGTCTTCTTTACCAGGCTGTTCTGTTGTCATTTTTGCTTCGGCCTAGTTTTTTTTTTTGTTCAAAATTTCTGTAACGTTCCAGTTTATCATTGGTTATGTCATGCTGCTCCTCCATATCGTTCTGGGTTACCATAACTTCTTCTTCTCTTATTTCAGTGTTCTTATCTACCTACATTTCTTTTTCTTTGAAATTTGTAGACGAAGATATATTAATCAAACTACTCTTTTGGACTTCCATTACCTATATATTTCAATTTTGAATATATAGGCGAATGGAAGTCCAAAACAGTATCTTTACGCTTCTTTGTATTTCGAGAATGCACCCGCAAGAAAGTAAAAAATATCCTCTTTTCCATTTAGTCGTGCTGTGTACTTCTTAGTAGTATAATAATAATAATAATAATAATAATAATAATGTATTTATTGGTCAACATAAACATTGCGTGACATAGAACAAAAGAGAAAAAAAAGAAAATAGATTAAACATTGACCAAATGGATCCTCATCAGTTGAACCGCAAGCGGCGCCCTGCTCTTCTTTGATTGCATAAACTTATTCAAGTATTTCTTCCCATATTTTAATATTTATTCCTTACTTGAAATAACAACCCCTTTCCTTTTTTTCCTGTTCTGTCATATTTCCCAGTATCTGTATCTGTCCATCTAACTTTATAAAACAAAGTATTTGTTTCCTGCTAATGACTTCATTAATGAACCATATAAACTGCAATGGCTTTATTTCGGGTGTATTCCGATTTTGTTATAACTTTTACTGTATAAACTTTTATAGCTTCGGGTACTAACTATTGCAACAATCAATATACAAATAGACTTAACTCGCGACCTAAACATATGTATTGAATAAATACCAGGACAATGATAATACGTCCCGTTCATTATAGAGACATTGAACGCGGAGAGCCTCGCCAGATAACTTAATTTACCACTTACGATTAGCAACATAATACATATGGATGAGTTATTCAATACCTGACACTTTTGGGCGTTATGGTATCTTATCATTTTGAAGTGCCCTCTTACTAGTGTGCTACACGACGACTTTATTCTACAGGTTTCCCATATAATTTCATATACGCTCTTAAATATTTTCATTCTTAATAATATAGTATAGTATAATATTAGTATATTTATTGTTAAATCTTTTCTACTTCATTGTTAATCTAGTGAAAACCGCGGTGTGAAATAAATTAAACCGGGGGTTTAATTTTCAATCGTTTCTAATCAAAACATTCAATAATGTAAAGAATGAAATGTTTTAAATGTATTTTCAGTTCACATAAAAAACGCGATAACAAAAATTTTATTAAAGAATGAAGAGTAATCATAATTTCCGCCTTGGCATTGTCAACGTCGCGAAATTTTCGCGCACGAATCGAATTTGCGCATTTTGCGTTTCAATTTAAGCGAAACACGGAGAAGTCGGTTGGATGAAAGAGTAATTCGAACGTTAAGGCGAAATTAACTCGAGCGGATGGAGGGAAGACGAGCGGCGCGAAAACTTCCTTCATCGACGAGAGGACAATAACCGAACGCCGAAGGATGATAATGCGGGCAACAGAATGCTCCTTCGGGTGGCAGGAAATTTAACTATATCACGTCCGCCCTCTACGTATTCATTTTTCAACCTTTTTTTCGCGAAAAATAACATTCTTATTATATTATAATGTGGGACGAATTTTCGCGAAGTATATTTCATCTCGACGTCAAAGCGGGGAGTTTTTTCGTCTCGTTTTCAACACGATAAAGTCGTGAAGTTCCGCCGCTTGCAGTTGAGGAATTTTAAATTATGCACATAGATAAACCAAATTGTACTGTCAGGATTCGTTAAAATAAATATAGCAGTTTGCGAAACTAAATTTACATATTCGGGAAATTGGCCAACATAAATATATTACTAAATCCGATAAAATATTTGTTATGTAGGCAATTTAATAAAAAAATCTTAACTAAATCATTGATGGGCGATGTTCACGACACTTTATAGTTCATTTGCAATGAAAATTCTATTTATCTATTTATTTCTATCGAAGAGTTCAAATAGATAAATTTTTTTTTTAATTTTTCGAAAATATTGTTATATTGGGGACTAAAAGTATAGGGTTAACTATGAATAACATATTTCTTATACTGATAGCATTTGTGCATTTGTGCTTTTCTGTATTGTTGAAGATTTCCCGAGCTCAGTGTGCTCATATCATCGTATCACGTAGGGGATATTACGTCATCTCGCACTTCTGGGGTCGCACATTGTGACGGGGTATATAGAATTTATTTATCTCGGCACAATATAAACGTCTCATGTTATGTGTGATTATTTAATAAAAAATATATATCCTTCCGAGTAGCAAACAACACACCGTTGGAAAAAGGTCAAATAGATTTTATATTTTAAGCCCAGAACATTTTTTATATTATCCTGCTCCTGCACTAACTCTTTTTAGATAGATATTTATTGTAAGTACATGAATTTATTTGACGACAACATGATAATCTTCTCAAACATATTGTAATAAGATAAAGATAAGATAAGATCTTTATTCATCACGTATGCCAGTATCAACTGGATGTGAAAAGTCATACATTAAATGCTAAAATAACAATAAAAAAAAATCAGCAGAGTCAAACAAGTAAATAAATAAAATCGATAGAAACAAGACACACAGTATACATATGGAACTATAAGACAGAAAAATACATAAGCTACCCACGACTGAGATAGAATTCACCAAGCGTATAGAATGTCTTTGATAATAAATATGTTTTTAATTCTTTTCGGAAATTAACCCTATCACTCAATGATTTTATGTGTTCCGGCAGTGAATTAAATATGTGACAGCCCGCATATTTAAGAGATTTTTTAAATCAACATAATGAAAAATTAATAAATTACTTACTTTGTTATATTGACTCTTATGTGAAAAAATATGCGTAAGAAGTTTATACATGTAAATGCCAACGAAAGTTAATATTGAATATTTCTTAAAAATTTCACGACAAGAGTCCAATTTACCTAAATCGAACATCAATCTAATTATTCTCTTTTGAATTATGAAAACACGTTCCCAGTCTTTGGCTTGTCCCCACATTACTATATTATAGGATAATACAAAATATGCCAATGCATAGTATACATTTAAAAATGAATTAAGATCTAAGAAGCAATTTTTCTTTAAATTACAAATTGCGAAAAATGCGCGATTTAAACGTGTGCAAGTATCATCAATCTGAACATGCCAATCCAGATTGAAGTCAATAAAAGTACCCAAAAATTTACACGATTTAGCACACAATATCTCGCAGTTTTTGTAGTTTAATTTGATCATTGAATGGTCAAACGTTTTGTTGTTGATTTTATGAGTGAAAAACATAAGTGTTGTTTTACTAATATTAATCATTAATCTATTTCGATCGCACCATTTTGCAAATGCGTGCAAAACTGAATTAAGTTTAATGGTCAATTCATCTGCGTTATTTGAACTTACAACTATGGAAGTGTCATCCGCGTACAAGAAAACTATGCCATCAATGATAGCTTCGGGTAAGTCATTTATGAACAATATGAAAAGGAGAGGGCCTAGTACGGAGCCCTGAGGTACACCCAAATGTAGGTCGTAATCATTAGAGCTTGCAGCACCAATTTTAACATTTATCTTACGATCAGTCAAATATGACCGTATCCAATCATTGACATTTCCTCTGAGGCCCAACGTGTTCAGCTTATCAAGTAAAAAAAGGAAATTTATGGAATCAAATGCTTTAGTCAGATCAAAGAATAAAGCAGCAAGCTTTTGTTTCCTATTTAAACTATCATTTATGCATTGTATAAAATCAATTCTCGCAGTTTCTGTAGAGTAACCTTTTCTAAAACCATGTTGGGACTCAGAAAACAAGTTATTGACATTTATATATTGTACAATCCGACCAGCAACTGCCTTTTCAAAATTTTTTGAAAAAGTGCTAAGAATTGCAATAGGCCGGTAATTACCAATAATATTGACGTCCCCTGTTTTAAATAACGGTGTCACAGATGAACTTTGCAACTTCTATTGAACGATTCAGTATAATCGTTAGGTGTTTCGATATCACATCTATACATAGTTTTATTAACTTCGCTGAAACATTATCTTTACCAGTTGAGTTTTTATTTGGCAATTTAAGTATTATAGATGCGACTTCATTCATAGTAAAAGGCATTAAAAACATTGAATGATGTTTTGTTTGATGTGGCGATAAAGTACATTTTTCAGATAATGAAGTACCAAAATGTTGATTAAGATTTTCAGCTACAATAGTAGTGAAATAGTTGGCAAATATGTTCGAGAGTTTTAAATGATCTGTTATTAAATTGTTATCTATATTTAGTCTGTATTCATGTTTTTTTTTTCTGCCTAAGTTTTCATTAACAGTATTCCATAGTATCTTATACGAATTGGCGTTATGTATTTTATTCGCGTAATATTTTTGTTTTTCTGCAGAAATTAGTTTGTTTAATTGCTTTTTAGCTTGTTTGTATTGTGTTGTTAAATTGTTGCAGTTAATATTTTTTTTCACTTTATTCAAATATTTCAAATATTCAGACTTATTAAGTATGTCCGCCGTAATCCATTTTCTATTTTCCATCTGATTACTGTTTATTTTGATTTTAGGACAGCTCAGAACAGTTGCATATGCAAATAAGTTTAAAAACTTATCAAAAATTATGTTAATGTCTAATGAAAAACAAACACTATAGTCTGCAAAACAATTTGTAAACGTTGAAACATTTAGCCGATTAATGTCAGATTTGTAGCTAGCCGAGTTAATAGTTTTATTTTTTAAAGTTAGAGTTTCATCATCTATAACACATTTAAATAGCTGTGCGGTGTGATCAGATAAGGAAGAATCAATAACACCAACCATGCATTTCATTCTTATCAGCAATGATGTAGTCTATTGCAGTGGAACTACTAGATGTGATACGCGTTGGAACATTTATAAGTGATACAAGTTCAAACGAGGCCAATAAGTCAAGCAACATTTTTAATTTTGTCGTAACGACTAATGCATTGAGGTTGAAATCTCCACATAAAACTACACTTCCATATTTGCTTGCACAAAACAAGAGCACAGACTCGAGATGGTTAAAAAATATGTCGTGTTCCCCAGCGGGGGGGGGGGGGTCTATAGATAACAATAATGCACGTATCGCCGTTAAAGGATATGGCAGAGAACTCAAAAGAATGCTCCTCCAGCATATGATTCATACAATTAATTGGCCTACAAAACTGAGCAATATCCGACCTGGCAAATATAGCAGTACCTCCATGAATGGAGATCGACGGCAATACATTGCAATAGATTTGTAACCGTAAATATTAATTATATCTGCTTGTGTACAATTCAACCAGTGCTCGGTGACACAAAAAATCATTGGATTATGTTCTTGAAAAAAAACATCAAGAAAATTTATCTTATAAAAAAGACTTTGGATATTTTGGTGAATCAATGTAAATTCTAAGTTTGATGACAAATTATTATTATTTCGCAACGAACTACACTGAACAACACTTATAAAAAAGCCTCTTCACAATTACCGCTCTCTGTTGATTTGTCGGCCGATGTAGTTTCACCCAAGACGACAACTTCATCATGAACGGACATAGAGGACATCAATCGATTGGCATTTCTTACATGAGTGCTTTTAGGAGAATTAGAGTGCCGCAACTTTAGTTATCCATTGAAACAGTTTTATGTACGTTTTCCGGTATCGCATTCAACGCTCCCAGCGAATTTTGTTTTATGGCTTCAGTAGACTCCAAATCCGTATACCCATATTTTGTCACCACGTTCCATGAATCTGAAGTTTGATTGGCAGTGATCAAGGATGTCTGACGAGATATGTTCGCGGTACTGATTTTGAATAAAATTGAGCTCCTTTTGAACAAGCGGCGACACCTCTTATGCCCAAAATATTGACTAGAATCAACCGAATGACTCGTGCAAGATATTAAATTCATGCGTACTCTCTCAAGCTCGAACGGCGATTATCGACATTGGTTCGCTTTTTCAATGTTTTTTTAAATCTAATCAATACACGCAGTTGTAGAGACAAATTCCGAGCACAATTTTGACAGAGTAGATTTTGTCGAAAAGTATATGTATATGTAAAATCTATTGTACTCTAGTAATGAACGACGGTGTTGTATTGTTCCAAGAAGGGTTATTTCGACTTTTGGACACAAAAGGCGTCTTCAGGTTGGTCTTGTCGGTCGAACCGATGTAAAAGTGCTGGTCACCATGTTGAGAACTCGTTGAGCATCGTCCCGTTTGTTGAAGTTTTCTGTCAGCCTCTCAATATTGGTTACAGTTCAGATATTTTGTGGCCTAAGTATCTAAGCAAACAGATCTTATGTGGTACGAAATCGTCAACCTTGCAGAGCGTCGTGTAGAAAATGAATATACTCACAACAACAATATTACACAATTAAAATACAAAAATTGAACCGAACAAGAAACGAAGAATCAGCTGAACAGCTGAAAACACAATTACAAAAAAGAAAAGTTGCATCATTCGCCCAAAAAGTATCCAGAATCCTACGGTGTGCCAAATCTACAGAGAGGAATATGACAACAAGTTTTCGTGAAAGCAGCGAATTATAAATCTACGGCCCTACAAGAGCAATGCGACAGATGATGGCGAAAAGAAAAATTAAGAACAAAATTGATGCATCATCCATTGACCCAGATCCCAAGAAGCTTCTCCTGCCTAGAGAAAAACTACAACCAATTGTGGGCTCCACGTGATCCAGCCAATCCAACCACTGGCAAATATTTTTAGTGAAAAAACTGCAATCATAAGTTAAGAAATCAAATTAGTATGCCAGAGATGCCGATCATATAATCAAATAACCACTTAGCAGGTTGTTAATGCGTTTCGATGTTGTGTCATCCTTTACCCATGTTTTGGTCGACGACGCCATCGAAATAATTAAACAGAAACTCAAACCTGCTAACCACATAATTCTATTAACTATACGCTGGCTCAAGAATGAGCACAAATTTATTTATAGACGACCTAGAAGCAGAGTACTAGACATAACGCAACTTAAATTTACATTATTATTACTTCCTACCACATTGCGCTTGAACACGCAACCAAAAATATGTATGTAAGCTAGATATATTCTAGTAACCGATAAAATATTCATATAAACTTGAATTGAATTTTGTAAGTAAAGCTGGAGGCGGTGATAAAAAAGCAAAAAGGGACTATTCCACAAACGAACGTGCGACACAGGTGATGCCAAGTAATTCTGACAAGAATAGAAAAACTGCATGACCTCCCTCGCCCCGAAGCAACAAATTGAATATGAAGACAAGTTAAATAAAATGATGGCAACGATTCTAATTACGGATCAAAAAGACATGAAGAACGAACAGGAGGAAAGATAATGAAATAATTAAGAAAGAAAAACAAAAACATATAAGAGCAATGGCAAAAACCGTGGGAAAGGAGGAATTAGGATATAATAACAGGAAGAGGAATGTAAGAACGTAAAAACATATAGAAACATGGAATGTATAAATGGAAAGGAACAAAATATAAGTAAGGACTTTAATAAACTTGAATTAGACATTTTAGCGGTAACAGAAATTTAACAGAAGGGAAGAGGCGAAGAGATCCTAGGAGGGGTCATATATGGATATACAATAAGGTAAGGAGAGGGATGTCTGATACATAAGAAGTGGGGAAATTACATCATATCCTGGACGTGACATACAGGAAGAACCATTATATTGCAAATGAAGATAGATGGAAGAATAAAAACAGTAATAGCAATATACGACACCTATGGAGATGCGAAAGCATAAAGGAACGACATATTTTAGTAGCAATTGAAAACAGACAACAGTCAATTTATGTAACATGATAGACTATATAATGATAAATAAGGATAAACGACGGATGGTGAAAGATGTGAGAAATGCAGTTAGCTGAAGTATATATACTTTAATTGCAAAAATTGAAAAGGAACAAGATCCAGGAGAACGAAAATATACAACATGATTCTCTGAAAGTATGCACGATGAAAGAAGAAGAAATACTGAATAAGTACAACGACGTAGTGGAAAGAAATGTAGAAATGGTTAAAAATAATAGTTGATGAACTATGGGTAACTCTACAAAACATAATGAGATATGAAGCCTATAAAACACAAAGAATTGAACTTAAAAACGTACAAGGAAAAAGTAAAGAAAAGAGCTAGACAATTCTTGGAGAAAAACTAAAACTAAAAATAAATAAGAAGAGTAACCAAAAACTAATCTATACAATACCAAAACAATATCAGAAAAGTGAAAATAAACTGTAACATAACAGTGAAGAACAAGAAATAAAAAATATTAACTGCTAAACAAGAAATAATGAACAGATGGAAACATTATATTCAAGAGCTACTGTGTAATGCGACACTACACTAATGATTTAGAAGGTAGTTGGGGACAAGATAATAAGAATGATGAAAGAGGATAGGCAATAGACAGTGAAGAAGTAGAACAAGCTATAAAAACTTTTAGAAATAGCATGGCGACAGAGCGAAGAATGCTGAAGAATATGGGTACTAAAGGAGTAGACCTATTCACGAAAATCTGTAAAAAAGCTTGAATGTAATAATTGTAATGTAATAATTGTAGTGGAATAACGCTCTTTTTAAATACAACGACAACGCTAGAGGAAGTATAATGTGGGTTCAGAAAAGGTAGAAGCGCTAATGACAATATATTTAGATTAAAAAAAGTAATTAAAAAAACCCTGCTAAATAAGAAAATGGTTTGACAGTAAAAGAGAAAAACTTGAGATATAATATGTGCAGGAAAATGGGAATAAATATGGAACTGATAATAGCAACAAAGAATATCTATGAAAATGGCACGAAATATGGCAAGATAGGAAATAGGAGAACAAAAGATTTCCAAACAAAGAAAGAATAAAACTACGAGGCGTCATACGCCTTTACCTTTTCAATTTTTTTATGGATGGAATTATTAAGTGTCAACCAAAGATACAAAGATTAAATATATAGAATATACAAGATTTCAGCCAGTGGAAATATCGGAATGTGCTTATGCGGATGACGATGAATATTTAAGACCAATTCTACCTACGTAAATGAAACTTGGACACTACCAGAACAAATGAAAATCAAAATACAAGCAGTAAAGATGAAATAAAAAATAAAAAAGTGGTATAATAAGAAATGTGAAGAGGAACTACAAATTAAACCAACCTGGCAATATATTGAAGAAAGATAATGGTGCTGGTGTGCGGATATGGGAAACCAGGATAGGAAAGGAAGCGAGGTAGACCAAGCAAAACATTGGATAATACAATTGAGAAACGCCTGCAAAAAGAGGTGAAGGTGTAACAATGAAAGAGTCAAAGGCCATGGCAAAAGATAGAAGGCTGTGGAAAAATTTCGCAAGTACAAGACAAGAAGAATAGAGTTAAGTTGACGCATATTATAATGATTAGATAGAGATAATAGCAATATTTAGAACACAACACCGAAAGTTACTATGACGTTTGACTATATATACTATATGCATACCCCATACTTCTCATAATCCATTTATGTTGTAGATTTAAAAAACAAACAAATGCGTGCTCAAATGTTTCCAAAATAATATAATATAAAGCTTCCAATGTAATTTTCGATTCTCTTTTGCGATAAACGTTATGCCACCAAATGAACCCTAGGAAAATATATGCATTAATTTCAAAATTGCTGCACAATTTACGCTCAATTAAATTATTGTGCATTGTCCTGTTTGTAGATTTACAAAAATATATTGAGACTAACCAAAAAGTCCAGCATCACCCATTTTCCACAAATATCATTGCAGACGTCCATGTATGAACAATTCTTTACTTAAAAGAACGAATATCTTTAAGAAAAAATAAAATTCACTCCGTATATTTCACAACCGATATTATCGGCCACTACTTTGTTGCGAGTTCTTCGGGATTAAAGTTAGGGCCATAAATTTCGCCCTTGGGCATTTTTTCCGGGACAGCTTCAAGTGTAGCAAAACCGATTCTTCGGAACGAATTTCTAGTTTTACGATATTGACAAGGGCCGCTCCACTCGGTAATACGCCCTCGATAAATTATTACCTCATCCCCTGGAAAAACGCGAGGAGCGAAAATTTATGTTTCCCTTTGAGCGTGGCGTTATGTGACGTCATCGGTCGTCGCCGTCGAAGTTAAAATAATTGATCGACTTTGTGTAATTAATGAAAATGTTGACGTTGGGGATTTATGATGCCACATTTCCTTTAACGTTTTGTTACCGTTCACATGTTCTAATGTTTAAAACATATTTAAATTCTTTTCTTTATGGTTGGAATTCTAGTGATAGCTACTCTCGTGTGCCTACGCCCTGAATCTTAGACCATTTTATATATTATATGTCTCTTCATGTTCTTCTGGTTGATTTGTATCCCTTGATCTTTAAATTTGTGAGTCAGTATATTTTCCTCTAGTCAGTGCTCTAATTTGTTCTTTAGTTTGTTTAGTTTGCGATGTTGCTATCGCAACATCGCAACTAATTCCCTAACTAATTCATAATCTATTATACATTTCGTCATTTAATATAATTTTCCAGCTTAGTCTTCGATGTGCTCATATGATTTACTTCTGTATTTATCTTCCCATTTGTTTCAAAACCCGTTAAGGGGGGGGGTCCTGCTTTAGGACGACTTAAAATATCGTTTTTGGGGGAATTTTTTAGGACAGAAAAAAATGAGCTAGTCTAGTGAACTTTGTAGAGCATTTCATTACATATTTGAGCATTAAAGAATAAATAATTCGAGAGAAAAATATTTAAACGGAACCGATTTTTATGCACATTTGTGCAACACCTTTCAATTGCAGTCTACAATCGGTGGGAAAGATGTACCTCGTAATTTTTGTCTGAAACAAAAAAACCAAAGAAAATTGTAATTCTCATATATTTTCTTCTATTTGAGCTAAAAGAAAAACCCAAAATTTTGAAATTGATTTTTTCAGGTTTGAAAATAAACGTGCTCTTTGCAGGAAGAGAAAATCATTTCAACTTGCTAAAAAAGTTGTTTAGAATTTTTTTTTCATTAATGTTTTTAGTTCAAATCGAAGAGAATGCTACTAAAGCTAAGAAAAGTTTTGTTTCGTTTTGATTGCTTGTCTAGTTTTCTAGCAATCACGCCCACCAGTTTAGAAAAATCGTAAAAACGAAAACTCGAGAAAACGCGCTCTTTTTAGTTTACGATCAGGAAAAATGTTAATTGTCGATTACTTACGGAATATCTCGTTATCATCCTACTATAGCTCTTACGAATTCAAAATATTATTGTTTCGAACGACCGATTGAACTTTTTCCAGTACATAGTTCGGTGTTATGTGTCTGCGGGGGGCGCGCTTCGTTTGTCCGAGCGTTCATGCGTTTGTATATTTTTTTCTCGACACCTCACTGTGTTTAGTGCTGTGTCTTTCAAAATATTGCGAATTAGCCGCTATAACTTTTTATACATATTCTTAGATATATTAGGCATAGATTTGAGCCTTCTAAAGCAGGATCCCCCCTTAATGAACGAAAATAACATAATTATTGCTAACAAAATATTGTTTCCCTGAATACGATCTGTAATTATCTAGGGCGATTAAAATTCGATTGATAGTATCCTGTTTTTAATCGCTAGAAACGTGCATCAAAACTGATTTTCAAAAGAACGGTGAAATATTACGATAAATTTGATTCGGCTTAAAATTCTGAGCATGTGATACAATACCACCGGAATCGTAAATACCCTCTTATTTTCTTAATCTTATTGTTGCAGACGAGCCCCGACAGTAATACCACTACAAGTGTATTGACTTTCGTACCAACAGTGGACGACTTTGGAAAGTATCTGTCGTGCAGGGGTCAACAGCAAATGATTTCGGATAGCGGCATCGAAGACGGCTGGAAATTGGATATATACCGTAAGTGTGTTACAATTTATTTCTGCCAACGATTGAATTAAATTTAAGAACGCAGGGGTAAATCTAATTTAATGCCACCATAAATTGTTCCAGTAAATATTTTTTAATACTTTCTAGGATCGATTTTTTGAAGCAGTAAAACTACGGGAACAATAAATTACCGAAACGTTCTATTAATACCGCGTATTTTAAAATTTTACGAATGTTACGTGCACATATAGTACTGGACGACGTGCCCATTATTTACTAATGGATAAAAATTTAATTAGAACTTTAATTAATGCCTCACACATATGTGTAGGTGTTGTGTACGTGCCCGGTCTATTTTTCATTTGTACTTTTTAGTATTTTCATTCTATATCAGGATATTCGAAGCTTTCGAAAAAGGGTCCCTGCAATGTAGTGTAGTGTATTGTAGTGAAAATTAATATTATTAATGTATTTTAATTTATAGTGCCTTATTTCATCATTTTCACTTACTTTTCATTGCCGATTTTTATTTCATTTGATTTATGGCAAAACTGTTTTGTGTAGATTTACATTTTTCTATCAACTCTACCGTTTCATTTTTGAATTAGTTTGTGACTATAACGCAACATAAGTATCCATTTGATACAATGTCAAATGGACAGTTATATTGGTAGTTGTAAGATGTATATATTTTTTAATAATAAATACGCTTCTGAGTCTTCGTCAAATTTATTTGTTCAAGTCATCGCCAATGAAGAAGAGTCTAATTTTGTTAAAGTTTCTTCGACGCATTAATTCAAAACAGAAGTTTTAATTTTTGCAGGTGTATTTTGATATAAAATGATATTATTTGACCTACCTATAGATATCAGTTAGTTGCCTAGTACTCAGTTTAGTAATCACATTACTATTAACATATTTGGCTCCAGAAAGCTAACACTTAGTTAGAGTCGAGTTCGTTTAACCAAATCATGCGTAAATAGTTCAATAATAAATAATACTTCGACATTCTGAGAGCAAATTTATTGTCACATCATTTCTTTTTACTTTAACGCCCGCACGTAATTTAATATGTGGTCCCAACAATTTTTTATCGCCTGCGTACACTGCAGTGTACTCAGAGTAGCCCATTCTCCCTAAATTCCATAAATTCGAAGTACTTATGCTATTATTTCGCGTTCCATATTTCAGCTTCATCGATTCTGCATTAAAATTCCATTCCTGCGGTTTGTTTAAAGTAATAATTTACTGGGCCGGTTTTGCGGGATTACTATTTCATACCGTTTCGAAGCAACTGTGTAAGTTCCCCGAAACTAACTCCATTAATTTAACCAAGAATATCGTCACCGTTGCTCTAATAATTAACCACAAATACAGTTAGCACCAGGTCGTTAGTTTCCGATTGTGGTAGATATGGTTGAATTTACACTGCCGACATATCAGCTGCAGATGAGGCGGTCAGCTTGCGATGCGGAAATAATTATAACGTCGGAGATATTTAATATCAACGCCGGCCGGTCCTCATAGCGAAATATAGTTCCTAATTGACTAATGATAGGGGTAATTGTCGAAATTATTGCGGTTTTCGTCAACTAGATGCAAACGGGCTAAATTTGATTCGGCGGAATTGAGCCGGTCACATGGGAGAAATTAAGCATGAACCAATTCAAATGTTTCGAACAATCGAAAAGTAAATACTATATGACATAATTTCGCGTAAAATGTTATGTTTGTAGTCTAGATTTTCACATTTTGTATATATTGAAATTTTCACAAATTTAGGAAAAATAATAATAATAAAATAAAAATTACATATAATAATAATATGAAGGAAAGCAAATAGTGATTTTATTTTAATGAAAATAATACAATGATAAATGAGTATCAATGTAGTCCGCGCCGTTGTTGACACATTTGCCGTATCTTGAAACCAGTTTGTTTATGCCTTCGTCGTAAATCTATATCGCGAAATTAGCCAGCTAGTTGCACACCTTCTTTTAAGTAATCATCACTTTGAAAACGTTCTCTTGACGAGAAATCCATGAGTTTAGTGAACAAATGAAAGTTACTTAGAGCCAAGTCCGGGGCTATACGAAAAGTGGTCAAACCCCCGGATTTGAACTTCCAAGGAAGGTCATTGGTCTTTCGAGGCGTGTGGAGAAGAACATTTTGATGCAGAAGAACAATGCTACGTATCATCATTCTCGTCCTTTTGTTTTCGGTGACCCTCCGTAGCTTCTGAAGTGTTCCACAGTATCCGTCCGCTGAGGTCGTCCCTTGAGGCATGAAATCAACCAACAATAGACCTTTTCAGTCCCAGAACACTGAGACCATAATCTTTTTCTTGGAAAACAACTAAGGAAACTTGCACGACTTTGTTGGTGATAGTGGATGGTGTCACTCCATGGACTTGCGTTTTGTGTCAAGTATGAAGTGGCACATCCATGTTTCATCCCCAGTAGTGAGTCAGAAACGACAACACTGAACCCCTGCGATTGATCAAGATCGAGCTCGTCGGTAAGAATTTTAGGCCCCAATATGAGTAAATTTTTATGTATTTCTGATGGTTCGTCACGATTTCATTGGGCAATGATCGCGAAATTTCAGGAAATTGCTAGCCCTTTCTTTAAGATTTACGCCCCGATACAGATGACTCATCCATTGTTCCCGTACCATACACTTCAGTAATCCGGAGATGAATTTCTAATGGAAGGAAGAACTCTAGCTTTGTTTTTAATTAGATCAGTAGCGCTATCTGTATGAGTAATATTGTATTATAAACTAGGACAAAAATATATAATAGAAATCTTTCTTTGTTCCACTTAAAACTTAAACTTAAATTTATCTTTAATGCTCTGGACATAAAACTACGTGTGTTACATGTGATACATTGCGTGGGCGAGAGCATCTGTAAGCAAAGGTATATGCGCATTTCGAGCGGGGAGAATGACATATTAGACAAAATATTTCTGAATAATTAATACTTTAGTCTGAAAATAACTAAAATACTAGTTAGCATTTTATTTAAATTTGTAATATAAGATTATTGACATTTGGCTATTTGTTTAAGTTTTATATTTATAATTTTAGGTAATGAAACGAGCCTTAGAAAAACCCCAAGATGTAAACAATTGTAGAATAACGTTCACTTATAGTTAAGTTTAAAGAGAAGTAGCGAGCCCTGAAAACACTAAACCTTTCAATAATACAACGAAAAATGAAATGAAAGTGGTTTACGACATTTCGTTTAAAAATGCGACGACGAAATATTAGAATCATAAATCGATCGGTTCGATCTATTATACAACTTCCAGCCATCTTCGCCAATGCAAACGAAAATTATTGTATCTTATACATTTTTGTTTATTTTTCATTATCTTCATCTCGTTAAGATGTACTACATACAAGCAGATGTATATAGGAATTTCCAACAAAATAAAGAATTAAGATATATCAAAGGGTATGCCTCAATTAGTGGATATCAATTGAATTATTGTTAGTAGAAACTCGGTGACTGAATAATATGCCTTTTCCAATAATATCACACACCACATTTTTGAAAAATGGTCCCAATCTCTTCATCCCTTCTGGCAGGTGGTTATATAGTTTGGTTTCGAGATACAGTGAACTATTATGAAACAATTGCATCCTATGTTAGGGTATATATAATAGATTTAAAAAATTTAAAAATGAATATTCTTCTTTATATCAGCAGTTAACATAGGATATATAACGCCGGAAATGTTAAGATTCACAACTTTTTAAATAGATCTCTACAGGGATGTATTCTATTCACACCAACAAGTGCCCGTAATAAATCAACTTAAGTTGTGATTGAGCCATTTCAGATAATAGCCGCTGTATCATCGACAAAGCAAAATATTCCGTAAGTGCGTGAATAAATTACGTAGACCATCTATAGAAACGGCGCGAGCGGACTTCCCTGGGGAACACCACAGTGTACACCGGTGTTACGCAATATTGGCTACTTCAGATTCATCAGTTGGTATAACAAACATACTTTTAGGATTAATGTCCAATAAATTGCTCTGTTCACCATGAAATGCAACCTAGATACTATATCCCCAACCGAAGTACCTATTAAATCCATCTGCTGTGCAACAACATACCATTGATATCTACTATATGGTTGGGGCGATTGTTTTTTGTCTTAGACCTGAGTTTATAGTCCATGCTGTCTTAACTTGAATATTGGAACTTACTATACACCTGTCATTAACAAAGCGCTTTGTATTCACGATGTTTATTTTATGTTTCTTTATTTTCAAATTATACTCGATCGTCAGTTAGTTTCAATACTCCAAGCATTTTGCGTAAGATAATTCATCCAAGTTTTCTTTTCGACAACTATGTGGTTCTGCTGTTTAAGAAACGCCATGTTAAACTAGTGTGTAACAAAAGCTAGAAAGGAATTAAGGTTTTCATCTACAGATATTCCGGAATTAGCGAATGACGAATTCGCGATTTCTATTATTAAATATTCTCCTCTCAGTTGGATTTGAACGGCTCTTTACCGGCAGATGGTCTGAAACAAAAATACAACGGATGGTGATCAGACTAACCTGGGTCCCATTACCATGATCTAAAAATCAGTGCTCGATATATTGGAAAATATATGGAAAATATATTGTCAATTCGGCTCGAGCTTGTGCTGGGTACGTAAATTAACACAAGAGTGCAGCCTGAAATACATTAAAATCACCACCAAAGACCAGATATCCACCAATTGAACGTACAAACTCCAACAAACTACTCAATTTATGAATGAAAACATCGAGGTCTGCATCCGGGGATCTGCGATTGCGATTGCAATTGTAGGTACTTATTGAAAAGAAATTTTAATTTGGTTTTCAATCAACCAATTGCAATAATATCGCCATTAAGCTGCGTGGTGGTTAAAAAAATAAACTGCTAAGTTTTGCCATTCGTGTAAGTTGGTATTTTTTAATCCAAGCTTGAGCTCGGGTTGTCTTGTTTTCATTTTCATTTATCTTTCGTTGTGATTTTCACATGGGTTTATTTTTTAATGTATTCAACAGTTACTTGCTTATCGTATACAATATTCGGGTACTATTTTCTGAAATTCATCTTTGCATCTTTTCTTGCTTATATTTATCATACTGCTCATATAACAGCTGCATGCAGTTCCATATCTACTTCAATGGTGTCAACCAATACGACTTGCGCATAGTAATTGGCCAGACATAACCCAATTGAAATAGACGTGAATTAGACTTAGTTATATGATCAGATATTCCTCCATACCATGAACATGTGCCAGACTCAACGTCCGAAAGCAATATATTATTATCAAAATAATAGAAGCCTTATGTTTAATGCGTGTCTGCTGCCCAGTTACATAGGGGAACACACATTTTATAAATTAATAGAGACACAATAAAAAATAGTGAAGCGTTATATTGCCTACTAAATCCTGACGATTGTACCTTTGTTATAGTTATAGTTATAGTTATAGATTACCCTGGCATTGCTTAAAAGAACAGGCCTGTGGTAAATTCTCCACTTGAACTGACCTTTATACAAACCACAGTGTGAGGTCTTTTGTTCTGTCTTCCAGCGTTTCTTCACAATAATTACTCATATATAACCCAACTGAATGGACTATGGATTATCTATTTTATCAGTTCACTGTTTGCTACAGAAGATGGTAGGTTCATTTTAGAACAGCCCTCGTAAATGTACTGTACCTAGATCTGTATTGATAAAATTGAATAAAATTCGGTGCACGACCAAATAAATCAGAGAAACTTCAAAACAAAAGTATTGAGTATTGTAAATCAATACTTTTATATTGTAAGAATCGATAACAATAAGACACAACAGTAATTAGATGTTAAAATAGCCACAGCGCAGTTGTAATTGATGATTGGAATAATTGCAGAAACTTTTAACTGGTATTCACTGTTTTCGTTGTTTTGTTTTTCTCTCATTTTACATTGTTTCGCATTTTTTCGGTTTTATTTCCTTATACTTTCATTTGAAAAGTTTTTTTCTAAAAATGGAGTATAACTGAGTATAGGGAAGATTTCTTCTTGGAGCATTTCACTGATTTCATAAAAAAAACAATAAGTGTATTTTCATTGTTTCATTGTTCAGAATCAAGAAACCTATAAACATTCCGAAAAGATATTTTAATTGCCCCAAACCTGAAAATATTTTGTAATTTTTTCTATCGTAACATTTCACAGAATAATTTTTTTGACATTTTATTATATCTTTTAATTTTGCATGTGCGTGAGAAATATTTGGATTTTTTGTTAATTTCTACAATTGTTATTGATATTTGTATTGCATTGGCAATTAAGAAAATGTTTTTTTCTTATTCTTCGAAAATTCTAACTTTTGGGAATTTGTCGTATTTTGACTATTTCAATAATTTTTTTGCAATTGCAACAATTTTGATATTTTGTATTTTTTTATTTTAGAAAAGTTTGAATTTTGTAACCTAATTTTTCCATTTTAGCATTTTTTCTACTTGCATTGAAATTGTTATTAATTTTCTGTCTTTTTTTTGACAATTTACACATCTATGACATAATGTAATATATGTAATTTCGACAAATTTGTAAATTTTAGCAAAATATTACATCTACTTGTTTCTTTTTGGTAAATAAAAATCTAAGTTATTTACTTTTCCTCTCACCTTTCGCATCAATTCGTGGTTTTAGTAACTAAATGTAAATTTTCGAAAATTTTATTGTACATTAATGAACACATTATTTTATTTAAAATATTTTTAAGATTTGTTTCCTTATCATCATTCTTTACGTACTGTATATAATTGATTGATGCGCACTAAAGCCAAAAATTTGAATGAAAATTTTCAGAAAGTACAAAAAATTAACGTTGAATTGCGTTAGGCTGGGTGGACTTAATTTAAAAAGGTTTGCAAATTTGGAAAACCATTGAAATGAAACCAATATTTTTGAATCGCGTTAGAATCTTTGAGTAATTTCGTAATTTGATAATACAGCTGCGGCATCGTCTAAAATTATTGACGATTTTATCAATTAAGCAATTGGACATTTTTGACAATATTGGTATTTTATCAATTTCCTTCCTTGCTCATCTAAACATTTTCTGTTATTTTATTTATCTACGAATTTTCTTTTTCGGAAAGTTTGTTTAAAGTTTAACTAATTTTGGGTTGCGTTGGGTTAGGTGGAGTAAATTTGAGGACGCACATCGCATCATCACCTGGTGGCTGGGTGTTTTCCTTATTTCATAATAATTTTCACATAAAAAAACTATTTGAAAATTTCGAATGCGTCTAAACTCAGAACCTTGACCTGGCCCGGAAAAACTGAGTACGTACGTATTCATGATCTTTCTTTCTAGCAATCTCAAAAGTACTAGAAATGTTATCGAACCACGACGGGATTTTTTTTCTGTTGTATGTCTTATCTCTTGTTGTTTTTAGTTGGTAATTGATTTGTGGCTGTACTACGCGAGCAGTAAATAAATTCTGACTCTCTTCCCGACTCTATTATTTTTAAAAAGATGCATTTATATAGCAAGTTCTTCAAATTTCTTTAACGTTCTTGGCTCCCGATAGGTCCAGCATAGCTACCACGTCTCATTCGCATTACGAAAAATATTGGTTGTATTCAGTGTTTCACTAACACTAGAAAACCTAGATGCAGTGCTCTATTAAAACCCTGTCGGGGCACCACAGTAATTCACTTTTTAAAATCTACGAGTATAACGCTGACGCTAATTCCGCCTTGGCGGAATCCAAACTTATTTTCGCTTGCCTCGTCCCGAATTTAATAACTTATTCAGCTATTTCAGTTGCATAATAAAGCATTTAAAATTACTACCGCGTCATGAAGCAAACTGATTGTTTCATCTCGGGTTGATAAGTCGACCGTTTAAATTAAATCATATCTACCGCATTCGCGAATTAACGACCCGCTCTCGAAATTGCACTTCACTTAATTATAGTTCTTGGCTTTATTATTAATATTAGTAGTGGAATATAAATAATGTTGGGTCGTAAACAACACCTGATTGACTTTCGATATTAAGTTGTTAATTGGATAAGAGACCATGTCATTATACGGTACCGCGCGATCAAAAGATTAAATGCACTATGATAATAGAAAAATATATATAAAATTATAAACTAATTCCAGGCTTCCGGTTCAGTTATCAATAGTTTATACATAAATTAAATTTCATATTTAAAAAATAAATTATAATAATTAAATTTATTCAAATTAGCAGCATAATAAATATGGAATTATTCAATAGGGTCCAGTTCACGGGGTATTCGCTCTATAATAAAAGTAGTTCGGTGTTTTGCGTGTGTTTATTGGAAACCTTACGGTTTAAGCGGCGAAATGAAAGGACTGAACACAGAATTGACAGAAATTACACAATAAGAAACAAATAAAAAGATAAGAATGGAATGAAATGGAAATAGATTCAAGATAGGGTATGAGAAAATAAATATAAATGGCAAGTGGCTTAAATGGAATAACATTAGTGGAACAATAGAAGAGACAAGAAAACTAATATTAAAAATGGAATGGAAAATGGACGACGACAGAGAGGATAAGGAAAATGAATTAGAATAAAGAGTGCTAAACTGGATGAAAACAAATAAACGAATATATTGAAAATGGAGGAAATTAAAGAAGTGAAAATGAAAATATTTAAAAAAGATTAAATAAAACGTGAAAACCAGGAAGGTGGAATGTGAGGAGCTTAAATAGAAAAGAAATTCAGATAATTAATGAAGTTGAGAGAGCGAAATTAGAGATACTGGTAGTAGCGGAAACAAAGAAAAAGGGTAATGGAACTGTGGAAATGGAAAATGGACATTTATTAATATATACTGGAGTGGAAGAAAAATAGAGAGCTAGTGCTGGAATCGGAAGCGTACATAGAGACGCAAAATGAAATGGAAAACAATATGAGAAAGAATATATTGAGATGGCAACTAGGGGAGCGAAAAACTAGCAACAATAGCAGTATATGGTCCGGATGGGAACGAGGAGAAAGAGGAAAAAGATAATTTTTGGGAATGACAATAGAAACAGCAAAATGTAATAGATATTTAGCAGGAGACAATTGGCAGAGTAGCGAAAAGAGACTGCATATACAGAGTAACTATTGGAAATCGGTGAGAAGAGAAAATACACAACAACGGAGTTTGTCTAGTATATGATCTAATTAAAGCAAACACGTTTTACAAACACAAAGATATACACAAATGCACGAGAGAGGAGATGGGTATATGGGAGAGGCCAATTATAGATTATATAGAAAAGACAAACAGAACTGTCGTAAGAGATGTGACAGTGAAAAGAGGGTACAAGATAAATAGTGATCACTACTATTAGTGACAGAAATCCAAGTAAAGAAGGGAGACCAAAAAAAATATGACAGAATATGAAATTTGCAAAAACACAGAAGTTATAAGTTCATACAACTTAAATGATAAGATGACAGTTAAGAGATACGAAGAAAGAATAAATGAAAAAATACAAATCCTTAATTTAAAAAAATGAAGAACTAGGACTTGAAACAATCTTTGAAGTACTAAGAAAAATTGTTATCGAATGAAGGCGGCAAACGTGTGGGACAAAGTGAGCTTAAAAGCCAAAAAAGAAGGAAGTAAAAATTAAAAAGAAAAGTTGGCAAAAAAACCTAAATAAGAAGACGATAGATACCATGATGAATATAAACAGCAAAGAAATAACGTAAAGAACATGATAACCGAATCAAATTAGAAAACAGGGAAAGAGTTCGGTGAAAAGATGGACACAAATATTAAAAGTAACCAGAAACTCTTCTACAGAGTCTTGAAGAGGCAATAAAAAACAGACAATTTGTTAATAAAAGGGGAGAAAGGAGAGCTATTAACGGAAGAAAGGGAAATAAGCGGAAGATCAAGAACAAAAATTAGAAGCAGAAATGGTGGAAGAAAATGTAACTATGGAAGAATGAATAGAATATGGAAAATACCTGGAACTGATTATATTACAGCGGAAACGGTTCAAAAAATGAAAGAGCGAGGAATGAACATGCGACTAAAAATTTGCAATATATATTATAAATATAACAACAATAACATGCTTATACAAGGAAATTGATATCAGTAAAAACCTTACTTCCGAAATATTCGTAACCATAGATGCCACTTCTGTTCATAACCTTCATGGATGAGGTAATCAAGAGCATGAAACAGCAAGCTAAATCGCAATATACAGGATACAGAAAACTTGAGAAGATCACAGTGTGCATTTGCGGATGATGTAACCATTATAACAAGGAATGAAACATGGTAAAAACTTAAACGAATTGAATGAAGTGCTAAACAATAGAGCGATGAAAGTGATCAAGGGTAAAACAAAAATTATTGTAGTATCGGAAGAAATGAAACAGGCGTAAATAAAATTCGAGGGTGAAGATATCGAACAGGTTAGCAATTATTATTATCTAGGAACGCTGCTGGATGAAAAAGGTTGACACGATGTAGAGCTGAATAACAGACTAGAGAAAGCAAACAAGGTGTATTATGCAATGAATAAGGCATTTACAAATAAAAATGAAATAACAAAGACAACAAAAATGCAAGATGTAAGTAATGTAACTTGTGAAACTTAGATAATAACGTCAATGAAAAAAGCAAAATTAGAGCAGCAGAAAGGAAATATTTGAGAAGAGTGAAGGTAGTAACCAGAAGACAGAATTCGCAGCGAACAAATTAGACAAGAGATCAAACGACAACTGGATGGTGGGTACATATACAGAGGATGAGTGACAAAATACCAAGTAAACAAATTTGGGAAGCAAAACCTACAGGAAGAGGAAGGCTGGGGGATCAAATGAAACTTGGGATAATATAATAGGAAGAATTTTAAAGAAGAAGTCAGCGTGAATAATAATCACGTTTTTTTGTAATTTTCATTTTGCACACACATTTGCAACGAATACCACAAGCAAATGAAATTCAAATGATTATCATATGATAACAAAACGCAATGTAATGGTGACATATGTTCGTTAATACCACGTTATATATTGTTCCCATCACTTTAATTATTTAATCGTCCTAATTTAAAGCAATATCGATAGAACTTATGGAAGGCATGATGTTATGTGTGAATAAACTTACATTTAACACTTAAATCGTAATCGTGTAATTTGAAGGCAAGAGATTGCTGCCCGTATATTTAAACGATTGACATGCATTCCAATTCCATGCACTTTTTTGTGCAGACAATCAACCATCAAAGCACAAAAGCCAGCGAATTATTAATTTCGTACAAGGACATCATCGATAAACTTGATGAAGTGTACGAAAAATTTTATTTAATGACTGCCCATACATCACAGTGTCGACATCGCTCATACGTTATGAGGGCCCGCTACGATTATAAAGGGCAATATTTCAATTGTCCGAGCATATGCCAGCGACGTGTTTAAGTTAGCACATGATGTTGCGGCAACCCGATCCTTGTTTCTGCAAAGGAATTGGAGTATTATTAATAACCCAATTTATTCAGCATATTATGGATTTGGTTGGAATTAGCGCACGACCACGCCATAAAGCCAAGTTAACGGTGGAATTGTCATGTAATCGATTTTATTCGTATCCAAACGTACACCCGTTTGTAATTTTAAACTATTCTCAAACTTGTAACGTGTACAAAATTTTTATACCATCACAATGTATGAATTATAATGTGAGGTAATTGTCGTCGAAATTGTAACTTTCATATTATGTAAATGCTTAATATGCGTTAATAGTGATTGTACTTTTAGCCGAAAATAAAGAACTAATTTTTGCTTACCTATGATAATATTTTAGAAGCAATTGATAGTTATGATATGAATAGGAATCATACTACTATTTATTATGCGATTTCTTTATAAATAATACTTGCAGATGGTAAACTGTTCTATAACATTTATTTTCTATTATCTGCATTTGGCCAGCTTACATAAAATAAATAAGGGTAATTTATTAATGGGGCCATACCGATCCTTGGACGATCCTATAAAGCGTAATAAACTTATAAACATACACCGTAAAGCCGGCACATAAATTTCACACCACTTCCATGTACCATTGAGACCGTAAACATTTTGACGCGTGTTCATAAAATCTCCTTGTCGGGTTCGAACGATAAGCGAAGGAAGAAGAGAAAAGACATTAAACTACACAAGTAAACATAACTGCCGATCTCTCGACGCTATTTTTTATCGTCCGAGATTTGCATGCAGTGCGATAATTTTCGCCGAACGGGGCCATAACGCAAACACTGCGAGGACTATTCTGACCCTACATGTGAATTGCGTTGTTTGCGCTTAATATTCGACGTTCTCAGTTTCTCACTCCGCTTGTTTATTTCAGTTTTTTCTGAATATCTGTACTTAAAGTGGCAATAAAGATTCGCAAATGGCGTCGTCAACGAAGGACGACGTCGTTTCAGGCGACGCCCCACATTCACATTTGCTCTGTTTTGTCTATGCAAATGCGTCGACCCTTCCAGTCTTTGAATTGACGTATTAGATATGGGATATACATTAAAGATATATGCAGTAATTTATTTATTATTTAATCTTGTGGTTGATTTATGTACATACGCTGCTTATTTAGTTCAAGTTACAAAGGCATATCTAATCAGGCCGGGGGATTAATTAATTTTTGAATGTTTGATATAAAATATATTATATTTCGTGGCGCTAAAAACGCTAACGTATAAATCAACATGAATTAGGATTGTAGCTAGAAATGCTATAGTTACTATGTTCAGTTGGATAACGAATATTAAATAAACGCACCATTCTAAGAAAAAATAATAATATTGTCTAATTCTACTTCGTCTTTGATGTTAGGTCTCCTGACTTAATTAAAAACGTTAATCAAACATACATTTGCATAATTAAATTCGTTTGCCTTTAGTAATTCATCCTTTCATTTGTACCCATCACATACTCTTTAAAATACTCTTTAAGATGAGCATATTTAAGAAGATTATGTACTTTTCTTACTGGCACATATATCAGATATACTACGACCAATTAGTGTAACTCCGTTTTTTTTTAATTGCAGACGTACCCCTGGTTAGTTTGGAACTCGGAAGCACCATAAACGGCAGCACCATCAAGGAGGGAGTCGACGTATATTTCGAATGCAACATCAAGTCGAACCCATGGGTCTACAAAGTCAGCTGGAGGCACAACGTAAGTTCGATACTGAAACGCGTAATACGCGAACAATCCAATTAGAGAGACGTTGCGAAACTCATATTAAAGCAATACTGAAAACTTCCAGGGGAAAATGCTGTACAACAATGCGGCGGCCGGAACAATCGTCAGCAATCAGAGTTTAGTTCTTCAGTCTGTCACGAGGGCTCGTGCGGGGCTATACACTTGCGTCGGCAGCAATCAAGAAGGCGACGGCGAAAGCAACGCACTTCAGCTTGACGTAAAATGTAAGGATCCTTTCATATTGTGTCTTTTTTCCCTCGGCCAAAGCTAGCCGCGTTCTTTTGATCTGGCTCACCGACTTTAATTAACCGAATTAGAGAACCCGTATACTGCGGTAGACGTTGTATTAAAAGATTTTTCCAGTAAATATTTTCGTGTTCTTATATTCTAACCGATAAACACATATCTAAGAATAAATATAATGATTTAACTTTTATGTCTTAATTTTACGCGTGGGTATAACGTGCTGTGCGAGCATAAATACTTGTGATTAATTTACTTCATCTTCAGAAGTGAAACTAATCTCATCATATTTTTATTATAGTTTTAATGCGACCAACATTAAAACTATAATAAAATGATGATAAAATTGATCGATTATTAGAACTAAAACTAATAAAATTGTGCTTGCCAATTTTAGTGCTGATATTCACTCCTTTGGCACACATACTAAGCTCATTACTAAAATGGGAATCGATTTGTTAAACATGAAAATGTTGCCTAACAGTGAAATTAGTAAATTATTCCAAACTAATTTTTGAACTACACCGAGATTAGGAGAAAATATGTCTTTCGTTTGTGTATGGGTAACCTCCTTGAGAACTGCTTCTTCTAACCCCGGGGTTCCTGCAATCGGCCCTTTCCTACAGTGTATTGTAGGGAACTTTCTTGCTTTTCCATAAGTGTGTTAGTAGTGCATCAGTCCAATTACTCTGTCAGTGATCTTAGTGCCTAATCATTTTTGTCATAGCCTCCCGCCCCTCAAATGAGGTGGTGTGTTTTGATTATTTATATCAGTTTCAACAACAATATAATATAATGCGTGTTATCGTGTCCATGATGCTGATGGATTAACCGAATTGTGACAGCTCCTTCAATTATTCGCATTAGAATTAACCCACAAGAGATTGCTAGAGATAAAATTGTATAAGGTGCAATTCCCTTTGCTGTTTCCTTTTACGTTGATATCGAGAGATTATGATGTAAATACGTTTTTATTTGAAACCGAATTCACTAAAACAAACGTTTAGTATTTTCAATGTAGGACAAATTTACCCAATGCAACTTCTTATTATATTTGAACTTGTGAATATAGCACACCTCATGAGCTTATGAACAAAATACCAACTAGTGAAATACATGGCGTGATGATAAAGTATTGGACAATTCGGACGTTGTTGACAAACGTAATTGGGAATGTAGAATCTGTATTTGAACAAACTGCTAATGAACATAAAGATTTGATAAGCTTGATGACACTCGAATCCTTTCTTGTATTGGACCAGCTGATGTTACTAATTGAAAAAGACAATCGCTAGGTTTGATACATGGACACACACAACGTCATAATAAAGCCAGGCTTTGGCAAAGTTCAGTAAATGTGAAAGCAATTATCATTTTTTGTTGTTCTTCACTTCTGAAATGATTTTGATTACAGTTGCGAAAATAAATATAAAAGCAACTGACAATTATATGCGAACGGGGTACCATACAAGTCAACAGACATCTGAAATATTCACCTGTGTAATATCGCAATAAAGCTTTAAATTTCTATTGCGCTGTAACAGCAATTAATGAATAAAATATGATCGTTTTGGTCCAGGTGAGTATATTCGAAATTTTTAGAATTACAATTCCCTAGATAGATGAGTTGTTTCCCGCATTCCAAAGAAGCGAAGGGCCGTTCTTTTGTGATTGACTCATCATGCCAACTTTTCGACGATTGATATGAAGAACCTGATATAGTTTCATTTTATACCCAAACTAGGTACAGTAAGTGTAATCGAATAAATGGTGGGCAGGTATTGCGGAACACAAGAACAATCTGTATATGGCCTCTAAATGTTTATTTTGCTCTATTGAATATCGGCACAATGAATCTATGGCCAACGCTGTTACTGGCTATTAATCAAGCGTCAATGTTATACTTAGACCACGTTGAATTCTGAACAACGATTCATCTAATTTGTATTATTTTATTAATATTGATCTATACGAGTATGATCCGTTTTGGTGTCTTGTTTGCGTGATTATATTTACAATATATTATGTTTCAATCTTTGTATTTACATTCTAGCTCTCTCCGGCCTAGCCCTTTCTTCTCACGGCTCTTCCTCTCCTCTTTCCCTCTCTTCCTTGATGCCATCTTCTGCATGCATTTCCTTCACCCTCCTTCTCCTGTTCTCTTCCTTCAATTCCTTTAGCTTCACCAAGAATCTCACCCCCTCTCCGTTCTCCCACATACTTCTCCAATTTCCTCCTGTCCTCTTCTCCTCTCCCTCCATTTTCACTTTACCTCCGCCTTCACCACAGAATTCGCAATTCCTGTACTCCTCATTCACCCAGTATTTCTTTCTCTTTTCCTTAACCCACACATGTATCTTGCAATAATTCTCTCTTCTTCCGGCATCCCTCCATCCACTTTTATTTCTTTGAATTTTGTGTTGTATTTTTGCCTTCATTATTTTACCTTCTCTTTTGTTGAGCTTCCACTTGCCTCCATCTATCTATTAGCTCTCTTTCCACTTTCCCTTCTGCTATTTTCTCCTCTACTTCTTCCCTTGATAGGCCTTTTCCAGCATCTTTATCCTTCCTTCTTCCCAATTAGATATTTTCCTTCTCTTATCCTCCCTGCTCCTTATTTCCTCTTTATTTCTTGGAAGCTCCAGTCTCTCTTTCCCCATAAGATCTTCCACAGTCATTCCTATGCCGCTCTCGCCTTCTTACAAATATATGCATCCCTCGTTACTATTGCTGTCCCTCATTATGTATCCTAGGTACATGTACTCTTTCACTTGTGAGCTAATTTAAATGAACTCGTTCTTCGTTCATTTAAATGAAATGTTTACGTTTGCCTTTCAGTAATATGAACTGATATTATCTCGCGCAACCGTTATTTAAATTTCAAATGCGCTTATTATATGTAATAAAAATAATCTTTATAATTAAATATATTTCGCTACAAAAATGTATATAAAACTAAAGTAACTGTAACAGTAATAAATACACGATAAATAAAAATAAAGAATAAAAATAGTTACCACGAAAACATTGCTTTTATTATAGAAATGTAAATAAAACTGCTAAATAAACATGTATGTTAATAAATAAAATATTGATAACGAAAATGTAAATACATTAAACAATCTATTGAAATAATAATAATAAAAAATCGGAAACGAAAAATATATATTTCTGGGTAGGATATTAAAATAAATGTGATTCTTTATAATAAAAAAAATTACAAATTACAATTT
The DNA here is from genome assembly GCA_959613385.1 of Geotrupes spiniger. Taxonomy (NCBI): domain Eukaryota; kingdom Metazoa; phylum Arthropoda; class Insecta; order Coleoptera; family Geotrupidae; genus Geotrupes; species Geotrupes spiniger. Next base: position 24,061,117 of record OY390731.1, read on the forward strand.
AAAAACGAGTTCGTTAATTTTTGAGTCGTCGTCTTTCTGTTAAAACTTGTCCGGCTTTTGAATAAATGCGCTCGCATGGAACCGATGTTCCCATAGCACATAAACGTTGTTTTTCCACTTCGTACATGTGTGGATAATTTTACCTTTTCTTTCAACCAAATCAAAGGATCTTCACTTTTGTACAGCAGTGGTTCCTACATATATTTTTTCATTTCATTTTGTCTTGTCGTCGTTATTGCGCCAGTTTACTGAAAATTTATCAACATGAAAGTCCATAGCGGATTATTGCAGATTTATTACCTATCGCCGTTGTGATTTGAAAAGTCAAACCTATTTCTTTTTAATACATTTATTTTATATCCTTCTGTTAATTCATTATAAATAGTTCAATTATGACATGAATGAAGTCTTGTTTGAATCGAACTATAGTACACTTGTAAGTCTGTATAAGAATTTTTTACACGAAATTAATTAACTGTTTTTAAGTGATTTGTGAATTTATGAGTGAGTTGTCTGTTAGGGTGAATGTAAAGAATTTTTCGTCATTGCATTATTTATTGAACATTAATTTCCTTACTTCAATTCGTGTTTATGTGCGGTTTTGTTAACTTATTGTAATAAATAAACTATAAGTTTTCAACAGTAAAAGCAAAACTTGTTCGGTAGTTTATTTATTATAAACGAAAAATCCATATCGCTAATAAATTTCCATTTCGAAGTTTTGTAATTACGCGTTGTCTGTTCATGATCGTGGATATTTGCAAACGTATTTACTTTCACGTAGCAATTTCCCGTATATCACGAAGTAATTCTAGGTCTGGCCGGCGAGCGATATGAATCAGCGACACTTTGTAGTTATAGATCTGATCGGGCGGATAAACCGAATGATTCCGTGTTTAAATGAGATCCATATCGGTAGCTTTTCCGAACGTGGATGCTTCCGGAGTGATAATGAAATGACGAGATTGTGTAACGCAAAACTAGCAAGTTTTAATGAAAGCTCTGTTCCATTAGAATGTCCACGTGCCAATTCGTTAGTAAGTTTAAATTTACTCGTATTTCCAAAATGTCTTCTATTAATTTATGTCCCTAACACACACATCAAAATGGTATAGGGGACAAAGGTAAAAAATATGTTTGTAAAGGTTAATCGAAATGTTTTGAGATTATAGCATACAGAGCTTTATTCTAACAATTTCTAGATCCAGTTGGCGATGTTTGTAAAACAGTTGTGTTCAGTTGATGACATTTGTATCGAAAAAGGTGTACTTGCTTTTTAGATTACTCGGTTTATGTGTATTGAATTAATTGTCTTAGAATCAATTTAGATGGAAAAAGTGCATCTTAGTAGTGATATTCAGTTAAGAGCATGATACAGGGAGGTACGACTATTCGAGATGTGTCGGCTGCTCTAAATTCTTGTAAAAGTACCATTCAGTGTAAAAGAAAGACATCCTTGCCCCATTAGGAAAACGAATGTTGTACAGGATAGACTGTTGAAGTTCCCGTGCTTTTACGTGGCAATCGCGCACGGAGATCAGAATGGGCGGTTTGAGGCCAGATTCTAGAAGACTAAGGGCGTGGAAGAGACCTGGAAATGAAAATTATTTGGCAACTGTTCATTTATGCTTTGGGTTGGAATTGGAATCGGCCGTAGAACTGAGGTCGCTTTTGTTGAAGACTTTTTAACGGCAAACGCATAACCGGACACAATTCTAGAACCTCTTGTACAACCACAGGCGGAAAAATCGTGGGAAAATTTTCACTTATGCAGGACAACGCTCGACCACACGTCGCGAGAACAGTTAGAAATTTTTTACATGAGCACAATCGCAGTATTGCCGTGACCGGCGCCATCCCCCGACATGAATCGCATAGAACATGTGTGGGAAATGCTGGGAAAACGTGTCCTGTATCAAGGCTTGGTATTTCAAACAAGGGAAGAGCTCTCAAATTGTTTACAAGTCCAGTGATGACAAATTGATCAAAAAAAACAAAAGAAGTGCCTAGCTATGATTAACAGTCGAGGTAGTCATATCTCGTACCTAATCTTTCGTTTTTTCATTCACATTCTATTTTTATTTGTATGTTAAACATTTGCTGTATTTTTTACACGCTCTGTATAAGCATACTACAGTAACTTCTGTTTGTTTTTGTTATTAAAACCTCGAATGTTATTGATTTTACTATTTGTTTAATCATGTGACGATTAATATATTGTTCATTGACTAACTTAACACTGGTACACAATCTAAATATATATTACACATATTCTAAAAATAAAAATACTAATAATTCTCTATAAATTGTCTACCAAAACATTCAACAATGTAATTACCATATTTGTTAATATATTATGTAACAATATCATTAAAATATTAGGTAACTACGCAGCTAATAAAACACGTTCACCAATATTACAGTTTATTTGCGATGCTCTTTTTCAATATGACAAAAATTATAATATGAATCCATTGAAAAAATAAGCAATAATACCACGCAATAATACCACACAATAAGAAATATAAATGTTTTACATAACTAATTATTTCAAAAACTTAACTTCTGTACAATAACATTTAAGAAAATGTTTCATGCAGAAGTCGCATACGCTAGTCGTAGTTCTTTTGAGGAAGAGGGTAATTAATTATCATATACTAAAAGAAGATATTTTTCAAGTTCAACTTTAGGGCGAATATACATAATATAGTTAATAATAATTGCCAATTGAGAAATGTTATTCTGACACAAAAATCTTCCTCCGATTATATAAGTATACCAAACTACCACAGTACAATTTTGTATTTTATCGTTAATATAGACATTCTATTGCGATTTTTGTCAAGATTTTGGGACTTAATTCTTCGCCAGGAATTGCGTAAATCTGTGTTTCCACAATTATGCTCACGTGCATGAGTACTCAGAATTGTATTTGGGACGTTTCATTATTTAATGAATAAGTTGGAAAATTATTCATCTGTGAAGGTCCATTTCTTTATTGTTTCCTTGATTATCCTTCGCCACTCGGCCCCAAATGAACCTGATTAGCGCATTTTCTTCGCATGGTAATTAGCTTCGACAGCGCCCTTTTTAACGAAGAATCGAGCATCACCACTGGCAGCTGAAATTCGACTTAATGACATTACGGGGTACCAACAACTATAGAATAGAATTGCCGGAATAAAATTGTAATAACAATGTTCTGCGAAATTGCGGAAACATCGCGAAAGATTACTGGAATTTCATCCAAATCAAACCAAAAAGTTCAACATTAAGTTATTCTAGTTTAATGAACTTACCGACCAGATCCAACCAGTTCGATTCGTCGTCATTTTTACTACCATCGAAAGTGCGAGAAATTACTTTTATTGTCAAAAAATCAACAACATCATCATTAGTATAGTATATGGTGAATAAATTATTTCGAAATGGAGAATCTCCTAACTTCCACAAAACATCGAAGTATGTTCCTCTGTACACCAGAACAGTTGATCAATGAATCCCGAGCATTTATACATCGTTCACAATGTGTATTGGGCTTGTTCTTTGATTTCTCGTCCGCATTTGATATAAACCAGCAGCAAAAATTTGTAACTTTCGGGACTGTAGAAGTTTGTGGACTGAGGAAAGGGTAATTTGAGATGATTTACTGGAGCAAATGTTGACACTTAATGTATTGAAGGCAACTGTTGTTAATCTGAACCAAAATTGAATAGATTAGAAGTAAGAAGCATTTATGTGAACGTTAAATGAAGGAAGATATTGTGTACTAAATTTCTAATAGTGATATTTCTTCAGTTGCAAACTGTTCTCTGTTGTGTTTTTACAAAAATATCCAATATAGGTCTAACCCTCCTATAACCCGCTAAAGTAGTTGCCGTAATTATGTTCAGATAATAATAATGATAATAATAATAATAATAATAATAATAATAATAATACTCTATTATCCAACAGTTATCCACCAATTCTAGGATAATAATTAAGAAAAAAAATATATCAAAACATACAGAAATTAAAATACAATTTATGTAAACTAAGGAAGACGCAACTGAAATTAAAACTAAAATAACAATTGCTAAACAGAAAACCCAATAATACACAACAGAAGAAACGGTGTTCCCTAGAGAAAAATGTAGTCAAAAAGTCGTTCAGCATTGCGGCACATGATTGTAATGAGAGCTCTCTATCGGTTCTAGCCGCCGGATAAAAGGAGCCGATAACTTTGGAACACTGAATGAGGCTCTGATAATAGGTATTCAGCATCAATTTTATTGTGAAGTATGTTCCAAAGAAACTGTGCTAATTGATAGTCCCTCCTGTAGGACAACGAGGTCATGTAATGCAGAAGCATATTCGTCTAGCTGACCCACTCTCCGGATATGTTAAACGATAGAAACTTCAAGAATCGTCTGCGAATTACATCAAGCGCCAGAGAATGATTTGCCTAAATAGGATACCAAACTAAACCACCGTATTCCAGTTTACTTATTATGAAGGCGAAGTATAAGGATTTTAGCAGTCCGACTTCCCTAAAGTATTTAGAAATTCTCATAATATATCCCATGGCTTTGCTTGCGACGTACATACAGCACTGATTTGAGAACCAAAGGTCGATCTTCAAATGTACTCGACCCATATGCCAAGTTAAAAATAATAACGGCTTACTAAAAGCGAATCTCGGATAATGAACTTGAGGATCAGATCATCAACAGCAGTGACTTTGTTAGGCATGGTAGACATTATTTGTAATATGTGACACTCCTTCACAAAGGTAATGAGAAAACAGGAGCTAATATTAGAATCAACAAAAATATCCGGACACTCGTCCCTAATAAAAGCAATCGAGAAGGTATCCACAAACGCATCAAGAATGCAATGATATTCGCATACTGGTGCTGTTGGAAAGTTATGGGAGGTGGTGAGAAAATGTACTTTCTGAGGTAGACATTGATGCAGAAGTTCTCTTCACTAGATTTCCAGTGGAATAACACTACAGTTGAAATTAAAATTTACTTTAAATTATACTCCTAAATCTACTAGAAAACATAATAAAACGTGTAGTTTAACCTTGGCATGATCAGTCTTGCAAAACTAATGTAAACTAAATCAAGTAATTCTAATGATATGGGCTGAACTTCGTAACTATCTAATTCTCTACAATTTTGTACATCCTTAATTGATTTAAGACAATTTGGTGGTAACGCATGGCCTGTTTCAAAAATATGTTGAGCTAGGCTTGATTTTGGAGCTCTGTCGAGTCTAAAATGTGCTATGTGCTCCTTATGCTGGCATATTTTTGATCACAAATCGTACAATGTATCTCATATATTCCAGATTTATTATCTACCTCAATTCAGGATTTTTGACATTTTTATTTGTTTCTGCAAGCTGAATGATACCGTAAACAAAGAAATTTATTGCCTTGATCTGTTTGAGATAATATACACTGGAACTTGAAATTGTGTTCCTGCGTTTGTGTTTTTTAATAAGGTTAGTTATTATTTCTGTATCGAAGCCATTGTGAATTGCGATGTTTTTAATAAGACTGAGTTCGGTGTTATATCTCTCTCGTTAGTGGAAAACTTAACAAACGATATTTCTACATATTTGATATTCGTAATAACAAATGTGTCAAAAAATGGTAAACATTCATGTGTTTCCTTTTCGACTGTAAATTTAATGGTTTTGCATTTCGAATTTAATTGGCTCAAAAAATTGTTTTATATTCATTATAAATGCATAAATAAAACACAACAATATGATTGAAAACGTTTGAGAAACACTGCCTTAAAATCATTCAAAGAAAATAATCGCAAATAAAATATAAAAGTAGTGACTGTAAGATGAAATGACTAATTGCAATGCAATCCCATTCGCAAGAGCATCTTCATTTGCTTTTACATTTTACAAAGCTACCTATTGTATATAGTTTTACATTATAGTTCTAATTTCTACCTCCAAAGTTATCCACTAATTGTTGGAAAATGTTCAGATTTTTAGCCAGTTTTACAGTTATTTATAAAATTTTATTATTAAAGCCATCAAACAGTGCGGAGCAATTTCGCCTGAATTTTCAGAACGGAAATTTCTTTCAATTCGCGTAGCGTTCACCTCGCAAGATTAAAGGAGAAGTGTACACATTTCTGCGAGACGAAAGTAAATAAATGCGGTAAACATTGCGTGGCGAAAGAGAGCATTTCTATTACACACTGCCATAGGGCGCACCTCAATTATAAACTTTACCCGTTGATTTACGATATAAGTTCGTTTCAATTTAAACGAGAAACTCCGTAAAATTAACCGCACCGAAACTTTGCCGCAGCGAAATACAAACAACGTGCGTTTTTTCTTCATTAGGCGTGCGTCATAATAATGAGGTTCGCGAGAGAGCGAACTTGTGTACGCATTTCCGGCGTTATAATGAAACTTAAATTCAAAAGTTGAAACTTATGAATAAATGCATACAAATTTTAAATGTAATCTGTACATTTTTGGCGTGTTGCGTTAATTTGGTGTGGTGATGAAAATATTTAATAATTTTTTCGTAATTTTGGATTGAGTAATGAAACTGCTTCTTGTCAAAATTTCGTTTGAGCAAAAAGTTCAAAGGGAAACCCAAGAAATTTTAATATTATTCCACGAATTTGAAACATTATAATTTGCCAGCGTTCATAGTGAAGCAATTCGCGCAAAATCGAGTTTCCCCATCCCGCTTCAATATAAAAGACGTCTTCGACAATACATCATTCCTGTGTGATCGAAACTTAATTTGCGACCATAAATAAGAAACGTATCGATAATAGATCAACGTCTTTTGAATATTATGGACTTGACGTTATTTATGATTTGCGACGCTTTTTCTCCTCTCATAATAAAACTCGATAACAAATATAAGTAAATTGTATCGATAGGGGAAGAGGCAAAAAGCGGAAGCAAATAAGATGAAAGAACAAGCAAATAAATTCATCAAATTTCGCGATCGTTAATTGGAGTACCATTAGTTATAATTATTTATTGATTTTTTCATGTGTTGCGTTAATACTGTGTTTTAATATACAATATATTAATATTTCATATAGTTTTGTTCTGAAGAAAGCGTCTTAAATTAAAGATTTTTCAAAACTTTTTCCAGTCGCACCAGTATGTAGACCTGGGCAACTAAAAGTTTTCGGCATAGCGAGGCAAGAGAACGCCAGGATCCAATGCGAACTGGAAGCGAATCCGACGACTGGTCTCGCCTTCACTTGGAAATTCAACAACAGCGCTGAAATGATCGACATACCACAGTCTCTCATAATCAATGATGGGGCTCGTAGCGTTGCAGTTTACACTCCCATGACAGAAATGGATTACGGGACACTCCTGTGCTGGGGAAGGAATGAGATCGGTGTCCAGAAGGAACCCTGCATATTCTACATCAATCCAGCAGGTAGGAAATTTATCGAAATCGTTTACCTTTAATTTCATCAACCCATCAATACTCTACCCACAAAAAACGATCACTTAAAAAATTGATTAAATTGTTAAATGGTCGGCTTTTTGCAGCCAGTGTAAAATAAGAAAAATAGATCCGTAATAATGGAGGAGGGAAGAAGTTTCAAAGTTCAATACTGCAAGAATAAAATTGCCATATTGAGTTTCATTTTCACCCATTTTCAATTTATTTTAGTTCGTTTTATTTCAGTTTAATTTGTATAATTTTCATTTCTTTCAAATTTATTTATTAGACTTGGTTTTTAAAGTTTCATTGTTATTCAATTTTAGTTTCAATGTTCTATATGCATGCTTTATGTAATTACAATTTGATCATATGATTAATTAACAGCTCCACAACGTCGTCATCAACTGCTCTCTCCTCTGCCTGTCGTGTCTTATATGCCACGATAATTACACGCAAATTTTGCAAAAAATATACCACCTCAATAAGTAATAGCATCCGGTTACCATAAATGCAAAAACTGCGTTCCTGAAGTTACAGAACTCGTTTGTGAAACAATATATGGAAAAAATATTACTTTGCATATGAAGATGTATTTATTTAAACTATTCTCATTTTTCTTGAATATATTTATTGGATTGTAATAAAGACATGTTCTCGATTAAGTACTGTACAAGACAAACATATTTATTTCCATTTAACACAGTTTCATTCCATCAACGATCGATAAACCACCAAATATCATTCAAATACGTTATAAGATATATAGAGCAGCTTGAGAACAGTTCTTTTAAGCTGAGAGCCCGTATAATCCTCATCCATTCCGAAGGGAAGCAAAGACAGAAAGGCTCTTGCTGTGTTTCTCTAGTTACAGACTTTTTTATCTCTTACGTCTTCTTCTATTTTATCTCTCCACCTTTTTCTCGTCTACCACGTTTCCTCTATCCCACTGTTTTTTTCCAGGCTACATTTGTTTCTTAACTGCTTAGTTTCAATCTAGCGTTGTGGCTCAGTATCTGCATAATTTGACATATTCCTCAACGGGTTTATCTTCGAATAATTCGAAATGTGGTTACATTATCAAAGACTGCTATTCTAGACGAAAATACTGGTTTGGACTTCCATTCGCCTGTATATTGAAAAAATTGTTTACAAAATACACAAATACTAAATAAACAAAATGAAATAACTAAATATTCGAAGAATGCTTTATTTATATGCTGTTTCAAACTAGTTAGCGTAGCATGTGTAGTAATTTAGTTCCAAACTGTTATAATTAGAAGAAAAATTAACCGTTAAATCCTTAGTTATGTATCCCCGACATTGGTGGTTTTAGTATGTGAATTCATTCGAACACACTAAAATATATCATTTATTCTACTTGTATCATGGTTCATTAATTCAATAATTCAATAGCTGGCGTGAAACCCGTTTTTCACAAACCCTTGAAAAAACTATTTGATATGTTACCTTGAAAAAGGTTTTTTACATTTTCACACATCTTGAGCTGCAAATCATGTAAAAATATCATGTTTTTGGCGGAACCAAATCATACAGCATGGAACCTACTACACATAATATTTTTTCATTTCAATACATCATTTTTTATTATTCTATTTTTTAAATTAAAACATTACTTTATGCAAAAACGAAATAATCTGTGTACAAAAACATATCCAACAGTAATCAAATTCTTGATCGCATACCAATCCAAACTTGTTAACTATTTCTATTTACTTTTTCCAACATTACTGAGTTTTTTGTTTCTAACAGTTACAGGTGACCATACATTTGAATTATTACTAGATAGTGTTTTCCCAAATCAATCCATACAAACAAATTAATACCCTCCGCAAATGCTTGAATTGCACAAAACGAACAAGTCATCTAAATGATATCCATATCCTCAAACGTGTATTTAGCTTACCTACTATTCGAATGCATTAAATTCGCTAATTAATCGACATCGACCTATTATGCATATTGTCTTTGTTGCAATACAGTGCACGTATCTAATAGCATTACGATAACAGTGCAATGCACACTTGCACAGATTATGATTTCTCGCAGTCTCCCATTACAATATCATAACATCTACTACAATTGTACCCAATATCCCACACGTCGAGGACATGCACTTTTTCTCAATTCAAGTTCTAACTATTTCTCAGACTTTTATTTATATCAACTTGCGGAAATTGTACAATTAATTCTTTTTTTTTTTCATATACTTATATAATCAAATTAATATGCCATGATATAATGATATTTGACATATTTAACATATATTTTTAAGTAATGTAATTTGTAGATAAGATGACGACTTGTAGAACGTAAAAGAAAGCGGGATGGTCATTTGGAATAATTAGAAAACAAAACGAGAAGTGAAACAATCTTTCCGCGCTAGATAACGGAAAGGATGCGTTCAGGGAAAGATATCGGGAGTCTATTAGAGAACGATTGTCAATATTACGTGTTTATGCTGAACATTGAATAAATGTCGAGTACATTGAATTACGGAGAGAATACGAGTAGTTGTCTCAAGGAAACTTGAGGTGTAATTTTTTGTCTCCGTGCTTTAACCATAAGTTTCTTCAGTAAATGTATCTTTTATCATCAGGCAAGCCAGACGCCGTCTCTAACTGCACCATACTAAACCAGACAGCAGAGTCGTTGCACGTTGAGTGTTCGGAAGGATTCGACGGTGGCTTGCTGCAGACATTCGTGATGGAAGTGTACGACACACAAACGCGAAAACTGGTGAGCAACGTGACGTCGAATAGTCCCGTTTTCACCGTCCGCGGTCTTGACTCCGGGCTCGGTTTCGACGTAGGACTCTACGCCGCCAACAGGAAGGGACGCAGCGACGTCGTCCATCTGCAGGCGTTTACGCTTAAGTCCGCCGAAAAACACACGGGTGAGTAATCTTCGGGTTTGGTCTTTACGAACACCTATTGTAATTATTTGAGTAGCTAAAAACAGTGGCAAGTTCGACATCCTGCAAGGTCATAGCTACAACAAGTATTGAAATTTGTACTACCATTTTCAGAAACGACCCCGCAATATCCTTCTAAATCAACTTGAAAATTGTTTCATTTATCCAATCAGAAATTATTGCAGATCAACTTATAGTATTTATGAAAGATACGTATTTCCTGATTTTCAACTACAATCCCTTATAATCAGATGTAAGTCGATAGGATTATCAACATAAAACATTCGTTTCTAGGTTCGCTTTACCACCCCATTAGCTTAACAAAAATCAATTAGAAGTAAAATTGTCCAATGAAGTTAGGAAGTATTATATCTAAGAATAAAGAATTTATTTCAAAAATCATGGTTTCAACTTTTTGTGGGCAAGTTTCCAAAAATAATCAGAAGGAAGAAGTCGTTAAATCGTATTTTAGGTATTTTTACGTCACTTATTTTTTCACGCAGTAGTAATTTTCGGCCTGATTCCACTGGTTCACATTTTGGAATTATATCCTTTTTGTTGAATGAAAATTAAACAATTATGTTTTAATTTCCTTTATACATTTGTATGATCTTTATTACTCGATAGGTATATATTTGTAATTTGTATATATTGATAATATTTGTTTTGAGTCACTCAATCAATTGTATCTTGTCATAACGTCCATGCATGAGCTTTAATGAGTCTTACATATTATAAATTTAAAGTCAAATAATCGTCACATAAATAAAGTCCTACGTGACTAAATCTTTATAAAAGCTTAACAATTGAAAGGGAAATGGAACAGAGAATTAATGATAGTAATAAAAGAAAGCAATGAAAGTATAAATCAAGTGAACAACAATAAATGCAATTGTACTAAAAAATATAAAAGCGAATGAAAACTAAAATTTCATGTAATTATTAATTATATAACTATTACACAAATTTCAAAAACAGTAATAAATAATATTTTAATTAAATATATATTAGAATTCAATATAGATTTTCAATACAATGATACCAAATTAAATCATCGAAACTGAAAACAAATAACAATAAATAATTAAAAATTATACCGGATGTAAAATAAATAAAAGTAACAACTAAATTGAAACATTGCAAATTTTGCAAAAAATGTTTACAGAAAACTTAATACGTTGATAAAATAACACTGGATTTACACAGAAAATAAAATACAAAATGCACTAATAAACAGAACGTTTCGACAGTAAGCTAAGTCTATTTATAATTGAAGAAAGCTTCCACATGGGCAACTTCCGGTTCTTCGCTCTAACTGTACTTGTTGGGCTCCTGACGATTTTGATCATTGCTGGCTAGTGGTTTATTACTCTTTTAGATGTCCATTTATACCATCATGTTCTTTCCAATGCATGTCTTTTACGGTGTTTGATGTTTACTTCTAAAGCTCTCTTCGTTTTACTTGATTTTGTGTTCGCCAATATTTATTGATCGTAGGTTCCCGTCTCTAAGTTTTGTAGAATGTTTAGATTTCATAGTTTTGTCCTATACGTGTTATTCTTTGGCAACCACTGAAATATATAGAATTTCTTGTTCTCTTTACGTTTATAGTGTTGTTTTTTATGTTCGTATCTCAATATTCGCTCTATTTGTGTCCGTTTTCTTGCCAGTTTTTCTTAATTACTTCGAGTACGTATTTCCACGTATTCGTATTCTTTGTGGACTTATTGGTAATAAAACATTTCTCTTCTTTAGTCCAGACTACATCTATTTCCTTCTCCATGGTAAACGTTATATTTTCCTTGGTATTGAGCAAAAATTGGAAGAACTTTTAATCTCTTTGATTTCAATTGTGGAATCACCATCCATATTGCCACACATTTTTATTCAATTTTTTGGTAGCGCCCCGTGATGCTTGTCCTTCAAAGTGCACGATTATTATGACAAATGTTTGTATAACATCTGATCAACTTGAAAGTTGTAGAATGTTCTAGCAATTTCACTATGACATCAGTTCATGAACTACGTCGAAGTTTACCAGATTATCTGGGTTTCGATGTAGTTTTATGATCTTAGTGCATGGTGTGAATCGTATGCATATAAATTTATGTAAGCTTTAATACGGAGACGGCATTTTTTTAATACCTCTGATAGAAATAATTATGCTTCACTAATCGTCTTTGCTCTATCTCATATCCTGGTTCTTCATTAGCCCTCGTGACTTCCTTATCATCTCGCTGATGTTTGGTAGGATTTTCTTGCTGTTCGCTAACATTGTTTTTAATTCCTAATTCAGGATAGAATGGAATGGATTTATTACAAAACGTGATCCTTTTGGTAAAAATTATACTTAATTTTAAGCTGTGCTAGGCTTATAACTGTCCCCTATATGTATGTTAAATCGATATGTCCCATTTATCCAATTTCTTTAGTATTTTTTCGAATTTCTTTGTTGCTATCTTTTCAAAGTGACATACTTTATTTTGGTCATGATATTGTCCAAGTCTTCGTCCCCAATACATCATTGTTGGCCCGTAATATCTGTCCGTAACTAGCTTTTCCTCTAGTGATCTTTAAATAATTGTCTGCTTACCTATACTTATATTTATTTAGCATGGTGATGCCGGTATTGAGCGTAATCATTTTCGAATTAAGTTACTGTCAGTTAAAGTGAAATACCTATGCATATGCAGAAAAGGCCAAAGAAATATTGACAAAATGTAAAAAACATATACTTTACTGCCTAAAATACACAAATATCACTCTCGCGGTTCGTCAGCTCCAGATAACCACAATCCGGCAACCTAGCGAAATTCCTAGTCTCAATATTTCATACATAAAGAATCCCATATCGTAGACAAAGAGATCGAAAGTACGTCAACGCTTAGTGCAAAAATACGCAATTATTGAAAACCTCGGGAAACTACAGACAACACTTACTAAGCAGCTAGTTACAAAGTCTACGAAGTAATATGCCAATGTGCAGAAGAGTAATATGAACGACGGCCCCTCAACGGTGATGTCTTAGTTAATCGCGAATCAGGACACTGGCTATCCGGGTAAATTAAACGAGATACAAAACCGATGAGATTTGCAGGAACACTGTCATTAGATGACCTTCCTTTCAGAGAGGTAGGAATCTTTTTTCCAGTGACGTAGCGCAGGCGAATCAAAGATTTTTGGTAGTTAAATCGCCTTATTCTCCCGGTCTTTTCCGATGATCGTGGGTAATCACTCAAAACTCTCAGCGTTTAATTCCAACAATATTTATAGATGAAACTGATACCAGTTCGAAGCAAACGTGTAGTTCCTCAAGTAGATTCGAAGTTGGACTATACTGTTAGATCCGATAAATTAATTAAGTAGAGTCTCATTTAAGTTTATAAAAAAAGTTAAAATTAAATCAGTTACATTAAAATAATGCCACCAATTTGAGAACGGTGTTTTTAATTTAAAAGCTTAATTTAAGTTTATCATAAAATTAAATTTTTTCAGTTACATTAAACATAAGTATATAAAATATACTATAAGGTTACAAAAAGTCAGAAGATGTGAGACCGTAATTGTAAATATGATTTCAAAAAACAAGAGAGATGAAGTAATCTATGGGGGTGAAATAATTATAAACGGCGATATTTTTGGCAATAAAAATAAACATTCTTAAGCAATTGTCACCTTTTAATAAAACTTTGCTATGGGAGACAAAAATAAAAGCGAAAACTGCCTTATGGAAATTTGTATGGATCCAAAATGGAAAAATTCTCTCACGAAAATCTGAAGTGTCCAAAATCTTCATTATCAGGGACATAGAACAGGAACATAGAACAGGGACAACTAATTTAAATCTGTAACTCTTTAAAAACTAAAATGGATAACAGCTGTGTAGATAATTTGATAGGGGAAGAGGTAACATGTAACTTCAAGGATGCGTTGGGAATCCAACGCATCCTTGAATATGAATATGGATCCAGTCAATATTTCAAGGGGATAATATATATTTGACCGTAATGTATCTTAATATAAGATCAATAAAATCGAATTATGAAGTTTTATGTGTTGCTATAAAAATCAGCATTAAAAAAATTGATACTATGGTACTCTCGGAAATAAATATTAGGGAAGAAGAAATGAAAATGACGGGGGATCTGTACCGAATTGACGGCTACAATATTATATCGAAGTGTAGAGTGCGAAGAAGAGGTTTAGGGATTTTAATATATGTTACAGATTTATATAATGCAGCAATCTGTAATTGTGTACAAATTCACTTTGAAGCGAGCCGGATAAATATAAAATTGTCTGGGAGCAATAGGCCACCCAGACATTAAAGATACATTAAAAGACATTAAATGAAGTGAAAATAAACTTAAAGATGTGGTTAGTTGAAGAGAGAAATCTGCCGCTGATAAGCTTCTAAGCTAGCGGCATTAGAACCTAAGAATATTTTACCTTTTTTATTGATAATTTGATTTTTGTTAAGAATTTAACTTCATTGTATAATTATTATGTTTTTGAAATTTACTTTTGTTGAGCAGAGCTTATGTTTTTTGTATTTCGATTTTTAAATAAATAAACTGGATTATTATTATTAAATCGAACATGGTTTTTCTTGCGGAACTTAAAGTCATGATTATTAGAAAATTACAATTTTAATCGTAAAACTATAGGGAAGAATAAAAGAAAAACCGCCATTGGTTTCCTTTTAAATATATCGGTTTCCCATTAATTTCAACTTATCATCAAAAATGAACGTACCGGACCAACATAACTCCAATATTACAATACATAAATTTATTTACGTAAGAAATTGATCCTTTCTCTTTCTAATCCCAAGTATTGGTAGTGAGAGGGTTTAAATTATCTCGGTTCGATTTTCCTTGTGCACTTTAGTTTAATCACAAATTTATCTAAAACTACTGACTTCTAATAATAGACGTATCCACTAAATGACTTAATTTATCTTTAACGCCAATTTTTATTATTTTAAAACTAAACATTTAGTTATCCGTTTGAGCTGATTGAGCTGGCGCGATGTGGTCCCGATGTTAAAATGTTGATTTATTTTTTTAATGTTAATTTTATTCTTGACGAAAACCGGGGCTTAGCTCTTGCAGTGATTTTTTTCAACTTGTCTTTCCCCGCGTCCCGGTGATAACTCGTCCCAAGTTAATAGTTATCTCCCTGCTTTTTTGATCTGCAATCATATTTGATAATTTTGCGCGGGGAGTACTTTAGATTCGTCCGTTCAATTGCCTGAGTATTATGTTTCGTGGATTGGTCCACCTCGATATGATCTGATTCGAATACCCGTTCCGCGACAATTATTATTATTATTTCTTTATTTATGCTAAATGGCATTAATGAAAAATATATAATGTTGACTTGCGTATGAAGTCAACATTATATATTTTTCTGTAATTGTTTAAGGCTTTAAATAAATATAGACTTCCTGTCAACAAATATTATCGTATGCGATTCTTTATTCTTTTTTAAACCAGCTAGTAATCCATTCACTAACCCGTCGTATTGTCGAGAGCAAACGTTGATAACGTCAGCGATTATATTACAAAAATACGCGCCAGGTTATGTTGTAATTTTTTTCGTTCGGCAAATATAAATTATGTAACAGGGCTGAAATTAATAACATTTTTCCTTGTTTAATTTATTTGATTTACCGGCGGTCTACAATAGATTGTTGAAAAGGGGATATATTTTGAATGAACATAAGACTAACAATTCTGGGAGAGAATAGACCGCGAATGGAGGAACTTGCATAGCCCAATCATCGCAATATAAAATACAATGAAATAAAAATAATTCCAACGAAACAGGATGGTACATCCGGAAATTCAATGAAGAAATATAATATATATAATATAATATAATAGAATAATAACAAAAATAACGCCGGAGCATTTAACCAATATAGAGAAAACGTGTGTTGATGACGATCAAGTTAGAGCTACAGATGATTTAATTATAAATAGATTTAAGTTGGACTTCCATATATTTGACACCTATTGCATTTTATTTTTCATTGCAGATTAAAACCAAATAAAGATGATATTTTTATCAACAAAGACTCATTTGTAATTAATATATGTTGCAATTCTACCGTTTCAGCTGGTAGACACAAATGGCATATTTGAAAAAGGACTATCACATCAAATCAGAAAACTAGAATAATTTCTTGTTTTCTTTTGCACGACACTTCATAATATATGTATTGAAAAAATACTATAATTGCTATTTAAAAAGATGCTAATTATATTGCTAATTGATAAGTAAAAAATATTATGGAAAGCTTTTCTTCAAAGATGTAACCACAATTAAATTAATTGCTCCACAAGAATTATAATCTTTTTTCCACAAGTCTTAAAATGTTAACATGTTCACATTATTTTGAGATCGCAAAGTGTGCGTTTTACTCACGGAACTATTATTTGCTTCTTTACCTTAGAATCCTGAAAAAAATGATTCAGCGCATTTGCAACCACTAAAAACATACATTTCGCACAATTAATGCACATATATCTATTTTATTTATTCCTGTTCAGATTCTTTTTTTATGGTCGCTGTTTTTACGCTAATTTTTAAATTTGAAAATTATAATAGGTTTTCTTTAAAGACCCCAATCCATTATTGCGTTTTGTTTGTTTTTTATTTAATATCGAACTGTACCTACATAAACACAGATCGTTTAAATGAGCGTAAACCGGTGCCGCCTGAAAACTGCACACTGAATCAGCATACGAGACACTTTCTGCAAATAAAGTGCCAGATACCGGCGTATCTCCGGGACGATTCGTCGACGTATTTATTGCAAGTGTACGACGCAAACACCCGTCTGCTGTTGGGCACGGCGACTTCCTATACGCCGGACGCCATTACTATAACATCGCTTCCGCGCGACCACGACAGTTTACTGCTGTTTGTTAGGACGATGACAGCCAAATCCATCACCAGCGACGCAGCGATTCTGTACGCCCCTCCCGCGGCCGAAACGAGCAGTTTTAAGAGCGGCGGCGGCGGTAAGACGAATCGACGCTTGTGAATTTCTGGTGGTTTTGCGCTTTTAAAATGTACATAACGCTTACTTGGTTTGCCCGTTTCTAACATGCATCTGTGGTGAAGGGTTAGAATGGTTGGATGTTTACGTAGCGTAGTGTTCATGCAATTCAAATGGGTGTAGATCTATTCTAAATATATTTGTGTATGCACTTCCTGTAAATGAAAACTGTCTATTTGAATCTCAGTCCTCGTTCTTTAACTCGGTTATCCTTAAAATAACCGTAAAGACACCCATTTATTGTGATCGTGTGTAGCACATTTGCGACAATTTCAATCGTATGAGGTTTATTTTGCAATTCTTTCAATTTTCGTGAGTGGAGTTAATTCAATGCTAGTTTGCAGCACACCGTGTGAAATAATAAATAAATTAAATAATTTTGCAGCACAAAGGATTTTGGAGCGTAACTCGTGTTCAGGACTAATTGACCTCTACATAAATTTCCTAGCTAAAAAACATATTCAAATATAATTTATTTAATAATTTTTGTATCTTTTTCAAATTTCCCATTTTAAAGCGTGAATATGAATTACCCGTTTTATTTGCCACTTATTTTCAATTGCTCCTTATGATTCGGACCCTCTCCTTAATTAGCGTTGTTACTTTCATTTAGTGTTAAATTTTGGAAAACTGACGAAAAAAATCCTTAAGCATTCCTCAAAATTTGTCGATATAACAATCCTTTCCATTTAAAACTAGTTGTATGTTTCAGCGTCAACCCCGGTTTTCTTGCACATCACCCCGATTCTTGGTGCACTGATCGGCGTCGTCGTGGCGCTGATCCTGGTGGCGGTCATAATAGTAATAGTGATTCGATTGCGTGGAGGTAACGAACACGACGATAAAGATTATGACGATGGGGGACTTTCACCTAACGGACGTAGATGCAACCCGGGCAGCGGCGATAAGGCGAGCACCGAACCCCTCAACAAGGACCTGAACGATAGCATCGACAGCCTAGAAGAGAAGAATCCGGACATCATACCACAGAATAACGGCGACGATGACTATCAAGAGGATGAGCGTGGCTTCGAACGTCTGAACAACGCGACGGTATACAGGAGACTAAGTCCTGGCAACGTCGGCAAGAATGGACCATACGATTTCGCCAAAACTGTTAGTATAATTTTTTTTGGCTTTGCATGAAGTTGTATCCTCCGGTTAAGAGGGTAGGTATTTTGTACCTGCAATATGGCATGTGATGGCCATAAGAAATATGAAAGAAGTTTTGCGAAAATATTATAAATATTTTTATTACTATTAATGTATATACATTTCGACAACATATTGTCTTCAAAATTGCAAGGTACCTGCCACTAACAAAAATAAATAAAAATATAACATTATTAAGTAATAGTATCAACTATTTTGCAAACAGCATAACAAAACTCCAAATCAAAAAACTTTAACTGGTTATTCGTCTCAAATCCACATGTGGGAGAAGTTCTTTTAAATTTATAATGTAACTCAAAAAAAATAGTTAATGTCACATTTGATATAAACCATCCCTAATATAATAAGTACCAGTTTAAAAATTGTTTCTGTAGAATGTAAAAAGATTGGCTATATTCTATGATTATTATTACTGTCATTACCCATAACTGCACCTAAACGTTGGTAAAATTTATTTGGACATAATTAATAGAATAGAAATTATTTTGCTGACTTTTATGTAACAAAATTTTTATTTATTTTTCAAATTTGATTGGTACATTCATAAATTCTTTAACAAGCCTCTTTCAAAATAAATATGTTGGAGGATTGATACTGCAGGCAATAGGCGTTAAATTAGCTGGTTTATGAATTTTTAGTAGAAAATACATTTTAGGCATAACAGGAACTAAAATCGTTTATGTCACTACTAATCTTGGACCTTATACCTTCTGTTATTTTAGAAATCAGCTTCAATAATGGATTTTAACTTAATAATTTACATGAACCACTAGAAATCATCTAGTCTATTAAAATATTCCAATGAATCCAAAATTACCAACTAGTTTGCAATGGCTGCTTTTAAATAAAAACAGTTCTTAGTTCTTAATCAAGTCCTTCTAACGAAATTCTTAATTTTTAAAACAAGTCTAAGTTCTTAAATTCAGATTATTGGAGCGATATAAGTATTAAGTTGTTAGTAAGATATTTATTATTATTCAGTAGTGTAGATTTTACATATTTATTTTATATTTATTTACACTTCTTAATCTTAGATATCTTGCAATTCTGATGCTGACAATATAATTATCGAAATGTGTACATATTAATAGCAATAAAAATATGTTGTGGTATAAACGTATAAAAGTATTTATAATATTTAAATAAAAAATCCTCCATTAGTGCATTTAAGCTTTGTTAATATAAAAAAAACTTTTATTTGCAAAGTAGTATGCGCAACTAAGGGCAAACAAAGTCATGTAAATACATGGCCACTTCAATAAAGAGTTGCAAATTATTATTTTGCTGTTTGTTCTTTCTTGTGCAGCTTCCTTATAAATTATCCAACGTACATGGAATGGATTTGAATTTTTATCTGATACTCATCCTATAAATTTCCTGAATGATAGCGTAATGTATAATTATGTTTCAGACATTTTGAACAGAAGAGCAGGAATATCATTGCTAAAGCTGCTCTAAAGCCATGAAAATTGATTTATTTATTTCTTCATTAATTTAATTTTCTACTTGACACCGCTTTAAGAATGCTTGTTTGAACTGGCCTTACTAAACTCTTCTCCACTTGCTCCATCGTTGTGAGGTCACTTCCTGCATGGGTTTTGCATTGGAAACTCCACACTATACTAACAGCTACCGTTCCTTTACAGAACGATGAAATAACATATGCTGAATTGTCTCTCACAAACCAACAGATGCCGCACGTTATCTACAACCAACAGTCCATTCCGATGTCTGTGATACGACGGCAGGAGCCGACAGTGTACGCACAAATCGATGTCACTAAGCGCATGCCCAACTGTTTGCAAACGCTGAGTCCACCACACCCATCGTCATTTCAAGGAATGCATCACCCGCATTTACCACCATACATTCCTAGACCGATCAGAGAGGAGAACATATTGCACGAGGGTTCTATCAATTCAGAAACTCCGCTTATAAATCCACGAGAGAGTAGTGTAAGTGATTGGGTTGTTTTCATGGCATGTGTACATACTTTATAAGCAGCATTCAAATTTATACCACACATGACAAGATATATCTGACAATGTATGTGTACAAAGGTACGAGTAGGATCACAATCATCTATAATCACTGCTGCTTGCATCAAGGATTAAGCACAAAATATGTGAATTCAATACATCTAACTGGCTAAGTAACTAATTTGTTATAATACAAACAGTTCTGATGATGATGATGATGATGATTTTTGAATAGCACTATTACAATTTTTATCAATTTAAGAGCTGTTGTTTTGGTAGAGTGCTTTTATTGGTGGGAGATACTTGAGAAAGTGAGCTTCACTTTATACACAATATAGACATATATAAATATGATCATAGCATTTTATGTAATGTTATATGTTATCAAAATATCAATAATTAATGCAGTAAATATTTTCCAGGCCCTTCAGCCACTTCTAGAGGCCAGCTGTACGAGATCATCATCAATAGCGTCGTCGCAACCTCGCATCGTGACTGCCACACGTTTTTGACCGCATTGAGCTGCGAAAACGCGACTTGTGCGTAATGTGGATTTGCGAGACGAAAATTTGAACCTTTTTCGTGAATGTTACCTTAATGTTACTGTGTATCTTACAAAGACAAGTTTTTTATAAGCGTTAGTTTTACATTTGAAGTTCATGGATGTGTTTTATTTTTATAGTGTTCTTTTCCCTTGTTGATTTAGCGAAGCCTATAGGCGTAATCGAGCAAGAAACAATCAGTTTTTACATGTTGAACAACAACGAAATTTTGAATTGCGTTTTCATTTCGCGAATTCGAAGCGAGAACGTCGAAGACAATGTAAAAATGATATTCACAATCCGAATTTTATACAGTGGGGGATTTGAAAGTAATATATTTCAAGTAATTTTAGGTTTTACATCACGTCCAGTAAAAAATGGAAAGATGCTTAACTATTTTTTGTGTGATCCACCTGACATACTAACTAAATGCCGTATTGAACACAGCCATGTGTATGATGGTTACACACTAAAATGATGACATGTCTTGACCTAATTAACAAAGAAAAACCAAAGCTTGTTTGTATCACTAGTATTGATGCTTCAATACTCCGAGAATGTTTGTAAAGCATGATGTTAGATAAAAATTGAAAATAAATGTTATTTACATTAAGTTTTTGTGTATAAAAAAGATAGAATCGGATGCTATTACAAGTGCTTTATGACAGTAAACCACTTGTAACGCATTAGAGACACTAATGGGGTTGGATTCCACATGAAGGGTAGGCAAGCTTTAATGTAACTCAAATGTATTATTGACATTCAAATTTTTCATCTGTGTTGATGCTGCAGCAGAGTATCATAAACATCATGCATGTCAGCCAGGTCAGTGAGTATAGCTCTCATAGATATAGCATAATGAATAACCAAAGGAGCAATAACGCTGATTGCATGGGAATAGAATTGCCATTCAGGCACAACTGCATAACAATTTAAGGAGTCTAGCATATTTTACTTATACCAAAATATTTGTTTTGGTACCTTTATGTTACAATTTTTTTATTTGTAGTCTTAATTTTAATCTGGATTTATAGAAGAGCTTTACTATATCCAAGGTTCATTCTAGTCTTGCCAAAGTTTTAATACGAAAAAAATACAGTTACATTTTACTGTAAAAATGCAAAATGATGATTTAATGAAACATGAAGGTGTAAATTAAAGATAACTGTACGATCCATCATAATTTGTAAAAAAAATAAGTTCTGACACAGCATATAAAACATTTATTTGTACTATTAAAGACATGTTGCTAACATGTTGTAACATAGCAACCTAGCAACAAAATAAACTTGATTTTAAGTGCTCATTGAATAATATTTCCCTTAATTATTTAAAGACCTAGAAAATAATTTTTTACAATTATGCTTTCGAGCTAATTTTACTTTAGGCACAATAACATACATTATAATAATGCCTAGAATAAAAAATAATATAAAATATTTTTTTCAATCATATGCTTGTAATTTCAACAGCCTTTCATGCAATCTTTTAATTGATACATAAACCACATTATTACAAGTGTGCAAGTGCAAATTCAATCCTTCGCTTAAAACTCAGTAATTCATTTACGGTCTAGACATGGCTGTGTGCAATCAAAATCATCACCGAATTGTTCATTTCTTGTACTTAAACTATATTACTTGGTTCGTTCTAAATTCGCCTGTATATATATATATATATATATATATATACAATTTTATAGCTGTGACCTCAAATCAATTATTAATCTATATTATTGAATATATAAATTTGATACCTTGGTTGGGTATTAACTTTAAACCGTGCCATAATATAACTAAATCAAAGATACAAGTTAATTACGACTCCCCAGAAAATTAAAAACGTCCTCTTCACAAAGCGAAAAATTCGAGTCTAGTTACTTGGTGGAATACTCTCAAATTGATAACTTAAATTAAATTAGTTCTAGCTTTAAAGCACCGTGACATATTCTAGATCTATGGGGATTGGCCTTCTTTTCTTAGCTTAGGTTCGGTAAATTCATTTCTTGATTGCATATATGACCGATGTTTTTAATGTAAAATCTTAATTAGGCTAAAATTATTCGTAAATAAAATTGCATATACAATCAAAAAATGTATTTATGAGATATACGAATGAGAAAATCGTTGTCTGGCAGTGTAAAGTACAACTAAATTCCTAATTCAACAGCAAATTATGCTAGATAGCAATGAATAGCTTCTCGTTTGTATACAAGATGTTTTGGTGACAACCCACAAATACTCGATGCGCAAGTAGAGTCAATGACAAAAACTTGTGGGTTGTAATTTTGATCAAATATATTTTTGTGATATTTATTTTCTATTGATAAGAAATTTTGTGTTTATGTCAATGCCAATTTTCCATATAAATATTATAAGTAGATGCGTATATTTCGTTAAAAGTTTGTGAAATTTTATGCAAGATCATTCGCTATATATTAGAGATAATGAAGGTAATTGGATAAACCGTCCGATACTTAATGAACGAGTTTTAATGATTGTTTTCGGATATAAATGTAAATTCACTACAATTTATATGATAAATTGAAATTGTAAATATGTAAATAATATTGCTCAAAATAAGCATCATTGTTATTATAAGATTAAAAGAAAACAATGTAATGTAAACTAATTTTGTTTTAAAGAAAATGGCCGATATCTTTTGTTCCACATTAAAACAGTTCGTTGGTTATTTAAATTTACTTTCTAGATATTTTATATACCTCATTGATTGTTGTACCGACAATAATAATTGATTACCATCGACAAATTTTCTTTTGAAAACTGCATGCGTATGTATAAAAAGATGTTTTAAAAGTTTACGAAAAGTGGCCTTGTCAAAATAAAAATAATTTAGTTTGTTTTAAGATTTTTCCATAGTATTATATGTAGCATAATATTCAGA
The DNA here is from genome assembly GCA_959613385.1 of Geotrupes spiniger. NCBI lineage: Eukaryota > Metazoa > Arthropoda > Insecta > Coleoptera > Geotrupidae > Geotrupes > Geotrupes spiniger. The sequence goes on from OY390731.1 coordinate 24,085,160, forward strand.
ATTTGTAAATAATATATTATGTGTTATATCATACTTATATGTACTTCATAAATTGTCTATTTAAGAAGAAATATAATTCTTTCTTTCATTTCCAATATTGTCTGCTTTTTTCAGCACCAATACTATTGTTCTAAATTACATATATGCATAACACTCTTTAAGGAGGGAGTAACCACTGCCAACACTTATCCGTGTTTTATGCAATTTTTAAATGAAGTTATATTATTTAACATTATTTTCTAGTTAATGTAAGCAACACATGCCAATATACTTTAAGGTGGGTGTACCTGGGTGCTTTATAAATCTAAAGAAATATGCTAAATACAATTGCTGGAATTTGTTAAAAACTGCCCCTCACTCTCCATAGACATTTTTTGGAAATACTACAAATTTGCAATTACGTTTACATGGTATTATTAAAAGAATTCCAGTCGCTATCAGTTGAATTTGTCTGGTTGGTGAAGTGTTGTATTTCAATTATGGAAATAATAAACGTGGCATTCTGCAGTTTGCATGTAATACAATGGACGGCATTTTGTGTCTCAACCTGAGGCTTCTGTATTCCTCAGTACTTCAACTAAGTGCTTTGACTTGCTGATCTAAGCGAGCAAAATGCACCTGTGTGACATTGGACTTGAAATATATACATTAGGTTCAATTTCAATTGACTACTATCCACAAATAAGCATATTAATTAATAATAATCACTAATTCACAGTTATTTGTTCTGATTGTTCGATTCTTAGATATATTAAAAATAAAATAAAAAAGATCATATTTCCCAAATTGTACAATGAAGATCTAAGAAAATGGAACAAACAAATGTGAAAAATGTATCTATTACACTGATAAATGAAAGTCTGATAATAACAAATCATTTATATCACATTCACATGTCATTATATAGTAACGCTCAAAAAGAATGTAACATTTAGTTTTTGGACATTAACTTTTTGTTCCTAACTTATTATATATAGATAAACCATAACAGAAATTCTTTTCAGGAAAATAATAGCTCCACAACTATATATTTGAGTTGTTTGGAAGATAATGAAATAATAGCAAAGACTCTTGGGCCAACTATTGAACATGAACGAAAACGTGTTTGGCAATGAAGAAAGTCCAAGTAATGCTATAAATAGTACAATGCTCTACTTCAGTGCATTATGTTACTTTACTGCCAATAATCAATGAGGACATTGGACTGGCAACGTTACAAACAGTATTCAAATGAATTATCTCATTAATGTGAATATGGACATAATTGGTATATACAATACTCATCAATGGTATATACAATACTCATTGCCTCGACAACAATAGTTTTTCTGCATCTATGGATAGTTAGTTAGTTATAATTGAGTGGGGCGATTATCGCCCCTCCACTGCGACCGCAAGGGTCTATTGTGGCTCACAACTAATTATAGTTCACCCTCCATACCCATTCTCTTTAAATAGAGTAGGATTTTAGTGGGCGAGATTTTGTCAAGTTCTCCCAGCTCCAGTTTTATCTTATCAAAGACTGTGAACCTGATTTTGTCCCCGGCGGGGCAGGCACACATCACGTGCTCCGTTGTTTCTTCCGTTTCACAGCATAGTCTGCACTCAGTGGCCTCAGCCACTCCCAACCTATGCATGTGATGCCTTAGTCGGCTATGCCCAGTAACCAGGGCTGTCAGAGTTCGCAGATCTTTCCTGCCCAAACCTAACAGTATCCTGGTTCGTGCCGCAGATGGGCCCTTTAGTACTAACTTGGAATGTCTCATTCCCTGGCATTCCTACCAGTTTTTCAGTACCTTGTGCTCCATCCAGCTCTTATTCGAGCTTCTGGCCAGGGCTCTTGTAATCCCAAGAGCTGGACCAATAAATTTTCGGTTAGCCCCGCTCTTTGCCAGGGAATCGGCGGCTTCGTTTCCCTCTATTCCAGCGTGTCCGGGTATCCAGACCAGGCTAACCTTGTTGACGCTCCCTACTTGAGAGAGCACTACGTGGCAGTCCCTGACCGACATCAGTGTACACTGATTGTCGGCAAGGACTTGCAGTGCTGTTCTGCTGTCAGAAATTTTTTTTATCGTCCTGTGCTGCCAAGGGTTTTTTAATAGCTCTCTTGCGCACATTTCAATGGCATTGACTTCTGCCTGTTGGATCGATGCATGCTTACCAAGACTGAACTCTAATCCAGTTCTTGGTTTGCGGCAGAACACTCCAGCTCCTGCTCCTTCAGTTGTTCTGTAGCCATCCGTAAACCAGCTCGAATCTGCCTGTAACAGGGCGACTTGATTACGCTCCCATTGGTCACGAGAGGGAACTATGACCTTGTAGGGCAGTCCGAAGCTGTATGTTGTAGACATTGTATCAGCCCTCATCCCCAGGATGTCATCCGCTTCAATGTCGGGCGACAGCCTGTTCCGCATGAAAGCCAATGTCTGCGGCCTTTGCATCTCCTCATTATGAAATCGATGTGTTGGCTTCCTGGCCTCACTTTGCAGCAAAATATGCAAAGGAGGAAGATCCAGTAGCACTTCCATGGCAGCTGACGGCGTGGTGCTTAACGCCCCAGTCACCGATATGCTGGCCATTATCTGTAGGCTTGCCAGTTTTACTCTGGCTGTCCTTCGTGAGGAGACAGTCCACCAGACAATACAGCCATACGTAATGATTGGTCTAATAACCACCACGTATAGCCAGTACATTTGCTTGGGGACCAATCCCCACGTTTTTCCACAAATTCTTCGGCACATCCAAAGTGCTTGTCTAGCCTTTTGTGCCGTTTTTTCCATATGGGAGTTCCAGTTGAGCTTTCTATCTAGTGACACCCCTAGATATTTTGCCTCCTCTACCAATGGTATCGTTTCACCTTTCAGTGTGGGTTGTTTGAGACTCTCAAGCTTCCTCCTGTTGGTGAATGGAACAATAACTGTTTTACGAGGGTTTATAGCTAATTGCTCCCCCTCACACCAGCATTGCGTGACATTTAGCGCTTCTTGCAGTATTGCAGAGATGATTGCTTCATCGCTGCCTCTTACAAGAATAACAATATCATCAGCAAAGGCCTGTATGTCGACCTCCAAACTGCTGACAATGGCAAGTAGGTCGTCCACCAGAAGAGTCCACAGTAGAGGGGAAAGAACCCCTCCCTGTGGGCAGCCTCTTACCGCCCTAAATCTTACTGTTTCTCCACACAATGATGTGGTCATTGTTCTGGACTTGAGCATAGTTCCTATCCAGTCAGCCACCATAGGCGCCACCCCTCTCGCTGCAACAGCTTTACAGAGGGATAAAGGTAGTGCTGCGTTGAACGCTCCTTCTATGTCACGGAAGGCAGCCACCGCAATTCCCTTGCACTCTAGGGATTGGGTGATCTTCCCGACAAGGTTGTTCAGCGCCAGGTCTGTTGATTTGCCCTTTTGATAGGCATACTGATGGACATTCAGGGGGTTAGTCGCTAGTACCTCCCTCCGTATATGCCCATCAACCACCTTTTCTAAGGTCTTCAAAATGAAGGACATCAGGCTAATGGGTCTGAAGGATTTTGGGTGTGGGTCTACTCGTCCCACCTTTGGTATGTATACCACCCTCACCTCCGTCCAGCTGGATGGAATGTAATTCCATGCTAGACTAGCTCTGAATAATCTAACAAGGTTCTATGGATATGTGCATGAACCAAATGGACACTAATTTTTCTAACAATTTTTCTAAATTCGAATAAAAACTGGAAAGTCATATATATACTTGAAGTATGTCCCCCTCTCTATTAATATTTACAGGTGAGCCCTTCTCCTTGCAAATTTAATAAATCCTTGAATCACTAAATAATCCAAATTCCACAGCTTTAGATCACCAACTACGAAATATAATACTGAATTTTCATCTGAAGTGGATGTATTATTTGGCCTAGGGTATCAATTGAGATACCTGTTAATTTATTACATATATATTGTTAATATATTGTTTATGAATATTTGTAACATCATGGCTTGTGCCGACGATACATAACTATATGGCAGTTGGTTATTTACAAACTAAATCATGATTTAAAGTTAATTCATCAATTGTCACATGAGCATAAAGAATTGTAAAGTTCTAGCACTTAAAGATTTTAAAAATGTGTATTTTCTCTTGCTGTGGACGACATAAGAACACCAAAATAACTAACAAGCCACATTTTGATAGTTCATTACATTTTTAAAGCACGAGTTATATCAATAAGGTATTTTTTATAATTCACGATTCAAGTACTATTATCGCAAAAAATATGCAGTGAAATCCACCTACAATGTACATGCTTATTATGGTAATTCAGCTAAAATGTGGGCTCCAGTCAATGCTGCCAGCAAGGTAATGATAGTTAACTAATGTAATGATCGAGACCAACGATCCTGTCAATATAATACAGCCGGTAATTTAGTTAGTCAATATCTTTTCTTCACGCATCGTTGAAAGAAACACAATATGAAAGTGTCGCTATGATTAATGTTTAATGACAACTCGATAAATCTCTCAATATAACGACAAGATAACTAACTTAATTCTACATTGCTATACTATGACACTCCTTCCTACCTTTAGGCTAGATGGAGGATCTTGTAATTCATATTGGTTATATTACATTTCTAATTACTCTAACGTTAACTTAACATTTTTTAGTCCCTTAAATATACTCACTGATATTAGAAGTGTTACACCCAGAAGAAACAAGTTCTTTAACTTTATTTTTTGGCAATGTGATAGTCTTACATCAAGAATGAAATGATAAAATTTATAAGAAATTTTATTAACATCAATAAACAAAGGTTAATAATGTGTTTGGCGTCCCCGTAGCTGAGAACACTCCTGTATACATCTAGGCATAGATAAAATAAGATTGTCGATGTCTACTTGTGGTACCTCATTCCAAGCAATTTGCACAATGTGGGTTAATGGTGCCAGAGTCTGTGGAGGATGGTGCAAAGTGATCAGTCTTGTCTTCATCAAATCCCACACATGTTCGATGGGATTTAAATCCGGTGAACGGGGTGGCCAAAGCAAAACATTAACGCCTGCTTCTTGGAGAAAGTTAATAGTTCGCCGAGCAATATGTCTTGCTGAAAAAGGACGTTTGGGCGGCCATCTAAATAAGGCAGTAAAGTGGTTTGTAGGTTTTAGTTAGTTATATTGAGTGGGGCGTTAAATCCCCTCCACTGTGACCGCAAGGATCTAGTGTGGCTCACAACTATTTGTAGTTCACCGTCACTTCTCATTCTCTTTAGATAGAGAAGGATTTTAGAGTGTCACATTTTATCAAGTTTGCCCAGCTCAAGTTTTGGCTCACCAAAGACTGTGAACCTGACTTGGTCCCCCGCAGGGCAGGAACACATAACATGCTCTGCTGTCTCATCAGTTTCAAGGCATAGTCTGCACTCGGTGGCCTCAGCTATTCATAACCTACGCATGTGACGCCTTAGTCGACTACGACAAGTAGCCAGGGCTGTTAGAGTGTGCAGGTCTTTCCTGCCCAAATCCAACAGTGTCCTGGTACGTAGAGCAGATGGGCCCTTCAGTACTATCTTGAAATATTCATTCCCTGGCACTCCTGCCAGTATTGAAGTACCTTGCGCTCCATCCAGCTCTTATTTGAGCTTCTGGCCAGGGCTCTTGTAATCCCAAGATTCCCATTCTGGGCCAATAAATTCCCGGTTACCTCCGCTCTTTGTCAGGGAGTTGGCTGCTTCATTTCCCCCTATTCCAGCTTGTCCGGATATCCAGACCAGGCTCTCCCTAATTAAAAGAGCACTGCGTGGCAGTCCCTGGTCGACATCAACGTACATTGATTGCAGCGCTGTTGTGCTGCTAAAGAAATTTTTTATTATCCTGTGCTGCCGCGGGCTTTTTAATATCTCTCTCTCTCACACATTTCAATTGCATATACTTCTGTCTGTTGAATTGTTACATACTTGCCAAGGCTGTGTACTACTTCAGTCCTTGGTTTGAGGCAGAAAACCCCAACCACTGCTCCTGCACTTGTCTTAGAGCCATTCGCGAATTTACCAACCCAACCCAACCTGATCCGTATGAAGGCCAATGTCTGTGGCCTTTGCATAGTCACATTGTGAAAGCAATGTGTTGCCTTCCTGGCCCCTCTTTGCAGTAAAATATGTAAAGGAGGGAGATCCAATAGCACTTCCATGGCTGCTGACGTTGTGGTGCTTAACGCCGCCGTTACCGCTATGATAGCCATTCTCTGTATATGTCCACGTTTGGTATATACACCAACCTCACCTCCGATCAGCTAGATGGTATATAATTCCATGCTAGACTAGCTCTGAAAAGTTTGATAAGGTGGGGTGATAAGTTGATCAGTGTCCCCCGACCTTGTTGTAGTAGTGCCGGTAGTATACCATCCCCTCCCGGTGACTTGAACGGTTAGATGGACATAACCGCCCAACTAACCGTCTTATATCAGATGACTTCTTTCAGCACCGCCCAGTCTTCTTTTTTTGGTCGTTTATCTCGACACATAGATACCTAGGCTGACCGTTACTTCATCGCTCAGAAGCAGGCAATCAGGGAAGTGAGTTTCGGCCAGGATCTCTAACGTTTCTTTTCCAGAGTCCGTAAATGTGCCACCTGGTCGTTTTATCGCCCCTACTATCTGTCGGCTTCTCTGGATAGATTCTTGTGAATTCTTGCGCTGCAAGGGGTATTGTATACCCTCTCACAGAACTTGGGACTGCAGGTGATAGAAAATCAAGACAACGTCCTAATTAGGCCGATTCATACTTTCTGTAGTCACAGTTATACCAAACATTCTTCATAGTAAATGCATATATTTTATGTTTACTCACAAGAATATTTGCCATGACAATAATTAACTTAATCCTAATGACACCAGTGTGATGCCTTAATAGATCAAACAAGCAAAAAAAGGTAAAATAATAAAATACATTCTGTATAAATTTATACTAAAAAATACCATATTTAATAACAGAAATTTATTAGACTTCATTTACAATTTTTTAAACACAATTAAATAACATCTTTGCTCTCTTGAACGAAAACCAAACAAAATATGTCCTTCACCGAAGCAAAGATAAAATAAATTACAGAATTCAAGTCATTTTTCTACCCATCAATGACGATGCTCTTGGAGCAGTCATTCTCAATTTGGCAAACGTTACCACTCATCTCGCATACAACTGCTGCGTCATTCGCAAAAACCGTCTCTTGAATTACCACTTCTACATCGTTATCATCAGATTCTTCGATTTCCATTGACACGTCCTCGTCCGAGTCGATGATCTCGATGATTTCTGGATGTATCAAGTAAAACTCTTTATTTTCCAATAGGTTTTTGTAACGTTTTCTAGAGGTGTCACGTGGCAGGTTATTCTGTATATAGTTACAAACACACTGCTCTTGGTTAATGTTATTCTCCAGACTTTCTTGAACACAGTGCAACACCTGATTCCAAAGTTCCAGCTTCTGGTCCAAGTTGTTGTGTGGGTTCGTCAAATTTTTCATTATGGGTTTGATTTTTGTGTTAAACAATTTGTCTACAAATTTAAAAACAGTGACAAAATACGCTGTAACAAAAATGGTTTTTTCGCTTTTTTCAGGAAGGTTATTTAGCAAATATCTCTTCAGCTTTGCTAAACTTAGCTGAAGTCTTATAAAAGTATAAGATGATCCTATATTAATAAATTTGGCGAACCTACCTTTACTGTTGAGCATGAAGTCGACAAAGTCAAACACATCAAAACTTTTGTAATTCCACCCAATAGACCAATTAGATTCAAAAAATAGAAAGTTCCGTCGGGTGTCAAGACACCTTATAAAATAACCCGAATCATCCGTTTTGACAACTGTTAAATGATCCAAACTGGCTTCGGAAAAAGTTTGTAGAACTATTTTTCTTTCATCAAATAATTTACTACATTTCCTAAGTACATTCAATGCTAAATGTAAATTTTTTCTACGCTGCAAAAAGTTTGTGCAACTAGCGATCTCCTTACGTCTGTGTGTATTGTAAATCTTCATTTTCAAGTTACGAATCAACCCATTGTGCTCCTGAAAATGAAATGCGTGAAATTCCACTCAAGTCTCATTGAGTTTAGGGTTAATCTTTAAGATACTTCCAGAAGTCTAGTTCAATAATACTTACGGAAGTTGAGCAAACGATTTTTAAATGAAAATTTAACTTATTTAGTATGACGTCCACGTCGTATTGTTCCAGATGCAAGCCATATATGAATGGGACAGGTTTATTGTTAATGTTCACAAATTTAAAATCGTTACATACATTTTGAAGCAAAAATTTTCTTTTGAATTTACAAAGTGATGTGTGAGAAGAAGCCTTATTCAAATTGTATGTTTCCAAATCTACAATTTCCATAATTTGTTATAAACCGTGACAAATACCTTCTCTTTCCATTTGACATTAAGATATGATTATTTTATAAACAAGTAAATTTTCGTTATAAATAATACGTTGACATTGTTTAGGTATAGGTACTATTGATATTTCTAAATTCTGGATTAAATTATTGTTTTTGTGTATTGGCAAGTGTTATTGTTTGTTGTGGTACAAATGTACATTTCCCTATAATTTTTTAAATTATCAATTATGACAGCTCGAAATTTAGTTGGACATTTTAGTTTAATAAATAATAAAAATATGGCTGAAATTGGAATATATGTGTATATATATATTATAATTAATAATTCTTAAAAAGACGTTGAGACAGTGCAACAAATGGTGCAGATGTAATTTCCCTGCTGATTAACGCGAATCTAAAAACCGATTTCGTCTGCTTGACAAACCAAATTACGTAGTTACGTAGTAAAAATTAAATTAAATTTAGCCGGTACTTTTCAAAACGCTGTACTTCAAACTCAAATTTAAATATTGCTTCAAGAAAATCCACTCAAATTTATTTTATAAATCATACCGAACAAAAGGAAATTCCTCACTACAAAAGTATGTTGAATTTTGAACTTGTAAAAAGTACAAGTGGCGTGATCAACCTGTCTATTATCAAGGCGCCCAACCAAATTAAAACACGATGATCAGGATGACCAAACTAAAATAAATTGAAATAATCAGAAAAGGGTAAAGTGACAGGAGTGACCAGTGACAGTTCGCCACTTGCGTTTTCACGTGTTGATGACACTTTCTCTTGAATCTCTTCCCAGGGAAATCTATGGTGTGGGTCTTATGTAATACAAACAACCAGTGAAATTCACCACTTAGAATGATCAGTGTATCATAATCATAACGGACGTTATGTATTTTAAATGATGAGAAATGTGGTTATAACGTAACGAAATTTTCGTGATGTGCTTCTAATAGGCAAAGTGAAAAATGAGCATTTCGTCGACGATTCGTATGACCTATGACATCGACTGGATACTGCCTAGCTTGAGAAATCCGACGAAACTATGGAATTTTGCGAGTACAATCACTGTTGCAGCCGTTGGGATATTCAGCAAAATCTTAATTAGTGAGTTTACGTTGATGTGTAGCTTTTTGAGAAAGTTTCCAGACACACAACGGCTGTTCTTGCTTTTTTTTAGAATGGTTGAATAAAACAAAAATTTACAATCGTAACATAATGCTTAATGCGTTGGACAAGAGACCCAGAAACGTACCATTAATAACTGTATCTAACCACCATTCGTGTTTCGATGATCCAGGTATTTGGGGTAAGTTTATATTTAATTTGTTGGTCAAAGATCAAATGTTATTACAGACAATTAATTTTGTGCCTAGTCACAAACTGGTATATTACATTATCACTTGCTATTAATAGGCATCAAATTGTTGATGATTATGATAATCGTTGGTTATTTTAAGAAACTGCATGTTAACATTCTTTTTTGTTTATATGATATAATTATTTATTGTTGTAACTTAACCCATACAGGTCATTTAATATTATTAGATTATTAATTATAAAATCTAGAATGAAATTAGTGTGGTGAATTTCCAACAAATTTCATTTCAGGTACCTTAAAATTGAAACACTTACTATGCAAAAACAAAATGAGGTGGTCACTCGCTGCACATGATATTTGTTACACGTGTGCTCAGCATTCATATTTTTTCGCTTTTGGTAAGTGCGTTCCAGTCGTTCGAGGTGCTGGAGTCTTCCAGAACGCAGTTGACTTTTGCATCGAGCAACTCTCCAAAGGCTCGTGGGTTCACGTATTTCCCGAAGGTAATATCACTTCGCTTTTAAAAAACGTATTAATCGTGTCCTTTAGGCAAAGTGAACATGACTAAGGAAAATATGAGGCTGAAGTGGGGCGTCGGGCGAATGATATTTGAATCGCCGGTGACTCCGATTGTGATACCTATCTGGCATCTGGGAATGGACGATGTTCTTCCCAACGAACCGCCTTACTATCTGCGCCTGAGGAAAAATCTGACTTTTAATTATGGAAATCCGATCGACTTTTCGGAAATTGTGAGGAGGTTGAGGGCGAGGAATGCCACTGACGTAGAAGCTAGAAAAGAAATCACGGACCGTATCCAAGACGAGTTGTTGAAGCTGAAAAAGCAAACTGAAGATTTACACCAAATTTCGCTTAAACCAAAATCATGATAAAAGATTTAATGTAGGTAGGATAATTCTTGTATTTTTTATTTATATGTATACACTAATAAGATTAGATACATTTATGTAAGAATAATAATAGTAATTGTATCATAATATCATCCAGTAAAAAAAAAACAATATTATATTTATAACTAATTTATGTCAGTTTTTGAATCGATTACATATCAGCATTCATAACGTACAGTTTCCGACAAATTGAGTAAATGTTGCCTTTATATATACAATTTACCAATTTTATTTATAACAATTTACAACTGTATAACAAATAAAAATGTATCTAATCTTACATTGTTTTTTTTTTGTTATATTTGTTATAAATTCTTTACCTGTTTTTTTAGAAGAAAACTATTTACTCTTTTTTATAAATTATACCTATATTATAGTCAGTTTAATGACACCATGTAATTAAATATGTAATAAAAGGGACCCAAAGATGTTTTCAAACTTTTTTAATAAACAGATGTTTTGTACAGTTTGATTAAGTTTTCTTTATCTTTGAAGGGTTCCTTCAAGCACTGAAATTAAGCACTAATAGTTTTTTACTAACTGTGTCTGTATGGACGTCTGTATCAAAATGTCTAATTTATACATTTGATTTTTGTTGATTTTATATAAATTTTAAGGACCGTTGGTCTATAACTGCAAAGCATATTCATCTGTCTTTAATTATTAACACTTTATTTTAAAATGTGTTCAATGATTGACATTTTTCATCATTTGCATCAGGGACTTGAATTTTTGTCTTAATCTAGCTTTTATAATAATTTTTAATATGATGTTAAATGTTGTTTATCTTTACAGTATTACGTAAACATTTTAGCATTTTCGATCAATGCAACATAAAATTTGATTAATATTCTTGTATTCAGTTTAAGGATTTGTCCTAAATATATCATTATTTCTGTTCGTCTATGACCTCATATTAGTTGAAGTATGTTGATAATAAAAAACGTTAATACGATGCTAGTATCAATAGTAATGCATATCACAACCAATTATAACGATAAGTTGTATTACTAAAGCCTTCATTACGAATTGGTTCTAATTGACTAGAACCCTCTATTAACTTGCACAACAGTTAATGTAAATTTTTCCCCCAGTCATTCCATTTACAACTTGATTTCTAGAAATTTCTAGCCATTTTGGGCTTTTGGGGCTATTTTATACTTTTTATTACAAAACATTCAAAATCATATGGTTCTATCAACGGGAATTGATGAGCCATTTGATTGAGTAATTTAAAAGCTTGGCTTTCGGTGTATCATTATATATGTTTATATAGACTATGTACAAAATTCCATTAAAATGTGATATTTATAAAATTTGACAATAATTCAAGTCCCAGATTGGCTTGCGCGTTTGGTTGAAATTAACCAACAATTTTCATTTAAAGAAAAATTCCAAAACTTGACAATAAAACGGAGTTAGGGTAGGATAAGATGTAAGTAGTTACACGTTAGCGGTGGTTTTGTATCTGAAAGGTGCTATGGATGAATTTATTCTGGATGGTACAAATTAGGTAATAATTTGGTGTATTTTATGTTACTGTACTTAGTGATTATTGGATAGATTTATTTGTTTGCTGTGTGAGGAAACTAAAGTCTGATGAATATGAATATTTTAAAATCTTAGAGTTGTGCAATTAAGGGGCATTTTGAAAATATATAATTTCGTAGAGGGAAATAATCTTCTTTTGTATGTATATAGCAAATTTCAATAATGTTTGCGGATTAACAGCAATAACCAAGTGACTTGATGTGAAATTAATGTTTGATTAATAATTGATATTACTTTTATAAGCCTACAGGTAAAATAGAATCACTGGAAATGTATTTTGTTGTAAAATGTAGATGTGTATCATTTCAGATGTACAGTATAGTTGATTTTCTGCTATGACAGGAAGAACATTAATCCCAATAAAGTAAAGTAATTTTCACTATATGATACAATATGCTGGCTAATAATATGGGTCGAACATATGCAGTCGTCAAAAATGAAATCTACATTAGCTGGCATGTTAGGCCATTGGGAAAGTCAAACCTTACAAGTTGTAGTTCTTGTTTTGTAATTTATTAACTGATAAACCGGTAATGTTAAGGATTAACTTGCTATTGCATTTTCACAGCTTTCTCAACTTGCACTAAGCACTGTTCATGTGCTGAGAAGCCACTTCTATTCTAATTGTCTATTTTATTGTATTTTTGCCATTTACCAGTTGATAATGCTGCTGTATTTATGTAATAATTGTTTATTCCTAGTTATTTTTATGAATACTCATAATCACTGTTATTTGTAGCATGTGTAGCAATAAATTTTAAGTATTGATCATTACGTTTAGTAATTTACTTCAAATATCAATACTAATTCATCATATACTTCAACATTTGCTGTAGTTGTATATATTTACCAGTTAATACTCTAAATAATATTTATTCAGCTTTTATTCTTATATTGGCTTTACATTGTATTTGTAATAAATCTTTGCATATATGGATTTATATTTTTGTAAGTAAAACTAAATAAGTTTTATGCCAACCATTCGATTGATAACTGTGTATACAAGTACAACCAATTGGTGGCTTTTGGAACGAAATCTCTTATGCCACATAAGGACCGAGAAATACGGGACAGAAACATAAAATTAATAATGAAATTACGCACAATCAACGTTAAACTCATTAGTGATAATACTATTAACACTCAGGGTTACAGAAAATGGAAAACTAAGTTTCTGTAGGTGGTTAGAGATCGAGTGAAAACTATGATCACATTACATGATTGTATTTTACATATATTATACAACCCGTATATGAAATGTTGTCTAGTGTTTCAAGACATTGGTTATTGTTGTTATTTCCTACTTGTTGTGTGTTTTTGTTTTGCAATTTGTTAAGTTTGTTATTCATGTTGAAATAAATAAATGTGTTTAGTACGTGCCAATGTATGTTTTATTCGATTATGTATACTAAAATGTAAATAATAAAGACTGATAAAGAATTTTAAAGATAAAATCAATATCTGCATGTGTCGAAACATTAATCGATTATAGCTTTGTTGATTTGGAGTACTTGATTAAGGTACTGAAGTGGATAAAGATTTAGATTGAAATCTCATTGCACAAAAATTATTGCAAAATTAAATATATCATGTGTTTCGGAGTTTTAAATCAATATTGACTGAATCATGAACGATGGTTCTATATTATTCGTAGGTTTTGTTGAGAGTAGTACCTGATCTTTTCCTGGGGTTGCTTAAGAGTATGATGTGTTTTATTAAGCCAGGAAGGCAATTTAAGAATTTTCCCAGGAATGTAGGTGGGCAAAATTAGAAAATTGAATGTATTAATCTTTACGTCAGGTCTATTTTTTTAAGAACAATTTTTCTTTAGTTATTGTGTCTGCTATTGTAAACATTAGTTTTGTTGCTTCTAATTCGATTTTCACAAAGATGTAAAGGAATATACTTTGTTTTAAAAAGGTACCATAATATAACTATATGTATATTCATAAATCTGTGTATTCGAAAAATGAATATTTTTAACATTATGTTAATTCATGTATGTTTTTTGTAATGTCCGAAAGGAAAATAAATTACTATAAATAACGATTAATAAAGCACTTGGCCTAATGTTCACAAAAATTTATTGTATGGTGACAATTGTTAAAAAATGTTTAAGTGTCTACACGGCACAAGAAAATACTGGAAAAAGCAGGTACAACCTTATTAACCATGTTGATAATCTTATCTACAAAATATGCAATAGACTTGATAAACATAATCTGTGTCAATAAGAACAATATTGGCAGTATGTTAGTTAACAACAAAGATAAATTAGACATTTTATCTATATTTTACTTTCAGACATTACAAGGTGACAAATCAGGAGTATACCAGATTAATTGCAATGGCTGTGATGCTTTATACATAGGCCAAATAGGAAGGAATTTCAAAACCAGGCTGAAAAAACAAAAAAGGGACATTCTTTACAACCAGGCACACACCGGAATGGCCGAACATATCAGTAATAACCTTTTCATAGAAGATGATATAAAGGTATTGCATGTGGAGAATAAAGGACGAAAATTAAATCTTTTGAAAAATATGGAAATTAAAAAAGCTCAATGCATGAACAAAAATATCGTCAACGAGAATACTGAGCTCGAAAAGACGCCACTTTTCAAAGTTGTTACTTATTTCTAACTGCTAAAATTGTATATAATATTCATGTTATTCTTATTAAGTTTTAGTAACTGCTCGATAATGGCCTAAGAAGCCAAAACAATTGTCGTCATACAATAAATTTTTTGTGAACAATATACCAAGTGTTTTATTAATCGTTATTTATAACAATGTTTCACCAAGCGCCTACCACCGACTCAATTAATGTGATAAATTACTATTATTAAATAGAAAAGCAGAAAGAATGCTAAATTGGTTAAATAATTCAAGACTGTGCTATTAATAGAAAATAACGAGTGATTAAAATTAATATAACAAAATAGACCAAATAATGAAAAATTCTAACTTTGACTATTTTTACTCTCTGAATTGCAATGAATAAAATATGTGGCAAGTCATTTGGTAACTAAAATGAAAATTAGCCTAATCAACAAATATGAAAAAGGTAAAAGGATCCATCAATTTGACAAGCAGGCGTTTGGCTAATGGTAGCCACTTCTAAGTTGGTAGTAACTCCGATCAAACCTGACAACAAATTTAACAAGCATATATTTGACTTATTTGACTTAACTCTACTACTGTTTGAATTACCAACAAACTTATTTAATTGTTTCTGGATTATTTAAGATCTCAGCAGGATTAAGATTAAATATATTTCATAAATTTTAAACTGTATGGTCGCTCATTGGATTGGTAGTTTCTCAGTAGATAAATTGAAATTTCAGTTTCACAATGGGAGTTAAGTGAGTTAAGTCACCACAGTATGAAAGATATAATATATTTATTTTCAAACTTTAAAGTGAGACTGTGATAGAATATTATGAAGGCATGAATATGGCAAGTGTATATAGCTAGTATATATAGCTATAGTCTTCCAGTTGTAATATGCATGGTCCATTTCCTAGATTTAGTTTTCAAGATAATAGTAGACTGTGCAACGGGTTGAAAAGTCTATTCGCAGGTTTGTCGACGATGGTTTGAAAAACGAATTTTTCGCAGTTGTATTCGGGTAAATCTATTCTTGGGTAGACTGTTATGTAAAACTGGACACCCCTGATTTTATGTCAACACCAATAACCTACTGGGTGTGCTCTTCAGTTATTATTGATTTAGCTACCATTAGAAGTGGTAAAATATTTTATTTTGTGACTCTCTTATACATGAGATACATTGTGGGAGATAATCAGGGTCCTTATTTCTGCCGACCTAATGTTTCTGATCTTACATATTAGAATGCTCTCTTTAATATAACAAGTTTGGATAAAAACTAAAAGTAAATGTTTTCAAAGTACATTGAAATAATTAGTACTTGGCACTTTTGAGCAGTTTCGTAAAATTCGTACTTTCAAAAATTTACAGTGGTCCGCACTTAAGTTTCTTATACTTACTACATTTTTTGAAAAAACTTTCAAGTGATAGTTGTTTAAAATTTCAATATCTTTAACCTTTATAAGAATAATTTTTTCGATAACTTATACCTTTTTCGAGATACGGTAAAAGGTGATAAGAGTAAACCATCACTTCCGGTTGAGATATTGCTTCCAGAATAGGACGTTTTCTTCTTGCTATATACAAACTTAAGTTTAAAATACCCACACAAAGACGTCATTCCGAAAATAGTCAGAATCAATCCAGGAAACTTCAAAACGTGAATATCCGTTAAAATCGTTCGAAAATTTCACATTCATATTCCTATACTTATACATAAAGTATAAGAAAATAAAAATACATAATTTAACCAAAATGACTACAAATCTCACATGACTCAATTTCAACTGTAGTATTTCTTAGTCGTATATCGTTTTTAATCCCTTGAATTGCTAATGTCCATTTCTTTGTCTAGTTCTTTTAAACGTTTATGGTTTACAATTATGTATTTCAGATAGCCATAACACTCGCCTCACGAGGGTTTATAATTACCTAATTACAACATAAGTATTAAAAACATTCACGTGTCTGTTGAAATTAATTTCCTGCCACCGATGCTTGGTGGGATGTTTTATTACGTGTTTAATCCGATAATTAATTTCTCGTGGAATTAATGACCGTTTTACAATTGCGTCAGCGACTAATTTCTTTCTTCCTGCTTTTTCATATTGTTCTCTACTCTTTAGTACAACCGTACTTTCTGCGTGGCACGTATCTGGATCTTAATCGAGCCATTAGTTGAGTTTCGAAATAACAATCGACTTTTTACTTTCTTCTACTTTATGTATAAGAAGTATAGGAATCATGAATTGAACTTTAGACCTCGAGATTTTAACGGATATACAGGTTTTGATGTCTCCTGAATCGATTGTGACTATTTTTGGAATGACGTCTGTGTATCTACGTCTGTGTGTCTGAGTCTGTGTCTGTGACTGTGGCTGTCTGTCTGTGTGTCTGTCCGTGCTCTATCGTCCAAACGGTTAAAGCTAGAGCTCTGAAACGTTAAACTTAAGATTTGTATACAGGATGGATGTAATTTCAATATTTTGAAATCAATATCTCCACCGGAAGTGATTCTTTACTCTTATCACCTTTTCCCATATTTCGAAAACGGTACATGTTATCGAAAAAAGTATTCTTACAAATGTTAAAGATATTGATATTCTAAACAACTTTTATTCGAAACGTTTTTTCGAAAAATGTACTATAACCAAGTATAAGAAAGTTCAGTGCGGCCCACTGCAGATTTTTCTATGATATCATATGTCCGTTTCGCACTTCTGTTGGTACTTTTATAAAACAATTATAATATTATCACTGGTTTGAAACATTCTAATATGTGAACTAACTCGGGGACATATTGTTTATCAATGTGGGACTTAAAATCCGTACACACCTCGTAGAAACGTAGAATGTTTCACACGAGTGATAATATTATAATTGTTTTATAAAAGAGAAAGAAGTATCCAGTACTCATCTAGTTTTTCTAAACTAGATGAGTACCGGATACTTCTTTCTTCATTATAATTATAATAATTTTGATTTAAAACGTCGGTGGTTTCTTTACTGGCTAAAAAGATGTGAAGACGAATTTTAAGGACGCGGTGATTTTTTTCCGTCCACGTAGAAAATAAGTGTAATACAACTTAAGATGTTACTTCAGTGTGCCATAAAAGAATTATGTTCGCGATTTATTCATACATCTATTTTACATGAAGGATGTATGTTACCTTATCGTTACAATATTCCATACTAATCCATCAATCATTAACTTATAAATTTAACATTTCTTTCGAACCTTTAAAAAAATTGGCTTTAAAATACGCTCGGAATTTTTTGGATTTGGAACAATATACATTTTAAATTATGTACAAGTCCAGTTGTAACAAAAAACGTCAAATACAGCTCACGAGCGAAAACTTGCGTTTAATTACGTCTCTCCATCCACTGGCATTGATGGATAACTTTCTGAGTAGGGGCTAAAGTATGTGAACATGAAAGCGAAACTGTCGAGCACCTCTTGTGTGAAAATCGATGTTAGAGTGTTTCTGGTCCTGACGCGACCCTTAGAAACATTAAATTATTTGAATATGTGTCAGTCAACATTTTGCCATTGGGAAGAACTCGCCAGTTATGTTCTCAACATATTTTGCATGAAATTGTACTTAACCCACACTCAATATTAATATTTTCTTACACATTTGTCCTGATTTTAATCCCATGGTTCATTAGGGAAGATGTAACGCACCAACCATTCTTTTAGAACTCGGTTTAATTATTATTTTTGATACATATAAACAGACAAATCACCTGCAGAAAATTGTTCCGAAGTTATAACCCAAAAATCTGCAGTGGTCCGCGCTGAACTTTCTTATACTTAGTTATACTCAATTTTACGAAACATTTCCATAACACGTACCCTTTTCGAGATGTATATTCATACTTTTGGCTTTAATAGTTTGGACGCATAAAGTAAAAATTCAAAGCTCAACGTCGTAATTGTAGCCCGGGTTAAAATCACAAAAGTTGCACTGATCGTCTGTGCCTGTGATTATCAAGTTTTTATTGTTTCACTCCCACCTACGTTCGCAATGTTGTCTCGATGGATAATAGTTCCGAATTACTGGGATCACCTTGCCGATGACGTGCGTAACGACAAAAAAACGAGTAGGTCAGTTTTTTCCGGAATGGACGCGTACAACCGTTCGGTCAGTTTGTCGCGTTTGTGGTGAAAAATCGTACTTTTCGGGGTGATTTGCGATGCGATTATTAGTGCGTGCCGAGTGTTTAGTGGATGGAAAAGAGTGTTGAATTGTCTTGGAGTCTTCGGTGGCGGTTGGTGATGAGCTCGGTGTTCCTGGCCGGTGAGTGATTTTTATTTTTTACTTGAACCGGACGATTTCAAGGAAGATTCAAATGTACCGTGCCTTCAATTAAATCCCTCATTAAATTGGGCCATGATTTCATTGGTTTTTCGCCTAAGATTTGTAGCATTGATAGCTTTTCAATTATTTAATTAAAAATCAGCAGTGGTCCGCAATACATCCGTCCGAAATACATAAAGGAACATGGTTAGCACTTAATGGGAAAACTATTTATCAAATCGACGAATAGAGGGAAAGCATTTAAAGAATATAACAGATGCAAGAAGTTACCGGGACGCAGATACTGATAGATAGTGATCACTAAAGATCGGAATTATATGTATAAAAATAGTATAAAATATGCGCATACTTACCTACAAAAATCTGTAAACATATGCACTAATTTCGTACAAATATGCATTATTTTCAAACAAGTTTCTTTGTAGTGATATAAAAGTTTTTTATTTAAACAGCTAATAAAATTTATATATTTTTTTTTAAATCATCTATACACTTAAATATTTATATAGCTTTATAAAAATAATAGTTCAAATCAATAATACATACTAATGATCTAATTACAAGTATTGTACATGTTCCGTTAACGTCTCGCTGTCTGTTGTTTATTAATTATAATTATTATTATTATAAGTTATTATTTTTATTATAACTAATTATAAGATGCTTTTCAATATTTTCTATTAAAAAATTCTTCCTTCTATCAGACAAAATATGTTTATAGCTAAAAAACTTTCTACATCTACAGATGTTATAGGAGCATACCGAAGCGAACTAATTAAATCTGGAGCTAAATTTACATAATCAACATTGAATTGTCCATTCAGAGTTTTTGCCACCTTTGACAATAAAATATTGCCAGAATGTTTATCTAAAACCTGCTTAATTTTTTTGGCTATAATTTCACCAATTTCTCCTGGTACTTTATTTCCACATGTTTAAAATTGTTCACTTATACAACAGATTTAATGGCATTTCTTGTGTTTCCAAACTTAAAATAATCCGCACCCAATAAACTTTTTTTAAACTGCTTGAGATTTTTTAATAGCTATACTAGTTTCGTTGTCGTTGAAATCCATTATTAATTCCTTTAAGGGGACAAAATGTTTGGCATAAAAAATGTGGCATTTACCCACGTACCCCACCGCGTAATTACTGGTTTCGGTGGTAGAGGAACATCGGGTAACTTTTCTTTATGTATTTGAAGAACAAAAATATTTGTTTATTTAATATATTTATATATTATTTATTTGTTAAACACGTCACATGAGCATTAGTAAATTTTGTCAGTACAATTTCCTGAAGAAAAAAAATAATTAGAGATTCGTTCACAAATCGCAAAATTGTGGCATTGTTAGTTTTTTCCAATTGTTTAAAACACCAACAACAAATTTGCAATATATCGTCCGCAAGAATCGGTAGTTTCATCGACTACTACGACTAAAAAAAAACAGTTACTTTTAACAATTTGTTTGATCTTGTCAAGCGTATCGACATAAACATTTTATACATAGCATTTTCGGAGAGTGCATTCGTCCGGTACATTTCAGCGACAATTTTTTCCTAAAAAATGTTTGAATGTCGTGTTTTGCTATTTTTGAAGTGGGATGTTAGCCGAAAGTAAAGCTTTATACAGTTCCGAGTTGAATACTTGGTGCTTATTTTTTTTATTTCCTTCCTGAAACGCTTGCCTTGGAGACTGATAAAATCTCAAAAAATTACAATTATATGCAAAACATGCAAACATTAATATGGGTCAATCAACTACAAATAATATAATTCGTGTAAATACTAAAGGATTTTGTTGTAGCAAAAATAATAAGCGATATGCAAATTGCAAAAATTCCGGTCTCTTGGTGACAACGAAAGTAAAATATAGAAAACCACCGATATTGAAAAATATCGAAACAGTGAAGGAAAAGTATTCAGTGGAAAAACTGAAGCAGAAAAAGTAAGAAAAGAATTCCAAAATTAATAGAGATTGTAAAGCAAAGGATAATAGCAACATAGAAGAGATGTTGGGCGAAGTTTGTGAAATAGAGAAAATAGAGAGGGGTGCAATTATTGAAATGTGGAGAATACCAAATAAAAACCATGATTGTATGGAATGCAAAGAAAGTATACAAAACAGAGAAAAAGCAAAAATGAAAGTGATCAAATCTAATTCCACCTATAATAGTGAATATTATAAAAATGCAGAAAGCAGGCTAAAAACCTGTGCAGGAAGAAAGAAAATGGACATTTGGAGAAACAATCTGTAAAAAGAATTACAAAAACAAAACTTGCCGGGACAAGAATGACAATTAGTAGAAGGAATAAGTGAAAGCTTAAACAGGTGGGTTGGATATTCTAAAGAGGTATATGAAGAAAAAGATCTCCAGGAACGAGGGAATGGGCAACAAGAGGAGGCAGGAGAAGAGAGGGAACCACCAAATATTGAAAAAATAAAATTATATTTAAAACGTTTAAGAATAACAAAGGACCAGGGGAGAACGGAATTAGTGCATAAATGTTAAAAGTAAGAGGTGAAAAGTTGGAAATGAATCTGTACAAAACTACAAAAGAAGTATGGAAGGAAGAAAAAATGCCAAGTGCATGGAAAGACCATATAATCTGTGAACATTATAGCTATAGCTCTTTTAGTGGTCTACAAAATAGTTGCAGATAGGAGAATATCAATGCGGTCTTAAGACAAATTGATCGGTGGTGAACCAAGTTTTTATAATAAAACAGATCATGGACAATAGCATAGATCAGAATCTACCTCTGTACATGGTATTTATAGACTTCAAACATGATTAGGAAAAAAGGGATATGTTATATGGCGCAATCAGAGAAGTAGGAATACCAACCAAACTTATACGTTTGGTACAAATGACATTAAATGGGACGTAGTTCAAGGTACTGGTGAATGGAAAATTTCAAGTGAGGAAAGGGCTATGACGGGAGACCCATTATCAACCACCTGGTGCTGGAAACAGCGTTAACAGCGATAGGGATAAAAACAAAATGGACGATATGCATTCATAATATGCATATGCATTTTGGCAATACAAAAGATAATCTGGTAGAAGCTGTTAAAATGGTAGAAAAAAAACCAAATTAAGGGATTAAAAATAAACGAAAAAAAAAAACGAAATACATGGTAATGGAAGGCGAGCAAAAAGAAAATTAAGACAGAAATTTGGAATTTGCAACGAAGGACAAATTCAGCTATCTTGGAGTATCAATAACCAGTAACGTTCCAAGAAGTGCAAAAATAACAATCTATCAAACTGTGATAGGACCGGTAGTTACATACAGAGGAGAATTACGGAAGCTATCAAAGAGAAAAATGAGCACTGGAAATAAGGGAAAGAAATGTATTAAGGGGAATATATGGAGGGAAGAAAGTGGAAGAGCAATGGATGAGAAGAACAAACGAAGAGCTAAGACAAATGTATGAGGGTACATAAAATGCGATGGCTCGGACACGTATCCAGAATGGCAGAGAACAGACCATCAAAGCAGGTACTAATGCGAGGTATTACAGGAAGGAGAAACAGAGGTAGCCCGCTGAGAAAATTGATTGAAGCTGTAGAAAATGATCTGTACGAATTAGGAATAGCAAACTGGAAGCGGTTAAAAGTAACAGGAATTGGGGAAAAATGAAACAAAGCCATGGATCAACTAGGCCCGTAGTGCTGATTTATATATTAAGTATTATTTCAGATTCCTAATTTGATTACTTCATCTTTATTAATGCTTAATACATGCACCTGCATAACTATATCAATATCGATGTAACATACATGGTTTTCTCGTGAAAGATACATTTCCGTTTGAAAAACACCTTTTGAAAATGAAGTGATGTAATCCCATTTCTTTTTGTGGAAACTCAAGGCCTTATTTTTTCTTTAAAATTGAAGTAATTTTGATAAAATGGAAGTTTCTTTACTTATTACTTTGTATTAATAATTACAAAATTTACTTTCAGGCATGCAAGGAATACTTCACTTCCGCTCTTTCTAGATTTTTGTTTCATTATTTTCTGCCGTCACTAACGATATTATTTTGAAAATATACAAAATTAATTGTAATATTTAAAGTCCGCAACTAAACATACACCGGCGTGCATTCACTGACGCGGTTTGGACGCGCGAGCAAACGAGAGAACCCGTTCCATCCTCAAGAATTGACCTTTCTCGCGAAGAAGTGAATGCTCTACAAGGCTTAAACCACCTGTCTACCATGTCTTAGCCAACCAGAATCGTTTGATCGCCCGCCCATTCCGCAGCAACTTGTCGCGGTTCGTATGCCGTTTTTCCCGTCCTCGGTGGTGCAGCTAATTGTTGCGCCAATTATCAGCAAAAGCACCTCTTTACACGTTCGGTGCGTGCGCGAGCGCCGATTTTACCGTCGACGACGGGGTGCACCTGAATATATAATATTTTTTCGACCGCAAATCGCTGCCGAG
The DNA here is from genome assembly GCA_959613385.1 of Geotrupes spiniger. NCBI lineage: Eukaryota > Metazoa > Arthropoda > Insecta > Coleoptera > Geotrupidae > Geotrupes > Geotrupes spiniger. The sequence continues at coordinate 24,108,703 of OY390731.1, forward strand.
TTATCTCGTCGATTTTAAGTGCAAGTTTTAGTAATAATTGGTGTGTGCGTTTTATTGAGTGCTGAGTGTTTAATGATTTTTCTTGGGTGGTTAATTGGTGCGCCGTAAATAAGGTGTTTGGTTTTTATTTGAGTGTGCGGTATTACACTGGTTTACTAAATGATTAATATCAGTGAAGAAGTCGTTAAAAACGTTGGATTAAAGGTAAGGGTTTTAGTTTTTTTCTCTGTTTTGAGGTATCCACCGCAACAAATTTTTGTAATCGAAACCATGACTGGAAGGTTTTTTTAATTGTGCATCATTTTAATTAATTATTTTGTCTATTGGGCGGATTTATGCTTTAACAGTTCTGACTCGTTGATCGTCTTGCGGTACAAACTTTGGAATTTCAGGATTTAATTTCCGGGAAAGTATAACTTTCATTTGTACGGTATAATTTTTTTTGAAAATTACATTGAACACGGATGACCGTTGAATCATCAGGAAAGGTATGCCCTGCGCATTTAAATAAACAAGATTTCCTGAGATCGTTGCCCTTTTCTTTGATCAAAATATCCAAACTTAATAAATTTTAGTTTAAATGAAATATGGATTGTTCAAAGCATTCCACAATTTCCACAATTATTTATGCAATTGCTCTGTAGTTAATTATTTTAGAGCATCCATATACCCTTGATCCATCAAATATTTGTTTCATCTACCCATATTTAAACTTTCCTTCCCCCTTAAATTGTTTTGTTTAATTAATGTATTCCTTACCTCTATTTCTTACAAGAGATTAAAAACCTTTTCACTTCTTCCGAATGCGCTCCGATTATATATTTTTGTCTCAGATGTAGAGTTGGAATCAACTTAATTTTTTTTAATGTACATAGTTCAACTTCTTCTCCACCATAGATTACTTTTTGGCAATATTGTTCGACAAATGTTATATAGCCTTATAGATTCGAGCCAAAAATGTTTGTTGCAAATGACAACTCGCCTTCAAAATTATCGTGATGATATTCGATGTACAAAAGTACCATACATTTACTTTTTCTAAAGAAATTATTATATTGACTGTTTATGATATTGGAAAAATATGTTTCAAACAAATTAAAAGATGAAATATAGCCTGGGTAATTGATAAAGTACGACGTGTGAATCTATCGACTGGTAAAATAATTTATTCGTAATACATTATAGGTACATACATTTTTTAATAGAATTATTAATACCATATAATAACATACATTTTCCACAAAATAACAGTCTAATTAGATACAATAGCAATAAATCGACGAATGCGCTGTCCCTCTAATGCATTTAAAACGCTACTTAAGCGGCTAAAAAGCACTAAAACACGTTTCCAGCAAAATAAAACAAACCTAAATACTTCGTACTCGGAATATAAATATTTATGATAAACGTTTGGAAAAAAGGAAAACGCTAAAAGATATGTGAGGATATTGCCTCGTTAGAGGTAAAAATGCCATCCCTGCAGAAACCGGCCTGACTGGTCGACAACTTCAGCGTTAATTTTTCGCAATCGCGGATTAACTAATATCGCAATTAACGTTTTGAATTAATCGACACCGGGCACTTAGAGACCTAGTTTTACGACGCGTTGTTTTTTCTTGAGACGCGAATGTAAATCGATCTAAATACCCAACGTGCAATTTGAGCCGCCTTTAATTACAAACCGAATAAAATGTTGGGATGTAATTGCATGTAATTTGTGCAAAAATGCGAGCCGGTGAATTAATTTAAATTGTTAATTGTACGGTTTGGTCAAGTTTGAACGATCCAATAAACACGTCGGGAATTGCATTTGGCGAATCGAACAAAATTCATATGACATAGCGATTACTAATATGTAAGTTGTGCCCTTTGCATCTGTCTTTCCATTTTTTGAACGTTTCGACGAGACTTAAATGGCATAAATATAGTACAGTGAAGTTTAAAGCCTCGCAAACTTTACTCTGGCCTTGCGAAGTCACGACAAGTATATGACCTTGTAAGCTTATAAGGAGGAGTAAGCTGGATCACGAAATCACATAGTTCGATTTCAAGTGATTTTAGCTTCATAACTATAAATATAATTAATTGCACGGCTTCATATTTTACGGTGTAATGAAATGCTGATTACATTCAAATGTAAATAGTTACATACACATTCATAATTTATGAGATGCACTATGTCAGACCTGTACATTGATTTTTCGCGTAGGTCTAGTATATGTGGTACTTATATATCTCATGGAATAAATATTTACTCAACATTCCTTGGGCTTAAGATCGCGTTTTCATTTAAAATGGCGACCGTCAGCTCCAAACTGTTTCATAGGTTTTGGTAATAATAAGCAACTATAGTTGCGAATAAGAACACTATATTATTGTAAATATACTGTCACAATAACCTATCGAATATAAATAAGAATAAGCAGGAACAATAATAGCATGTGTGATAATTGCAACTTTAGATGTTACAATTTACTTTGAAATAAAACATAGGAGGAAAATGAAAATGCAATCAGAATAGAAATTTTAGAAATAGTTTCAAATTTCAATCATGATTCTGAGACCATGTCAAACAGGAAACTTGAAATTTTAATTAGCACTGCTAGGTATTCAAATTAAGTATGTTCCGATTTATATAAAGTAAATAATAAAAAATCTAACTTCTTTATTATTATTATCTAATACATAATAAATGAAATATAAAACAAATAGCGCTATTATATTTATTTATATTACTCATATATTACTCATTAAAAAGGATTACAATAATATATTACAAACATGAAATAGAGATAGAAGATTAAGCGTGACCTAACTCTAAACAATTATTTTACTAACATGCTGTTAATTGTTACAATCGTTGCTAACTACTATAGCCTCTATTTAATATACAGCGGCGTGTGAAATTATGTAAGAATAGATTTGAACATAAAATAAATCCTATTGTAACAATTTTAAATATACTATAATGTGACTCCAACAAAATATGATATTATATAATTTTGTTTCAGATTTTGTTTCATTACTAGTAAATGACAAAACTTTGCTAACTTAAGACGTTAACATTGTAACAAAGTATTTTACATTTTATTTACATTGGCGATTATTACTGACAATGTGGCTAAAATCCTTTGTGAATTTGTATGCTATCTTCTCTAAGATCTAAGATTTAAGACTGCGTTCTTAGTTTTTAATCGCGTCCACATCTCCAAACGTCGTATAAATTAATATAAACGACCGTTAGAAGGAAAAAACGTGAATAGAATTGGAATCGAGAAAAGGTGGGAAAATGCTGAAATTGACTTGCAAAAATATGAAATTATGAAGGCATGATGAGAAACAGTCAGCAGTAAAAGAGAAAAAAAAGAAACACAGATTGAATAGTTAACAGAAATCAAGCAAATGCAATATAAAGTATAAAGAAGGCGAAAACTGAAATAGTATTCATGACAAAGCAAATATACTTCATAGAGTTTAGGCAAGAAATAGAAGTCCACGGAGAAAATGTTATTCTACGGAGTTAAATGCTATATAAAAACAGGAAAAATCATAGAAGAAACAGGCTAAAAAAATATAAAAGACGAACAAACAACATTCTAGTAGAGAACGTGGGAATAATGGACGATGAAGGTTAACAGGACGAGGAAAGATTATAATTACATTACATTACAATATTGTAGAAAGCAATTATATATTTAGAGATAGTAATAACAGTAAAAGAGAAGAACTAGCCCTACAAAAAAATGAAGTTAAGAAAAACATCAGGGGAAGATGATCAGGACAGGAAAGAGGGTGCATCGAAGCTTTTTTGATATGGAATCTGCTTTCAATTTTATAAAGAAGAGAGAACGTTTGGAAATTTTTGGAGAAGAACAGGAAATTCAAAATGAAAACAGTTTTTTAAAGGCTAGGAAATCGTTTTTTTTCCACGGTAATGTCCAAAACATAAAACTTGCACCCTTCAACATGTTAATATAGTTGTAGGAAAACTATTGTTTGCATTAACTATTATCGTCAATGTGGAAATTTGGACAAAGCGGCACAATATTTGTAAAATAGTATTGACTTCTTCACCTACGAACGTATTTCCGTTAAAATTAACGTCATGTTACGAAAAGTGGCATTTAGAAACACAACCTTGATCTAAAACATAATTATTTTAAATATTGATTGGTATACGTTAAATAACTCTAGCATCTTATTAAACATTTCGAACATTTTTTACTGATACTTTCAAAGGCCAAAGAATAACTCATTCTATTGTCCACTGACGTAAATGCATGCAGTAATTCGCCCCTTTGAGTCATCGACACCTGATGAACAACCGGTGCAGCTTCGGCAGTATGTAAAACATTGCGTCTAATTAGGGCTGGGCGGTGAAGTGCATTGTGTATATGTTGTAGTTTCTTTTATATGCAATATAACACACAGTAGCTATACGACTGAATATTCCTAATTATTAATTCAATAAATTATTCTTTATCTACAACAAACACAATAGGCTACGAAATGAAACAAAAATGTATGTGAAAATAATAAATAATTATAAAGTAAAATTTGCTAATTGAAATTGTTCAATTTTCATACTTGATGTTTAATTAATTTTTGAAAAAAAAAATACTATACTAACCTTAAGATGAATGCTATTTCTAAGTATAATGTACAGTATTTTTCTTACATATACGCAACAAGAAACAGTTATTCAATCAATCACTATGGTGTTCTGTGGTACATAATTTACTTTTAACTTTCCCTTCCTTTTAATCTATCGCAGGGCATCGTTTAAATGTGCCATAAAAGCTTTCAGAAAACATTTTTTTCTGCTTTATACACTGATCGCTAGAAAGAGAGGGCGTAGAAATTTAGACTTCTGCTATAATGTTACACTTATCGAATGCAATAATAGACTAAAATTAAAAAAGAAACGAAATGAACATTTTTAAACAATGCATGGTATTTCATTTTATCTGAATACATTCATTTAATCATCGTGGCATGAAGGTAATCAGGTTATTGGTGTATTCTTGAGGAATCTCGTCCCATGATATCTATAGTTCTTCACGGAGTTGCTCCAGGTTATCTGGTGGATGCTTTCCCATTTTGTCCCACACGTGTTCGATGAGCGATAGATCTGGACATCTTGCGGGTCATGGCAAGGCATTAACATTTTGCTCTTATAGTCATAATGGCAGTATGCGGTCGGCTATTATCTTGCTGGAGTATGGTGCTAGGATGACTTCTAAGATACAGCAGAGTTACAGGGTCCAGTATGTCGTTAATATATAGATGGTGGTTGAGACTTTAGAAACGTTGAGACTATCATGGCTCACGACACCTAAAACCATCAATCTGTCTGAAGTGTTAAGTCTGAATGGCATCTTAAATCAAAGTTGAAAAGCGAGACTAGTCGCTGAAAATGCTTTGCTTCCATTCTGCTAGCCATTGCTCGATGAACCGGCACCATGATAACCAAACAGTTCGATGTGCTGGCGTTAAAGGAAGTCGCAGAATTGGGCGAGATGCAATCCTTCACAGTTATTGGTAATGCAAGGCAGACCTCTGTGGCGGTTTTCTAGAACTTCGTTTAACAATTTTTCCAAGATCTTGGCACAGTTGGTCACGTCGACCCAACGTTTTGCCAATTTCTCTGAACGTTTGCCCACGTTCTCACATGCATACAATTCGACCTCTTTCACAAGGAGTTATGCAATGCAATTGCAATACACCGAGAAAACAGCAAGAAACTTTTCTAGTAAATGAAGATTTGTGAACAAAACTTTAACCTTTTTTGTTTTGGGATGAACTTAATGTTATGCTCAAACTTTTAATTTCTACGCCCTTTCTTTCTGGACGCTTCGCCTTTTTTGACTGGCAGTCCATTTTTGTATGAAAAGTAGACAAGCTACTCATGTACATCAGCCCATAAAAAATTCAACTGTTTTAATATAACATTTCAATTTCTCTGATATATTTGTGACAAACGTTCCCATGAATATCGCCACACACAACAAAAAATAAGATTGCTAATGTGTAAGCAGATTGACAAAGAATTTTCAACTTCAGTTATAAAATAATTGTAGTCTTAATGTGGCGGTCTGTTAAACGATATGTGCGAACATAACATTATATATAGAAACGGTAAGCCATATTTGTTCAATAACATCACTAACTTTGATAACCGAAAATGTGAAGAAATCACAAATTAGCAAATCCAAGAAAAAAATAACACAATAGCATTTAACTTGATAACAAATTTACTTAGCACGAACCAAGGAAGGATTAGGGTTTGTATCGTTCCTAACGGAATTCATTTCAATTCTTGTAAAGTCGCTGAAGGTTTTAATCTTAAACACCTGCGAATTAACTTTAACAAACATATAAGCGTTAGCAGTAAACATATATTTTTATAGCAATGAGGCTTTTGTATGAGTTAAATCATCTTTAATAACTATTTTAGTACCTTTTAGTTACTTCTTAACCCGAAACTTGCATTCTCACATCACGACTGCAAGATTTTATAATTATCCGTTTATGTGAACCTTTACGAGTGCCGATCCGGTGACAGCAATCCACATTCTTTTCCTTGACGTTGATGTGAACATTTCCTTCTAAATTTTCCTCATTGGGAACTAATTAAACTTAGACTTTCTTGAACTGAAATATTACGTCCTTTCTTATTCCTTTTCCAACTGCCTAGTAACACAGTAGTGTGTTAATTTGATACTTTCTAATATTATATCACTAGCAAATTGTGTCGTATCTTACCGAAAGGACACAAAATTATCTCGAGCTTTACTAGCTCGTTTTGAAGCTTTTTTGTCAAAGGTGTCAAGTAATCGCTTTGGTTTGAAATATTCTCGAGTTGGCTGTAAAACTTTGGTACAATAAGTTTTTCTTTTAAAATCTTTAACTTTCTCCTGAAGTTTTCGAAGAGTTAACGTTCAGAATACACTATTCACAATTACACAACTAATTGATGAAAGATAGTTTGAAATAAATAGCAACTTTTTTCCGTCGACGATTTCACGTCGCTCCTTTATCGCAGTGTGGAATCTATAACTTGTAAAATATCTTTGTGAAATATCATCGCAAGAAACTACGAAATATGCAGGAGTCGTCGCGCACGTTTATCCAGGTTCTAGAACGGTATCCAGAAGATATCGATCGACGTAACATATTCCACCATAAATCACACTGCATAAGTAAATTACATATTATTATGGTTAGTTTATAAAATCTTAACAACTTGTCAAGAAGCGTCTACATTCCATAAACGGATAAATAATAGCGAAAGTGTGTAATTTACGTGAGGGGAATTGTCGAACAAAGATTTTATCCACCCACAGATATTGTGCGTTAAATATAAACATAATGCACAATGGCTTTACTGCGCCCCTTGTAATTGCGATATTAGGTAAAAGCGTGCTTCGCGCGACGTCGAAATATAAAGCGATGTATGATTTGAGAGTTGGCAATTTTTGTTACAAGGGGCGATTTCCTTTCGTCAGTATTGAGACATTTGAGAATTTGATAATGGAGTATTACAAATTCAGAAAGGTCATTAAATCATAAATTATGTTTTCTCACGTTAAAAGAGATATTATACGAATATGAGCTTTTATAGATTCCCCATTTTAATTTCCTGCATTATAGATATTTCAATATTAATGTTTCCTGGGCGTTTTTGATTAATCGACTTATTTGTTTGATATGAAATCATTTGGATCAAAAATTAAATGAAATGCATCAATAGAGAGTACAGTTTCAGAAGCTTTTTTTGAATGAATAAAAATTATTTATTAGCATTACTAGAATTTTTATTCGTTATATCGTTACATCGTTCAGTATTACAAAACAGAAATTTATTTTTGGAACAATCAACTAGTTTGCTTTATAGTGGTGCAAAGCTGAAAATCTTTAGCAATTGCAAATTTTAACTGTGTTGGAAAAGACAGGGTTAATTGTCAAAATTGTCGCCAACGAAAAAACTTCGAATATTGCGAAACATTTTAAAATTGTTTAAAATTCACAAAATATCGAATTAAAAAATGAGGAGCGATATCAAAAAATGCCAGCATTGCAAAAAATAGTAAAAATGATCAATATTAGCAAATACGTCGGGTTGGGTTGTGTTGGGTTGGTGTAATTAATTACCGCTATACATTGTCGTGGTGATCTACATCTATAGCCAAATCAATTCCAGGTTAGAGTTTTAATAATTTTTTGTCTTGTGTTCCGTATTATCCAGGCCACAGGATCAGCTCATTTTCAAACCCAACCAAATCGAAAACACTTGATTGGATTGCTTAGGCAGGGTTCATTCTTGAAGATATTTTACGTTGGATTACTATGTGAAACACCAAAATCCTGAAAATCGCCTCAAATTCAAAAAATGCCAAAAAATGTATTTGCCTATAAAACAAACAAGTTGTTAAAATCACCGAATTGTCTTGAATAATACTTACAACCAAAGAACTCTCAACTAGTTAAGGACTTACCTTTATGAAATATACCTTAGCAAAGTGTTTCAATTTATTTTTCTTTTTCATTAATCTACGATTAATTTTTAATTTAATTTTTTGTCTGTTTTGTGCATTTTGCTTGGCCTAAGTGTACCACTACCTTTTCTACAATTTTTTTTTAATATTAATATTATTAAAACATATTATGTAAATGGATGTAGATCTTTTTTGGTAATTATTTCTTGCCATTTCTTGCATTATTCATTGCAGATAGGGTGCAGGCGGAATAATGGTAGTAAGATTACTAATGTAGTAGTTGACATCGAAAACAAATTTGTTAAGTTCGGATTGTGTGCAATCAAGCTAGTTCAAGTTATTGTTAAGTTAATTAAATTGGTTGGTATTGACATGTGAGGGTTTAATAGTTAAATAACATCGCCATGATTCTTCAAAAGCGTTCCTATAACTCTATCGTATACTTTGGCATCTTGCTAATGTAAGTTACCGGATACAACTTTGGTTACACCGCCTGCGCATGCGTTACTTAAACCTTTTGTTCTCTATGTGATAGGTATATTCTTTGAAACTTACTACGAACAGCGTATATATGGTACTTCAATACTTGAATGAAGTTCTGGATGCTGTCAAAATAGGGGTAATTCAATCCATTATTGCTCTGACGACGGCTTAATATGGGTTTATATACAGTCGACATCCAATGCTATAGGTGGCAGTTTGTAGTGATGTACGAAGTCATGGGTACTAGTTTAAATCCTTGCTTGTACCACGTTAGTATTAGATTTACCCTTCTTATAGATGATTTCAAAATCAAATTCTTCGAGCTTCAACCGCCATCTGCTCAATTTGAAGTTTGCACCTTTTATTAAGATGAAAGCCATCGCAGAGGACGATGATCGTAGAGGATTTTAAACTTCCTTCCAAATAAGTATGGCCTAAAATATTTTGTCGCGCAGACATGCCTAGCATTTCGTTTTTGATTGTTGAGTAGTTTTACTCAGATTCGTTTAGCATCCTGAATGCATATGCGATCGGCATGTCTTTGCCTATCGATCCCTGTGATAGGATAGGTCCGATCGCAAAATTGCTTGCGTCTGATGTTAAGTTTCATAAAGGCCGGGTACTGGAGCTATGGTTCATTTACCAGTAAACTCTTGCAACGTATTCTAAGCATTTCTGTGAGTGTTCCATTTTGCATCATTTTTAGAAACACAGGGGTTTTGTGATCTTCGCGAAGTTTTTTATGAATTTCCTATAATACCATAATAGTCACAGAAATTCGATGATAGTTTTTCGAATGTTTACACTCGATGCCTTCATGTGTAATTATGTGTCCTAAGAAAGCTACTTCCGTACCTAAGAACATGGATTTGTCCAGCTGAATTTTTCAATTTGTTTCCCTAAGTCTTTGGAAAACTTTTGTAATGTTGACCATGTGTTCTTGGAGCGATTTGGAGAAGATGCTAATATCGTTCATGTAAACGAAACATATGATTCCTTGGAGATCTTTTAGTACGTTGTCCATGACTCTTTGGAATAACGCCGGAGCATTTTTCAGTCCGAACGGCATTCTCACATACTCGTATTGGCCATTCTCAACGTTAAACGCCGTCTTTCGTATGTCTTCTTCCGCGATTTCCATCTGCTGGAAGCTACTAGCAATCTCAAACGTTGTGAAATATTGGCATCTGCCGATTTTATCGAGCACATCTGAAATGTTCGGAAGGAAATATTTGTCATCTATGGTTTTTCATTGACTTTCCCGAAGTCGACAACAATACGTCCCTTGATTTTACCAGAACCTTTCGTTTTTTTGGGCATAACGTTGGGTCTGACGATACCTTGTTCTAACAATATTGTTAGTTGTTTCTCAACTTCTGGTTCTGCCCGTGAGAGTATATATATAATTCGGTGTATATTGGAACGTCATCTCTAGTTTGATGGTTCACTTGGTCGGTGAAAGTTAGTTTTCTGTAGTTCTTGAGGCTTAAATTCCATCGAATAAAGATAATAGCTTCACGGTTTAATTTATCGGTCTTTACAGTCGTCAACGGTAATTGAAGTTCGTGATCATAATTATTGACAAGTTCTACCCAGGCTAGTTGATTGCAGGCATCGGTAAAGTATCTAGAAGGATAGCTCCTTTTTTTTGACCAGATACAACTGTCGATCGTTCATTGTGCTCAACAGATACTCTAACACGAGTAATGGTATGTGGATCTGGTTGAATAGAATAAAATTTAAAAATAAATAAAAGTTTAGAGTTGCAATTAAATTCTGAAAAACTAGTCATATTAGCGCAATAATCTTGCAAATGATTTTGAAATATTGACGTTACTACAAAAACTTCGTGTTTGATACAATTTCGAACGTATTTATGTGCAACTTCTGGATTTATAAATGATTTTGTTGCTTCCGTGTCGATTAGTAATTTTGAAGGTGGACCAGTGGTATTGATATATGGTAACTCTTTTTTGTCTGTGAAGGTATGGAATTCAACCACGGTTCTTGGGTTCTTCGAATACATGTTCTTCAGCTGCTGTTTGTTCTTCAGCGGTTGCATCTTCTGTATTATTGTGAGCTTGTGGCACCATTATTACTTACCCATACGTTCTGAGATTTTCCAAATTTGCTGGTTTGTGAAAAAACGTGGCAGTGGAATTATCCTATTAGGAGTTATTGGAATGTATGCTGTGGTTGTCAATATAGTTTGAAATTTTGAAACGGTTGAGAAGGTATCTGCTGTCTGAAAGTACTGATGTGTTGTTTCTATTCGGAATAGAAATCCATGATTCCTCTAAAGGTATGTTAAATTGTCATCCTCTTGGCGGTATTGAATTGAGATAGCTAGTGCATTAGATCTCATTGCCCTTATCGCCGAACCAAGCAGTTCTTTCAAACCTGCCAATAACGTTCTCAATGTTTGTCGTTGAAAAAATACTTCTTACATTGTTTTATAGCAGCGTTATCATTATAAAATTTGATGTAATTGCTGATCGTATTTAGAATTTCAATGCATCTTTCATAGAATTGCAACGGGGGTTCATCCGTAGTTGTCATAAATGAACTAGGTCACGCATGATACAATTTTCGTCACGATGGTCCCCAATATGTTGCATAATTGTGTTTTTATGTCGTCTCATTGGAACAAGCGTACATGGAAATAGCTTCTTTTCATGTTCCTGTTAGTTTGTTAATTATGCTTTGCAATAATATTACGTTTGGAATACGAAATAGTGGGTAAATAGTGTAGTAGATACCTTGACGAAATCATAAAGTTCACTTGGATTTCCATCAACATACGTTTTAACGTCAAATGGTGGTCTTTTAATTTTTGGAAAAATTCAATTAAATTATCGTCTATATCTAACTCTGCGCTTGCAGGGTTAGAAACAGAATCTGACATGGAAAAGAAAAATTTACTTATAGAATAACGATTATGGCTAGACGCAGCAGTATTTCGTCTATTGCTTTCTATCCTTTCTTCCTAATTAAGTGGTTTTCACAATTTTTTTTTACGACTTGGTGATGACATTAAAAACGACGAGGATCTAATATAGACTCTTTCACGTCCTGCCGACCGCTCCATTTACAGTTTTATTTAAAACGAACACGTTTTTAAAAACTCTTTCATTCAAAAAATATAAACTGCGATTTATTTATTGCGTAGAACCAATACTACAAAAATCTAAGTCAGACTAATTACATATTGATTATATTTATGTTTTTATAAATTATATAAACAGGTGACTATGGTTCCTTCTTCCGGTTGGGTTGTCTTGATGTCGCTCGTAACTTGTATGTATGTACGTGGATACACTATATCCAGTCCATCTCATGATCTCATAATGAAACCTAAAGTTGTAGGTCACCTTGGATAGTAAAACACAATGGCCAAATTGTCGATCCTTGCCGAATATCGCCCTTGAATGCTGTAATAGGTCACACACGGTGTCACGAATGTTATTATTGAACCGTAATAGCATCTTCAGATAATCAGTGGCATGTGTCAAATGATTTTGAGTTATTGAATATTTTTAAATTGTCAACTATTGAGACTTTTAACTTATACGTTCACCCTGAACTTGCTTATGTCGGGTTATGTCTTGTGAATGGTTTATCTCTAGAGTTATTTAAGGATAATGGTCCCCACTTGCGTTTTTTTATTATTGCCGTGCTGGTCGCTGAAGATCAAAGGAAATGTGATTTTTACTACGATGATCTGCTCGACGATTCCTTCGTGGCCTGAATCAATCTCACGGGGACCATTAAAAATGAAATTAAAAATAATAGTGTTATTATTCAGTAACAGCCATGACGAAACCATTCCAACACCACACCTTACAGCTTATTGATGTTACATTTGTTAAAATAACATTCAAGTCGTTTTCTATGCAAAACTCGAGCTAAATATGTCTCGGGTGTGGGCTATTTATAGCGGCGTGTACCTGATTTTGATGCGACATGTCGATATTTGCTCTTGCAGCAAAATGTTCGAGTGCCGAGAGTGAACTTTCTTGTTTCTCGTTTTTTTGTACTCCTTTTAATCGCGTTTCTGAAAAGATTAGCCTTTTACGTGTCGCATTTAAACCGAACTTCGTCTCGAATTTTCCGCGTCGCTGAATATTGTGCGCGAGTTTCGTGTGTTTCTCTCGAGAGCGCTTTTTGCGGACTCACCTAAAGATGATTAAACGGAGATGGAAAAACTCGTTTCGCAGTCGAACACTCAAACGAATAAAATACTTAATAACGAATATTAAGAGTTAAATAATTACTTCATTTAATGACGTAGTGCGTCGTCAGTTTTTGTGTCCACGCTCGTTTGCACATATCACTGATGGTTAGCAGAAGCGAAAATATTCATGAGTGGAAGCGATTTATCGACAATTAGATTTTATGGATGTGTGTTTAAAAACTTGTACGTTGGAATCGAGTTCATTGTGGATTCAAGTGTGCGCCTGTATTACAATGTGCGTTTGGGTTTATTGAGCAAAGGACAATTTAAATTGCCTTAAATTAACTTCTTGCGTAATATGAGCTACTTTTCGTTTATTGTCATTATAGTTTGTGACAGTTCTAAAACAAACCTTAATGTGAAATCGAACGCAGTCCGATGATATCGTCGGGCATGGTGTACACCTATCAACATTGTACAGTGTGTGTTGCAATTACGATAACTTTTACATTTACTCCATCAAAAATGCGTTTATTACCGCCACAGAGTCGATGTTATAACAACAGTAGATGCGGTTAATAACGTGTTAAGTATTGTTTAGTATCGGCCGCATTAAAATCACAATGAGGAGAGAGACAGAGAGAGAGGAGGCCACGGCGCGTATTTAATACGGCATTCAGAATATCGGACACCAACCTGCTTATTACTGGTCATAAATTATGCGGAATCGAGTCTCCTATGGACACTCGCCGCGATATCATCTCCTGCTATGCACCTCGCGTCCAATCAGTATCCCCTCGAGTACGTGTTCGTTCTACCGATTTTAACTTATTAATATATTTATAAAGTGCAGCGAAAAAATGGAAGATGAAGAATCGAAACAATTTCTGCACTCAAATAATGCGAAATGTGTGCTATTTATAGAAAATGCCATGACCATTTCAATAGAGTATAGAATAGCAAGGTTCGAGTGAGATATAAAACTTAATTTGTTGCAGTATTTAAATAAATTGAGGATTTTGTTGGTAGCTGCCCATTTGGAACTGGAACAGAAATTACTTACAGAACAGTGGTCGTGCAAAGAGGGCCTAAAATAAATTTCTATTTTCCAGTTTTGTCGCGACGAATTTAAGTAAGACATATAGTGGTTCTTATGTACTATGCTTATTGTTAAAAAATAATGTATCAACATTCTTACCATTACGTTACAAGTTCACACTTATATGTACAATTCATCTTCAGATTCTGGGCATTACAAAGCTTAAAAGGGCACAATGCTGATGTGGGATTTACAAAACTATGTTTGGCTTCGAAAGACGAAAGATTACCAAACGTTAAGTTCTTGCTAACGTTAAATGTGATAATTAACACACCTTTAATGAGGTTCAAACAATGTACGTGGTAGCTTACGTTCCGAGCGAGTGGAATTGTTTCCGGGAAATAAAAATGTTGAATGTAGTGTAGGATTACATTGTGTCGAAGTCAAATGTCGCTCTTTTCCTTATCTGTGTTTGTAATTGATACCGGGAAACGGATACATAATGACGCAGTTCCGCGATGAGAAAACCTGAAGAAAACCTAACACAAAATTATAACGCAGAAATTTCACAATCGATAGTGGTTGCCTACGCAAATTACTCCACGTCAACAAATAGTAGTTGGTTGGCACACAATTCCAATTTTTTGTGAATCTTAACTCGAATTTTAAAACACGCAACCTGGAACCGAAATCAAATTTATTAATATTGGGGAAGCTATTAATTGTCAATTAACAACGAAATTCTCAGCTATGTCGATCAAGGAAAAGCCGCCGCACTCCTTTGCTCATTTCTTCAATTATAATTACTTTCGTCGTACGCGTATTCAACAGATACCTCATTTACATACATAATTATAAACTAAACTTTTTCGGTTTGTATTTTGGTAACACTTCTATTTTAATCCTAACTCTGTTCCATTTAGGTCTAATAAAAATAAAGATTGCAAAGTTGTAAATTAGAGCATTTTTTTCAAAAGAGTTCAAAACCAGTAAGAAGTTAACATAAACTGCTCACAAAGTGGATGAAAATGTTTGGCCAGATTATCGTATTGTGTAATCGTGTTGGAGACACTTAAAGATGAAGAAGGTCCTATGCATCATTCTTCATTTGGTAACCATCAAGATTTTTGAATCACTTATATTATCTAGGAGAATCAAAACAGTTCGAAACTCCCCATTGACTGAAAGAAAACCAGTAAATTCCCTATTACTAGATTTGATATACGTTTCATTTTTGCAGATTGCGATACATAATGTCTCATCCATCAGACTCATCGGGTATCTCACTAATTACTATTTTCCATTTCCAGTTTGCAATGTCCTTAAATAGTAAGATATTAATTTAATTAATGATCAAAGCTGTTACTAATCGTGTTGGAGACACTTAAAGATGAAGAAGGTCCTATGCATCATTCTTCATTTGGTAACCATCAAGATTTCTGAATCACTTATATTATCTAGGAGAATCAAAACAGTTCGAAACTCCCCATTGACTGAAAGAAAACCAGTAAATTCCCTATTACTAGATTTGATATACGTTTCATTTTTGCAGATTGCGATACATAATGTCTCATCCATCAGACTCATCGGGTATCTCACTAATTACTATTTTCCATTTCCAGTTTGCAATGTCCTTAAATAGTAAGATATTAATTTAATTAATGATCAAAGCTGTTACTAAAAACACATTTTGAAGTTTTATCGTGTGGTAACTACAAAATTCTACGCTTCCAGAATAAATACACTTGAAGCTTATAGACAAAATGAACAGAATCTTACGATACTTATTTTGATTAATGACATCAATGAATCGAAAGTTGTCATATGCTAATGAATAATCT
Organism: Geotrupes spiniger; assembly: GCA_959613385.1. Classification (NCBI taxonomy): domain Eukaryota; kingdom Metazoa; phylum Arthropoda; class Insecta; order Coleoptera; family Geotrupidae; genus Geotrupes; species Geotrupes spiniger. The sequence continues at coordinate 24,124,738 of OY390731.1, forward strand.
ATTATCCCGTAGTACTGAAGCTGTTAGTGATTCAGTCTTAGAGGAACAATTGTACGAATTAGATGGAAGAATTGTATTAAAGTTGGCGGTGTTTTATTAGTGTGTAAATCGCATTTTCCTATTCTTCCTATCGGCGAGAGTTCACTATTCACTTTTGTGCCACTTGTGGACGTTGGCTGTACAATGATCATAAATTTAAAAAAAAACTATATTTATAGTATATATAGGTACTTATTTGGAATCCTGAATGTAACGCATGATGATAATAACGTAAGAAAAGTGTTGGGAATATTTTTGAAATATATTTATTCAAATTATAATTGTTTTATTTAATTTGGTAGTACAGAAAATGACTCAGTTAAGCCTTATCTATAATTATAATGTATCACATAGCAGCTAAAGGGCAATTGGTTTCAATCGTTAGCTATTTGGTGCGAATGCCTGTCATCAGGCTTTGGACGGTAAGTGTGTTAAACTGTCGACTCTTTTGGTAGTTCTTCATTTTGGGCTTCCCACCCACCATCGAGAAGTTTTCTACCGACCCAAAACTCTTTTATAGGACGTGTCTGAGGAACATTCGGGTGGTTATTCTCTTTAGGTACACATGGGATATTTTGTTGCCTTAACCAATCTTGGGTTTTTCTCGCATAATGGCACGATGCCAGATCCGGCCAGAACATAATATTATCTAACGTGATGTGTTTGAATAAAATTCACTAATTTGGGGAGACCATTTACAGCTTCGCCCGTAACTCGCTCAACATATGGTCTTGAAAAACTAGTTTCCGAAATGGCACACAATGACATAATTGTCTGCACCATTTTGGAATCCTCTGTAATTGAGCAGCCGTGTATTTTTGACATTTTTGTTGCTTTCTAAATGTTAAATTATTTCTGCTAATTTCCCTCTTGGCTGTCATATGGGAAATATGAAATCTTCGGTCTAATCTTCTCGTTGAAACTCATTTACTATTTCTTGCAGATTCAATGAACTACTGAAGCCTTACATGATTTAAAACTCGAGGGCGACCCGTCCTCACATTCCTTAATGACGCGATAAATTGTTGTCGTAGAAATATTTTGATTTCTATAAATGACGACAATGTCATGTTTGTCAACCAAATTGTAAAAACCTTTCCGCAGTTTTAACTTAGGACATTTTGTAAAACTTTGTAAACACACATGTATTGTTGAGCGGCAGGAGAAACTTGACACTTTCCCAATATCCAATAATAAGTTGATTGCGTCATTTTTAATAGAAAAAATAATACATTAAATTTTCCCAACATTTTTCTTACATACGTTATCATCGTTGTGGGCGATTGCAATGCATCTAATTCCATATTTAATGAGCTAAATGTCAATCAATTAATAATTTTATAAACTTGATCAGCCTCAAACAGCTTAATACAATACCTAACTCGCATATGCGTTTGATTGATTTGTTGATGACGAACTTAAACGATTTATCGATAAAGACGATGTGTCATTACTTCATTAGTCACAAGATCCCTACCATCCACCCGTTAGAATTTCTATTAGTTGTGCTCAATATATTCCCTTACCAGGTAATGCTCTTCATAGGATCTATAACTTCAAGAAAGCTGATTACGTTAATGTGTTAAATGCTTTTCTGGAAATTGACTGGTCTTTCTTCAGTAGTTATAAATATTTTAATAAAGCTTGCGCTGAATTTTATGTTAAGCTTTATCATAAATTGGATACATACGTGACTTTGAAAAATCTTCGTCAATCGACTTGCCTAGTTTGGTTTTCAGAAGGAGCACTTGGTCGCAAGCATCGTCTATAGTTTAAAAATATAATGATCCCTATAATCTTCAACAATATATACACTTAAACACGTAAATTTGTTAAAATCGACTCCTTAATATTTCGTTGATGGAAAAACTGGGATACCTAATTCAATAACTGATACTACTGGCGCTGACTTGAATACATCAATGTGCATTGACGGGTTTGAAGAATGCTTCAGGTCTGTTCACACAAGATACTCTGATAATGAATTAACGAATACTAGTAGCTCTACGAACCTGTTAATGTTTCCACCATTGATAAATCTGGCGTTGTTAGAGTACTTCATAAAGTAAAGCAGTCATACAATGGGCCATGACTCCATCTCCAGTTTCTTAATTATGAATTGTGTTTATGCATTTTCAAAATCATTATGATATCTCCAAAATTTTTCTCTGTCATGCAATACTTTCTCAGAATGCTAGAAAATTACTCGTTTATACCCGATACACAAAAGGGGGACAAAGTTTCCATTTCAAACTCTCGACCAGTTGCTACAATCAACAACGTTGCTTAGGTATTTGAAATGTGCCTCTATGTCAAAATTTACGAAGACCTATATGCTTTTACGAACAAGAGATCAGTTGTTAAGGATCTTGCTGTATTAACACAGTTTATTTCGGACAATATTGATAACAATACACAGGTTGATGTAGTCTATATAGACTTTACTAAGGCGTTTGAGACTATTGATCATTCTATTCTCTTGCTTAAACTGGGGTCGATTGCAGTATGTAGCATATATGAGCCGTCCATGAAAGTTCTCTTCACCGAGTTCTGGTATTCCCCAAAGCAGTAACTTGTGCATGTGATTGTTTCTCATATTTCTAAATGATCTATGCAACCAGTGATGACTGTATATCTGCAGCAGAAATTGAACATATTTTTGTACATGCGTTCCAACACTAAATTAAGTATAAACCTTCAGAAATGTTCCATATTAAGTTTTTCTCGTATGGTTCACCCAATAATGTATGATTATCATTTTGAAGATAATCAACTGCAGCGTTGTTCATCTATTATTGATTTAGGCGCCACGTTCGATGCTAGACTAACAATCACCGATCACGTAATTAATACCTCTGCTGTATTAAGGTCGTTGGGATTTATAATCCGAAATACTAGTAATTTTTGAATTTTTCATTCTATGAAAATGTTATTTTTCCTTCGTCCGGTCTGAACAAAAATATGCTTCGATAGTTTGGTCTCCGATATATTCCAATCGCTAAGATATGTTCGAAAATTTCCAGAGTAGATTCCTGAAATGTCTTTACTTAAAGCAGTGTAGAACATATCCTGCGTAGGGATGTGATAACAACGTTCATCTAGATAGCTTGAAAATTAATTCTTTGTTATTGCGTAGAAGTTAGGGTTACGCCAAGTTTTTATTCAATCTACTCAACAATTTCATTGTTTTATTGTTCAATCGTTAAAAGAAACATGATGCTAAAGTAGCCTATGTTATGTTATGTGCATTTTTCATTCATATCTCTGATATTGATATTCACTTCAATTCATTACCATATATATTACATTTAAGAATATATTGTCACACATTGTCACTGCATTTTGTGTTCATGCACATAATGTAATGTTTTCCATATATATGGTGCTTAGATTATAAACTTTTGCTACGTGTATGTCTTGTTTATAAATATTGACAAAACAATCCAAAGTGCCAATAAACCCAAAATCAGCTTTCTTAGGAACGAACGATTTTATAGTTAACTTTGAATATTCTCTCCGTTTCGGAGAACGTCGAGTCCCTCTCATCTACTACTCAGCAACTAGGTTTACCAATGAGAGTGCGATAACTACCTATAAAATATTAATGTTACGACAACGATATGAATAACTCGACTTGCTTCTGGTTCAGACGGCAATGCCTTGTACTTACATTTGAAAATAATCATTCATTTCTCCACACTACAACACCTAGGCATTTTTTCTTATTTCGCGAAATAATACAATTATTTATTACGTTATATGTGATTAATGAAAGCAAAAAATAATGGTAAGATATATTTCGTGCGACTGAATCGCATTTTGTTTATTTAATTACATTCTTAATGAAAATTACACAATTAATGATTTTTGTTTAACTTCTGTAACAATTTAAGTTAAATTAATCGGCAGATTTTTTAATATTGAGGTTATTTTGCAAAACTGAAATTTGTTTCTAAATGATTTAACACTGAAGTGTTCAATATTGACGGTGTAAATAAAAGTGCGTGTGAATAACAAATTATCTTAGTCTTTCGGAACTCATTCTTAGGAATTCATTGGCGTTAAACTTAATCCAGAGTTACTTTATGTAACAGTAGGATCTTTACTTTCTCCATTTAGGTTGGACTATGAAAGTGCTTTTTCACGAAATGCTGCAAATTGCTTCAATCGAAGACCATTGCATAAAACGCTGGATTTAATTTTTACATAAATGTTCTACATGTTCGTCGAAAGATAACTTTCATCTATAAGAACCTCTAAGAATTTTCTACTCGTGAAAATGTCCTGTTTGGTATTGGATGTTGACACAGATGCCTTCGTTGGTGAAAATTGATGTGGACAGTTTTCTACTAAATTGAATTGTTACTATATCAATTTTAAATTTCACTTGATTTGTATTTCTGACAGCGACGATATTTGTCTTGTCATTAGAAAACACGACCACGTGTTGGTCATGGTCATAGCACAGATCCCTAAGTTAGAATCAAATCGATTTCAGACACATACCGAGAAAGCAACTATAAGACGAGGATTCCTTCGAAACGATTCGAGCCACTTTATTAGCGGTTTCTATACAGCTATTTTTACTATAAAACTATATCTCATCTGGACCTTTACTTTTGTATTTGTTAATGTTTTGATTGCATGAGAAATCGCATGCGATGTTACAATAGCAAAAACCATGCTGTTCGGCGCTGTGTGAAACTGTGAAGATTTTATATGCTAAAGCCACTATTTGATTTTGATTAAAATCGACCAAGCGAATCCAAATAGTTACATGAAGCTTATAATCATTTTGTTTTGTTGCAAATAAAATAGTTGATTATTAGTAGAAATTTTACGCGAACGTTAGTTACTATATTACTCTACCGAAGCACTAATCCTATACCAGAAATGTGTTATGAACGTTAATTAAACATATGGACGGTGGATCGCTAAACAAAATATTGTTTCGGTGTAATTTCACCTCGTCAGTAGCACCGGCAAGTGAATGTCATATTTTGTCAAAATATATATTTCAGTTATTATATTATACATTTTATTAAAGTTTGGTTGTAATTTGATGCTTCAAGCTTTAGTAGTTTATCAATGGACATCGTCATGTGGTGTACATACATATCTGGATAGTGTAAATTATCTTAAATATTTCTTGGTTCCAGTTTGCTTATTGCTGACTTAAGGTTTTACTTCTTAAACATGCCGCTCGATAGAAATATTCGTATATATATTCCTTCAACTCATTTAACAAACAATACCTAGATTTGTTGCGTTCGCATACGCCGTACGATTGCCATTGTTTTCGAGACTAGTAGAGTCAGTGAAGCGATGTTGAAATCAGGTAGGTGTTGGTGGCCACGGCTTAGCAGGAATCTCACGAAAATCGCTCAACCGCGGCGACGACTCGCGAGGGTTGTCTTTTTACATCGTGCTTTTTCTTTCAAATTCACTTCTTTATTTCATCCTTTTCTCCGGCGAGACGTCTACGACTCCGTCGTATGTTAGATTTTAAAGGCCTACAATTACCTCGACCGGAATGATATATGTGGCCGAGCGAAGGTAAGTTTACGACGGTAATTTTCGATATTATTCGCCGTTTAAGACCAACTAATATGATTTATCCGTAACTCGATCGTTACTCTAACGATTTTAATTACTTTCTAATGGGAGGGAGGGCTGAATTAAGCGATCGCTCGGATTATATCTTAAGTTGCTGTCTATTTGCATGTACTGTGAAAAAATTGAAGCGCATACTTTTAATATTTATTATCTGTTAATAACGAAACTGCTAGTTAATAATACGTCTTAGCGGATTTTGATATTTCATGAAAAATCTTGTATTTATAGCTTCATATGATTACTAAAAGATTAGCTAGAATACTATAATTAACGATGAAAATTAGTTACAGAATAATGCAAACAAGAAATACTGAGTAGAGAATCTGTGCACACAGGAAACATAATGCGTTTGAGAATCAAACAAAACCAAAATACTATTTTTGTTTAAATGGAATCAATAAGCGTATTTTATTAAAATAAGAAAATGGATTGTGTTAAGTTATTGTAACTTTTTTTTAACTTTTTTTGTTTTATCTGATTTGAAATAGCCTACAGATGCTTGAATAAAAATAATATTTTGATTGTAGCAGTTAGTAACTTACCACTCATGTGGATTTCCACAATTTACCACAAAATGCCGCAACCATAATAAAATCATTGCATTGTTCTATAAATAATATTATAAGATTTTTATAATATTATAATGTGATATGATCCAATCCATAATTACAATTCAGATAATAACAAAATACCCTAATCGCGATTTTAAATTATCGGACGTAGCTATTTAAATGACCCCACGTAGAGTCGGGTTCCTTGGGTTTACTTTTCAGCTTTGTTTCCTTTACTCGTTGTGTATTAGACCCGAGAAGAAACAAAGAGAACACTCAAAAACATAATCACCTTCGACAGGTACAGGCGTTATTCCACATTTATGGTCTAGATATCTAAGCCCCTTAAATGGGCACATATTTGATATCTTATCTACACATTGACGACTTGTGCCGGGAGAAAATACAAGATAATACATAGCTGTCGTCGATCCCAGTTGTTCTTCTGGGTAATAAATCAAAACGAATCGTATACCGGATGACCTGTAATCTTGCTCAGTGTGTAGATCTCGTGATACACGTACTCGACAAACGGCATCATGAGGTTCTTGGGTCGCACGCGGCGTTTTGATATTTCAATTTTACGCATCACCATACCGCATTAATCTTTATTCATAATCCATTTGTTAACTTCACGTACGCACACATGAGCATTATCTACGGTAGGAGTGTGTGGGTGAAAACCAATTACGCATTGTGTGCTCTTCATACGCAGAATAGAGGACGTGCTGTTACTAGCGGTATTTAGCCGCGTAAATTAATGCAATTCCTCTTTGTTCGTCCATCATTACGGCGGACGGGCGCTCGTTTTTCCATTCAGCTGCAGATACTCATTCGCTCGTTCGATTGATATGTATTTATAATCGATTCGACGTTGTTATAACCGATGCGATGGCCGGTAGTTTGAAAGCTGTTCAAATTGATTTTTAGATATTTTCGGTATTCCTTCAAGCCCTATTTTAACGTTCTTTCTGCCAATTTTTTGAAATATCGATATCACAAATATAAAATAACCATTGTGTCCACATTTAGATCATTGGTATATCGTTCATTAGAACAGATAGAGCAACGGTTAAAATGGAAATATTTTGCAGAATTCAATGCTCGCAACAAATCTTATTTCAAATTCATTCGAACATTTTACAATTTTTAGATGCTTTGAAAAAAGAAAACAATATTTGCCAATTTCAATTTTGAAAATGCTTGAACGAGTTACGCTCAACATTTCCGGAAAGACCACATCCACACCTGATATTTTTAACAGAGTAATCAGAAGTTTAGTGAACTATGGGATTTTCAAAAAAAAGAGCTAACTACCCAGTTAACAATGATTAATCTCTGTTATGGTTTGATTGGTAGGAACCTTTATCGACACCTTTTTTGTTTTTTAGATTTTTGTTCATTATAGATCACTTAATAGGTCCTTTCATCTTTGATTACAATTGAACTGGTAGTACATATTTGGTGGTTCGTTAGGCGAAAACACACTACGTGTTTTTGTAACTCTGTTAAAACAAATCGTTCTCATCTTTTTAATTTTGCATCATTAGATTTTTACCTATTCGAGCAAATGAAAAACGGATTTAATGAGGTGAAGGACAGAAAATTCGTATGGATCAATTACATAGCTAGTCACCTAATTAGGCTTTATGCTTTTGTTAAAATAAAGGGTTCAACGCCCTGCTATAATTCAGTGTGTGTTTTTTTAGCTAAATTAACAATTCTGCAGTCTTCTGTATTAACTGTCATTTTCATCTAGGCCCATATGTTCACCCTCTTGAGATCTTCCGTCATTTCTTTCATCCATCTGTTTCGTGGGCGTCTTCTAGGCCTTCGTTCGGTTGACCGTCAGTAAGGCAGCATTCTAATTGATTTTATTATGTTTGTACTCATTACATTTCCCAGCCATACCATTATCCTTCTCATCATATATCTCACAATATCTTCATTTAATTTGAAATTGCCACCCCTTTCAATCTATCAACATAAACACAAACATTTATTTGCGTTAATCTCGCGTCTTAAAATTTAGTGAAGAATTGCATTTCATTACTTGAAAACGAACGATGGATCTGTAACTTTTTAATACCCATCTGCTGCGCCTTTTCTCCTTCCATCCTTTTTTTACCTTCCCCACCATCGTGTTCACATCTCCCCCAGTATTATTGCATCCTACCTCCCCCATTATTTTATCTAACACCTCCGGCATCACATTTATGTAATGGTTACTGTATTATATCGTGTAAATTCGCCACCACTTCCCTCCTTCCTCCTCTGATATTTTCACCCATATCTTCCGCTTCACTCCTGTTATAATTATTATTATTATTTTCCACCTCATTTCCCCCCATCGAAATCCCTCGGGCATGTCTTCCGTTGCCTTACACAGTCCTTCCTATCACTATGTGCCCTTTCACCCACCCTAAATCAAACGCGTGTTGTCTTCCAGAACATTCATTGATCCTTCAAATTACCTCCCATCATGTTCTCTTCCTGCCGTGCTCCCTACCCGATGGCCCTTGTGCCGTGATTTAGTTTTCTTGCCTCTAGTTGTCCTTCTTTCCCATTCCAGATCAATTAACTGTCGTTTACTCTTAGTTTTCTATACCCCATCTTTACTCTTCTCCCTTCCTCCCTCTGCTTTGTTGCGTATTTCCATATTTCTTTTTTCGTCAGATCACGATCAGTGTACACTTTCTGACTTCTTAACTTCGCCTTATTCATGATAACTCTCTTCTTGTCCGCCCTTGATAAAATTTTTACTAATGTCATTTCTCTCCTTTTAGACCCCAAGTTAATTACCTCCCAAATTTCCGCCGACCGATATTCCTTTTCTAGGCTGCTCTCCTATTAGCTTTCGATCTTTTTGAGTTTCAATTCATAATCCTCTTATTATTATATTATTTCTGGTTTCCTGTCTGCCGTATGTTCTAATCTGTCCTATAGTTTCTTAATCCATTCTTCTTCTTTATTTTGCCTCCATTCTCTCGTATATTGAAATTCCTTTCCCAGCTCTACATTCTCCCGCATTATTTCATTAGCCTCTCTCATCAATTATCGCATTATATCCATCATTTTGCCACTTGACTTGCTTGTTTCCATTACCATCCCCCTTCTTCATATTCTGCCTTCTTGCTCTATCTCTCGATCAGATGATCTCAGCATCCTTATGCCCCTTTGAAATATGTCCGGTAATTTGAACGCCTCGTCTGCTTTGCCTTTCATAAATACTAATCTGAGCTTTTTTAAACTTGAACATTAGTTTTATAAATGGATTGTATGTACTTCTGAACGCGAGGCATCTTTAAGGTGCTTTTGGGCATCTGGTGGATTGACGGCAGGTTCAATGTGATTGGCTACAAAAATATTTTTGAATCTGGCATGCTTCCAACTGACGAACGTATGTTGAACAAATTTTTAATGACTGGTTAGGACTAAGACATTGATGTTTTACAGCGGCCCTCAAACAGGCTTTTGGTTAAAATTCTTGAAAAAATGAACTTACAACTAAAGAACATTTAGGATTATCTTTAATTAGTTCCATGCCGCAAACACTAGAAGAATGTAATACCAAAAAAATGGGGCACAAACAAAACATTACTTTTGTTCCGCCAAACATATTACCTGATTATCTACATCGTTTAATTAATATTAATCATTTTGTGTTACGTGTTACCAGACATATTGTTTACTTTCTTTAATGTTAGTTATAATTTATAATAAATAGCCCGTTTTTTAGTGTTTACCAAAATTAATGAAATCTGTAATAAATCTACAATGTGCTAAAAGCCACAAATACAACACAGCAAACAAGTGAGTTACATTACAAAATCAGTTGTCACATTTATTTACCCATGTTTCAAATCGTTAATCGCCTCTTTCTAACGCTTTCTAATGGTCATGGTCATAATGCATAATTACAAATCGCTCTGCATTTTGGTTTTGTATGGGAAATATGGCATAATTATGGTATAAGTGTGGTAACAGTATTTGTGGGAGTTAACTAGTAGGAAGCAATTTATTGGAAGGAAGTTGAACGCAAATTTAGGAAAATTATGGAAGGACTTTTGCCATCGGGACTGATGAAGGAGCATTTTCGTAAATATGTCAAACACATAAAACTTTATAGTGATGGTAATATCACATAGGAAACGTACTAAGGAAATAGGGCCAGGTTAGTCCAAACGGAGTTGTCCAAGACACTACTAGAAAATTCCATGTCACTAATTATTTTGGTTACTTTTAGCAACTAATCCCATCTTTCTCCTTAACGATTATATTTCTAGATTCGGAAGCTAATATTTCAAAATATACATTAAGTGAATTAATGCATTTTGATATATTTCGTTCATAGTGAGATTTCTACTTTCAGTTGTGATTTGTCTGTTTAATTATAACGACATGAATTATTAATTGATCATAAATTAACTGCAAATTGCAAAAGCTGACAATTAGCAAAAACAATTTTTATTATTTAAATTATAAGCCGAAGTTAATAATAAATTCCGTCGTTCGACAGTTTTAATCCATCTTTTATTCATAAGTCAACTAACTGATGACGAGTTATGTTTAAAAAACGACCGATATTTTCCCATTTGCTTTCCGAGCGCGATTCTTTAATTCAGGACGACCGTAACCGCGACATGATTAAAATCCGAAAACAATGTCGCAAAAAAGTTATTATCGCGATAAATCTATTAATATTTCTTAATTAACGGCGTCGTCTCGCATCATGAGCTGATGTGCCAGCGGCCCAAATATGGTAGACACGTTTTAATTGTACTTCATCCGATAATTGACGGAATTAATTTCATATGTCTTAGAAGCAATCTGATTGACACTAATGATGCATTTGTGATATAGTTCTTTATACTGCTCGTCGGTTGTTTGCTTCGCGTTCATTAAAGCAATTGCGATATTAGCATAGGGACTTATGTGCGTACGTCATCAATTTTTAATCGATTAAATGCAAACTACTTTAATTGCCTGAAAAGGGATTACGTCCGCGTGCATTCAAACTGCTATATCCGCGCGTTGGCGGTTGTCCAGACTGGTTTTGATTTGACACATTTCATCTTATCGAGTGTAGGAGGGGTGATAAACCTTTTCATGTTATTGAACTTGCATTTCGTTTCTACTATGAATAAGCCAACCTATTTTGTATCATCAAGTTCCATGTCCAATAAATTTGTTATACATCTAGCACTTTCTCTATTTATTTATTATACAAGTAGTGGCTTCAGTTTCCTACTCAGGAACTTCATCCGCATTGTAAACACAAATGTATTATCAAACTGTAGGAGAAACTTGACATATTCTCAATATCCAATGCTAAGTTGATTGCTTTATTTTTAATAGAAAAAAAATAATACGAAACATGTTCCCAAACTTTTGTTACATATATTAGTGGTTTGAATGCGAATCTTCTTAAAGCAAACATCACGTTCGACATGTTGCCGTGTCATACAGCGGTATAGAAAATAAAATATTACAGTTTCAATTACCGACTTGGCGAACCCATTAATACTTTGCAATTCAGTTTGCGAGCGGGAAAAAATCAAACACATAAAATTGCACGTTGCTCATCATTAACAATATTTATGAAAATTGAAAATATTCTGTTGGCATTTATTTTAGTTCGTACCCGGCGAAATTACCATATTTATTCGAACTAAATGAATTAATTATGTTCAAAAAGAATTTCACCGGATGTACGTAAACAAGGTAAATGCGGCGTGGTGCCTTTTTACGAATCAAGATCCAACAACAATTTTGCAAATAGTACAGAAAAAAATAAGTTAGCGTATAGTTAAGTATAACTGCAGGAGTGCTTGTGCAGTAAAATATGCGCTCGTTACGTGGAAGATGCGCCATTATTTCCTGTAAATACATTACACAAGATCATTTTTTAATTCGTCAAGTTATTACTTTTATTGTCCGATTAAAATATTAAAATATCATGAAGTTAATTGGATCGAAAAGCGCCGTCGTTTCCTTATTATTTTATAACGCGACATAAAGTAAATTGTGTACCATAAAACTGAAGAACTAAATTGTGGTTCTTCAGGAGGCAAAGCTTGTACTGTCTCAATTATGAGCCATTTTGCGGGAACAGGATGTGACGCTCAAGTGTCGGTTGGACTTTAAACAGGTTGTATTAAACCTTAATGTGAACTTTATTGACGTTGGAAAAGTTTAAATTAAATTTGATCACTCAACACACAAATATGTTATCGAATTCCTTTCTTCGTTCCTTTTGAGTTGAGGCGATAATTAGTGTAAATAACTTACTTAGCGTGCTTGTGTGGAAATTAACGGGAATTTGTGGTTTAGAACCAAATATTAATATCATCATTGAGTTTGGTTTACTCAGTACTCGTAATTAATTACAATTCACATGTTTGAGTACGAATTGGCACAGAAAGTAGCATTTAAAGCAGTTCGAGGAACTGAAACATTCCGTAGCGACGATATATCCCGTCGATGATATTTTTCTACGGCAGGTCACATACAAATATGGAAACCAATGCAGTTATTAGGCTACCTCGGAATGGAATACAACTAATTAAATGGTGCTGATAAGGTGAATTGCACTACTTACGGAGAAATGCGGGAAAATAGGCGGAATTTAGAAACACGTTGTATATAAGAAGTGTAGAAATCGTCTATGATTATAAGTATGTACAAGTAATGGTTTGTAATATATAATTTTAACTAGTAATTGAACAATAATTGAATAAATGTCGGATTCTACCATTTTAAGGCATCATTATTTTAGTATTGACGTGGAATTTTATATTCATTTGTGTAAATAATTGTTGTCGGATATTATTATATGCTCAATTAAATTATTTTTTCTAGTAATGTTTTTAGTAGCTGCATTATAATGTCTAATGCACGTTGAAGGTGATGTATTATAATTTAAAGACAGTACAAATATGCAAGAATAAAAAAATTATAATTAGTAGCAATGAATTACAATGGTTTATGTCACCTATTAAATTATATAACATATTGAAAATATGAAAATTTACATTAAACATGGATTAATCGTACAGTTTGAAGGTGAACATTAATGAAACATATAAATACGATGACAATGACTAATAATATTCCAATTACAACAATTAATAATAGAATTAAAAATTTCAAATTTAAATGCATTGTCATATAAATATTCAGTCAGTGTTTACGGTCTTGTTATCCGATCTCTATAATTAAATTATTTTAAATGTTTATATTACTGTTTACCCGTAAAACATGACAAGATAAATTGAAAATCTGTGTGGCAATAATTTTAATTCTCTTGGTTGCACATTTCAACTAATCCATCTTATCCCACATAATATATAAAAGTGTGTGGATGTTGCTCAACATGTGTAGCAATAAGCATGAAATCGGCTCACTTTATTTTAAACACCAATTTCGGCACTCCCATCAATTTAGTAGTTAATGTTTGTAAAACTATAATGCCACAGTTCTTTGTGGTATAAAATGTACATAAATATTACCTTTTCTTGTGTATTATTTTTGTTTTAAACGTGTTATATTACATATCAATATTTGTCCCTACAAGCAAACAAATATCCATGGCGAGGATCGAATTAGAAACAGGATGTTTATGTGACGAACGAATTCATAAATAAAAGCACAATAATGGACAAAATAGTAAAAATCGTAAAAAATAAAAAACTAAAATTGAAGAAATTAAAAATGTGGGTCCCTAGAGATTGCTGTTTACACTGCTACCAGTATTTGACGGGATGGTACAATGGCATTATAAAATTGGCGCCTTTTGGTGTACCTATGCAGTGGAGTGAACACAAGAAGCATACAGATGATTGTTACTTCTGTTTAACAAATGTGGTTTTCCTAAGAAATCAAAACATGCAGTGAAATATGCTAATGTGTCTGTATCTGTATCAATCCCTTTACCACATTCACAAGAAATTCCGGTATCGAAACTATCTATAAGTTCATCAAGTTTTTTATAAGCAGATGACGATGACACAGCCGGTCCATCTAGTGGAGAGGAGTTTCAAGACCGGAATATTAAAAAACCGCATTCGATTAGTTAATCAGAGCTGAATGATCTTGCGAGAGGTTTATATTTGCCTAAAAAAAATTAGGATCCAGATTAAAACAGTGGAAACTTTTACAACCTAATGTTAAAATTACAACCCACCGAAAGCGCCATAGTTCACTAACTGAATTTTATTCCAGAGAGGATGGTTTAGTTTTCTGCAACAATATCGATGGTTCCGACTAGGCCCTCATAATTCGCCAGAAGAGTGGAGGTGTTTATTGATGGATCAAAACTAAGTTTAAATGTGGTTTTACTTCATAATGATAACATATTTCCATCTTTGCCTTTGGCGTGTGGCGCTCATTTGAACGAAACCTATGATATTATGGAATTTATTCTGAACAAGATCAAGTATGACGAGTACAAGTGGCAAATATGTACAGATTTAAAGCTAGTACTTTTGCTGTTAGGATTACAAACGGGGTATACGAAGTATTGTTGTTTTTTTGTGCGAATGGGATAGCAGAGCGTGTTCAGAACATTACGTGAAACAAAATTGGTCTTTAAGAATTTTATATGTTCTTGGTCAGAAAAATATTAAAAATGAATCGTTAGTACCACCTGAGAAAATCATCTTACCACCCCTACATATCAAACTTGGTTTAATGAAGAATTTTGTTAAAGCATTAAAAAAAGATGGGCCTGGTTTTGAATTTCTCAAACAAAGGTTTCCTACGTTAAGTGATGCCAAAATTTAACAAGAGAATTTTATAGGGCCAGATATAAGAAAGCTAATTAATTAACTACCTTTCTTTTTCAGCAAGCTTAAGTCCGAAAAATAGGGATGGCTTAAACTAGGAGGAGTAAATGGAAAAGCCATATTTACACTGAAACTGAAACTGACGTGAAACTTGTATGGGATACAATATATATATATATATATATATATATATATATATATATATATATATATACTTGAAAATGTATAAGATTTTATAACGATATGAAGCAGTTAGTTCTGAAAAGAACCGATTTATTTACTTTTGGAATTACGGAAAAAGAAATTACGAGCACAAAACTGTTAACTGAAATGCAACCACTTAGCATTATGTAAAATATACTCGGTTTTGGCCAATTACAGGTGTAGGTTTTAGCGCGGCAAATTTAAATCACTCCTCCTAGTTTAAAAACAGTGTATAGCTTTTGACGACGTCACAAAAAAATGTTGGCAACTACAAAGCTCTGAATTTCCAGGAAAAAATTTAATTAATGCTAACATCCTACCATGAATTAGGATTCATTTTCTTCATTCCCATTTAAGTTTTTTCTAGGCGTGAGTACCCACACGGTTTTGTGGAAAATAAATTTCATTGAATGTAGTAAGGCGATGACCACTTTATTTCGGCTCATCATAACTTAACACAAACGCTGAATTTTATTTTCAAGCAAGTAGTCTTTATTGTCGACGGCTGCGGAGCAGCCTGACTTCAAATTTGGACAGTATCAATAAAGTTGGTCGATAAACACCACTGCAATTATGTAGCAGCAAGATTGTTGAGGTAGCGCCTAATATTCACACACAAACTATTTGTCATTCATATTTGCATGACTTGCTGCAACTTCAGTGAATATATGTGTGGTGGTTTGATAGGCCCAAAGAAGGCGAAATAGCTGTCATCACCCTAATATGATGAAATCAATTAATTTCATGAAAAAGAATTTGTTAAAAATCGTCAAAATCTCTTAAAATGTAAAAGTCATAATAAATTATGAAAATTCATCATAATTCGGATAACGCATACAAATTTACCAAATAATCATTGTAAACAGTAAAAAAATTGAAAATAAATCGTTAAAAATAGTGAAAAACATGAAAAATAATTTTTTTTAAATCGCAGAAATGTCAAAATTTGAATAATCATTATAAATTGTCAAACTTGGTAAGAAAAAATAACAAATTACAATTGTAGATGAAAAACATTAAAATAATGTGAATAATCGGAAAAATTTGTAAAAAATCATTTTAAAAAATAGATTGTTGTAAATTATAAAAAAATGTTAAAAATCATCAAAGTCATTATAAAGTTAAAGTTATAAAATCTGCACTGGTTCGTACTGAATTTCCTCATTTTTAGATAAATTTCCAGTACATTCGCGAAAGAATTTTTCAAATCAAAATTGTTCAGAATTTAAATTTTTATTAACATTTATAAAAACAACTTTTTCGAACCGTTAGATGTTCTTAGCTTCAATAGTATAAATTTAGTATAAAGAACAACAATTCAGGCCTGGTTAAAATCGCAAGAGTGCACCTCGGACTGCCGCGTCGTCTTTTGCATTCATTAGCTTATCGGGTCCTCGTTTTTTGCCGCCTATGGCAATGTTTTGTCGATGCGAATTAGTAGGATCGACTTGCCGATGACGTGACGTTGACAAAAAAACTAAGGAGGTCTCAGTTTATTTGCAAATGGAATGGACGCCGTTCGGTCAGTTGTCGCGTTTCTTGGGAAAATTTGCAGTTTTCGATTTTCGATGTGAGTGAGCTTGCGGTGAGTAGTGTTATGGAGGAGCGTGTTAAAATGGTATTGGCGTCTTTGGTGGCGGATTTTGGCGTATGCGTCCCTGGACGGTGAGTGATTTTTATCGTAAGATTCAAATGTATATATGCGCAATACATTCACGGGTGCTATAAAAATATGAGGATCTCGTTGCAACAATTAATCTGTTATATAATATCGAAGTTATGTTTGTCAATAACAAATGTTTCTTAAAAAACAATATATATTGTTGATAGTGGCCACCTCGGTGTAACTGCTTTCGTGAATCCTACATCATTAAATTAGAACACTATCTGGGATTCGTATAAATTCCAGATTGTTTCGAGAGTCAATTTGAATACATTCCGACTGCCTACTGTAGTTTAAACTACAGTAAGCAGTCGGTGCCCTTATTACGAGCGAATTTTACCACCAAAAGGACTAACTGTTCACTGCCAATGTTTAGTCGATCATTATTATCTATGAAATTAAAAGTTTCAAAAACTAAATAAAGTAATTTTTGCAAATTTCAATTTCGGCGATTAGTTGTAATTAGTTTGAAGCACGTCAACGGCAAGTTTTCAAACACGCTAGTTAGGAATCCCACGGACACTTTTAAAACGGCGATATTAAAAAAAGTTAGTTGCCAATCGCTAACAGCTAAGGGGTTTCGTTCGCTTGACAAATGAACGCAACCATCGCAGATAACTCGAAACGAGAATTACCCGGCAATTACCATTTGGCGGAGAGTTCGTGGCCACCTAGGGTTTCTTATTACTCGTCGAGCGCGAATTAATGACCGCTCGTGAAGTTGCAACCGCGTCCGGTAGCGGCGCGACGATCGGAATCGTCACGTTTCAACATTCATTGTCGTTTCCGGACAATTTGTCACCTACTAACGGGAGCCAAAGCCGAGCGCGCTCTCACAGACAGGGAAATGAGACTTTTGACTCTTACGACATAACTCACGTGGGATGTCACACACGGGATTTACGACTGACTAGGATGTGTCCGCGACACGCCGTCGTAAATTTTTAGAGATTGTGGAAACGGGTGGAAAATGTGAATAAATTAACTTGTATATGCACCCGTACACATAAAAAGTGGTTAGTGCTGCCTTTGAAATTTAAACATCCGCTTACTTAGACTTTCCGACATATTTTGTAGTAAATAACAGAGTGCAAAGTACTGTTTAATATTATTTTATCGTTTGGTTTTTAGTTCATTTTGTAATTCAAGTTATTTATAAACAAAACGTTTAGTGCTGCAAGTATAATTTAAGACATAATGAAGATAATTTCTTGGATCGCAATTACTGTACCATTTATCTTACAACACTAGCGTGATGTTGTTTAGGGTTTTGTGTAGCAGGTACTATAATAGTTTTCAGTTTATTGCCTATAACTATAGGCGGAATTGAATCTCTCAATTTTCTGTGACAAGCTACAAAATGCTCGGTTAATTCGGCTTGTTACCTACCTACTAATATAGTAACCCAAATAATGAAAGTTTATTGATGTTGACTGTTTCGACATTTTGTCTGCGACGTAGGACAGTCTTTATTATTATTATTATTATTATTAATATTGTGTGTATTGTTTTTATTTGTGCACAATGTTTGCCATTCCTGTCTATTCCTTTTTCTTTTCTTTTTTGCCTCCACTGATGCAATTCCCCTTTCTTATAATATTTCTCCATTACTTTATCCCAGCTATTTCTAGCTCATTCTTTCTTCTTTTCTTGTGTTATCGCCCCTGATACTTGTTTTACAGGTTGGTCATTTTCAATTCTTTGAAAATATCCGCGTCAGTCCAGTTGTTGCCTTTCAATAAATTCGTTATTGTATGGTCTGATATTTTCTAATTTCTAAATTTCTGTATTTCTCATCTTGTCCATCGTTGTAATTTCTCTAACTCGTCCGATATAGTTCATTTCGACTAGATTTTTCTTCGGTTTTGTTGCTAAATGTCACTACTCCCATCCGAATGTTAATATGGGTCTCATAACTGCCCTACACACATTCAGCTTTGTCCTCCATGGCATCGCATTCTTGTTTGTGAAGCTTTTATTTTTTACACCCATTTAGCCTTCTGACATAACTCTTTTCTTCTTTAAACTTTGTTATTAGTAAGTGGTGATCATTGCGAAAGTCAATCAATCTATTTCCACTATTATTTCTTGTGCTCTCACAATATTTGCCTAGTCTTCTTTGTATTCGTACTCTCGTGTCCAACGTCTTCCATTAAAACCTCCTGCTGTGAATATTTTTCTTTTTGTACTTTTGAATATCTATTGTCTTTATTTCCAACATCATCGTCATCATTTTTAAGTTTCCTTCAATTCCACTTTCATTATTCTTGTAGTAATTGCCTTCCAGTTATAAATATTATTTAGTAATTTTTGGTAACTATACAGAACACCCCTGCTGCCACCCCCTTAATCATATTTTTACATACATTTCACTATATAAAAGTGCATGCCCATTTTCTAGTGTCATTACCCTATTTCCCTTTTTCTTTGTTTCCGTTATTTCGAGGAATTCTCCTTCATGTTGTTTTTCTTTACCACCTAGACTTTCATATGTTCCATGTTCATAATTTCCAGACTCTTCCTTATTCTTACTGTTACTTAATCTTTTGCCTTCCTCCTCATTTTTGCATCTTCTCTCATTTTAATTTCTTTTGGTTTCCTTCCTTACCGCCTATTTAATATGTCCTTGTTCTTCTCATTTCGCTTTGCATTATCATTTTTGCTGGTTCTCCAATTCTCTAATGAGATCATTTTCATATCAGATTTTCTTCTTATATTTTCACCTTTTAGTAATTAAGCCTTTTTTCTATTGTCCTAAAATCGGTTTCTTTTCTTTATCCATATCCGCCCTTCGTTAGTTTCAAGAAACCTACCTTTAGAGTTTTACCACTATCTTTTTCTCCTTGAGCTCTATTTCTAACTTGCCCTTGTATTTTCTTTTTAATCATTATCATATCGTCATTGATGTATATTTTATCTCAGTCTTTATTCAAATGACTTATTCTCTTATCAGACTCAGATTTTACATTCTCTTAATTAGCCCATACATATTGGGCATATATAAGGCATTTTAAAAACACCCGTTTGGTGCCACTTTTTGAAAAAGGATTAAAGCAAAATAATAGATTTAATAAAATAATAGATGTATTTTTACTTACTTGAAATGTCAGAGGTGAAATTTAAAATGCATTGCAGAAATACTTTTTGTTTGTGGCTGTTCGTTGACAACATTATTGTGACTGTAACTACGCAAGTTTGAATTTTATAGATTAAATTACGCTAGTTACCGTTATAAAGGTATTCGAATATCGAGTAAGTGAAGAAGGAGTAGAGAGAAAGTTTGTATATATTTTTTTCTTGCTTATTATAATATCAAATATAAGAGAATGAACACGGAGAAAATTATTTTGAATTTTGAACTTTACTCCTAAATTATTTTCATAATTTGATTTCAAGCGAAAATTTGTATATTATTTTCGTTTTACAAACATGATTGTATTCTCTAGTAATTTCTAATAGAATCTATCTCTTTTACGTGGTTAAAATAAATATTCAAATTATGATGCCTTGTTTGTACCAATTGTGAAATACACGTTATTTCCAAAATTTTAAATTAGAATTAATTGAACCGAAGAATTATTATATTGTCTTACCTTCAGTCATCATGTTTTGATTATATCGAATTGGATCAAGTCCTAGGTATTTCTGCAATTGCATAATGTTGTTTGATATTTTTATATCGTTGTCTATTTTGATTTTGTATAAACATTTGTCATAATTCTTAGTCCCCTAATCTAAATTATTTGTACATTGCGACTATACATAAGCAATTGCATTTTGATGTTCCTCGAAATAATAATTCAACTTTTGTTGTTGCATATTTTGGATTTTGTGATTGTTGCATTCTGTCGTTTCTAATCTATTCTGTATCCTACGTTGGCTCTAAATTAAAAAATTTCTTCTCCAATTCCCTAATTTGTTACCTGTTACATTATATTATTTGTGTGTAGATAGTGTCGAATTATCAATAAAAATATAACTATTTCCTCGATAACATAATTCTCCTATTTATGATTCGCCAAATCTTTCCTGGCTCTTGGCTTCTTCTGGAAGGGTTAACCTACTTAAATTATTTACGATTTAGTCATTTTTAAATGATTCTTAAGCCTTTTATATTTTCTGGCTGAGGCAGCCAGAAAAGCACAGCAATGTAATTTAAATTAATTCATTGATTCTATGATTGCATGGAACCTACATTTTAGGTTTAGTAATTGATATGATTTCAAAATCAGGTTTGATAGTTATTCATGTAATCAAAACATTCTTACAGGAATTAGAAAATCGTAATTTCTTTTGATTTGGTGAATCGATGACGATCTTATCATATACCAGGAATATTACGTATGACAATTTTGACTGGTGTTCATCGATTTTACTTAAATTAGAATTTTTATTTTTATTTCGTGTCGTATTTAATTTCTTTCCTATCTTAATTATTTTGAAGGGCTTGGTGTTAATGTTTTGTAATATTGAAAAGTAGATATCCAGTTATATATGAATTTTAATTATCATACATGCTATAACTTATCGCACTTATTTTTAAGTATGCCATAAGATTTGGCGAGACTGTGCATTTCAATGTCTTATAGGATTTGTATTGTAATAAGTTGTTGCAATGTTGCTTCGTATTGACAAAGCAAGCCTATGCAACCTATAACCATCATTTTGAATGAAAACGTGGTTTTCAACACAATTTTAAATTTCCAAGACGAATGTATAGATTATAAAAAAAAACTTTGTTGACATTTATATACTAAACAAGATATTTATACTTCATATATTATTCATATTTACATCCCCTTTTTACTTTCTGCCTTTTGTCTCCTTTCCGTTTACTTTTCCGCATCCTCCTCTCCGAACACCTCTGTACCCTATTCCCCATAACCTCAAACAAGCAGATTTTTATTATTTGCCCTCATCCTTCTGCTCCTTTAGTTGCTCCAGTGACTCCACCGCCATGCACTTTTCTCCATTCTCGTCCACTCTTTTTCTACCCCTTGCTCCATCCCGTCTCTTCGCACTCCTCTCACAAACGTTTCCAATCATCCCTTCCTTATCTACATATCTCTCACCTTTTGTACTCCTCTCGCAACCAATATTTGTTATTTCCTCTTCCTCCGTCTTGGCGTTAAAGAACACTTACAAACTGAACTTAATTATGCTACAAATTTAAAAAATTAATGTTATCTCGTAAACCATTGTTCACGCTCTTTATTCCTGAAGATAGATACTACGTTATATATTCAACGATCAGTTCACAGTTGAGCGGTATTTATACACTTATTTTTACAATCAACATTGGAAGCTACATAAGTACTATTTCACGCAGTAGTCTCAAAGGTATTTTTATCTCTATCTGTAGCCCATCTATTAGGAAATCTTTGCAATAAAACATAATGCATTTCCACGTTCAATTACATATTGGCTTGCATGGAGCCAATGAAACCCGTTTAGTATAACATACTCTACTTAAAACAACATTTGTGATTTTGGAAATTTTTCCTTTTTATTTATATGAACATTATAAGGTTATAAGTTAAACACCAGTTGCACATTCAAAGTTTTGAGCCGAAATGTATGGAAAATAGAACACGTATTACTCGGGAGTAGCTTTCGAGTAGCTAATTAAATTAATTAGACATTCCCCGTAAGCTCCCATTTAATATTTTCAGGGAATACTAATTAATATATGAATTCCGTGTTCTTAGAGGTATACGTAAAGGGCGCAAATCTGCTTTAATATATCTCTAACCTTACATCAAAAGGGACATAAATCGTCATATAAGAGGCAGTCATGGAATTAATAACAGCAACGTCTTTCAATATCCACTACTTACAAGTAATATATTAATTGACGTCGGCAGTTATTTATTTAAATACTGTTCCGTTCGATAATTCGGCAAAGTTTTTGTAAAACTTGCAGTCGGTCGATTCACCAAGTACCCCTCTAACTATTACAATTTTTATGGGCATGTATGTGCGTTGATTAATTTTAATTGTTTAATTTTTTGTTTACGTTCTAGTCATAATTGTTTTGTGTCTAAATGTACAATTAGTCAACATTTCATTGCAAACGCCGATAACGTGAAATAAAACACATTTGCGCTGCCAGCGAAGCAAATTACAAATCACCGTTGTAATATTGTAACGTGCAATTACGGCGTTGGAAGATGGCCGTGTATGCACATCATTTCAACATCTTAGATAGTTATGCTCGTATTTTCGAACAGAACAAAGAACGGTCATTAATTTTAGCGAATGCGAGCATTGAAATTTATCTGCAAACAGGAGTTTATTGTTTGGATAGCCTTTCGTAACGGACATGTTGTAATCATCGATTTATAATTGCTCGAAAATACGTAGGTTGTGCTTTCGATTTTTAATTTGCGAATGAAGACGTTTTCCAAGACTGCATAAACAAGTCACAACTCGGCACCAATAAACATAAAACGTGCAGTATTTACTATTTTTTACAATAGTAAAAAATATTGCGTTAATTAGCTATCGCGTTGAAAATTGCATGAATATACATATATTGTATAATGTAAAAAATAAAGTAATGTTGTTAAAGTCATTCTTTTAATGACAATCGTGTAAATCAATAGAAAAGATTAATTTTATTTTCTAATAACTAAATGTGAATAAACATTAATTTATTTAAAATTTTACGAATGTACATTATTAGTATAATTAATTAACATTTTAATTGCCTACTTGTTGATTGTTGTTCATTCGAGAATGCTTGCGACCACTTTAAACCGAGTCTACTCTAATTGAGTTTTCTTGCGTTATGAACGAATACACGAAGGACCAATCTTTTATTAGATTTTTATTTGTTTGTAGGACATGTTGTTCTTTTGTATCATTATGACGTAGGGAACAAGTAGTGAACAAGGGAAGAATCTATTGAAGAAGTGCGTTGTGTTCAACGGAGAATACTTTGAGTAATAAAAATCTAGTGTAAAAATATTAAAAAATAAATACATTATGACGAATTTTTTTGCCCCCCTCGTATAATGCAGTGTTATTCGAAATCGGTCAATATCAGGAAGAAATCGTAAGTGTGTAACAAAATTTATATTCCGAACATTTGGAAATACTCCAAAAATCCGTCTCAAATACAAATAAAGAAGGACTTCACCAAAGGAACCCCCAATATATATTAAAAAATTAAATAAAAGAACACTGAGTTAAACGTAATTAAGAATCTAGTTCTGAGTCCTTGTAAAATTAAAATTTCAAAAATATTGAAATATTGAAAAAAATATTAAATTTAGCAAAGTTTTGCTTTAAAAATAATAATAAAGGTTTATAATTTTGGTAATAGAATATAATTATTTATTATTATTATTATTTTATTATTTTGATGTTAAATTAATTTATATTGTATGCACAATATATAATATCACAGTGGAACGAGTAACGGATATATATATATATATATATATATATATATATATATATATATATATATAACACATATCAAACTAACTTGCATTATATTAATAACCAATGTGGAAATTATCTACGTGAAAATGAGCTCATGAGAAACTTAACGTGATATTAAATAAATCAATTACCTGACTAAAACTATTTACACTTCTACACATAGAAATCATGGGTGAATGAGCATGATTGCGTGTGTTTGCTTGACCGATATAGCAAAAATGTGAATTACGACTGCTAAGTCTTGGTACAAAGAAACTAAAGAAACTCAACAAATTAGGATCACGAATGTAACTATGTATTATTTTACAAGCAAACAAAATTTCAGAAAGGGTGCTACGCACTTTCAGCGATTAAAAACCGAAATCCGCTAATAGAGCAGCATAATCGTAACCATATTGCAAATAAATACCATATTGTCTGTTAAAAAAGTTTTAAAAAATTTTCGATGAACATCTTCCATAACACCCCTACAATTTAAATAATCAGAATTCCACACTACAGACCAGTATTCAAGTTTAGACCGAATAAAAGCATTATATAGATTAATCACTGATTCATTTCCAACAAAGGTTTTGGGTTTCTGATCAAGAATCCTAACACACAAAACTTCCAGTATATAAAAATCCAAAGTATACTCCAAGATCTTTGTGGGCTTCTTTACGTTCTAAAGTTTCATTGTCAATTTTGTACGACTATTTAATTGAGGTTTTCTTTATTGAGAAAGACACATATATGTTTGCTGATATTTAAAGCCCGATAGTTGGACTTACTCAATTTATATAGAGATCAATAATGGAACCTTGTAGTACTCCACTGACAGACATGTATTCAAATGGTTGAAAATCTCGCTAATGTATAAAATTCATTCGATGCTTGAAATGCGACCTAGATACTTCTATCAAGTAATGTCCGACACCAATTTTGTCGAACTTTACCAGAATTAATTTGTGCTGAACCTGATCAGACGCCTTCGATAATTCTGTGTAGATTGTATCAACTTAACGATTATCTAAAGAAACAGATAAATAATGCACAAATGAACACAGGTTAGTTGTAGTTGACTTTTCTTTTACAAATTCATGTTGCCTACTTG
Source organism: Geotrupes spiniger (assembly GCA_959613385.1). Taxonomy (NCBI): domain Eukaryota; kingdom Metazoa; phylum Arthropoda; class Insecta; order Coleoptera; family Geotrupidae; genus Geotrupes; species Geotrupes spiniger. The sequence continues at coordinate 24,150,139 of OY390731.1, forward strand.
AGAACTTATGTTACCGGCACATTAAACAATATTGTAATGTTTAATGTGCCGGTGGCTGAATCGAATGTTGATGATCGGAACGCCATTTCTACGTCATAATGATACAAAAGAACAACATGTCCTAGAAACAAATAAAAATCTAATAAAAGATTGGTCCTTCGTGTATTCGTTCATAACGCAAGAAAACTCAATTAGAGTAGAATCGAATGATGATGATCCTAATGCTACGGTGGATATTTTAAAATTTATTTATATGGATCGTATGATTCACACCGAGGGGATAAAAATCATTCGAGGCTGGAAAAAGCAAAGGTAGCCACCCAAAGTTGTAATAAATTGAGTAGGTGACGATAAAACGAGTCTACGTAATGCCAAGAAAATGAAGGATTAACCCGGTGAACAGCGAATATTTATTACGAAAGATTTGACGGCTAGAGAAATTGATAGTATAATCAACACGTCAATTGAAGGAGAAAGCATAATATTAAGTAAAACGTAATTGCGTCCAGCAGCCTGAATTATGTTTTAAAAACTACTACCAAAATGTCAGGGGTCCGAATACAAAAACTTTTGAGTTTTATAACAACCTTCTATCATTTGATGACATGCAATGTGACTGTTAGCGTTGTGGTGACGTATGTACATATCTACATCGACACCATCATTTATTTCACAAACTTGAGTTACTTGCACTTTTTGAGAAAAATATTATATTTGAAATCAAAATCGAAAAGTGTTGTGAATTTTCTACCCACTAGAATGCTGAGCAAATGAATACTAACAGTGATCAATTTAATAAATGTCTAGATGTATTTTTTTTCAAACCCATCTTGGAGTAATATTCGACGTTCTGAGAACCTCCCTGTGTCGGAGGACTCATATCATCCTGCTATAGTGACGTACATATGTATATATCTACATCGACACCATCATTTATTTCACAAACTTGAGTTACTTGCACTTTTTGAGAAAAATGTTATATCTACCGGTGTTTAACATTCCGTCTTTTGGTGCTCAATGTTCAAATTCAAAAAATGCCGGAGGACTCATATCATTCTGCTCTTGTTTTTTGTCTAGCCATGTATTATGAATGTTCTTCAATTAAACGGTCCTGTTCAAATAAGTTCTTAACTTTAAACTCGTAAGAAATGAGCACCACCGAAAAATATCAAAAAAGTTGAATATTAAATCAAGAATGAGCTGAAAAAACATTTTTCATCTATTAATGACGGCCAAAATCTTACACATACTCCGGGTTCTATGATCAAAGATGATGAAATAATTGACGCCCCTGGAGATATTTCAAAGGCATTTTGCCGAGTTATTTCAATCTGGTTTAAAACTTGAATATCAACGTCGATTATGATGATGCAAGTATTAATAGTGATATTTTAGTTATAAACAGTTTCGAATAACCTGATTTTCGAGCAGTGAACTCAATGAATAGTCGCCACGGGTTGTGTGTTCCTTACAAGAGATTGCAAATATACTTTGCAGCTGCCGATGTTTGTGCACATACACAATCTGATATTAAAAAAAGTCACATATTTCCGGACTGTTGGAAAATATCTTGAGTAACAAGAGTTTTTAAATCGGGTAATAAAAACGAGTTTGTCAATTACCGGCCTATTTCATTAATCTTCAACTTCTCAAAGATTTTTGAGCTAATGATGTTTAAAACGTTTGTCGAGAATAAATTCTCAACTAGGCGACATGGATTTGTAAAAGAAAAGTCAACTGCAACTAACCTGTGTTCATTTGTGCATTATTTATCTGTTTCTTTAGATAATCGTTATTAAGTTGATACAATCTACACAGAATTATCGAAGGCGTTTGATCAGGTTCAGCACAAATTAATTCTGGTAAAGTTGGACAAAATTGGTGTCGGACATTACTTGATTGAAGTATCCAGGTCATATTTAAAGCACCGAATGAATTTTGTACATTAGCGAGATTTTCAACCATTTGAATACATGTCTGTCAGTGGAGTACTACAAGGTTATTATTGATCTCTATATAAATGGAGTAAGTCCAACTATCGGGCTTTAAATATCAGCAAACATATATGTGTGTTTCTCAATAAAGAAAACCTCAATTAAATAGTCGTACAAAATTGACAATGAAACTTTAGAACGTAAAGAAGTCCACATAGATCTTGGAGTATAATTTGGATTTTTATATATTGGAAGTTTTGGGTGTTAGGATTCTTGATCAGAAACCCAAAACCTTTGTTGGAAATGAATCAGTGATTAATCTATATAATGCTTTTATTCGGTCTAAACTTGAATACTGGTCTGTAGTGTGGAATTCTGATTATTTAAATTGTAGGGGTGTTATGGAAGATGTTCATCGAAAATTTTTTTAAACTTTTTTAACAGAATATGGTATTTATTTGCAATATGGTTACGATTATACTGCTCTATTAGCGGATTTCGGTTTATAATCACTGAAAGTGCGTAGCACCCTTTCAGAAATAATACATAGTTACATTCGTGATCGTAATTTGTTGAGTTTCTTTAGTTTCTTTGTACCAAGACTTAGCAGTCGTAATTCACATTTTTGCTATATCGGTCAAGCAAACACACGCAATCATGCTCATTCACCCATGATTTCTATGTGTAGAAGTGTAAATAGTTTTAGTCAGGTAATTGATTTATTTAATATCACGTTAAGTTTATCATGAGCTCATTTTCACGTAGATAATTTCCACATTGGTTATTAATATAATGCAAGTTAGTTTGATATGTGTTATATATATATATATATATATATATATATATATATATATATGTTCTGCTTTTTTCTCGGGTAATGAACCGCGTTGTAGAATTATCCCTGTAAGGGTTGTTAGGAACAACCCTTACAGGGATAATTCTACAACGCGGTTCATTACCCGAGAAAAAAGCAGAACAGATTTTACCCGCGAGAATCTACGTATCAACATATATATATATATATATATATATATATATATATATATATATATATATATATATATATATATATATATATATATATCCGTTACTCATTCTACTGTGATAGTTTGTGCACAATATAAATTAATGTAACATCAAAATAATAAAATAATAATAATAAAAAATAATTATATTCTATTACCAAAATTATAAACCTTTATTATTATTTTTAAAGCAAAACTTTAATAAATTTAATATTTTTTTCAATATTTCAATATTTTTGAAATTTTAATTTTACAAGGACTCAGAACTAGATTCTTAATTACGCTTAACTCAGGGTTCTTTTATTTAATTTTTTAATATATATTGGGGGTTCCTTTGGTGAAGTTCTTCTTTATTTATATTGGAGACGGATTTTGGATGTACAGTATTTCCAAATGTTCGGAAATTTTAAATTTTCTTACACACTTACGATTGCTTCCTGATATTGGCTGATTTCGAATAACACTGCATTATACGAGGGGGGGGGGGGCAAAAAAATTCGTCATAACGTATTTATTTCTTAATAACGTGAGAGCAACGGAATTATGTTTTAGAGTTGGCCCTGGAAGAGGGAGATAGACATACCATGAATGTGTAATTTTAATCCAATAAAATAGTTCATTTAAACTGTCACTTTTTGAAGTATTGTAAAACGTTAAAGGAAGAGTTACATTGTGATGTCGGTGGTGGCCATTAACTCATCTTATTTGATAATTACTATTGGTTGTCATGATTAAAATGTATTATTTAAAATTTTATTGCCAACATAACCTCAGTTTTTACAGCGTTGCCTGCAGTTTGATTTAATCTAAATTTAAGTTACCGGGAAAAGGGTTGGTACACCTGTTAGTAACGGCGAGTAGTTCTATTACTCAAAATTAAGACATACGCGAAAACTTCCAAAGCCCTCCCTGAATCACAATTCCGTTGCTCACACGTTATTTTTACACTAAATTTTTATTACTTTCAAAGTATTCTCCGTTGAACACAACGCACTTCTTCAATAGATTCTTCCCTTGTTCAAAACAGATTTTAAATTCTCTTATCGGGATGTTCTTTATGTCTTCCAGCGTTTTACCTCCTCCACAGGGGCAAAACGCTTTCCTTTCATGTCCCTTTTGTGCCTGGGGAATAAAAGGAAGTCATAGGGGGCTAGATCCGGTGAATAAGGGGGTGGACAATCGGTTGCATGCCGTTTTTGGTCAAAAAAATGCTTTACGGAGAGGGCGTGTTGTCATGATGGAAGAACCATTCGCCTGTGCGCCAAAGATCTGCCCTTTTCTTCCGGATATTCTCTACAGGGTCCTCTTTAAGCTCATTTTGAAAAAAAAACTCTCAAGGGCGAACCGATACACTGAGAGCGACACAACTTCGGATTCCCCCACTCTCCCTCTCCACTGCAGCCCAATTCCCGTACTGGGCCTAAAGACCTTGTACTATCAATAATATTTATCGTCTGTAATAGATAACTTTCAGACTTTGACGTAAATAACTATTGTCTTTCTTTGGTAAATCGGATAGGTAATAGAATTTCTTGTCTGTTGTCAAGCGCCTTGGTGTTATGTATTAATGAACTCAATCATTTCTTTATACGATGATATTTGAGTGAGCCAACTATGACTTCAGTTATGTTTGACTGATAACTGATTCGTGTTTGTGAAGATATATTTAGGCAATACGTCTAATGCGTGGTTTTGAGTAATATAAGTTGGGTAAGAAGTCGTATAGGGAGAAATGATGAATCTTGTGTGGAGATATTTATATGGCTTTTGAATTGTATGCTTCTTTTTTCAACACTACTAGAAATATTTGAATTGCCTTTTGCTCTACAATTGATCTCGATAAGCAGGACCTGCTTTTTTTCGTTCGTTAATCACTGCTGTAACCCTTTTTTCATTCGATGATCTGTAGCTATCCAGGTGTGGCCCATTTTTCTAGATATTGCTTGTTTCATCACTGGATGAGACATCCAGACCTCGTGCGAATGACCGCGTTTGGATGAATATTCGAATGAGGAATGTTTTATGAGATTTTTATTTATGGTTGCGTGGCATGTTTTTTTATAATTATGACATAACTCTTCATCTATATTTATTGACCCATTTCACTATCTACTTGTTACTGTACTTTACAACAGTTGGTTTCTTGCAGTTTTGCGAGATAGAAATGTTTTTGTGAACAATGAAACCAGAATCGCGAAATAATTTACGAAAGCTAGTCGTAATGAAACTTTTATATTATCAACGAGCAATCAAATATCTGTGGATTAGTGTAGGTTATATTTAAATGAATGTTGTAGATCATCAGAGCAAGAAAGAATTTGTTTGATGATTGTGAATGATAAAAATATTTTTTTAGGAATTTGTTCGGACAAAACCTTCCAAATGAGAAAAGTTAATTCATGTTTAATAAATAGAATTTATTTAAAATTAATCCAATATTAAATGACTAACTTTCTACCTATCAGACTTTTAAAATTAAGCCTATACAAAGCTATGAACTAACGTTTCATTGGTATACATTGTTAGTAGGTCGAACCCGGAAAAAAGTTTATGCTATTCGTCCATATTTTATATAAAATTTTATATTATTATTGTACTATAACCTAACCGTTAAGTTTGAAAGTGAATAACATATTCAATTCGTGATAATGTGTCGTCTGTAATACGTGCACCGTTTACGAGTCAAGAGAATAAAATTCCCGTACTCACGGTGCATGACCGAAGCGTTGTCGCGATTCACGGAGAGATTCCTTTACGGTCAGGTGTTTGATTAGATTCACGCCTCCGTGTTACCACCTGTCCGCAGGTATTACCTGGCTTTCTTTGCGCCGTATTGCGCCAGCTACCGCGTTCGATTTTCACCTCTTCGGAGAGTCAGGGTTACCTCATCAACAATTTTGACATTTAAGCGTACGTTTCCCACACATCTCGGTTGAAGAAATATTTGTCGTTTATGTAATTGCCATTTATAATGAGAACCTTAAAAATATTTTCCCGTAAATTGGGGATGGACTGCACACAGCTATTAAATAATGAATAAATTTGGGCCAGATTTAATTGAACGTACGCATGGCATGGTTCTAGGGTTACCAGACTGATAATTCAATTTGGACGCATACGCAATTTTAAACTATTTTAAAACTATCAGTATGCAAAGAAAGGGGGAATTGAAAGGGAAAATTGGTTTCACCCTCGATTTATTGTCAACCCATTCGAATAATTTACTTATTGATCTCTTCAATTCATTCTGCTATGTATATAATAATATAAATAAATTTTCATTTTTGATACTTAAATTAAAATGTCCTTAACAAAAGTTAATTGCGAGTAAAATATATTTACCAACAGAAATTACTTGGAATTATATGTTTGAAAGAAACCAATAGAGAATTAATAAGCTCTCGCCTAATATTTTGAATGGATTAGTAAAGTAAAACACTTTAAATAATGTCAAATCAATTATCAACTGTAATAGTTACTTTAACTCGTATGTCGTGTTTGAATCAACTATAGTTCCAGTCATTTCCTTAACCCTTTAATTGGTATGACGACGACTTATGACTTATGAATTATATTTGTTTTTTTTCATTATTTATTTACTTCCTGCACTCGCTGTACTTGCAACAATAAGATGTAGGAATATTTTGCTTCCGCATTAAGCCGGCCCTGCCTGTACGATAGATATAATTTTGGCGCTTGCTGTTTTTGCCCATATTTAACATATTTAACGGAAAAAATAAATGCAAAACTAAAATCAATGGTCCTGACCAAATAGTTATATAGTATATAATATTTTTTTTCTAAAACGCAATGTTGATCCTCATGTTCTTAATATGAATTCACAAAATGAATTAAAACGTAATTTTAGTTATTAGGTCATTTCAATTCAGTTACAATTCGATTTATATTGTTCGTTGCGTAAAATTGATTTGTTGCGCATTTGAGCATTTTTCGATATAATGTTTTTTTCGCTAATAAACCATTTCGACCGCTTTCATTTTTTATCGACTGCAAGATATGGTGACTATATTGTTTATTAAAATGTTTGGCAAACATAAAAAAATCGAAACTTTTTCCCTGTTGGAATTGAGAACTCGGAATATTTAGAAAGGCACCTTGAACCACTTGCAACTCGTATCAAATATATAGGAAATTTTAAATTGTTTTGTTTTTCGTATTACAACAGTTGAATATAACCCGACATATTTTGTTTTGTGTTAGTACAGCTGATGTCATATACATATAGGACGATTGAGGATCCATTTTACATTGTTATTATGCAAAACTGGCTAACTCTAACTAACAATATATTGTGCCTTTTTATTAACATAATACTATGTTTCAGTTAATTGACCAGGCATGGATTTTTAAGCGATTTTAAAGAATTGTAACAATAGTCAAATCGTAACAAATGGATTACTATTGAAAACTTCATAAAAAGTTTATCTTTTTGAGAGCATGCAAAGGGAACGTGTTGGTAATTACAGACAAAGCTGGGTATAGAGTGTCAAAAAATGTTGATGGGCTTTGGGCAGAAATAAAAAAAAAACCCTCACAAGGATAATCAGGGAACCTAAAGATGTGATAAAGATCTGTCCACAATTAATAACTTAAATAAATTAAAAATAAATAATTAATACCTGAAACCTATTGTTTCATGCATTAACTCATTCACTAACTTGCATTCATTATCATACATATTATACATATTGCTAAACATTTTGTTAGTAAATGAATTAAATTTGAATGAATAGCCAGAAAGTTTCTCAATTCACAATTCATTGAAAAAGTTTGGTTTCATTCTATTCTTTTTTTCTCTGTACTTATTGCTGACATTAGTTTAGTTAAGGAGTAAGGCCACCATGCAACTTTTAAAAAATCGATTTTTTTTATTAGCTCAGAACCTTCCTCAAACCCTCTCGAATAAGTAAAAAAGTTTCGTAATTAGAAAAAATCTCGAACGGCTCGTTTGCGGAGACACCTCGCAGCGCACCAAATGCAAGTCGCGACCGTTACCGCAACTTTAAACGCGTTTTTCTCGAATCATCATTTTTTAAATCGGGCGAACCGAGCCTACAAATCATGATCGATTTCCGTCTAATTTTGAGACCAGCTTGAAACATATATAATCTAATAGAACACGTAGGGATTTCTTGATAAGTTGTCTACTTTTCTTTTTATAAATCGAACAATCGAATATGTAATTTTTACGTAAAAAAAAGCAACTTTCAATTCATATGCCCGCCATTTTTCGAAAAATCGATGTTTTCAAAATTCCCTACGTGTTCCAGTAGTTTATGATATATATTGAATGAAACTTCTTGAATTTTTATTCTAGATTCACATTTGGGGGTACAGTCGGTTCGCCCCTTTTGGATTTCCAAGAAAACTCATCTTAGGAACGGCACCCTGGAGCAGCCATTTTTCAGTAAAAAACTAAAAACAAAATTTGTTTGTACTCATAGACACTTCGTGAACTACTGCATAAAAAAATTCGACAGGTTTTTCACCGTACTTCTGTACAAAAAATCGTAAAATTGTCCTTTCATTTTGACGCGCATGGTGGCCTTATCCCTTAAGAAGAACAATATTGACTCGACAAAAATAGGCGAATACTTGAAATTGACAATGCTAAGCATTTCACAAAATTGATATCAGTTTGAAGGTGACTTCTATGAACGACAACAACCTTGAGCAACTTTTTGTCTCCATTCATAGCCAATTTGCCAAATTGATATAAATTTTACAGTAAATGCTAAAAATTTTCCTAAAGTATTGTTATCTCAAAAACACCTTTCTCGGCCGATGCGCTTGCAAGTTACTACTAAATACTAAAAAGTGAAGACGTGCAGGAAACAGAAGGTCGAGCTATCGCAGATATTTTCCTATCGGATAATTCTTTTGGTGAAATATGTTCGAAGCACCGACATTTGGCTGAATGAAATTTATACAGCCCTAGCCAAATAATTGGAGTGTGCGTCGTATTGGAGCCAATCGAAATAAATAAAGCATCCTAGCTTTAAACTAATCACCAACATTTTTTGAAAGAATTGTAATTATTATAAATTTGGCGTCGGATAGAGCTAGTTCTTCCCCAGAACGAAATATTATATACAAAAACAATTTTATTTAAGAGGCCGGTGATTAGCTAATCGTCGAAGATGTAAAGGTCGAAGCAATGCACTAAACAAAATATGTGGAACATTAGTCTCAACTAAAGTGAGCAATCGTCTTGCGATAGCTTAAAACAATTTTTCCGAATTGGCTATACAGGTGCCTGACTCGAATCGGCAAAAACAAAAACATGCGACACCAACTAATACGATAAACAATGGTCGAAGACCAGACATTAAACTGACCTATAAGCATAAAAGTATTAATTTATCGTTTCTTCAAAAACAAATGTAGGATGAAATGCACTAAATGAAGGTTAATTTGCAACGGTTATCTTAATTGCATGATACGTCTATATCGATCTCCGGAAACTAAATGGAATTTTCCAGAAGAAAATCACACATATAAAGACGTTCGCTAGAGTCGAAAATGTATCCCCCAACGGGAATGGTCCGCCAACGAGACCCAATTTTTCGTGAATGATGGTGCAGATCCCCACAACGGGAGTGAAATCGAAGAATACAGGCGCAGAATTGCGTCAAAATTTTCCACTTAATCACCAATACCATGCACGGACTTTACAAAACTGAAACCTCGATTGGAGACGGAACAAGAAGAAGATATTAATCTGCTAGGGACGACGTGCGACTTCCGACTGCTCTCTGAGTCAAACGCCTATATTCGAGCGAGTAGTGGCCGCACTAAACTAGGCCGTCACTATCTCCAACCCGCGCGGGGTTGCCTAACCCGAATTTGTTTCGGCCTACAATACTTTCGCAAGAAAAACATACGTAACAGAATGCATTAGGTATGTCGATGGTATTTTCATGATATTTGATACCAGTAAATGCAATTTAGAAGCATTTTTCAGTCAATTCATTTCGAAATGCAAAACTATTAAATTTACAAGCGACAATTAAACAAATTATTTTTTACCATTCTTGAATACATTAGTAATTAGAAATAATGACAATGTAGAAATAGGTAATAGAAAAAAATCCAAACAAATTTCAGCAGGAAATAATTTCTTCTATTTTATAATGAAAATATGTCGGACAAAGGCCGCTAGAACAATCACATTTTTGACAGACCTGAAGCGTAGAACATTGTTGAAGCAGGTCATCTTAAATTAATTAAATGGAATTGCTTGACTTATGTTAGATTAGATGGGTGCTGACTATATGAATATTATGCTGCACGCTTTATTACGTTTTCCGCTAGGTTTATGGGTATATAAGACAAGCATGCCGAAAATCGGACCCTTGAATTGGTCGGAATTAAGGCTAGGAAGAAGCAGAAGATAGGTGTCACCTCACTGGAGATATAGTGAAAAGTAAAGTTCAAATACCTCAGCTAGATTAACTAAGCTTAACACTTTCATAGTTTTGAATTGTATCTGAAGATAGCAAGTTATTTACCGACATAAATATTTAGATTTGTTCAAAAATAAGTTTGGTAAGGAGTTTTTAATTTTATGGGCGTAATTGAAAAATAGTAAACATCGTATTTCGAATATATACAGTTTTTAACTTATTGCTTTATAAAAATTAAACCTGTATAAAAATTAAACGTGTATAAAAATTAAACCTGTTCGCCGGACAGAGTATATTACTGAGTGATATGATTCTTAGAATTCCAGATATAGTAATGGATTGTCCAAATGGTCAAAAGTGATATTAGTGGCATTTTAATGAAGTATATATGAATTACCGTTATTGTTGATTCTGACTGTATAAATATTTATGCTTCAGCTGGTCAAAATTTACTCCAGGTGGTATAAATTGCTAATTATTGTTTTGCATATAGAGGTTATATGGGTTATAGAATTTTGTAGTTCATTACAAAAATCAGTAATACTGTATCTTAACCCCGAAGCGTTTAAAATGCGATAGGTTAACACATAATCTCATTTTGCTGCATTCTCATGTCACTAAAGGCCAGGTCGGGTGGAAATAGTTAGTATATCCAACAACATATTTGTATCCCTTTACTCTTGTTATTTACTCAGGTTTATTGAGGTTTATATTTAGCGATGATATTTCTTGAGTAATTTTCTCATCTATATCTAAACCAAAATGTATTTTGAATTAGTAGTTTTGATACAGTTTCTTCGTGTGCAAATATGTATTCAATTGTTCAGTGTACACTTACTAATTTACTTCGAAAATGCTATTGGGAATTGATCAAAGCGTCTTATGCCCGATCAGAGAGCGTATATTTGTGGATCAGCGGCCATCGGCTTATCTCTTGCTTCATGTTAGACTACACCCGCGGAACACATTGCAGTGGCCGTATATTCCTCAATAGATTTATTTCAGGTGATTAGGCAATTTCACTAAGTACACTATTTGTTTTGTTCAACAGACAACTGCCCCCTTACCCGCTGTGGCGATCACGCAATCGTTACACAAGCGTCCCGCTAGTAACTGCTTCATGAACTACAATGAGGTTGGTACCACTGCCTTACCTCGAATTCGAACTACTGGCAAAGTTACAAATCATACACATAAGTTTACACAGAGTTTGTATCTGAGTATTAGCATCTAATAATTACACAATTACAGAGGGGTCCGCTTCGACCGACTAAATCGGTACTGTCCAGACTTGTAACTACCTCGCAGCCATCGGCATTAAAACGCCGCTGCAATCATCACCTGAAATACTCGCTGAAATTTATTTGCAACTAAGCGGCGTTTCGTGCCGACGATCGGAGCAGTAATTCCTTATGGGGCATTGATGCCTAAATAACGTTAATAGTCAGTCACATAAACTTTTTGCCACTCATGCATGATTTGATGCACCTACAGCGAACGTATGTGTGGTAATCTGTGAACCCATAGAGGGCGAAACAGCTGTCATCACAACAACGCCCAATAAGCCTGAAAAATAATTTTCTGAATCCACATGAAAGAAGGTCGATAAGAGCGGATATATAAATCAGTTACGTATATACATGGATTACAGTTATTGAATTTCAATCCTAGCCTCTCTTTAAATATGATATAAATTGAGTATAATAATCTCCATTTTTTAAAAATTAATACATGTTACCAAGTTCCTTGGCAAGATTATTTTAGCATTATTTGCAATGGACATTCGATAGAATATAACATGGCTTGGGTTACAATAGTTACATGTTAAATCTAGCGGAACGCTAACGGCACGAATTGTGTATTTTATTCTAACCACAACAGACGATCAACACCTAACCGTTATGGAAACGATGTCATTTTCGTTTAAAAATGAAGCTGCGTTTGACATGCAGTAATATTTAATCCTGTTTTTGCGAGTGCGGTAATATATAATCAGTCTTCCAACCCCCATCATCGTTAGCGTAATTAGACGGATAAACTAATTAAAATGAGTGTTGTTAAACGTACGGTTGTCAGAGTGAAATCCAGTTGTGATAAATGGCTTCGTCCTGCCCCTTTCGACTCCGTTTTGCGCAGGTATACCCACTACTCAAAATTATATAGATGTAATATTGCCTTTCATACGCGCATATAACTTGGAATTACCTTTTGTGATGTGTTATGCATTACAGATTTTCTTTAATAGATCTATGTTGATTCTCTCACCGTATGACACTGTTAACGTAGTTAGTTCTGTAAAATGTACCATGATAGTTGCGTAATATTTTCTGTACAAGCACACAGCGAATTTCTGAAAACAAAAAGTGAAGTCTACGTTGTTCCCCAGACTATCATTAAACCATTTCTCAATTCAATTATTATAAATATTCTTTACTGCAAAATTTCTTAAAGCATACTTATCTAGTGTAACGAAATAATGGATCGTTGAAAGGAACATAATATTAAAATTTATTACGACAGCATTTTCTAGAAGCAGGTGTTACGAAAGGCCATTGTGAAGCAACGGATATTAATATGACAAATGCAAGTAAATTGAGCCCAGTGCCGTCCCATATAGTTAGTATTAGGGTATAGTAAGTTATAGTTATAGTATTTAACGAACCTTTAATAATATATCCAAATCTAATCTAAAATTCCCAGCGAAAAACGTAACTGAAACAAAAGATTTACCAAAATTTATATCATAATGAAATATTCAAATGGAATATTCGAAAAATTTATTATCAATGAAGAATAGTTTTATAAAAATTATTATCATGAAGGATATACCAATAATTCTGATTATGGTTTTTAATCGACCTTAAGTATACATCTATTTTCTGAACGAGTTCTGGGGAATATCATACTAAAAATGTTATATTACTCAAATATTAATAATCATCATTAAGAACGATATTAATTTAAATAAATTAAAAAAAGTGTATTATGTTTGACAGCTTAAGTGTTTTAAATAGAAGTCTGGGTTTTCAAAATAAAAATTCAAATACATAAAACTGTCGTCAGAAAAAAACTTGCAGTGGTCCGCACTCAACTTCCTTACTTATATTACACTCCATTTTTCGATAAATCTTTTCAAATGAAAGTTGTTTAGAATTTCAATATAAGAAAATTGTTTACGATAACTCGTACCGATTTCCTACTTCCGGTTGAGATATTGCTTTCAAAATAGGACTTTCTCGTAAAAGCCATATTACTTCCACGTCTTTAGACGATTCTGAATACCAAGAAGAAATAACTAATGACAGTTATAACAGTCGCAGTTTTGATTCGTCGAACATGTCTGATTGGTGGCTTAAAAAGAGATGTAGTGTAGGCTCCGATAATTATAATACTATACCAATGAGGAACCAAAAGCTTCATGGAAGTATGAAACTTTTTTATTAGAACTACAAATATATGAACCTGATGAGAATGAAGAAATAAGAACTTATTTTAAAGATAATAAGAATTGTGATCAACTTGGAATGGAAAATATTTCATCACCATTTCCACATGATACTATTCATAGTAATATACACGAATTTATTTATTATCCGGTACCTGAGCTGCGATGTTATTATAATACCAGCACGTTTAAAAATGCAATGGAGGAAACTGAAGAATTCTTAACGAAAAATAAAACTAACAGACATATTTTCAGAAAGAAACAGTAAAAGAAAGATGGAAAAAGAGAAAAGTATAATTTAAAACCCTCATGATGTTCTGTTAATGAACGTGGAAAAAACTTTTACGGAAGATAGAAGGCTAGAAACAAACAACGAGCTTTGGAATATGACCTGGTATGCTCTGGTATTCCGAGTTAACCAGTGTTGTTTGTTACTTACTGCTTACATACAAAAGTTCATAATGCTACTACCAATTGACCTGTAAAATGTTGTACTATTCACCCCATGAATTATTTTATTTAATAAAAGTTTTGTCTTATGGGTACAAACCAAGCACATTTAAAATCCAGAGTTATTTGGCATGATGGGAAAAGCAGGTCGAAAAAAGAAGACATTATAGGGAATTTCCATTCCTTCTGTCTTAAGAATAGAGATGCCTTAAAATTATGGTTTGGCTGGACAATTGTTCAGCACAAAACAAAAAATTGTGTTTGCTATCCTTTTGTATTTACATCGTTAGCTGTACCGATATTTGCGCTACTGAAATTTACAATAAATACTTTGAACCCTGCCGCATACTTTTCATCACCAAGTGGAACAAAACATTATACAGGTACGGATTTAGTGACTTTGAAAAAGCAGTGCAAAACGGTAATTCTTTAAAGGATAATGTTCATAGTATGAAAGTCGCTGACTTTAAAGATTGGGAAGACAACGCTTCTCAAGCAAATTAAATAAAACGAATCAACGGAGATATTTAAAAAAATGTACAAATTAACGCTACAAGAGCCAAAAACATCTTAAAATATTGGAATGGTTTTGATGCTGTAGCAATAGAATATTTTTCAAAAGCCAAAATCATGAAAACTGGAATAAAGGCAAACCCATACCAAGAAATTTTCGTGGTATACCTCAAAATAAAAATGATAGGATAGTGAAAACGTTTTAATGTTAGCGATGAGAGATAACTATGTTTTTTTTATTATTAGGTGTTTTGTCTTTGTTTATATATATTTTTCTAAAATTGTTAAGACTTACTTAAATTCAATAAAATGTAATGTTTCTTAATTTATGGAATTTTTATATATTATTTAAAATATCAACAAATTTAGCAAACACGTAGAATAAAGTGGCAACTTCATTCATTTTCAATTAGCACTTCCTTGCTGAGTATCGGAAGATATTATGGTTTAATAAATAGAAAGAAAAAGGTTTAATAATGCTTTACATTTTGCTTTACATTTTCAAAACAATCGTGGATTAACTAAATTAAATAACCATTTCTTTAAAACTTTATCTTCAAATTAAAATATGTTTTGTACTTGGCGTGAATGAAAACAGATCTGGCGTCTAAATGTTTTGTGTGGATATGATCGAAAGCATTGTTGTCCAGCTATAGCGTGAGATGCTCTAATCAATAATGTTATAAATAAGAGCACAACGTTTAATTTGTTTTGTGAATATTGTTCGCCGAGATATGAGCCGAATGCTACGGAACATTTTGTTAATTATAATACAATTTTTTTCCAATTCGGTATATTATATTTTTGATTTTGAATTGACATTGGAATGACCGATGCTCACCTGCTTGCTTTGGTAAGAGGAGAACTAGCAGCTGCGCGATTTGAGTGACTGACTATTTTATTTGAAATGTTCAGTCCTGCCGCTTCAGCAGATATTTATTCCCGCTGGCAAGTTTTTTACTACACATATTTACTTGCGATGATAGCTGGGTTACTGGTTTAATACCATTAGTTATTTTCTCAACTATTTTTTAAGTCTTAGAGGACAGAAGTTTTTGTTTTCATTTGTAATCAAAACCATTTTGAGGCTACTAGTGTTTGTGTCCACCTTGTTTGGTTTTACTCAAATTAGTATTATTGGCCCAGTTGCTCGAACATTTAAAAATTCCTCCTTAAAATATGAAATACGTTACTTTCTTATCCTGTTGAGGGTTGAACAGACCTTTTTGTATGCTTCCCCACACCGCTGATTATCCAAGCCTTTCACTTCAACCTACCGTATAGAGTAGGTGTTAGACAGGACGGTGAACCCACCTCCGACCTAAAAGCACGCACCATATACGATAGGTGTCAAGGTGGGTGGGAAGCACCGACTCCTAGTGTATTCAGGCCGGCCAGGCGAAACAAGCCTCTCTCTAGCTTGACCACTTAAGGGGGGATCCTGCTTTAGAAGGCTCAAAAAATTTTATTGCTCAAATCTATGCCCAATATACCTAAGAATATGTATAAAAAGTTATAGCGGCTAATTCGCAATATTTTGAAAGATACAGCACTAAACACAGTGAGGTGTCGAGAAAAAAATATACGAACGCATGAACGCTCGGACAAACGAAGCGGGGGGGCGCGCAGACACAACACCGAACTATGTACTGAAAAAAGTTCAATCGGTCGTTCGAAACAATAATATTTTGAATTCGTAAGAGCTGTAGTAGGATTATAACGAGATATTCCGTAAGTAATCGACAATTAACATTTTTCCTGATCGTAAACTTGAGAGCGCGTTTTCTCGAGTTTTCGTTTTTACGATTTTTCTAAACTGGTGGGCGTGATTGCGAGAAAACTAGACAAGCAATCAAAACGAAACAAAACTTTTCTTAACTTTAGTAGCATTCTCTTCGATTTGAACTAAAAACATTAATGAAAAAAAAATTCTAAACAAATTTTTTAGCAATTGAAATGATTTTCTCTTCCTGCAAAGAGCACATTTATTTTCAAACCTGAGAAAAATCTTGAATTTCAAAATTTTTTGTTTTTTTTTTAGTTCATAGAAGAAAATATATGAGAATTACAATTTTCTTTGTTTTTTTGTTTCAGACAAAAATTACGAGCTACATCTTTCCCACCGATTGTAGACTGCAATTGAAAGGTGTTGCACAAATGTGCATAAAAATCGGTTCCGTTTAAATATTTTTCTCTCGAAATATTTTTTTTTAATGCTCAAATATGCAATAAGATGCTCTAAAAAGTTCACTAGACTTGCTCATTTTTTTCTGTCCTAAAAAAATTCCCCCAAAAACGATATTTTAAGTCCTCCTAAAGCAGGGGTAGCCGAGACCGACGATTTGCTTAACCTGCCCTGCGCAGCACGATTTCTCTCCGTAAAACCCTCCAAATGATGACCACATTTTCTTTTAGCGGTGGGATCGGTCGTGTCGTAGCTCAGATCCGTAAGTCAACACTTTAACACAGTAACCCACAACCTGGACTCGACTCTACATTTTACGTACTTAATGATAAACTAATTTCTTGATCTTCTGAAGAATTCGGACTTATTTTCATTTATTTCTGTGTATTTGAAGAATGATTTAATATATATTATGATGTTAATGAACAGGTTTATATTCGTCTAAACTGATTGTGGTTCAAATAATTGTCTCCTTGGAACTTTCGCAAATTAAATTCCCAATGCGTTAATATAGTGTACTATTGTTGTTGCTGTTATCTGGTAATTTTGACATTCGCAAAAAATATTAAACTGGTTTCAGGTAGATTTCTTAATTTTTTTGTATACTCTGCAACATATCTATCAAATGTGGACAAAAATGTCCTTTTTGTTATTTTTTAGTATAGACTTCTTGCTGCCGTTTAGTTTATATCATTCAACAGTTGCCAGGTTTCAACTAGCATGGTTTTATCATCAGCATTGTAATTTAGTTTGGTGTATGTTTTCATCTTATGTGCAGTCTGATTAGTTTTTATTTATGTGAAAGTAATAAAAAACTTGTTGAAGGTGTAATATGAACTGGTCTGAAAAGATTCACTAAGATCCCCCCCCCCCCCCCCAAATTGATAAAACTTTTGACTTCATATTAATAATTATTGTAAAAAAACTGTTAAAGTGTTGATCTTCTGAAGTAACTATCTCTTATAAAATTTGGTGAACTTGCATTTTGCATCTAACTTTTACCAGTGAAATTTGCTAAGCAATATTTTAATGAATTATGAATTTTAATTACAAACTTATAAATACTAACTAAATAAAATTATTCTTACTCAATGTATTGTATCAATTGTATCAATGTATTGTTGCTATTTATCCCCCACGATGTAGATCTGTTGTCTTCTTTTTTCAGACATCCGACGACCGCAGTCGGGTCGTTCGTCTTTACTACCGTGCTGGTTCTATGTTGATCCTCATTCTTTGAAACATTTACTGTACTTATCAGACGCAACATCTTTCCGACTTCAATAACTGTTATCCGAATTTTACTTCGAAACCCCAACCGATGCTGGCTCAGTCTTGAAGCCCACCGAAAATTTCAGTGTCCCAAAATATTGTTGGTGAATTTTATGTTAATGATTTAGCTTTCTTTACTAACAAAATGAATATTTTTAATTTTCGTATAATGTTTTAATATTCTATATAAAAGTTTCTTTAGTCTTATCATTTATTTTTGTATATTATCATTTCTAAATCTTTGGTCATTATTATTCTTTTCACTGAATATCGAATTTAAAATAGCTTTTTAACACTCTAAATTCCGCCGTTTTGTGCGAAAGTACGATATTCCAGCATCATTTCCATGCACAACAAAACTGTCTCGGCTCCATATCGTTACAAGCAGAGACATGTCCTGTTATTTGCTTTCCCACCGTACATGCGCCGAAGATCACATTCTTACATACTTCTATGTATTCGCTTTTATCTAATTGCACGCACTCACAATGTACAGCTTTAATTAGATTTTCTAACAAGTAATTACGACGCAATTGTGGATCGTTAGTGTAATAATATTATGTACCAATGTTGGTCTTGGATGTGTCATCGGGTTTGCAAACCGGTCAATAATGTCATAGACCAAGGCAATTTCTAATGCGTTCGTGCAGTGGTCATTTGCACGTTTGTGGCGCTTTTGTAATTATTTTATCATAAATGTATACCCACTTTCATCTGCACTGAGTTGTCTGGCTTAATGCCTAGACGGGCCGTATTTTAATGTTCTTAACTGTTTTTCATGAAAGATCAAATATTTTTAAGTGTACTAATTATAAATCTTGCCACCTAATAAAAATCTTGGTCTCAACTGAGAACAAGTCAATAAAGTGTTTCAGACGTTTGCATTTCGTCTTTAATTATTCATTGATGTATACAACAATTTCCCAACTAAACCCAATTTAAGTTTTGAAACTGTTGTATTATAATGAACTAATTTATGGTGTAATTTTAATTAATAATTGCCTTATGCGATCATTAATACTGTAGCACGAATGTTTATTAAAAAAATATGCACGTTCTTTAGAAAGTGGATTTAAATTATTGTTAGGAATAGCAAAATGAAATTGAAACAACATTAAATAAAAACTAAAAAATATTGCTAAATTCTAAATTGAGATAACATTTGATTTATTCATCAAAAGCTATATAAAACGTGGTCGATTTCTATCAACTACACCATTATGTTTTGATATTTGGCGCTGGCAGGTACAAATTAACCGAACCTTTTCCGACGTAACGGAAGCGGTCAAAACAATGGCGAAGATCTGCGAGTTGGGATAATGGATACCGCCACCACAGGAAGGCGTGATCAATCAATATTTCGTTATTCATTTGTCTTCGGCGTCCGACCGCATTATTTTAGACCGGGCTGTTGGATTTAATTTGGGGGCGAGCTAACTGAATTAAAACTAATAGGCCGGTAGAATAAATATGGCCATGTTTCGAGAATTAATACAGTAGAACGTTAATAGTTTCGTATCTTTTCCTATTTAAATCTTTGAAAATATGTAAGGTTTATTTGGGACTCACGTACCGGGTAGTGAGAATAATCTCCATGCGATTATCTTTCAATTACAACTGTCAAATATCCTGACAATGCCCTCGACGTCGTTACACCGAGATTATAAACTTACACGGGAAATTAATTTGGGAACGCTGAGCTACATCTTGAAAGTTCGACCATTAACGCTGGCTTAAAGTTGCAAATTATAGATACGTAGATGATAATGGCAATATTTTGCAGAAATGCAAAACGATTTGTTTGCTTAAATGCCCCGTAATCTTACTATCACACATCAAGAGCACACACACAGTTACCTGGCATTAGAAACGCCTGTTTGCAAACTCCGTTTACATCACACTAACAGAAATAATTAGAGCTAATGTGTAAATAATTATGAGTGGTCGTTACATTGGCGTTCGTCTGGTAACGTGCAAGCTTTTAAAATAAATTTTGCCATTTACATTTAGTGTGCACTCCAAATTTATTACATCCGTCGATGTGTAATTAAAATCGGTAATTTTCGCCGTCTGCGTGGGGCAATGCATCAACGCGCGAGTCATTAGCACAACGAAACGATTTATAAGAAATGCAGTTAAATATTTATTTTTGCCTTGGTCGTAACGATTTAATGTAGAATACAATTCCAGTGAAGATATTTTAATTAATAACATGAAGTACTTAAAAATCGATTAAGCTTCGAAATGACAAATTTAGAACGATTTAAGTTAAATTTATATCAATATAATTAATCCTTGTAATGTCAAACGTTTACCTTTATCGTAATTTGAATTTATTGCCAATGGTTCGCTGATATCGACAAGCGCTGCGCCTATCTTTATGGACATGAAAGTCACAATAATGTTATTCATAGTAACAACACAAAGTAATAATGTATAATAACAAATCCATTTATTATAAAATATATAATAGTGGTATGTTATTCATTGCTATTATGTGTCGTTGCCAAAAGCAATTTTGATGAAGTAGCGTATCTTTTGATGTTTATGTAGAATTCTCAGAACATAAAATGAGTTCTGAAACGTTAGATAATATCTTTTTTTAATCTTTTCGGCGTGCTCAAACGGAAACTTGTAACTTGAACAATGTAATCGCTGTTAAGTTAAGAAGAATATGCACCGCTCTGTCATCCCAATTATATAAATATGTGGTGACAGGTTCTCTGAAATAAATTGTTCTATAATGTGGAAAGAAAGCATTGTTTTGCCATGCAGTTCAGTGACTTTCAATTGCATTTAATTGTTCTCAATAGCTTCACCTACCCAATGAAGAAAACTACGGCTTCTTCCCTAACTATGTCATCAGATCAGACAGAAACTTTGCTGCTGTTAATCGATCGACATGTGGAGGGGTAATGCTCGGTCTTACGGATGAAATAATTTACATTGTGGATACGTCTAGCATATCTGAATTTGTCCCAATAATTTATATCATACTATGCGAGTGTCACGACCGTTACTTTTTATGTCTCTGTGGTGTATATGTGCCTCCTGATGTATCCATTGATATTTTTTAAATTTCTATTGATACTTACTTATAGAGGATTTGAACGTTCCCGACATTCAAAGCGACCCTGCCCATTTAGTGACCCCCAAAGCATATTATTTTCGCAATCTTTGTGATTCTTTGGCGTTAGAGCAAAATAGCAATATTGCCAATGCTAACAATCGTTTCTTAGATTTGGTATGTAATATTGCGTGTGTTTCTTTCCATCTGGCACTAGCAATCGAGTTGCAGTTTCCTCAATTTTTCAAACCGACTGACATTTCTTAAACATTTTTCTGACGTAAACGCAATTAATTGTATAAAGTGCTATAAGTATTTTCAATCGCTGTGTGTAAATATCCCGGTTATAATTCTTCGTTTCCATCTTGGTTTATGCCAGAAATAAAATCAAATTTAAAGGACTATTACAGGCGGAAGTGGAAAGGAACTGGTTGCCTTGAGTTTTTCGAAATGTACTGTTTAACAATCTATCTCAAACATGCATGACACTCATACACAACTACCATCATTTAACATTTAATTCGTAACGAAGGAAATTTTGGCACCATGGCCAGATTAGCAAATAAACAAACGTCAGATGATGACCTGATGCCGAAAAGCAAAAAGAGAAGCTAATCAACGCCTTGGATGAGATACCCCATGCAGAAGAAATATACGACAAATTAGTTAAACTGTAAAAAGAAGCATGTAGCGTAGCCACAATAATACACAATAGAAAGGAGCGACGCCCCCTTAAGCCTTGGATAACGCAACATATTCTAGAAGAAATAAGTAACGGAGGAGACTGAGAGAATGTTACACTAATGCAAAGAACGTAGTCACTTGTAAAATAAAACTCGCAAAAAGAGAATATTTCACGAAGATTATGAACGCTTCCAAAATGGATATGAAGAACTTGGAGGAACATCAATGAAATATTAGGAACGCCGTAAAAAGTTGTAGATGAAACAATCATAAAATACTTCAGGTTACCTGATGTAGAGGTAGCTAATAATTTTGCGGATGTATTCAGATGTCAGATGGTTGATATTGTACACACCTGTGGGAATGTATTATTTAAAGGAAATAAAACATTGTTAGTACAATCTATGGTAATAGATGATATCGCTACTCGAGAAGTAGAGGCAATTATACATAGTTCGGATGAGACAAAATCAACATTGATTGATACTATATAAACAAGAGATGTAAAACAATCCACAGGATTATTTAGCTCTCCTATAAAAGGAATTATAAACAAATCCTTAAAATTGAGAACTATCGCAAAAGGAATAGTCACTATATAAAAAAGGATAACACAATATTTATAAGAAATACAGACCCATATCAATTCTGCCGGTAATTAAAAAAGTGTTGGAGAATTTCGCTAAAACAATAAATACAAAATTACATGAGAAAGTGCATGTAATTTGTATGTTTATAGACTTCTTCAAAGCGTTCGACATAATTAATCACGACATGTGAATAGAAATTTTGGCTAGATATTCGGGGAAAAGTTAAAGAATGGTATGAAAATTATCTCAAAAATAGAACTTTTGCGCTAAAGATAGGAGGCGAAATTGGTAAGGAAGAGCTCGCTCCGAATGAGGCCCGCAGGGTAGTATTTTAGGCCCGATGCTCTATTTGCTTCATGTCAACGATATTGGCCAGTGACCAGTATAAATACTGGTTGTATGCGGACGACACAGTGATCGTTTCAATACATAAAGATTTGGACACATCGGCGATAAACCGTGAAAAAGAATATAGAAGATTTCAATACTGGGCTCACTGATAATAAACGAAGAGACAAAATTACTACATGTGTCCTCGCCGAAATTAACTGATAGATGGCCAGTGAAGATAATAAATCACAGTTCGCATACACAACTTGGCGGAGGAAGAACTTACAAAATGCAACTATACAAATAAAATAAATATAGAAGAAGTGCAAATCCATATATATCTGGGTATAGATATAGATAAGAAATTCCTACGGAATCAGCATATAGGAAACTTGGTTAAAAGACTCACAGAGGCACAGCATCAGCATATCTCTTGGAACGTATAGAGTCGCTGCAAAATAGAATTGTAAAACACATTGTACCTTCAGAACCAAATATAGATGGAATTCAGAAAACAACTTTAAAAATACTAAATATTAGAATTTACATGTTACCTTAATAGCGGATACATAACTTTCAATGTCGCCATCATTTATTTACGTGAAGTACAACGTAAGTACAAAACATCGGTGTAACTGAGGTAACTCTGGTTTTTTGGCGGATCATAGAACCAATAGGAAACCTAAGCACCCGTTCGTCCTGTAGGTGATGCGGTAAATTTAATATAATATTAATAACACAGAGTAATAATGTTCGCCTACTTTACCACCAGCAGGCTTCATCCCTCACATACGTCCTTCTGCAGGATTGTGAGACAGATGTATCGATCCGTTCCACGGTGGATTTAGGAAGTAATAGATGGCCTATTCACGAGCAAGTGTTAAAGCTGAACGAGTCTTTGTAATGAATGTATTATTCTCATTGCTTCGTTCAAATCAACGAGTTCTTAGTTCTTCAATGATTTTCTTAGAATACGATTTCTCTAGAGAACGAATATTACAGCGTTTCCGATATGCCGATCATGTCGTTAATGACTTATGTAATGTACGAAAATTATTTTTGTAATGTATTCAAATATGTAGATTTAATTTTACGTTACTGCTAAGTTTATTGTTTGCATACATTTGAATTTGCGAATTTAAATTCTTTGGTTTTCCTAACCACAATAAATCCTTTTGTTGTATATTTGAATAAGGTCTATTTAAATGTAATGTAAGTAAGTTGAATTAAATCGATATGATCTGTACCTATTTTTATATATTGTGCTCTATTAAATTTATGACTGGTGTTATACGACTGTTATAAGAAAATTACGTTAATTATTATTTATTTTTAATTTCTTACTATACATGCATATGAAATTTGTACCGCATTTTATTTATTTACAATAGCCTTTCGTTGCCGGAGTCTTGCGTGGTCTAATTGTTAGCGCCAGATAGATTTGTTGGGCTGAAACTCATTTGCTCGCTACATGTTATTGTTTTTTCGATGAGTGATTCAATTAATTGGAAAATAAAATCTGTTATAGTTATAGCCACTTCACAACATTCCGGAAAGTTTGCATCTTGTGCCTAGTTACCAGTTTTTACGTTCGGTTAACGTGCATAAAACTGCCTACACATAAAACTCACCGCAATAGTTTGATGATGGTTATGTAAAAACTTCATTTTTTGATTGTTCATTGCAATCAATAGAAGCTTTACGTCACGTCAATTGTGTATAGACATACTTCGGTAGTTGTCTATTTATCTCTCTGCACGTGTTAGTCAGAATAATTGATGAAGTTCTCGGATTCGGATCATCCAATATCTTCTACGAAATTTTACATCATCTTGAATAATCCTTTCCGATTCGCTTTATGCGATCGATGGAATTTTTATTTACATGGATACCAAACGTTTAAATTTGTTATTACCTATTACTCAATTTTATTTACGTGGCTATCTTACAACTGTTTGTAATTTTACATTTTACATTAATAAATAAAATGATTCTTTTCGCGTATTTTACTTTGTATATTAAAACTATTCAATATACAATTTAACACATTTTTATGTTTTACATCGGTGTTGTAAATGAAACAGCCGCTGAGGATAATTGCGGCGTGTTATTTCCTTGTGTATTGAATAATTGAACAAAAGCGTCTGGCGAACAGGACGAAGTTGTCATTTTTGCAATATAAATATATTTGAGTGCAGTGTTAATAGTTGCTGTACAACAATTCACTTCAATAATTCAATTTCAATAATTTGAACGTCTAGTTTTGAAAAATTTTCAGTCGGAGAATGAATTGAAGATGGGAAAATATGTAAAAATGTTAAGCATTTCAAAATTATAAAGCTGTATCCTCCGAGTGTTGCCGTGGTTGCTGAAATAATTTTTTAATTAAATTTCGAAATTCCGTTTCGCTGATCATAACTCAGAACTTTTCTCAAAACGGATGATGTTTTTGCTCCTCGTTATACACCCAGTTGCTTCATCGTATCTGTTATGTTCCGTTGATGCGCATCCTATGTTTTTCCCGAATTTGTCCTGGCTGCGTCCTTGATGGTCCTTGTTGCGCCTTTGATGGTCCTTGCTGCGACTTTGATTATTCTTTTAGTTCCTACTAGCTACTGGGGATTGTCCTTGTTCGACATCTCTGTGATGCACCTTGACTGCATATTTGGATTTTAGTGTATAGCAAAAGTTTTAATTAACTATTACAAAAATCTCATTGAAGAGCGCTAGGGATTATGATGTTTGTTAATAAACAATAACATATTTGAATTTTGATTTGTAGCAAAAGTTTCAATGGACGACCACAAAACACTCCTTCAAGAGCTTTTGGAGATTTGAGCATTTGTTAATAAAAACAACATATTTGAGGTTTGGTATATGATAAAATTATCAATTAAGTATATAAAAATTAAAAATAAAAATCATTTTTCTACTATTTTGTTCGTATAATTACGTATTTTAATAAACATAAACGACAACTGAAATTAATACAATATTTAATCAAACTCATGGTGACTTAATAGAGATATTGATCGATTTTTGATTTTTAATAAAAAAGCACATATATCCAGTTTGGTTTATTATAGCAAAAACTTTCAATTATCTACTATAAAAAACCCATTGAAGGGAGCTTTTGGTGATTGGAGTCTTCGTTACTAAAAAAAATTATTTGGCTTTTAGTCTATAGCAAAAGTTTCAATCAACTTACAAACATCTCATTTAAGAGCCTTTGGCGATTGTGGTCTTTGTTAATAAAAAATAACATTTAAATGTTGATTTATAGTAGATTTCAAAGTTCAAAAACTCATAAATGAGCTTTAGGTTTAAAATAAATATCAATATTATTTTTTATTATTGTAGTTTCATGTTTTAATAATCAAAAATTTAAACAATTTACTTCTGCAAGCTTTGGTGACATTTAACCGAAAGCTGTATTGACGTACGAGAGAAGTTAGTAGAAATGTGTGTAGCTCGCAGTCTTGGTATCGAGTCCTTGTTTGATGGAAACAGTTCTGTTACAGTGCATCCGTCAAATGTTGAATTTGCTCGGTTTTCTTGCTAGCCTCACTATTTTTTTCCGTTTTGTGTAGCAGTGTAGTGACTAGAGATCTTTTATGTTGTGAATGGTGATGTAAGACGCGTGTAGATACCGGTGCGTCTTCTTGTGTCCCAATTTTCCACTGTCGTTGCGTTTTACTAATACGTCAAAAAAACGTAAGCAGCCATTATTTTCTGTCTCCTTCGTGATATTGATGTTGGCATGTTTTCTGTTGATGTGGTCCTTGAATGCGTGTAGACTATCCATACCGTGGGCCATATCACGAAAGTGTCGTCCATGTGGCGGTACTACAATTTCGGCTTCCTGTCACTAGGACTGATGGCTTCTTCTTCAAAAATATCCATGAAAATATTGGTCATGGCTGGTGAGAGTGGTTACCCCATAGCTGCATCGCCCTTCTGCTCGTAGAAGTCGCCTATGTAATGTCAGTGGTGGCTAAACATAATCTTATCAGGTCTATTATATCCTCTTGGAGTCCTTGTGGTATATGCTGTTGTATGATGAGCTCTAGGGTTTCATCCACTGGCACCTGAGTGAAGAGAAATTCCACGTCGAAATTCACTAGTATATATTCCGTGAGTACTTCATGTTCATGTATAATCTACACCAAATGTTCTTTACAAAATTGCTTGTCAATCCCACGTTGTTGTAGTTGTTTAGCAACATTGGCTAGCTGGAGATCCAGAGGTACTTGCAATCGGTCGTAGAGGGTTTACAATTTTGTGTATATTCGGCAGCCTGTATAGTCTTGGAAGCTGAGTTTCTGATGGCAGTCGATGTTTTTCCTTCGGTATTATTGATTCATCAACTCCCTGCTCACTTACGTGGTTTGACGTTTGATCTTAGCTGTTGGGCATCTGCTTAATTTCTTTTAGGTTTCGCGCTTCAATCACGTGTTGATCTTCTCATTTTAGTGTAGCGTAATCATAACCAGGCTTGTATTTCCCTTACTGTCATGTACAACGAACACATTTTTATTCTTACGAAGTCCTTTCAATGCGTCCTCTTCTGCCCTCGAGATATTTCTAGTTGGTGGTTTGGTTTTGCAGAGTATTTTGCACGTCTCGTGTCTGATTTGGTTCTTCTTCCTTATTGCACATTCCACTTGGGTAATTATTTTGGCCATCGGTATACTGCTTGGTGCAATAGCGAAATTTAGTCCTCTCGTTAGCACTCTGGTTTGTTTTTCAGATAACTGTTGGTTTCCGAGGTCCACGGCAGTCTTCTTAAACTTCTGGCTTTCCTTTCTGGTATCGTCGTTGAAGTGATGTTCCGCATGTACGCAACTCCTAACCGGTCCACTGTTTTCTAGATATCTTCAGCTAGTAGTCGATCTAGTTCCAAATGTATGTGATAAAGTTTCTTTGATATTAAGTTGAGTTCGTAGTATGTATGGCACACTATTTTCCATGTAAGTACTTTTTCCACGCGGCGAATTATCCTCTTAATAGTTGTGGTCGGGTGGTATTGTATCTTGACGAAATTTGGTGTCACATCTTCAAGAATTTTAATAGGTGTAAAAAATAAGTGAAATGCAAAAATGTCAACATTTCCAGATTGGAAAACTAATACAGATATGTCACAATTTTTGAAACTTCAAAATTACAAAAAGAGTAAAAATTAATGATAATCCCAATGATATTCAATTCTAAATTAAATGCTGCTGAAAAATGGCCCTTAGTGCATATAAAACGTTGTGCAACAAGTTACAATTATAAAATGAAATTTTGTCGCGGTCATATATTTCATATTTTTAGAATTGAAAGTGGCAGCGACATTTAACTACCACTAGGGTGGCCATGGCCACTGACAAGTCCCAGTAGACCTATGCAAATAATGTTCTGTTGGTTTTTGATTGTTAGAATTCTTCAGTTAATGTATACATCATTATCATTAATATTGAAAAATCCTCACGCGTCGCCAACAAAACCAACACAATTTTCCAAGAACTGTTTATCCCGGTCAAATATACGTTTTTGATTATGATAATTATGTGTAGCATAAATATGTAACTACGTGCGTGCCCCGGCCGAATTTCGATCAGCTTTTCGGACAGTCGTCGTTTCTACGAAACGTCAAATATAATTAAGCGTCCGTCGATATCGCAAATTCTGCAGACCATCTACCGAATTTTATCAAAACCGGCTCGGCGAAGCGCGGGACGAGTTTTTTCGGAATCGTGAAATCGTGGTCGCATGCACGACAGATCGTTAACATCCGACTGGCAAAAAGTCAACGTCGGAATTTATCTCCGGCCCAAATACGACTCTTCATATCTTGTCAATGCGAGAGAAAGAGAGTTAGTGATGTTGATCCAAAGTAGCCTCGTTTTCCACATAAGACGTGTACGTGTATGTGAGTAAATTTAGTTTGTATTGTAATTGTTTAATTAGTCCTCTGTGACGTTCTGAAAAAGTATGGTGCAGGAAGCGTTAACTTTTTTTAATGTTGCAATTTTGTTAAATGGTAGACAATGTATTTATACATATTAATATTAATATTTTAACTGAAATATTCATTATATTTTAATTTAGTTTATGGCTGTCGTTGTGGTGTAAGTGAAATACGTAAGGATTTGATGGTGTTCATTTATTTGCGTCGCGGGTGGGAATACAGAAAAGCCTCAAACGTTAGTTTAATTAACTACGACGATAAGCACGACGATCTTCCCTCAAAATAACGTGCAGTTAGCATCTTGGACGGATTTATGCTAGTGTTGCAGTGGGTTATGGGAAAATGGTACGAAAACGTCCTTCATCGTCGAAGATTATATGGTGTTCGACGTTCGGCTGTCTAGATGCCGGCATCCCGAGAACCAAAATTGCAGTTGCGTGATCGGTAAAATTACGGGTCGGGAATGCATAGCGCACTCGATGGCAAATAAAAATAAAACAAGACGCATCCAGGCCCAGACGCAACGATCGCGGCTTTTTCGGTGTGTTATTAGTAGAACGCAACGGACGAGCGACCCGCTAAAATGAAATAAATTCGCTGGAGAACGTTACGAAATTTCGCACCCAGGCGAAATGAAACGTAACGGAGATTGTCTGTCGGCGTTTGTTGCTCGTCGCAGCAGTGATATACAATTAACGGAAATTTCATGCGATCACGTGATGATATTTACGTTTTATGGCTCTGTGTGATTGTACCTACAATTTGTGGTTTCGATTCGTGGAAAATAAGTAAAAAGCTCGCATGGGCGTGTACACTGAAGGTCAAGCGGGCAACTTGACTGCCCTGGATTTTTAAGAACATTATCCAGTGCGAGAGCAAGAAATATATTTTAAACTTAAATATAGTGGAGAATTTAAATGATACAATAACAACACAACTAAAACAATAGACAATAAATAAATATGAAGCAAACAAACGAAAGCAGCAAAAATAACGCATAAAGAAAGTGACCACCACCATCAACATAAAACCAAAAATTACTGGAAGACCAAGGAAATCAAAAATAATAAATCTATTTAATTACAAATGCATTAAGAATCAAAACAAACGTAAATTAACAATACAAAAATGCAAATTGTCAATAAACGAATAAACGAAAAAAGTTATAGAAAATTTCAAATAATTTCAATTTCAATAGATAGCCAAACAAAGTTTAAAATACACGACTGTCGAAAAGCACAATAGAGGAATCAGATGTGGGGTATATTCATAAAATCAGAAAATAAAGGTAGATTGCTTTTTCTCCTTCGCATTTACACATGTGTCCGAATTATAGACCGAACTTTAATCCAAATGAAAATATCTTCCGGTTTTTAATGCAATTACATTTGTATGGTCAAATTTTCTAAACCAATATTCTTAGTATTTTTTATTGCCCGATTCTATCTTAACCTTCCGTGACTGGCGGTTCATTTCTACACATCGGCAGTGGCGGCGGACTGTGAGTCCGCATAGCTTTTTTGTCCATGAAAAGCGATATACATATAGAATACGTCTCATGTTTGTATAAAAAGACATTTTAAATAATTATTTATTTATTTTAATATATTTATACTTAGAAAGTAGGCGGTTAAGCCGACATAGCTTTCATTGAACATTTAACAAAACAAATATTCTGTACATAATAACTAGACAACCAAAATTAGCAAAAGTTAAGAAACCATATTACAATAACATTCTGCACATACACAAGTTAAATGTTCAAGGCACATGAATTTGGTGCATTTCTTACATGAGAACCGTGTTGGTCGATTTTTTTTCCTGTCAAAATAACTGCAACGATCTCCAGTATTCTCAGGATTTGGGTGCTCATAAGTAGCATCTTCAATCGCAAACATTTCTTTGATTCGTAGCCTTATGGTTTTCGGTATATAATCCTGCATTGCTCGAGAACGAATATGATGTTCGGCTAACTCGGACGAAAGTCTATGCAAAAATATTCTCCTAGTTGTACCAGGATTTTAGAGATAAAATATTCTGATTGTCAAAACGAAATAATTGTAGCGAATATTTTGCACTGGATTGCGCGGATCTAAAGTGACTTAATTAAATGCTAATAGGTACATATGTGGGACCGAACATTGTTACTGGCGGCGGACTCTCGCTCCGCAATCTGCCATAAAAAACAAACGACGGCGCTTATATAGATCACACGATGTACTGAGGACAACAGCAACATGCTAGAGGAATACCGAAAGTGATGGATGTCTAGGGTAGGTAATATTGAAATAAATCCGGATAACATTCGGTTGCGGAGTGTGAGTCCGTGCGCCAGTCACGGAAGGTTAATAATATGTCCCACACTACTTTTAATTTATTCTAATTTTAATTTTATTGCTAGTGAAGGTTTTTTGTTGTTTGAAGTAAGCAGTTTTTATGTCTCTTTTTAAAATTATCTACAATGTTAACAAATCCTGTCACATGTTTTCCACTGAATAACAAGAAACATTGTGCAAAATAAATGTTGCTCTCAAAAACCTTTCTTCAATGTAATGTTGTGTGAGTATTTTATAGGACCCTTTACCACATCTCATTAAAATGGTCTTCTATCATTAATCTTCTTATCTCCACACACGTGATCTTTGTCATTTCGGCTGTCCGATACACTTCGCCCCTCCAGATTTTTCAGTTGTCCTCTTTTTCCCCAGTCTCTTTAGTGTCGTGCATACGTTTTCAGAACCAGATTAAAAATTTTTGATATGCTTTTATTTTAGGCAACACCGAATCTTAATTTATTTCATACGTGTTAGATTGTAACGTGAATTTTAGGGAAAGGTTCGCCTTAAATCTATGAATGTTGCGGCAAGGATGTTTTCAGTATCGGTAATTTTTCTTTCAGTTACATTATTTGTTTATGTCAAACTTTTGCCACAACTTGTTTTTAGTTCAGTGTCTAATAATTATTTCCAATTCATTTAATTTGCTTTTAATTTATTTATTCAATAATAAACAAAACAGATTTGCTTACCATGTTACTGTGTGAATTTTCTTCGTTTTCGGTTGCGCAATTAGCACACCAGTTTTCCTTAGTGCTCTTTCTACTTGTTGAGAAGCCACACTGACGAAAAAGCGAAACAAAGAAATACATTACTTTTAGAACACATTCTTGAAAAATGTAAGCACACTCACTAAACAGTTCATAAACTGTTTTGCTATATTCACCACAAAATTACGGCTATGATACATAACTTAATTTTTGCATATTCACTGGCGACCAACGTTTCACGTCACAATCGTAGCCGTGTAAATATAACAATTTTATTGTGGCAATTTTCACAAATCACAATAATAATTGCATGTAAAACAATAAATACGAGCTAAATCTGACATATGAAAAATAATTAAAATATAAAATAAATAATTTAATATAAAAATTGCAAGCTTAATTCTAAACCGAATTTATTAACTCAAATCGGCAACGAAAACCAATGCAATCTCTACGTCCAATCCATTCATATAAATTACATTCTTTCAGTATTTTTCGTCACAAATACAAACCAATCGAATCCGTTGGATTTCATGGTTCCATTTCCATTTCATTACAACAAATCATGAAGTAAAACTTGAAATAAAATATTTATGAAACTTTAAAGTTAAGGATATTGTATGTGGCTCCAAAGAAAACCTCCGCAATATCTAAATCGGATGTGAGGGTTTGCTCTTATACCTTTTCTTACCCTTTTCCATATCTCGAAAACGGAACGAGTTATCGAAAAGTGGTTGTTTTATAACAACAACTTTAAAAACTTTTATTTGAAAAGTTCTTTCGAAGAACTATTTACTGGAAAATCCTGTTGAATTTTTTCGTAGTCCTACCAAATAGAGATAAATATTCCCAGACGTGATCGTAGGGGCGGGGAAGGTCACAGTTATCGTGGCTGGCAGATGTAACTAACCTATTTGGACGTATTCACAAAGCGATCCCGATTTCGCCTATCATCGTGATTGCGTGAATGTGGGAAATATATAAGTATAAGAAAATTCTGCGCGGACCACTGCAGAGTTTTTATAAAATGCGTGAATTAATTTTATTGAATTAAATGTAGATTGGATACTCTATGTTTTCCTAGTCGAGCAAACATAAAAAACTTTGATATTGGTCTATATAATTTCTCTCTGCATACAAAATTTATGGGTATCATTGTGTCCTTATTGTCAACTATAAATTAGGCATTAGAGTATTACTTCTGTGAATGTACTTATACTATGCCAAGCAAATATCCATAGAAAGAAAACAGCGGTGCATTTTAAAAATTTATATATCATTCCAAGTTGATGGCATATATGTATCCAAAACGACGTACAGGCCTTGTAGTAGCCTGTACGTCGTTTTGGATATATGCCATCAACTTGGAATGATATATAAATTTTTAAAATGCACCGCTGTGTTCTTTCTTTCTTGCTTTCTTGCTGCAGTTGCATTCATCAAATGAGTATCTAACTCAGTGGTTCTCGAACGTTTTTGTGTGGGACACATTGAAATTATTAAACATAATTCACGACCCTTTTATTATTATCATTTTTTGCTTGTTACGTTATGGATAATTGTAGTAAAAATTAAGTGCTTTGAACCCTATATTGGGATATTCCTTGAATAAACATTTCTACATTATTTTCGTTCGCTTTTCTCTTTAATCTTTCACATTTGTATTTTATCTCTAATTTTTTCTGCAGATATTTTCATTTCATCCTTGCATGCTGGAGTTTAGCTTGGTCAGGTGATCAAATATTAGTTTACTACAGCAATAATGACTTTGTAATAATATTCAAAATTTATTTTCACGATGAAAGATATTAATAATTCTTCTTTAAGTTGAAAACACGATTTAATACGCCACCAGGTTAGGTTATTGTGTTGAAAATGCATATCTTTGCATGGATTTTAATGGTCCAGCTTTGATATAATTAACCACTTTAATGATTTCTTATAATGCTCTTTTTATGAGTGAGTTATTGCAACGAAACAAATCCTTTTATAATTCTAACCATCTGTACATATACCCAAGCAATATTTGCAAGATAGGCTATTTGTATTAAAGTATGAGTTCTTCATACAAAAAACATCTTTACCCATCGTAGTTTTTTCGAATTCATTGCAGCCTACAAATTCTTCGAAAATGTCATCATTTCCAATAAATCTAGTGGACGAGTAATTGTGCTTTACCGACGACATCACCTGACTCATCAAACTGCAAACTAAATAATGTCGATTCGATTATTTTATTTATAACTGACTTTTCAATATCAAATAATAGATCAGTCATAGTATCATTTGACAAAGGAATCTTTTTTATTTCTCCATTCATTCACCAAAAAATGTTCTCACAATTGCTGTACAGGCCCGACAAACCAATATTTTGCCAATAATATGAGGCTACATTTCTTTCGCGATTATTTCTCCGACTAAATAACTGACTTTTTGAACATGGTCGCCAATTGTATAGCTTTTTATAAAACTTGTACTGAAATATTGTTTTTAAACAAGTGATCATGTTTTGTGAAAAATTGTCGCAATAGTTTACTGGGAACCGCAGCTTAATTTGATAAAATAAACCACACGCAATACATTTAAATCTGGGACTTTATCACAACACCATGTAAGTCCCAAATTCAGTAACTATCTTGATATAAATGATTTTATACATTTTTTTTTAATGGAACATTGTTTGTGTTTGTAGTGCTTGTTTGTTAGTTAACGTTAAAAATAGTCAAATCTTCACTAATAGATCTCAGATTTTGATTTATTAGTACTAATTGATTCGTTAGCTTTGCTACAACTACCCAGTTCTTGATCATTAAAATCTACATAATTAACTTAAAATATAATATTTTATTTTAAGTTAAAGTTTAAGTTAATAAATTGTTTCTTCTTGCAGTAAACATGAAAAATAGTTGTATATGATATAGAATGAATAATTAAAATAATTGCTTACTGCATTCAGCACGTTTTGTATTACACATCTTTTAGTACATGGGCTAGTAATTATGTTTTTTACGATTTAATTTAATTTTAATTTTTACACTTACATTACAATATATATATATATATATATATATATATATATATATATATATTGTAATGTTATTACATTCATTAACATTCACTTACATTTATACATAAAACCGCAGACCTACGGAATTTTTAATATCTTTCCGAGAGCTGTACACACCACAATTTTAAATAAAGTAGTAAAGTAACAATAAAAGACAATGTATGAAATTTTAAAATTATTTATTGACTGTGAACGATGATAAAATTCATTTATAACTGTTAGAGATATGTAATTGTAACGTTAGAGTAAGTTAAATATAAAAATAACCTTCAACAACTGCGACAATGTCAAAAGTTATGAAAATCATATCGCTTAGCAACGACACATAATTAAAAAGGATACGAATATTATAATTTTGAAGAACATGCCATGGACATAAAAAACGACGCGTTTAAAAACAGAAGAGGGTTGTTGATTTTTCTGGTAAACAAAGCTTCAAGACGTTTATAAAATCCTCTCCTAGAAATCGAGTTTTTTGTACCTGAAAACCACATAAATCGATAATTCAGTAATAAGCAACGTTAATCATAAATAATTACACAAATTGAAGTGGATATCGATCTACGGAAAATTCCGGAATCCAGATTACTACAAGAACGGACCAGAAACCACCAGATACGCCGCTACGGAGTCCTGAGAACACTTCCATTCTAGAAGAACTACATCATAAGACAACCGGACGAAAATCGATGAAAATACGCACAAATAGGACACCATTTTAGAACTTACTATAACGAATAAGAGTGTTATCGGATCCTTTATTGTTGCTGCTACATCTTATAAGCCCACGGAGAAGAAGAGTCTCGCTCACCCATTTAAACAAAATAAAACACATTTAAACATACGCCGGCATATACGTAACAGACAAATACCCAAAAGCCCAACAACCCAGTTACACTCAATTCAAATACTAAATAATAAAACAAATTGTCGATCAAAAGTGGAACAAATCAATTAATAATATAACAAATCAATTAATAATATAACAAATTGACGCACAACGTGGGAGCACGAATTTTAAAATAAAGTAACAAGATCCAGAACATAATTTATAACATAAAAATTATATAAAATGCCAAAAACACGTCAGACACCGACAGATCAGGGAGATATCAGGGATAGCGATACAGAACAGGGTCGACAAGAAGAACCAACAAAGCAGGAACAAAACGTGTTGAAAGAAATGATGAGTATAATGATTAAGAAACTAGAGGAAAATAAAAAAGATCTAGATTTAAAATTAGAAGAAAATAAAAGAGACCTAGATATAAAATTAGAAAGAAATAAAAAGGATATTGAAGAGCTAGCTCAGAAACTAGAAGAAAACAAGAAGGATATCGCCCGGACATTTGAACGAAAATTTGAAGAGAACAAAACGAAAATTGAAGAAATGCAACAGAACCTTCAAAATATGACAACTGACCTAAACACCAGTATTATTAATATGCAGATTAATATGCAACAGAATATGGACCGATTGGAACTTAAATTGAACGCTTCCGTGGAGAGAAGCGAAGTAAAAACAATGAAAATGATAGAAGAGGTGGAGGAAAAATTACAGAAAGGGCAGGAAGATACCAACAGGGCCATGCAACAAAATGAAAATGAGGTACATGCGGAAATAGTACTCCTTAAATCTAAAAACGAGGTGCAGGAAGGTGTAAATACATCTGTTGCGGAAGATATTAGAAATCTTAAGAATAAACAAGACACACAATCGAATACTATACTATCGATGAAAGACCAGCAAGAAGCTTGTAACTTAAATCTAAAAGAAGAATTAGAACTTATCCGAAATATGGAATGGAGAGCTGTAAAGGAAGGAAGCCCGTCTTACGACCCTCTTAAAACCTTCTGTGGAAACCCAAATATTAAATTCCGAGGCTACAAGGACCGGATTCACCCAATGACATACCTTAAGTATATTATGCGTATAACAACGGGCGTCGAAGATAACAGCCTGTGCCTGCACGCGGTGCGGATATCACTTGAAGATAGGGCACTGGAATGGTTTGAAATGATATCCGATAGATGTCACTCGATCCAAGAGTTTGAAAAAGAATTTATGCAACAATTCTGGAGCAGCGACCGGCAAAATAGGTTGAAGGTCCAGCTTTTAACAGGTCGATACAAGGAAGGACTCGCGACTAGGGAAAATTATGCATGTGACATGTATAATCGATGCAAATACTTATCTCAGATGACTGAAAAGGATGTAGCTTCACAATTGCTGAGCCATTTTACACTTTTGGATGGACCTGCGGTTCTAAGTAGAGAAGTTGAGGGAATGGAGAGTCTTATGGAGCTCCTCCGTAAACTGGATGACTATGACGAAGCGCAGAGAAGACAGAAATCTAACCAACAGGCTCCGACAAATAATCCTTATGCACAACGAGGTGCATACCATGGTAATGGGTACCGAGCCAACGATAACAATAGAACTAGGCCGCAATATGAACAAAATAACTATCGAAGTCATTATAAGTACCCTAGGAATAGATGGCAGAATAATCATAATTCGTATCAAGGTAGTTTCCAACCAAGTAACCGCCAGGAAGGTAGGAATGACAATGATTATTACCCGGCAAGAGGACTAAATGAAGAAAACCAAGAAATCGAAGACTAGGGCGACGGAGAAAAAAAAACTCCGACGGGATCAAACTAAATACAGACATAAATATACTGATAGGACATGTTACTCGACAAAGACAAACTACCAAATTTTACAATCCACACAATTTTATCGATATTAATGAAGAAGGTTACAATCACAATTACATAACAATACCATTGATTAAATTGCAAATTAAAAATTTTAAAATAACTGCAATATTAGATACAGCCGCAGAAGTATCACTTATAAAAAAGTCAGTAGTAGAGAAAATTCCTGAATACGAAGCTCACGTATTAAATATCAATAAAATGCAATTAATAGCTACAAATAAGAAGAAATTAGGGCATATAAATCAAAAACTTATTATCGAAACAACTTTGAACCAATATAATTACATCTTCGAGTACTATATCTTTGAAAATATGACTCATTCCTGTATTTTGGATTTTGACAATCTAAAGAGATATGAAACCATTATCGACTTCGAACAAAATGTAATAAATATTAAGGGAAATTTAATTCCGATTAATATGAAGGAAAATGACGGCGAAAAAGAAGGTGATAGTGTAGAACTTATGAACATCCGTTTAGCCGACTGGGAAAAGAACTCGTATGAATATAATGAAGAAACAGAAGGCGAAAATGAAGAAGAAAATGAGGAAAATAGATTAAATAAAATAGAAATAAATAATGTAGATGAAATAAACGATATAATTAATAAGGTAGAAGTAAACGAAGAAATATAGGGAAAAATAAGGAAAATTCTGCTAACAACTACTACTGTGTTCGACGACACAATCCAATTCGCCAGAAATTATAAACATGAGATCGAAATAGATGATGAAAGACCATTAGAATGTCGAAATTACCCAATACCCCACAAATTTCAAAAGCAAGTGAATATTGAAATAAATAAGTTACTCGAACAAGGGATCATCGAGAGATCCAACTCATATTTTATTAGCCCAGTAGTGATCATCCAAAAGAAAAATGGTAGCTTGAGAATATGCCTAGACGCAAGAAATTTAAATAAACGTGTCAAACAGGGATACGAAATGCCACTAAATGTCAATATTTTATTAACAAGATTTAAAGATTGTATCTACTTTACAAAAATAGACCTTAAACATGCTTTTTGGCTGATACCTTTACATGAGAACTCTAAGAAATATTATGCCTTCAATATCAATGGAAATGTTTATCAATTTACAGTAGCTCCATTCGGACTTATATCAAGCCCGAGCGCTTTAATCCGTGTATTAAACAGAATATTGAACCAATTCGAATTATTTTGTTGCCATTACTTTGATGACATTGTAATTTATTCAAAAACAATAACAGAACACATAAAACACATATACATCATCATACACACGTTAAATGTGGAAGGTTTAAAGATTAATTTAGAGAAATGCCAATTGGCAAGAAAACAAGTAAATTACTTGGGATTTGTTATTGATAATTCAGGCATACAATTAAATACTGACAGATTAAAAGAAATACAAAATTGTCCAACGCCCAGAATTGTAAAAGACGTCAGATCGTTCTTAGGAATATTAAATTATTACCACCGATTTATACCACAATATGCGACACAATCAATTCCACTATTAAAATTAATTAAAAAGAATACAAAATGGTTTTGGAATAAGGAACAAGAAAATGCTTTTAATACCATGAAACAAAATTTCGTAGAAAATCTTATGCTATATCACCCTGATTTTAATAGAGAATTTATTCTTCGTACCGATGCATCCAATTTCGCGATTGGAGCCGAACTTGTACAGTATCGAGATGGAGTAGAGATTCCCATTCATTTCGTATCAAGAACCTTGAAAGATAGCGAACTTCGTTATAGCATATCGGAAAAGGAAATGTTAAGTTTAGTATATAGTGTTACAAAATTAAGATACTACTTGTTAGGAAAACCGTTTATTATTGAAACAGACCACGTAGCCCTTACAGCTCTTAATACTAAGACCATAAACAACAGCAGAATACATCGATGGAGTTTGATATTAAACGAATACCAATTCGAAATCAAATTTAAACCAGGCAAGCGTATGATTATAGCCGACATCCTGAGTCGGAAGGGAGAGAGAAAAGCTCAATCCGAAATATTAATTGCAAATATAAAGTTGGGAAGAAAAGGGATATGTTCCGAATTAAGCATTAAGCAAGCACAACAAGCCAACGAGCTTAAACATATTTTTCAAAAATTAAACTCAGTGACACGATATAAAAATTATTTCTTGAAGGATGGGATTTTAAAGAAGAAGATAGGAAAGGGAGAAGTATACGTTACACCAAAGGATAAAGCAGTCGAGATAATTAAGTATCTGCACGAGAAATTCGGACACATAGGAATTAGAAAAGTATGGGTAATATTTCGCGAAGCATTATATTGCAAGAATGATTATACAATAGTAAAGGAAACAATTAGAAAATGTCATAATTGCCAATTAAGCAAGGAAAAGAATTTTACCAATCAACATAACATGGGATATATTCACGCGAAAGAGAAATTACACATAGTTACCATAGATTATTTGACAAATTTAACAGGAAATTCGAAAGGATATAAAAATGTGTTCGTCATTTATGATCTGTTCACCAAATACCTACAGTTGACACCAACGAAGCACTGCGATACGAATACAACAATTAATTGTATCGAAAAATTTATAAATGCTCATGGCTATCCGCAAATAATATTATCAGACAACGCTACTTACTTCACAAATGAACGATTTAGAAACAATTTTGAAAACTACAACATAAAACTATATCATACAAGCATTCGACATCCATGTGCCAATCCATGTGAAAGGATGATAAAAGAAGTAATTAAATACTTACGCTTGTTACTCAACGAAAACCACCATATTTGGGCTTCAAAAATAAGTCATATTGAATATATCTTGAATCATACACCTAATACGGTACACCAGCTATCTCCTGTATTTTTAATGACTGGACAAAGACCAGATAGACCATGGACAAATACAGACGTTATAAATCTTGCCGATGCCATAAAGGAAATCCAGAAGATCAACTTAAAAAGGTACAAAAAGAATAAAACACAAATTTCAAAAGGTATACAAACCGAATTTGAGTTAGGAGACCAAGTAATCGTCAAGAGTTTAAGAGTAACAGACAAGAAGAATAAACGCATCGCCAAATTACTTAAAACATATTCAGGACCATACGTAATCAAGAGAAAATTTGGAAATTCAACATACGAATTGATAGATCCGGATAATAATCTAATTAAAGGAAAATTTCATATCCACCTGTTATATAAATATTATGAACAAGAATGAAAACGAGAAGATAACGTCGAACTATCATACTAAATAATAAAATTTTAAAATTGAGAAAAAAAAATCTTCATTAAACTGCGATATTTTTTTTAACAGAGAGGGAGGCAAAAATGTAATGTTATTACATTTATTAACATTCACTTACATTTATACATAAAACCCCAGACCTACGGAATTTTTAACATCTTTCCGAGAGCTGTACACACCACAATTTTAAATAAAGTAGTAAAGTAACAATAAAAGACAATGTATGAAATTTTAAAATTATTTATTGACTGTGAACGATGATAAAATTCATTTATAACTGTTAGAGATATGTAATTGTAACGTTAGAGTAAGTTAAATATAAAAATAACCTTCAACAACTGCGACAATGTCAAAAGTTATGAAAATCATATCGCTTAGCAACGACACATAATTAAAAAGGATACGAATATTATAATTTTGAAGAACATGCCATGGACATAAAAAACGACGCGTTTAAAAACAGAAGAGGGTTGTTGATTTTTCTGGTAAACAAAGCTTCAAGACGTTTATAAAATCCTCTCCTAGAAATCGAGTTTTTTGTACCTGAAAACCACATAAATCGATAATTCAGTAATAAGCAACGTTAATCATAAATAATTACACAAATTGAAGTGGATATCGATCTACGGAAAATTCCGGAATCCAGATTACTACAAGAACGGACCAGAAACCACCAGATACGCCGCTACGGAGTCCTGAGAACACTTCCATTCTAGAAGAACTACATCATAAGACAACCGGACGAAAATCGATGAAAATACGCACAAATAGGACACCATTTTAGAACTTACTATAACGAATAAGAGTGTTATCGGATCCTTTATTGTTGCTGCTACATCTTATAAGCCCACGGAGAAGAAGAGTCTCGCTCACCCATTTAAACAAAATAAAACACATTTAAACATACGCCGGCATATACGTAACAGACAAATACCCAAAAGCCCAACAACCCAGTTACACTCAATTCAAATACTAAATAATAAAACAAATTGTCGATCCAAAGTGGAACAAATCAATTAATAATATAACAATATATATATATGTGTATTTCGATTTTTGAATTATTATGATTTTTAATTTTTTTCTATGTTCCCGATTTTTTACGATTATATTCAATACTTTCCATAGTTTACAATTTATAACGACTTTTTGTTTTGTCATTGAAAATCGTAAATAACAAATGTGTCGATTTACATTCATGTTTATCTTTAGTTTATCTTTAGGTGATTATGATAGATGTCATTTGTTGTATCGATCCATTTATTTGAATAATTTATTTTCGAAGCATTTCCTTGGAATTTCTTAAAAGAAAGGACGACTTATCACCAATCAAATTGATAAAAAAATAACAATTATCACAATTAAATGGATTGCAACAAAACTCATATTTTAAAAATGTATAATTGTCTTAATTTTATTTTTCATTTATTTTTCCTTTTTTCCTTCCTATTTTTGACTGGTGTTTCTGTTTTGTTTATATTGCAGCGTTGGCATGATTGAAAAGATTGAATATATGTACATGTAAAGACAAACGAAAATGTTTAACAATGAACGTGGCTTTCCCTTATACGCAATGCAACCCTTTTGTCTCAATTGAATATCCCACTACTGGAGCTTACCGAAAGCACTGTGCTTAAGCGCTAGTTTATACAGTTCATTAATTAGTTAATTAACTCGGTTCCTCTGGAACGCTTGCATTTATAAACAGTTAGCGCCGCCATCGAAAGGGAGATCCGCAGATCCGAAGGGATTAGAATCTAAATTAGGGTTATTCGGAAGAAGACGCATTTCTCTATCTACGGCATCTAATATTAACGCCGTGTTTGCCTGGTTTGTAGAATCCGTTCGTATAATGTTCCGCACGACTGCTTGTTTCGAACAAATAAAGTGGCTTAAGGTATTCGAGTTGCAGAAAATTAATGAAAATATCATTAATAAGGTGTTAAATAATTTGTTATGGCGAGCTAGTAATTTTTATCGCCGAGACGTCTTTAAAATATTTATTTTCAATTTAATAACGAGATAGTCAATTACTCAGCGCAGTCTGCAATTACCGCTAATGCTGGTTTTTCGAGAAAGCGGGCGATTTTTTC
This sequence comes from Geotrupes spiniger, assembly GCA_959613385.1. Lineage (NCBI taxonomy): Eukaryota > Metazoa > Arthropoda > Insecta > Coleoptera > Geotrupidae > Geotrupes > Geotrupes spiniger. The sequence continues at coordinate 24,193,184 of OY390731.1, forward strand.
TTTTGGACATTGTACGATGGAGATTTTACAGGTTATAGACGTCGACCATCTGCCGTTTCCATTGTGGATGTCGTGTTAATAGTAAGTAGCATAATTATGGACGATTATTGGGTACCTGTTAAGTTACGTGCAGACAGCACAGACTCGTATTTAATCCTGCTTTATACATAAATTCATTAGCGTTATTGACTTAAAAATTATACAAGCCATTCAACCCTCTGGACATTTGAATATGAGTAAAAAGTTTTTTCATAATTAAATGGATATGAAAAGTGCGAAGTGGAGAAAAATTGTGCATCAGCAGCATTTTAAGTTCGTAAGACTAATAAACTGTGTGATGGTGACTGAACAGGATCTATAAGAAATTTGGAAATCTGGAACGAAACATCGAAAGAATATAAAGTGACAATGAATAATGAAAAAAACAAAGTACACGATAATAGGATACCAACAAGAAATTAATATAAAAGTGGAATGCACAAAAATTGAACAGGTCGATATATTTCAATATCTAGCAGTTATGATTGAAAGAACATGATTGCAAGAGGCAGAAATTAACAGCAGAATAGACAAAGCGATGAAAACATATTATGCTATGAGGAAGGAAAGCTGGAAGTCTCACAGAAAACAATGAAGAACTTATTCGAAACAAAATCTAGGCCAATCCTAACATTTGCATGTAAAAGATGTGACATAATAGGCCTTGAGTGAGGTTTAATCAATTTGAAACATTAAAGTATTAATCATTTGTTGTTACGTTGGTTCAATTGTAGTTTTGTCATTGTTACCTGTTACCAAATAAATTTAATTAGACAAATTAAGGGAAATACTAAAAATGGAACAATCAGAGGTTCATGCAGTTATAAAATACGGGCAAAAGAAAGGGTTGTCGCCAAAAGAAATTCATGAAGACATGGAATGTGTATCACGTGAGGGTGCTGTTTCTTACCAAGTGGTGAAAAATTTGTGATAATGTTGACACCTGATCAGAAACGTTCTAAAGTATTGCATTCTGAAGCCAGTTTAGCAAAGTTTAAAGCAGATCCGGATAAATTTCTTTTCTATTCGTCACCGTTGGTGAAACGTGGGTTCACCACTTCGATCCTGAGTCAAAGCAACGAAGTATGGAGTGGCATCGCCGAGGTTCTCCACCACCTCGTCTGTTTCGCCATCCGCTGGTAAATTTCTTGGGACGCAGACGGAATTTTGATGATTGATTTGGACCGTGGACAATAACAGGCTCCTATGCCAACTTAATTTCAAGATTGAGCGATTGTGTCAAAAAAATGACGAAAAAGACGGAAAAACGGAAAACGACGCTATTCTGAACGCAGGATTTGAATTGCTTCAACATCCCGCATATTCACCAGACCTGGCCGCTAGTGATTTATTTTATTTCCAAAATTAAAAGAATATCTTCGGGGCACAAGATATTACGACGATAATGAAGTTGTGACGGCCGTAAACGACTGCGTGGAAGAGCAACCGAAAGGATTTTTTCCAGAGGAATCAAAGTTTGGAGCGGCGTTGGACCAAATTCATCGACTTTCAGGGAGATTATGTAGAAAAATGAACGTTTGATATTTCGTCAATTTGTTGCCTTCTATGTTAGGGATAGTAAACACTGATCTTCGTTCGTATGTTGAGGTAAAAATGGGTGGGGACACCTACAACGTATGAAAAAGGAAAAACAAGTGTAAATATGGAAGAATGTACATGGCGAGGAGGAAAGCTAGACAAAAAAATACATGGGACAACAACATAGATGCGTTGCAAAGTAAGTACATGCAATGATACAAAAATAAAAGCACAAGATAAAAAAGGTTAAATTTGTATAGCGGTGAAAGTATGCATAATTACACACACCATAAGTGTTAGAAGACTAACACTTAATTTGTCTTATACGAACAATAAAGGCGCCATATTAATATTAAACTAAATATTTATGTAATCGTAGGGTATTTAAGTGCCAAAGATTTTATTCGTTGCAATAATACACGAATTATTTTTTAAACATCGAGATTGTGTTAATTCGTCTGAAATGTTTTCCTGGTCAGTTTAGGTCAAGTTAATCTTTTTTAAACTGATCCATCAGACCTAACAATAATCTTCCAAATCGGAAAAAAATTAGTTTAGATCACCAACTTGGGCTCACGTCCAAATTTATTATTTTTGATATATTTACGTATTACGTCACGTTATATCACTTCAATTCACGTTCACGTGAAATTCATTCATGAAAACCATAGATTAAATCCGATCTAAAATCGAATCCAAGGCTCGCGCTTAATCATAATCAAGGAGGCACAAAAACGACGTTTCCTCGATTCAGACGTGATGGATGAACGAAGCAGGCGGCGTATAATTATGCGTTTTGTTCGTTTTGTTTCGCCCGACTCTTTCTCACGCGTCTGAATAAATTACATTAAAACAAAAGCACAGTGTCCTCCAGAAAACATCAAACATATTCATTGTGGATCTTGTTCCGTTGTATCGCTAGGCGCAATCTCGATCTAAACGAGCGACGATTTCATCTTGAAGTAGTGCAAAACGTACACCGGGAGCAATTTTGAAGTTTTTAACGTAGCTGGCAATTATGCTATAGATTCCTATGTGTTTATGTGATAAAACACGTATTAACACCTCGGCGGATTAAATCCAAATCTGATTCGGCAAATATTTCGATTATTTACGAAAACGGCTGCAATATATTTAATTATGCCCGCGGCACGTGATATTATTTCTAAAGAGATTTATCAATAACTGAATTGCAGTTAGAATAAATTGCTCAGCCAGAACAGACCAAGTAATTTTTTTGATTTTTTCAGCTTTCTTAGGTTACATAGTCAAAAAATATATTTAAAGAAATAACACCATAAAATATATTCAAATAAATAAAATAAACTTTATTACAAGTTTTTGTCAAATGTTGTTGATTACTGATAACAATTAATCCACATTGCTGTTTTTTATCAAATGGTTGTTTAGTTGAATATTTCTATAACCTTTCATGTTTGTTGCAGGTACGAGCAGATGTCGGACGAGCCAAAAACAGGTAAATATTATTTTCAAATTTTATCACTAGTCAATTCATTTATTTATATGCATAATACTTTAGTTGTTGCGTTGTTTATCAACATGCGTGCATTATCCTGATGTTGAGTTGTGGTACTTGTGAAGTGAAGATTAATATTATGATTTAACTATTGTTATTATATTATACATTGAAACATTATTATTTATTAGTCTTTAATATCGTTGCTGATAATTTTACTCCTAACATAATTCACGAGGTAATTAATTTCTGCTAAGGCAATATTAATTTTACTTCAAACAGTTTTATATAACAAACTTAATTTTTTTCTGTTAGAGTTAATGTGAATATTCTGTAAATCACGGCTGTTCTTTTAAGTACTCGCATAATTAATTAGTAACGATTGTCGTATTTTTTAGTAAGTAAATTGTTGGTTATCATTAGTCACCTCACGTATGGAAATGCAATATTGGGTAGATATGCTAAAGAATGTACTGGGTACTGTAGAGACAATCTAAGAAGACATGGATAATTCCCAGCGTAAGTTCGCTAGAAACTCTTGCTAATGAAATATGTATTTTCTAAGAGATATGAATAACTAAAGACGCATCTAGTCAAATACCAATACCAATTCTACGTACGTACATTTGCTTTAATTAGACTTTAAAAAATGCTAGCAATATCACATACAGCACATAGCTACACTACGGTATTACTTTAAATTAAAAAATAATTCGATTAAATTCGTTGTCTGGCTTCTTCTTACGTAGATATCTTGGTAAACATTTACATAGTTTGGCTATTGTCAACTGCAAATTTATTTGTAATAACATTATGAATTTGCATGTAGCATTGCCTTATGCAAAAGTGCAAAGTAATGCTCAGAAAATTGATCTCGCACATAAAAAAGCTTTAACAAGAATTACCCTTTTAGGATCAATCGCGCCTCCTAGTATTTTACAGCTGGTTCGGTGCATCTAAGTTGTAGCTGAGTAGGTGTCTAATCTGATAAATTAAACCAATAATTTTTAATAATGCTTTGGAAATTTATTGCTACATTAGTGTTATATTTCTCACATTTTTCTCAATTTTCCATTTATTGTCAAACATCTTTAACATACTAGGAATTATGGCTTCATAAAAGCAAGGCCACATGGGAACATCATTTATGGTTGTGTTGCGGGTGCAGCAAATAGAAAACACCTAAAGAAATCGTAGCGTATAATACAATTGTAACAGATTCAAATGAAATTATAAATTATTCCAATCGATATTATTTTAGTCTTGAGAATCACAGTAATAATAATAATATGAGACAAGCTATAGGTGTTTCTAGATCCAATTTCGGATGATGAACTCGTTGACATAATTACAAATAAATGTTCTAAATCTGTTTGTAATGACGAAATAAGTATTGATATATTAAAAGGCTCTGGAAATGTTATTTTTATTTTATTTTTCGGGCGTATTGAATATAGCTAAAGTTGTACCAATGTTTAAGGGTGGGAATTGTAGAAGTTTTGAGATCGATCGTCAAATATCCATATTCCATCAATACTATCGAAAGGATCGAGAAAATTATTTTTCAGAAAATATTTACATTTATTTGCTGTTCAAACATTGAGCAATACACACCATAGATTCATGAAGAAGATTCTATTTATGGATCTTAGTAAACCATTTAATTTACTTGACCATGACGATCTGTGGCACACTGTATTCGTATGGATTAAAGGGTAATGCTCATAACCGGATAAAATGTGACCTGTACATTATAAGTGTCAACTGAATTATAGTTAACGTTTAATGTTACAAGCGATGTGCACCATTAAAATTTATAATTTATATAAAGTGCCATAAGCCTTTAAATAGTATTTAAACTTTTAAATGGGAAAATAACTTATAAATATAAAATCTATAAATTAAAAAAACACTTTATTTTGAACATCTAAATACGTATTTAGTGCAGTATAATCTAAAAAAAAATGTTAAAATTAGTTAACGATATTGTCTTCCCTAGATTACTAGTGGAATAACACTAAGTTATACCTTAAATTATAGTCATGAACCTAGTAAAATACATAATGAAGGGTGTAGGTAATGTAACGGTCACATGGTCAGCATTGAAAAACTAATCTAATAAGCGTCCATTGTCAGAATTCATTAAATTATTTTTGTTTCTTTACATAAAAATACTTTTACAACTATCTAATTCTCTACAATTTTGTACATCCTCAATTAATTTTCAGGTCTGTTCAGTTCAAAATGTGCTATGGTTCTTTATATCGGGATTTAATTGAAGGTTTCATTGGCCCGATATACTTTTGATTACAAACCTTACAATTTATCTCATATATTCCAGATCTTTGATATACCCCGGTCTTATATTTGGTACCCTTAGGAGGGTGTTCAGAGTTGGTAGATTTAAACGACGCCTGAAGTTCTTGCTTTTTTAAAAGTTTCTTTAAGTTTTTGGTAAACGACAGGTACATGATAGGTAAACAACCAAATTGCTTGCTTTGGTCTCTTTGAAGTAGTACAGAGGTGGAATTTGAAATTGTTGTCCTACGTTTCTGTTTTCTAATAAGGTTAGTTATTATTTCCGAGTCGAAGCATTTGTCAGTCGTTGATAATAACCATGAGCTGAGTGTTATATCTCTCTCTTGTTATTGGGAAACTTAAGAAACGATGAATGAGAAAATTGAAAGATGATATTTTCTGCTGAAAGCTATGACTTAAATCGGCGGTTATAAATGTACTCACATTGGTTTCCTTCCGCAAAGTATCTATTTCTACATGGTTCTAATTCCTAATTACCATTGTGTCCAAAAATTTTAAACGTTCAGTTGTTTCCTTTCCGTTTGTATGGTTTTGAATTTAAGTGGCTTAAAATTCGTCCAAATTGCATTTAGTGGTACTAAAACTCGTGAAAATATCATCCACGTCTCTGTCCATACTTTGAGGGAATATTTATCATTTCTTTTAAAATCTACTTCAAAATTACTCATAAACAACTTGGGTACAAATGAAGACAAAGAGTTGTCCGTAGCTGTTCCTTGTTGTTGCACAGAGTTACTTTCACACTGAAAACAATGCTGAGACATGCATACACTTTATTAAAATGTTTTTTCTTTCCGGCATCCATTTTTTAAACTTTATAAAATAACTTTTTTTTACCTTTTATTAGATCCAGTGTCTCGTGGTGGTTATATACGAGTGTCACAAAATGTAACTGTCTTTCACTTTCACTTGTTCAGCTTTGTATATTTCCATATTTTCCATTATATTTAAACTTCTTTCTTTTTTCTGTTTTTAATATTGTCGTTATGTCTTTTATTGTGACTGCTGCATGTTTGTTATTTATGACATGATTGGCAATGATTGAACGACCTAATGTGTTCCTTATAGCGTTGTTCAAATGTCTTCCTGCTTGTCCTATTTATATCATACGGCAATCCAGACACATTAATTTATATACTCCACTTTGCTTATATTTGTTTGTGGTTTCGACGGTTTTGTGTTTGATGCTTGACTTAGTAGTCTCAATTTGTTTTATTACATTGTTTATTATTATCATTATTTTGTGTGTTTTCTGATTATTGTGTTTTAAGTTATATATAATCATATTTGATTTATCCTTTGCCATATATATATATGTTCTGCTTTTTTCTCGGGTAATGAACCGCGTTGTAGAATTATCCCTGTAAGGGTTGTTCCGACGTTTCGGCAATGTCACAATTGCCATCTTCAGGTTGGTCTTCTCGGTCTAAGCGATCTAGAAGAACTGATATATATATATATATATATATATATATATATATATATATATATATATATATATATATAAACGCACTTGTATCGGGTCTTTCAATTGATACAATTATTGTTATTAGTATTATAACTATTATTATAATACATATAATTGTATATAACACAATGCCTAACAGTGGTATTTACAAGCAACGACCATCAATATTGTGGGTCAACCAAGTTCACTTATGCAAAAAAACCCTCACGGTCATTTCATAAATTCCTATAATTAATTGGAGCATAGCATTTGGGCCTGTTAAATTTTTTTGAAATATACCGCCTTACCTCGCAGAAACGTCTCCGACCCGATCGTATAAATTATCGTCCGCTTGCGAAATTTTTAATTAGGTAAAATTCCCGTAAGTTGAAAAAGTCAAAGTCGACTAATTACCGAAACTCGACATTAATTGAGGTCGGTGAATTGCGACGTGAGCTTCCACGAACGCAGCGGCGGCCCCGAAAAGCGGGCGCTTATCCGCGGAATTTATTTAAAGCAACATAAAGATGACAAAAACTGGCGCTCATGCGAGTAATTCGGGGTGCCTCGACATGTTCGAGTTATACGTTGCACAGCAGCTCGTCGACTTGATTGTTATTTATGTAACGGCGCTTAAGTAAGTCGCGTCAATTAAAGTTTGGTCTTCTTAAATTAGACATGGTACTTAGCTCGACTAGCGTGAGTTATGGTGTCTTGTCTGTGAAAACTTTTATAAAACAAGATATAGACTTTTTATTGTCAACTACATTGATATTCATTGTATTTATCAAGACATTTCATACGTCGGATCGCACTTAAACGGAAATTTTTTCTCAATTTGAACAGTTCGCAAAACACGCGCGTCCAAACAAACACATTTGAAGTGCGATAACGCGAGTAAGCAGGAAATGTCACTAATGCACTTCGAGACCGCGAAGTCGTAATTTTCGCGGCGCTAATAATACACCAGCCTACTATTATTATTCCAAATGATCGGCAAATACTAATTAAATAGCGCATATAAGAGGACTTAATTCATGCAAATACTGAGTGCGCTGTCCGCATTAATTGCTTCTCGGAAATGCGATAAAAAACATCCGAATGAAATCCGAGGAAGAAATGCAACTTATATCAAACTGGTTTAATCGACTAATGATAGATATTACCTAGAACGTAAATGAATTGGCTCAGAATATTTTCTATACGATTTTGACAGGCCTTAGTTTTTACTTTTAACAGAAATGTTCGAAGAAAATATAGTTTTTATTTGGTGGTATTACGCGGATTGTTCAACACGCTTGAGCTGCGTAGTTATGACTTGATATTGCAAGTGTTTATTCATCTAATATACATGATATACATTAAATAAATTACGTATACATATAAATGTGCATTATTCCCTCTTTCGTCGCTCCGGGATTGATGGATGCTCCTATCTCGCGCTAAGGGTATCGAGGGTACATGAGTTTTTTTGAGATGTTTATTTTAGTTGTTCGCCTACTGATTGGTTTCTGCTGTTTAGTTTGAAGTTTTTGTATTTTCGGTTTCTTATGGTTTCATCTATTTTGTTGCGAATGAGATTCTTTATCGTTCATGTTGTGTCGGACTGTAATTGTGTGTGTTATTCTTTTTCGTATTTACCTTTTTTAGTATATTGTTAGTGTTAGTTAGTTGTATATCGGTATCATTGTGGTTGTGATAGTAGGGCTATATCCTGTGCTTCCAGGACTTTATTAGTCAATTTCACAATTATCGTTGTTAATGTTATTCTGTTTTCTTTTATTGGATTATTTGTTATTTTATCAAATCCTGGTGCTTTATTACTTTTCATTTTGGTATTATTTTGCTTATTTCATCATCATTGGTTAGCTCAAATTTTGCTGTTTGAATTTGTTTTTCTGCTTTCGTTGTTTAGCGTTTTATATTTGGTGCCCCAGTTTGTTTTTCTTCCAGTTTTTCCCCTATATTTGAGAAGTAATAGTTGACTTCTTTTACTATTTCTTCTGCATTGCTTGGTTTTGTTTTATTTTCTCTTCTATTTCTTCAATTTCATTCTTGCGTTGCTGTTTTTGGTTCAATTGCTTCTTTATTACATTCAACATATTTCTGGCATTCCCTTTGCATTTTTCAAACTCTCATCTGTAGTATTCCTATTTTGTGCGTTTAATTATCGTAGTAGTAGTTTTTTGTCTTTCTTAGAGCTTATTTTTTGCTTTTGTTTCATTTCTGTTAATATTGCATTATGATTTGATATATCTGTGTGTATTATTTTTATTTTATTGTTGTCTTACTTTCGGTCCAATTTTTCCTGGTATGCATTTGGGTATTATTATTATTGTACTATTCTCAGCAATATTTATATTGAAGTCTCCAACTATCACGTGTTTTTTCATGTTTGTTATATTATTTTTTAGTACATTTTTTATATTGGCGATAATTGGAGCGGATCTCATTTGTGTTACCTGCTCTTTTTTAAGTACCAATGACGCATTTATCAAAAATATTTCCAGTGTTCTCTTTCCTAAGTATTGTGACAGAGTTGAAAAATAGAAGAATCCATGCAAAAATAATCTGCGTGCCGTTGTTCGATTTTTGGCCACCGCGGGGCGAACGTAATATTTTTATACACCAAATTGTTGCTAGTTAATAGTCTTCCTCATCGTTTTGATACTGTAAATGATAATAATGTAGTTGTTCTATCGATTCTCCGTTTAGTTTTAAATCATTTTGTTGTTACCATGCTGCTTGTCTTTTAAGAATATTTATTTTCTTTTGTTTCCTACGTAGTATATTTAAGGTTTAATGGAGGTGTGCTTCTGATTCAACGACCAAATTGTCAATTCTGAGATTCGTATTTATTTTTCCCAAATCCCACTTTTAATTTCTTCGTCTTTTTCTTTGCTTCCTTTATTGCATCGTCGGTTACTGCCGGAAAAAGCAGCGGTCCCAACATTCATGTCCGGCCCCTGCTTCTCTTTAGAGTTTATCCGATATTTAATTTTTAGGTCTTTCGTTACATTTGTACATCTCATCTTAATTATTTTCATGTATACACATACTTTGCCCAGAGTTTTTCAAATATTGTCTTTTTTTACACTTTCGAATCCTTTTAGTAGGTTTCAGTGCTATTTCACTGATCTGTCTTATTATGAATATAGAATCGTGTGTGCTTCTGTCTGGTTTGAAGTAGCATTCAGTTTTCCCTATTTGATTTTCTATGATTGCTCTTATTCGTTTCGTCACAATTCTTGCCGATATATTCCCGTTTTACCCAGTAGAGTGATTCCTCCATAGTAGTAGTTCTTGCATTCTCTTTTATTTTCTTTTTATATATGAGTGATAAATATTACTTCATATTTTCCAATCTCTCAGGACGCCTTTCTTTATGATTACTACATTCATAGATATTTTATGATTGATGAGGTTATCATCGCATATCTAATGTATTATCAATACTTAAAAAATTATAAATTATAAATTATAAAAATTAAGTACCTCGGTACGAGGATGATGTTAGAAATGACTGGGTGTAAAGTTTTATATTATAAATAGGGTGATGGTTTTAACCATCGCCATCGCCGTAATCATCGCGATAATTAACTCCAACGTTTTGAAGCAAATGTTAATTAATTAATATTTGCTTTAAAATTGTGAATTTTTTTTACAGTTTTCAGAAATAAAGGAATTTAAAACAATGTGGGCGGAGAAGATATTTATCGAAAAATTATCCGGGTTACAGAACAGTCGATTGATTTATTGAGTTACACACGCCACTTGTAAGCGTTAATTCCGCGAAAGTTCGACAAAGGTAGAGCTCTCTTTCTCAAAACTTTCTCATAATTTATAACCGTTTGAATCGACAACACTCCCAACGGTGCTATTGCTCCTTTTGGATTTTAAAGAACTAACACCAAGTTCACATTAACGCCATATTTATATGCAAGAATATACAAGAATAGACGTCCTGGGAAGTTCACAAGTGGCGTCATTCTTCTGCATGATAATTGTCATCCTTATACAGCTCATATGATCTGCTTGGGCGAATGGATTGGAAAATCTTACAATATGACGGCGGTTCATTTCGAGTAAGTGTTTGACAGCGTAACAGTGGGACTCATGGCTTACTGTTAATGGAGGCTTCTTTTGAATTGGCTGAATAAAAAATGTCTAACACCATCTAAAACTGTTTCTATTGAACAATCCTCGTATATGATAACATTTAAAAATATTTCTTTCCTGATGATGTCTATATAAACTGCAGCAGACTTTTTGGGTGTCCTTGGCTTACTTACTGGTATTTATTGGGTGATACGTTTGGAATTAAATTCGAATATTAAGTGTGTTAAATGGCGACCCAAACATTATGAACAATGAACTTACATTTAACCGTACATCCTTTCAACGTTATCCATTACACTCCAAACCACGTACGCCAGTAGATTAACATGGTCTTCCTGAATTGCTTCTAAACATGCAGAGATAAGCCTAATAGGAAGTAAATAATTATATCATTTACATATTATTTCCGTAGATGATTTTATTTGATATAAAATGTTTACTAACTAATATCCCGTTTTAGTAGTTTCTATAATAAAAATCGTTATTTTAACTTGTAAAATGTGTACAGTATATATAGAATTAATGAATACATATTGAATGCTTAAACAATAATTAGGTTAGAAAATCCGTGCATAGAATCACCATTATCCTTACCACAATACCATGTCATTACATTTGTATTTTGCAAAACTGTGACATGTTTTTGCAATGATTTAGTGAGATGACACTTTACTTTACTAAACTAAGAATTATTGTAATTAATTTATAGATTTTTGCGAGTAGGCAGCATTAAAATAATTTTATTCCATTTTGGTCTTCGCTTTCGAATTTGTAGTGTCTAATGACTGAAAGCGGAATTACTTAATTAAAATTAATAATGCATCGACGAGTGGTGACGTCGTTTTACTTTTAACGTTTGGTCGGTATAAATATACAGTGGTAATAAATAAATTGTGTTGTCATGGTGTTGATTTTGAAGCACAAAAGGTTGCATTTTGTGCTTCAAAATCAACACAAACATAAAGGAGTTTCATTTTATATTATATAAACATATTTTTTAATTTGAATTTTTTATTCCAATTCAAAGTACAAATGTTACTTACCATTAAATATGGAATATGGTATATTGTACAAGACTCCTTCAGCTTTTGTTACAAATGATCCTCGCCTAGGTGAAAATATGCATTAAACTTTCATCATTGGTTATGAGTATAAACCGAAACTGATAAGTTTACCGGTGTTACCACAGTGCCAGAATTTGTACGCAGCAATGTCATCGCTACACGGTTTGCGTGCCTCGCATCATTATCCTCCTGTGCGTTCAATTCAGGACAAGAAATGAGTTAGTATCGTATGGTTAGTTGTGCATTTGTTGTCACATTCATCGTTCTCGAAAAAAATATATTTCTGGAGGTTGTCGATGTAGTTTTACCCGAGATCATTTACGTGCGGTGGTTGAAATAGTGCGAAGTTTTAAATGGAATCTCTTATTGGAAAACCCTAAATAAGTATCCGGGCAAATGTATTCAGAATTATGGGACAACATTCAAAACAGAGATGGATGGGCATGAGATTGAACCACAGAATGGACTTGGCGAATTACATTTGTGTAAACCAATGATTCACTCGATATATTTTTTTGACCAGCTGTAACAAGATAACTGTTCGATGTATCGATGTACTGAACTACTAGTTGACACGCTTCGTGTGCAGAAGAACAAATCAAATAACAGTGAAGGATAAAATGGTAGAGAAAGTGAAACCGAAACTAAGGGACATTCGAGCAAACTGAACGTTAAACTGAACTAACAAGAGACATTCGAACAAACTGAACGTTAAAAATAAAATTACAATAATGAGAAAATGCTTGACTCATTTCAACAAGAATTAACTATGGCCTTTATTTTGACATAAATTATAAAATATGCAATATTTTGGTGTCAGGAGATTTCGATCGCTGAATTAGAAAGTATTTTATTCCAGTAAAATAAATTTATTATTCGATGGTATTTACATCTATATATTTATTATTATAAATGTTACTATAAGTAAAACTTGTGTAGATGGAAACACGTAACCCTTGCACTTATCAGCTACAGGTGGTGTCTCTTTATTGTTGCAGTCATCCGGAATTTCATACGTTGTGTTAGGCAACCTTTTATGCCTTATGATACCGCTGTAAACCTCAGCAGACATTTTCGGTGTTCTTGTCCTATTTGGATCGTTGAAGTCGACATTGTAAATACCGAATCGGTTCCTGTCGGTGATATGTGAATATATTATATAGAAATTATCATATTTAATAGTTAAACTACGTTCATCGCTAGTTCCAATATACGGAGCCGTTCGAACGAATTATTACTTATGTGACGAAGCCAATTAGGATCGTTAGCAAAAAAGAAAAGAAAAAGTAAACTTACACATATCCATCCACCCATTCAAAGTTGTCCATTAAACTCCAAGCCGTGTACGCTACAAGGTTAACATTATCTTCATGAATTGCTTCCAGACACGCACTGAGGTAAGTCTAATAGGATGCAAATAGTTATTATATTTATACAATATGATTTATCTATTATTAGCATGGGAGTTTTTAAATGGCGTGAAATATTTTAATTAGTTCTTATATCAAGTCGTTTTTAAACCGAGTAAAATCTATAAGTTATATACATAATTAATTTCAATTTTTAAGCACAAAAAATAAATAAATGTGAATAGAAAGGACGTACATAGACTTATAATGAAGCCTACTGCTATTTCATGTAATTAAACCTAGGCGATGGATTTCGTTAAAGACATTTATACAAACATCATCGAATTTAAGTTGAAATAAAATAATTGGGTGAACATAAGTCAATTAAATCATCATATCCCGAAAAATAAAAGAAGAAATAAAAAATACTCTTGATTGAATGAAAAATTCATAAAAATAATGAGGTTTTGAAAATCAAAATAGAATAACTGGAAAAAAAATTATCAAGAATTTTGAAACGAAACTAACGATAAACGAAACTAAAATTAAATAAAGTAAATGAAACTTGGAAAGCTATGAATAAATGAGTGGTGAGTCTGATTTATTTAGTGTTAAGGTGATTGAAATGAAATAACAAAAAAATGTGACAGTGGCCATTACTTCCCGCAATATTCTTCTTAAATATTATTGCAATTTACAATATTACTTACTAGGTAATAATTAATCCTTTCGTAATCATCTAACTTGCCATTATCGGAATAGCCATTTTCTGTAATATAAATGGGTACGTCTCCGTAGGTGTCTTTAATTTTTTTCATTATTTTCCTAATGCCCCACGGTGTCACCTTAAATAGAAACAGGAAAACAATTATTGGTTGAAAATACTTCCATTCGTTCTTATTTGCGGTAAGTGAACAACATTTAGTAAATATCAGGAATACTTTACTTCGACAACATTTTGATTATTTTGCTTACCTTCTTATTTATAGCTTTATTGTATATCTGTTACATATAAATAACTCGCGAATTGTGTTTGGTTCTGCTGAAATATAGTTTATTGCAAGTTAAATGCGCATTAAAATTGATCACAACTTTAACTTGATTGTGTTAAAATGTATGAGCTCTCTAAGACAATATATCGATATTTTCAGAACACTCGAAATTACTTCACTATGTTGAGATAACGATGCAATTTACATGCTGAATTAAATTACATAGCAGACAGGTAGAATACTCAGGCGATGGTTAGACCTCAAGAGGAAATCTATATATAATTAAGCAGAACATTATACGATCACTTTTTATAGGCAATTAGAAGGAAAAAAATCTATATTGGGTTGGTTGACGGCCTTGCTTCTCCACAGACGCCAGGAAGCTGAAAGTAAATCTAGTTTCACCCTCTCTAGGCACATCCGATCATCACGCATTCGCTGAAAGTGCATTCAATCTTGCAAGGCATGAGTGATGAAAAGTTTGTGTGTGAGCCATCTAAACGTCAATACTCCCACACCCTTGCTGTTACGCGATTACTACTACTACCGAAGCCCGCGAAGTTTATTTTGTCACTCACTTCGAAGGACAATAAATATAATGAATTCCACGTCCAATGGATGTATGCAGAGACACATAAATTATGACATTGATAAATTTTGGCAATTGTTACCAACCTGAAGCCATGTTGAAGCGGCTGTCTCCCATTCCTTCTTCGCCCACGTTTTCACACGGGCGTCCGCCTCCCAACTGGACACATTTAGGTCATCATGCATCTCATTTTCAACCATGAGACTTGTGTAGAAATTTAAACCAAAGAAGTCGGATGTTCCCTTGATCAGATCAATCTCTTTTTGGGTCAACATTGGTAATCTGGAGTATGCATAGCCCTGAGCCTCGCTTCTATTTGCAACATTGTCCTTGACGACTTTTGGAAAATCGCCACTACCGAATATGGGATTGGCAAATATGCCCAACTGAAACAAAAACTGTAGAACACAGCTACCTCTAAATATTGTACTTACATAAAATTCGAATAATCTTTGGGCGGCTTCGACGTCTTCAGGGTTGGTGGTCGCTGGTTCGTACCAGTAAGTGTGCATGGTGAAACCAACCATTCCTTTACATAATACATTTTTACAGATACTTTAATAATTAGGGTTATTTATATATTTAAATGTCACTTTTAAATACATTTTAAATTCGTTATTACCATTTTGTATTGGTCTGAAGGTCCCGTTGTACATATGATAGGTAAATGCGTGCGCCTTTAAAACGGTATACGCACACAAGTAGTCGGCAATACCAGGAGATGTTATAGCAGGTGCGAATAAACCATCTCCATAGCTAAATTTGCAAATTTGTTTTGCCTCGTTGAACGTGATCCACGTCTTAACACGATCTCCAAAATTTTCGAATGCGATCCTCGCAAAGTGAACGAAATGGTTGATCAGAAGGGGATTCGGCCATCCGCCTATATCCTGAAGAGATTGAGGAAGATCCCAATGGAATAATGTCACCACGGGCGTTATATTATGAGCCAGGAGTTCGTCTATGAGGTTATTGTAGTAAAGTATACCGGCTTGGTTCACTTTGTTGGTGAAGCCAAAAGGTAAGATCCTCGACCAGGACAGCGAAAAGCGGTAAAAATTTACCCCTAGATTTTTCAGGAGTTGAACGTCCTCTTTGTATTTGTGGTACGAGTCGCAGGCTATGTCGCCGTTATTGCGATCCGCAATTTTTTCAGAATGTTCGTGCGTTAAACGATCCCAGATGCTTTCACCTTTCCCTGAAATTTCATGAAATAAGTTATCTCTGTCTTCCATAAGGCACCAATTCGCCATTGTAAACTGCTCTGTTGCAAATTTCAAAGTTTTGATACAAAAGTATGATAATGGGAGTAAGTTTAAAGAGATGGAATAGATGTAATTTAGCAAAACGACTAGGGCCATATGCGACAAGGGCCATATGCTCATGTGTGAGACTTCCGAACTGTCAAACTCTCAGTTTCCCCCTGTTGCTCTTTGTTAATGCTTTCAAATTCTTTGAAAATAAACACAGAGTGGAAGTAAAACTTCTAAGCAGTTTTCTTAGCGTAAATAAAAAATAAAGCTAACAGAAGCGATGGCAAAGAGGAAAAAAAGGCGAAGAATAATATTTCAAACGAAAATTACTGCAACTTCAAAAATTGTAAAACCGACTTAGAAACAAGCTAGGTCATTGATAAGCATGCTGATGGATAACATGAGTAAATAAACATCAAGTACCTAAAACAATTGAAAAGTGCAAACATAAATATATTAAAGCAGAAATGCAATTAACAAATAAGATAACGCACAATAGATTTATGAGACCGCGTCTTATAATTTAATTTCGTACATTTTTTGTTTTGAAACTGCGCAGCTTGCGCATGACATAGTGGGAAAAAACAGTGACGGTATTGAACGTAATTGAACTAAAATTAAATTGATCTAAATAAAAATTATTGTATTCTGAAAAGGAGACTGCAGGGAAAAAAATGAGGTAAAAATGCGCAATGTAGGTGCAGCAGATATGCAAGCTAAAAGATAACAGTTGGGTCAGGGGACATGTGTGAAGATCTGTAACATTCTTAAAGAAAGTTAGAAAGAGAAGGAGCGAAATAAATAGTTAAAATAGAAGCAAGTAAGATTTGAAATAACGTCGGGTACTTGGTAAGTGTACTGCTGGCAGTAGTATTTATCGAAGTGGGCCTTCTCTATGATAATTACAATGACCATGAAGAAGGTGGAACGTAGAATTGGCTAATGAAAAAATAAGGAACTACAGATGAAATATGAAGTGTGCGGTGGAGAAATGGAAGTGGAAATAGTGACATAAATGAAAAAGCAGATGGGGAAGTAAATTTGAAAAGTAACAATTCTTATTTAATTTTCAAATTTTTAAGAGAGCCAAAAACATTATCTCTTAATTTAAGATGTATTAGAAGATTTTTGATTGTATCATGCAAGCGTCGTCCAGTACTTGGTACGCTGACAAATTTATATAATATTTTTGTAACGCACCATCTTCGTTCCATGCACCCTCTATTTGATACGATGAGGTTGCAGCACCAAAGAGAAAATCTGCTGGAAACGAGTTGTTGTTTAACTCTACTACTGCATGACATCTGAAAAATTTGATTATAGTAAAAAATTTTAACCAATCAAAGAATGAAGCGATCTGAATAATTTTAATATTGATAACAACCGCTTCAGAAGAAAATTAATGGAATCAATTACAAATTCCAATTTACATTTTTACATGCATTGATATTTCAGCCGTACTGTTTTGTAAAAATGTTCTAACTTACAAAGTTTTAATGGTATAGCGGCTTTGAATGAAATCTCATTGATTTATAGGAAAAACGAATCTTAAATATCTTCCATAATTAACGCTAATCTCACCTAGTAAAAGTAGCAATCACTGAAAAAACAAACACAGCGTAGCTGAATATCATCGTGGCTCTATTGTTGCAGCGGATTTAATTTCGTCGTTAATGTTGCAACGGTTTTATTAGACGAAAGATACAGTTGTTTGGAGAATAGGATTTATCTGTACGCTATTTATAAGCCATCATGTGGAGTTTACTTGTTTCTGAGTTGCAAAATATGTACTGAAGTATTTACTTTAGATAGTAATAATTTTATACGAAATATTATGTGGATGGATGAGAAAAGTTATTTGCGTAGTAAATTCATTTTTATGGCGAATGTGGGTATTAATTGCCGCATGAGCAACAAAAATCACTCAAGTACCAAGGTTGCTTGTCAAATCGTTTTTAAAATCAGGGAGCCTATACAGTTTTAAATACTCAGTGACATATAAACTGCACCACCTAGAAGGGTGGGAATTTTTGAACCAAATTTGGCAGGAATAGTGGACTAATCCAATCATCAAGTAGTCATGGGATTTTTGACGTTTGTGTCATTTTTTAGAGGTGGTGATAGACAAGCAATTATCGAGTCATTTTGTTGTTCCACTTTTTCGGATCCCGTTCTTTAGTTTAAAGTGTTTCAAGTGTTTAATGATGCCTAGAGGAAGGAGACCTCAGGTTTACCAGCAGTTGAGTGGCTTTGACCGAGGGCGGATTGTTGGTTTACGAGAAGCAGGTTTTTCATTTAGAGAAATCGGCAACCGTTTGGGACGGCACCACTCAACAATAATGCGTGTTTATCAAGCGTGTTCTGAACATGGGGTTGAACGTCGGAGAAGAGGCACTGAGGCTCAAAGACGAACCAATGAACGTCAAGATCGCCGCTTAAGACTAATGGTCTTGAGAGACCGATTCTCTACAAATAGATCAATAGCTGATCAATGGTTAGGTGAACAAGGTCGTCCGATAGGCTTGCGAACAGTTTATCGTCGAATAAGAACCTTTGGCTTGCTGTCTTACCGCCCACATCTTGTGCCACCCCTCACTGCTCAACATCGCCAGGAACGTTTGGTCTAGTACACGAAAAGTCTTTAGTGACAAATCGCGATTTTGTTTAGGAATGCATGATGGTCGGATGACTGTTAGACGAAGACGTGGAGAAAGGCGCAATCCTGATTTTTCGATTGCGAGGCATGTTCTCCGAACTGTGGGGTTGATGGTGTGGGGTGCTATTGTTTACGGTTGTAGGTCACCCTTGCTCTTCATTCGGGGCAGTATGACCGCCCGACGCTACATTGACGAAGCGGTAGGACCACATGTTCTTCCATATATTCGAGGGCTGGAAGACCCACTTTTCCAGCAAGATAACGCACGATCTCACGTAGCAAGGGTTTCTCTTCAGTTCTTTGAAGAGGCCAATGTTAATCTTTTGCCTTGGCCTGCAAGATCTCCCGATTTGTCGCCCATTGAGCACGTGTGGGACATGATGTGTAGAAGATTGAGGAATCTACCGAACCCACCGTTGACAATAGAAGCTCTACGGCATGAAGTACAGGCTGCTTGGGGTGCCACACCCAAAGAAGACATTGATCACCTGCTGGAATCAATGCCAAGGCGGGTCAATGAGTGTATCAGAAATAGGGGCGGACTAACACATTACTAAAGAAAAATCAAAAAGATGAAGTGTTTTCTTTATCAAATTTTAATCAATTGTTACCTTAGACTAGTCCAATGTTTCTGCCAAATTTGGTCCAAAAATTCCCACCCCATCTAGGTGGTGCATTTTATATGTCACTGAGTATATTACTAGTCAATATTGGTCAATATTTTAGTAGGCTTGACCACTCATAAGTATCAATCTACTGCGTTGAGCAATTTTGATTATTTGAACATTAATTTTCTATATCTTCAATAGTTTAAACTGTAAGAAACAAAAAAAAAAACAATCTGGGTTGCAAAACAAAAATCCTACAAATCATACTAATTCTATTACTATTTGTACCAATTTCAGAAAAGTCTATTTTTATAAAGGAAATTTTAGTAATAAATTCTCAGAAATTAAATCTCATGCAGTATAGTCTAAAGATTTTATTGAGTATTGAAACTTTTTAGAAAGCCTAACATCGTAGAAAATCTTATACTTTGATAAGCACAGTCGCGATTTCAAGCATATTTCTCAAATTAATTTCTACAATAATTTTGGATAATTTCTCTATATTTGTCAGATTGAAGAAGTCTTACTTCAAAATGTTGATTCAGCCTTCAGCCACCATCTGTAGATTCTGTTGAGTTTTAATAGTGAGACAGTAAAGTTCTCCATCAGTGCATGAATCCATAATTGCAAGTTATATTTATTTTTAAGTTTGTTTGTTTTGGAGTTTAGATTGAGTTGTCCTTTGATTAATTTCACGCTAATATAATCCGAAATGAATAAAATAATGAAGGCAATATTGTGCATTCGAAATAAAACAAATTTCCGTATCAACCACAAATGTAATATCATTCGAATTATATAATAATACAATTTCAAAACCACAAATAAAAGTTTCTTATCGAAACGGCTACCCCGAAATTGAGTAATACGTCATGTATAGTGTGGCACATTGTCCTCGATGCATTAGGAACGTCTAACAATTGTGCGGGTAATGTTTTCGTTTTGGCGATTTTACCATAAGTTTCAGCAGAAAGCTTTGCAGTTCTTGGCCTTTCTGGATGATTGAAGTCGACGTGATACAAACTAACAGAACAATCTTCGGTTTTCTTATACAACAACGATAAACATTATCACGTGATGATTTTTTATTCTTAACTTTGATATGACATTGTAAACTTACTTGTAACCGGAGCTCCCTTCGAAGCTATCTATCAAACTCCAAGCGGCGTACGCTTTCAGGTTAATATTATCTTCGTATATAGCATCCAAACACGAACTTAAATGGGCCTGAAAAATTGTGACACTATTGCCCATGCATATAAATAGGAATAAATATTTGAAATACCAAGTGATAGTTGGTTCTCTCGTAGTCGTTCAATTCTCCATGGTCAGCGTATCCATTTTCTGTGATATATATTGGAATGTTGCCGTATGTGTCCTTAATTTGTTTCAGCACTTTTCTGAGTCCCCATGGAACGACCTTACATAAATCATAAAATCTTATCATACAAGCTTTTCGAAGTACTTATTATTGCTAACAATGTTGTTATTATATCTATTACGACTAAATTTTGAAACTAATTTTAAATTCCTTCCACTAATGACATGGTGATAGCAATCAAATAATACGTAGTCTTTTTGAATTATCTATTAAATAGGTTTTTAGTTGAATATGTTCTTAATGCCCCAAACCATTGTTTAATAAATATGTATAGCATAGAACCGACGGTATAGCGAACTCGTATCTAACCTTTAACCAATTTAAAGCTCCGCTACGCCAGTTGCCCTCTTGATGCCATCGAATACCAGCATCATACTCCCAACTAGTAACTTTCAAGGAATCTTTTTCCAGATTCGCGACCACTACTGCCGTGTAATAATTCAAACCGAAAAAATCATATGTTCCTTTGATTAGGTCAACTTCTTCGTCGCTAAACGTGGGCAGCCTCGATTTTTTAAAGCCCTGCTTTTTACTACGTTCGGCGACGTTTTTCGAACGACTTCTGGGAAGTTACCGCTTCCGAAAATTGGATTTGCGAAGAGGCCCGACTGTAATCAAGATTTAAAAGCGTAATTTTCGTAAACCGTATGTAATGCAACTGAAAATATTGAAATTAAGACACGTACATAGAATTCGAATAACCTGTCTGCTGCATCGATGTCGTCTGTACTCTCGGTATCTGGTATGTAGCAAAACGAGTTGATAGTAATTCCAATAATACCTGTATTTACAAATTATTATTTGCAATATTGAAAAGGAAAATATGGCGATTAATTTAGACCCGTTAAGTAACTCAAATTTATCTTAAGATTTGAGAAGCCATTCTAGTGCAATTTCTACATTTGATTATTTGGCAATAAATTGAAAACATAAGCCAATTAAAAACAAAAAAGGCAGCATGCTCGATGAGTAGTTCAATGCTAACATTATAATTTGGCGAACAATTTTACCATTTTGTTTAGATCTAAAGATGTTGTTGTAAAGATGATATGTCAACGCGTGCGCCTTCAAGACCGTATAAGCGCACATATAATCAGCCATTCCAGCTAACTTCAACCCCAGAGCCAACATACCCAATGCATACGCATATTGGCATATTTGGGCAGGTTCGTTGATAGTGATCCAGTGTTTGACGCGATCTCCGAAACTTTCGAATGCGATTCGTGTGAAATCAACGAAATGATCGGCCAGCAGAGGGTTCGTCCAACCGCCCATCTCCTCGAATGCCATGGGAAGATCCCAATGGTACAGCGTCACCATAGGCGTAATATTATGGGCGATGAGTTCGTCGATAAGATCATTGTAGTAGCGTATTCCATCTGGATTAATTACGTCGGTGAAGCCGGTCGGCAAAATTCTCGGCCACGATATCGAAAAACGGTAAAAATTGAGACCCATTTCCTTTAATAGTCGTACGTCTTCTTTGTATTTGTGGTACGAGTCGCAGGCTACGTCTCCGTTACTACCGTCGAGGATTTTATAGGGCTTGTGATGAGTAAAATGGTCCCAATTGCTGATTCCTTTACCTGAAAGGATTTTTTAAGGAGAATTGTGATAACTGGCAATGAACATTTTTTTTGAGGAAATGTAATGCTATATAATAAATAATATGTGTGCTCTACACCATTTCGCATCCTTACGTGATGGCACATTCAAATCAAAACCGCTTCTAATCCTCTTCCAAAGAGAGTTGAAAGTTTACTCTAGTGAACATTTAGATCCGATAAACCATTGTATTAATGTGACTTTCATTGGCCATAATTTCCTACGTACCACTTTTATTCCATGCACCTTCGATTTGGTAAGATGATGTCGCAGCACCAAACATGAAGTCTTCTGGGAACTTGTTTGTGTTCAGTTTTTCGGCAAAGCATCTGCAACAATTACATACATTCATCCAGCGTTCTAAAAACAGGGAACTAAGATAAAACCAAATCCACCCTATTAACAAATTATCGATGTAAAGATTCACCTCTTGTGCACTTTAAGTCTTCGCATTTCATCGCTCATATAATACATTTAATTGTCTTGTTGATGATTTATTCCATTCGTATTCTTAATTGCAATATTTGAACTATAATCAAGGTCCTACTGAATATTGCAAATATATCCTTACTCTATCTTTCGATTCTGTGACATCCTTTTGAAGTCGTACGAAATGCTATCTCGTCATCTCTTACTTGTGGGTATTTTCTTGTTGCAGTTGCCTATATGTTAGCATTCCCTATTGTATCTGCCATGCCGCACAAATTCGGAACATTAACACGTTCTACTATTTTATTTTTATACAAGATTTTGTTGTATTAAGCGCTAATTCTGCTGTCGTATCTACTGTATATAGTGTATTTGTTCTGTTGCAGTTTTTCTTGAAGTGCGCCCACCATCATTTCATGTTTGCGTTAGAAGTGAATGTAATGAGTGACGTGTTTTGTTGCAAACATGTTTGGTATCCGTAGGAAAATATTTAACTTAATGTTCTAATTCAATTCAAATCTAGAAATGACTCATGAAATTTTCGTGATATCATGAATCACTTGCTTTGGTGATGGTTTTAAACATTAGGGATAAATGTTTCTTTCTATTTTTTTCCTAAAGTAAGCAAACGTTTTTGAATTTCGAATTTATGTGGCTTAAAATTCGTCCAAATTGCATTTAGTGGTACTAAAACTCGTGAAAATATCATCCACGTCTGTGTCCATACTTTGAGGGAATATTTAGCATTTGTTTTAAAATCTACTTCAAAATTACTCATAAACAAATTGGCTACAAATGAAGACAAAGAGTTGTCCGTAGCTGTTCCTTGTTGTTGTACAGAGTTACTTTCACACTGAAAACAATGCTGAGACATGCATACACTTTATTAAAATGTTTTTTCTTTCCGGCATCCATTTTTTAAACTTTATAAAATAACTTTTTTTACCTTTTATTAGATCCAGTGTCTCGTGGTGGTTATATACGAGTGTCACAAAATGTAACTGTCTTTCACTTTCACTTGTTCAGCTTTGTATATTTTCATATTTTCCATTATATTTAAACTTCTTTCTTTTTTCTGTTTTTAATATTGTCGTTATGTCTTTTATTGTGACTGCTGCATGTTTGTTATTTATGACATGATTGGCAATGATTGAACGACCTAATGTGTTCCTTATAGCGTTGTTCAAATGTCTTCCTGCTTGTCCTCTTTATATCATACGGCAATCCAGACACGTTAATTTATATACTCCACTTTGCTTATATTTGTTTGTGGTTTCGACGGTTTTGTGTTTGATGCTTTTGAATATGGTGTTGTTTGTACGGTATGCAATCTCAAATCTTTGTTTTTTGAAATATTTTATAACGCTGTTGATGTTTCTGCTATGAAATGTAAATGTTTGGAACTTGTTACTTATATTTTTAATTATGTTGTGTCTTTCTTCCTTCTTTCTTTCATATGTTTTTCTTTTATTAAATTATCAATGTTCGTGTTATATCCATTTCCGGTTGCTATTTGCTTTATTATTTCGACGTCCTCTTTTTTTCTTATCTTCTGTGACGGGAAGTGTCGCTAATCGATTTATAAAAGATTTGAATGCTGCCATTTTGTGTTGTTTGGGATGATTGGACTGGATTGGATTGCGTGTATTAGGTCCATTTTCTTCCTTTTCTATTATAAATTCCAATTGTTTATGTATATTGTTAACATCATGTATCAAGATCTAATTTCCATTGTCTTTATCAGTTATTAAATATATATCGTCCACATATCTAATCCAGTGTTGAATTCCATATTTATTTTTCAGTTTTTCGATGTGTTCCTGTTCTATGTGTTGTAAAAATGGTTCTGTCATGATTGCAGGTATTGGGGAACCCATCTTTATCGGTATTTTTGTTTGTATATTTGGTTATTTAATCTGAAGTAATTTTGTTGTGTTATTTCTTTCAATAATCTGATCATTTGTTCGATATACTTATCCTCTTTGTTGTTTTTGTGCAGTTTATTTTTGATGATGTTTATTGTATTGTATAGCTATTTGTACATTTGTGTATAAATTTTTGATATCGAACGAGAGTAATTTATCTGTGCTATTGAACTGTGTATCTGTTTTTTCTAATAGCTGAATTATATTTTTTATTGTATATTTGTTTTCTAATTGTAGATATTCTTTTAGTTTGTGTGCTTTAGCTATTTTGTATGCTGGTGCACTTTTGTTAGTTTATAAGTCTACGTATTGGCATTTTATGTATTTTTGATAGGGCATGAAGTATGGGACTCATATTTAGTTGTTTATATTTATTCTCTTGCTCCATAATTGCATCCGAAATTTTTATTGTCTTTTATCGATGTTTGGTAATTGTTGAGGCTATCTAGTTCTAAGTATTCATTGTTTGTTAAGGATTCCTCTGTTTTATGTTATGTTTGTTTATCTAAGATTACTATTGTATTGCCCATCGGTAGCAATTACGTGTCTAGCATTGTTTTGTTCTTCTTCAGTTAATTGTTGTACGGCTAATTCACTATCTATTATGGTTTCTTCGATATCCTTTTTGATATTATTATTGTGCATATTGTATTTCAGTCCCTTGTTCATTAATGTTTCGTTTTTCTCAAATTCAATTGGGGTATGGTTATGTACGTTATTCTAAAATGTTATAGATCATAGTTTTTCTTTTTTGTGATTATTATGATGATTTTATTGTTGATTTTTATGGTGTATAGGTGCCAATTGTCTGACCACAGATATTGGTTAATTTTCAAATGCAGTTTTAATAATTTTACATTAGCGGGGCGTTTCTAATTATAGAAATTTTCTATTTCATTTCTTATCCAAAGTTTTTCAGCATGCGCTTTAGTATTTTCTTTTTTAATATTGACTGTCGCATATAAACCAATGCACACAGTTGTCAACTTCAAGTATTCCATTATTTTTTTGCTGAGTCAATCTTATTTTCTGAAGGAAATTAGTCAGATATTTCAAAGTTTCAGAAATAGGTACCAAAGGCGACAAAGGAGTTACATCAAATGTAGCCAAAATTTCACCTTTGTCCAGGCTGCAATTTTTAATTTTGCGAATGAATTCCAACGAATTCCAAGTTATGAAATTATATGCTTGTACGGGCAAAATCCAGAAAGTGAGTTAATACCTCCTATCTCGCGCTAAGGGTATCGAGGGTACATGAGTTTTTTTGAGATGTTTATTTTAGTTGTTCGCCTACTGATTGGTTTCTGCTGTTTAGTTTGGAGTTTTTATATTTTCGGTTTCTTATGGTTTCATCTATTTTGTTGCGAATGAGATTGTGTATCGTTCATGTTGTGTCGGACTATAATTGTGTGTTATTCTTTTTCGTATTTACCTTTTTTAGTATCTTGTTAGGGTTAGTTAGTTGTTAGTAGGTAGCAGCGATACTGGTCTATAATTTTCCGTTTTTGTTTTGTCTCCTTTGTGTATATCGGCATCATTGTGGTTGTGATAGTAGGGCTATATCCAGTGCTTCCAGGACTTTAGTAGTCAATTTCAAAATATTGTTGTTAATGTTATTCTGTTTTCTTTTACTGGATTATTTGTTATTTTGTCAAATCCTGGTGCTTTATTACTTTTCATTTTTGTATTATTTTGCTTATTTCATCATCATTGGTTAGCTCACATTTTGCTCTTTCAATTTGTTTTTCTGCTTTCGTTGTTTATCGTTTTATATTTAATGCCCCAGTTTATTTTTCTTGCAGTTTTTCCCTTATATTTGAGAAGTAATAGTTGACTTCTTTTACTATTTATTCTGCATTGCTTGGTTTTGTTTTATTTTCTCTTTCTATTTCTTCAATTTCATTATTGCGTTGGTGTTTTGGTTCAATTGCTTCTTTATTACATTCAACATATTTCTTTCATTCCCTTTGCATTTTTCAAACTCTCATCTGTAGTATTCCTATTTTGTGCGTTTAATTATCGTAGTAGTAGTTTTTTTGTCTTTTTTAGAGCTTATTTCTTGCCTTCATGTGTTCTAGCCATTCATTGCGTCTATTGTCTTATTTTTATTTTTGTTTTTGTCTGATTTGTTGTTATGTTCTAATTTACGTGATATCTCTTCATAGTTATTTATTGCACTTATTTTTATATTTCTAATTTCTTGTGATATCTTCTAATGGTCAGTTTTTTTCCATACAAGCTTTATACTCTGGTTTTGGTTTTTGCTTTTATTTTATTTCTGTTAATATTGCATTATGATTTGATACATCTGTGTGTATTATTTTTATTTTATTGTTGTCTTACTTTCGGTCCTATTTTTCCTGGTATGCATTTGGGTATTTTTATTATTGTACTATTCTCAGCAATATTTATATTGAAGTCTCCAACTATCACGTGTTTTTTTTCATATTTGTTATATTATTTTTTAGTACATTTTTTATATTGGCGATAATTGGAGCGGAACTCATTTGTGTTACCTGCTCTTTTTTAAGTACCAATGACGCATTTATCAAAAATATTTCCAGTGTGCTCTTTCCTAAGTATTGTGACAGAGTTGAAAAATAGAAGAATCCATGCAAAAATAATCTGCGTGCCGTTGTTCGATTTTTGGCCACCGCAGGGCGAACGTAATATTTTTATACACCAAATTGTTGCTAGTTAATAGTCTTCCTCATCGTTTTGATACTGTAAATGATAATAATGTAGTTGTTCTATCGATTCTCCGTTTAGTTTTAAATCATTTTGTTGTTACCATGCTGCTTGTCTTTTAAGAATATTTATTTTCTTTTGTTTCCTACGTAGTATATTTAAGGTTTAATGGAGGTGTGCTTCTGATTCAACGACCAAATTGTCAATTCTGAGATTCGTATTTATTTTTCCCGAATCCCACTTTTAATTTCTTCGTCTTTTTCTTTGCTTCCTTTATTGCATCGTCGGTTACTGCCGGAAAAAGCAGCGGTCCCAACATTCATGTCCGGCCCCTGCGTCTCTTTAGAATTTATCCGATATTTCATTTTTAGTTCTTACAATAGTTTTCGTTACATTTGTACATCTCATTTTGTCCAGAGTGTTTCAAATATTGTCTTTTTTACACTTTCGGATCCTTTTAGTAGGTTTCAGTGCTATTTCACTCATCTGTCTTATTATGAATATAGAATCGTGCGTGCTTCTGTCTGGTTTGAAGTAGCATTCAGTTTCCCCTATTAGATTTTCTGTGATTGCTCTTATTCGTTTCGCCATAATTCTTTCCAATATATTCCCGTTTTACCCAGTAGAGTGATTCCTCCATAGTAGTAATTCTTGCATTCTCTTTTATTTTCTTTTTATATATGAGTAATATTACTTCATATTTTCCAATCTTTCAGGACGTCTTTCTTTATGATTACTACATTCATAGGTATTTTATGATTGATGGGTTTATCTCGTCATCTTTTACGTCTTTACGTGCTATTGTGCCAAATTATTTATTTACCAAATTTCACATAGCAGTTGAATTTTTTATTGGGCATTTTGAGGTCACATCTCATATCTAATGTATTATCAATACTTAAAAAAATATAAATTATAAATTATAAAAATTAAGTACCTCGGTACGAGGATGATGTTGGAAATGACTGGCGTAAAGTTTTATATTATAAATATGGTGATGGTTTTAACCATCGCCATCGCCGTAATCACCGCGTTAATTAACGTTTTGAAGCAAATGTTAATTAATTAATATTTGCTTTAAAATTGTGCATTTTTTTGCACAGATTTCCGAAAGAAAGGAATTTAAAACAATGTGGGCGGAGAAGATATTTAGCGAAAAATTCTCCGGGTTACAGAACAGTCGATTGATTTATTGAGTTACTCACGCCACTTGTAAGCGTTAATTCCGCGAAAGGTCGTCAAAGGTAGAGCTCTCTTTCTCAAAACTTTCTCATAATTTATAACCGTTTGAATCGACAACACTCCCAACGGTGCTATTGCTCCTTTTGGATTTTAAAGAACCAACACCAAGTTCACATTAACGCCATATTTATATGCAAGAATATACAAGAATATGCGTCCTGGGAAGTTCACAAGTGGCGTCATTCTTCTGCATGATAATTGTCATCCTTATACAGCTCATATGATCTGCTTGCGCGAATGGATTGGAAAATCTTACAATATGACGGGGGTTCATTTCGAGTTAGAGTTTGGCAGAGTAGCAGTGGGACTCATGCCTTACTGCTAATGGAGGCTTCTTTTGAATTGGCTGAATAAAAAATGTCTAACACCATCTAAAACTGTTTCTATTGAACAATCCTCGTATATGATAACATTTAAAAATATTTCTTTCCTGATGTCTATATAAACTGCAGCAGACTTTTTGGGTGTCCTTGGCTTACATACTGGTATTTATTAGGTGTGTTAAATGGCGACCCAAACATTATGAACAATGAACTTACATTTAACCGTACATCCTTTCAACGTTATCCATTACACTCCAAACCACGTACGCCAGTAGATTAACATGGTCTTCCTGAATTGCTTCTAAACATGCAGATATAATGTGTGACATGTTTTTGCAATGATTTAGTGAGATGACACTTTACTAAACTAAGAATTATTGTAATTAATTTATAGATTTTTTGCGAGTAAGCAGCATTAAAATAATTTTATTCCATTTTGGTCTTCGCTTTCGAATTTGTAGTGTCTAATGATTGAAAGCGGAATTACTTAATTAAAATTAATAATGCATCGACGAGTAGTGACGTCGTTTTACTTTTAACGTTTGGTCGGTATAAATATACAGTGGTAATAAATAAATTGTGTTGTCATGGTGTTGATTTTGAAGCACAAAATGCAACCATACACAAACGTAAAGGAGTTTACCTACGACCACTGTTGAAAGTGCCCTTTTTTGCACTATACACAGACCATGTAAATAAGTCATTACGCACGGCCGTAAACTAATCGCACGGGCGTAAAGTAATCGCACAGTTTGAAGTTGCTTAGTTACCGAAATGCATTGATGGAATTTATCCAATTGTCAGTAAGCTGTCAATATTATTCCATTGCCCACAACAGATTTATTATGAATCAATCATAATTTATTGTTATTAAAATGTGTGACAACCACAGTGGCAGATACACTCCTCCGAAGATTATTGAAAATGCCAGGTTAGAAATGAACAATTTGTTACCGGCGAAGACACGTGAAAGATACGAGATCTTATATAGAAAATGCATGGACTGGAGAAATAAGAATAATGTTAGAAAAAGATAGTTGTCCAATATTTAATAACTGCAATGTTACCATTAACAATTATTATTAAAAAGCAATAATTACTTATATCATAAATATAAGAAAATTTGTTATAAAATAAAATAGTATGTAATTAAACAATAAAAAAGAGGTTTTGTATAGAGGTTGTTTTAGTGGTAGAAGGTGGTCGTAGGTAAAGTATAGTACGTGACTCGAGTTGTAACGCATTTTACGTACTCGTGGAATTACATACTCGCTCCTTCGTCGCTCGTATGTAACTATTTCCACTCGTACGTAAAATGCTATTTACAACTCTTGTTACGTAATATACTATTAATTTTATATTATACAAACATATTTTTTAATTTGAATTTTTTATTCCAATTCAAAGTACAAATGTTACTTACCATTAAATATGGAATACGGTATATTGTACAAGACTCCTTCAGCTTTTGTTACAAATGATCCTCGCCTAGGTAAAAATATGCATTAAACTTTCATCATTGGTTATGGGTGTAAACCCAAACTGATAAGTTTACCGGTGTTACCACAGTGCCAGAATTTTTACGCAGCAATGCCATCGCTATA
Source organism: Geotrupes spiniger (assembly GCA_959613385.1). Classification (NCBI taxonomy): domain Eukaryota; kingdom Metazoa; phylum Arthropoda; class Insecta; order Coleoptera; family Geotrupidae; genus Geotrupes; species Geotrupes spiniger. The sequence continues at coordinate 24,223,832 of OY390731.1, forward strand.
CGGTTTGCGTGCCTCGCATCGTTATCCTGCTGTGCGTTCAATTCAGGACCAGAAATGAGTTAGTATCGTATGGTTAGCTGTGCATTTGTTGTCACATTCATCGTTCTCGAAAAAAATATATTTCTGGACGTTGTCGATGTAGTTTTACCCGAGATCCTTTACGTGCGGTGGTTGAAATAGTGCGAAGTTTTAAATGGAATCTCTTATTGGAAAACCCTAAATAAGCATCCGGGCATTCAGAATTATGGGACAACATTCAAAACAGAGATGAATGGGCATGAGATTGAACCACAGAATGGAGTTGGCGAATTACATTTGTGTAAACCAATGATTCACTCGATATATTTGCTTTGACCAGCTGTAACAAGATAACTGTTCGATGTATCGATGTACTGAACTACTAGTTGACACGCTTCGTGTGCAGAAGAACAAATCAAATAACAATGAAGGATAAAATGGTAGAAAAAGTGAAACCGAAACTAACAAGAGACATTCGAGCAAACTGAACGTTAAACCGAAACTAACAAGAGACATTCGAACAAACTGAACGTTAAAAATAAAATTACAATAATGAGAAAATGCTTGACTCATTTCAACAAGAATTAACTATGGCCTTTATTTTGACATAAATTATAAAATATGCAATATTTTGTTGTCAGGAGATTTCGATCGCTGAATTAGAAACTATTTTATTCCAGTAAAATAAATTTATTATTTGATGGTATTTGCATTTATATATTTATTATTATAAATGTTACTATAAGTAAAACTTATGTAGATGGAAACACGTAACCCTTGCATTTATCAGCTACAGGTGGTGCCTCTTTATTGTTGCAGTCTTCAGGAATTTCATGCGTTGTCTTAGGCAACCTTTTATGCTTTATGATACCGCTGTAAACCTCAGCAGACATTTTCGGTGTTCTTGTCCTATTTGGATCGTTGAAGTCGACATTGTAAATACCGAATCGGTTCCTGTCGGTGATATGTGAATATATTATATCGAAATTATCATATTTAATAGTTAAACTACGTTCATCGCTAGTTCCAATATACGGAGCTGTTCGAACGAATTATTACTTATGTGACGAAGCCAATTAGGATCGTTAGCAAAAAAGAAAAGAAAAAATATACTTACACATATCCATCCACCCATTCAAAGTTGTCCATTAAACTCCAAGCCGTGTACGCTACAAGGTTAACATTATCTTCATGAATTGCTTCTAGACACGCACTGAGGTAAGTCTAATAGGATGCAAATAGTTATTATATTTATACAATTTTATTTATCTATTATTAGCATGGGAGTTTTTAAATGGCGTGAAATATTTTATTTAGTTCTTATATCAAGTCGTTTTTAAACCGAGTAAAATCTATTAGTTATATACGTAATTAATTTCAATTTTTAAACACAAAAACAATGTGAATAGAAAGGACGTACATAGACTTATAATGAAGCCTCCTGCTATTTCATGTAATTAAATTAGGTGATGGATTTCCGATTTGGAAAGACATTGGTACAAACATCATTGTATTTAAGTTGAAATAAAATAATTGGGTGAACATAAGTTAATTAAAACTTGGACAAGCGAAACAAATAAAATGAATGGTGATCATATCTCGAAAATAAACGAAGAAATAAAAAATACTCTTGATTGAATCAAAAATTCATAAAAATAATGAGGCTTTGAAAATCAAAATAGAATAACTGGAAAAAAATAAGGATTTTGAAACGAAACTAACAATAAACGATACTAAAATTAAATAAAGTAAATGAAACTTGGAAAGCTAGGAATAAAACTAATGATATGGTAAACTTCAACAAAATCGTCGTATATCAGATGAATCGATTCCTCGAACCATTGGAGTGGTGAGTCTGATTTATTTAGTGTTAAGGTGATTGAAATGAAATAACAACAAAATTGTGACAGTGGCCATTACTTCCCGCAATATTCTTCTTAAATATTATTGCAATTTACAATATTACTTACTAGGTAATAATTAATCCTTTCGTAATCATCTAACTTGCCATTATCGGAATAGCCATTTTCTGTGATATAAATGGGTACGTCTCCGTAGGTGTCTTTAATTTTTTTCATTATTTTCCTAATGCCCCACGGTGTCACCTTAAATAGAAACAGGAAAACAATTATTGGTTGAAAATACTTCCATTCGTTCTTATTTGCGGTAAGTGAACAACATTTAGTAAATATCAGGAATACTTTACTTCGACAACATTTTGATTATCTTGCTTCCCTTCTTATGTATAGCTTTATTGTATATCTGTTACATATAAATAACTCGCGAATTGCGTTTGGTTCTGCTGAAATATAATTTATTGCAAGTTAAATGCGCATTAAAATTGATCACAACTTTAAGTTGATTGTGTTAAAATGTTGTACGAGCTCTCTAAGACAATATATCGATATTTTCAGAAAACTCGAAATTACTTCACTATGTTGAGATAACGATGTAATTTACATGCTAAATTAAACTACATGGCAAACAGGCGATGGTTAGACCTCAAGAGGAAATCTATATATAATTAAGCAGCACATTATATGATCACTTTTTATAGGCAATTAGAAGGAAAACAATTTATATTGGGTTGGTTGGCGGCCTTGCTCCTCCACAGACGTCACGAAGCTGAAAGTAAATCTAGTTTCACCTTTTCTAGGCACATCCTATCACCACACATTCACTGAAAGTGCATTCAATCTTGCAAGGCATGAGTGATAATAAGTGTGTGAGCCATCTAAACGTCAATACTCTCACATCCTTGTTGTTACGCGATTACTACTACTACCGAAGCCCGCGAAGTTTATTTTTGTCACACACTTCCAAGGAATTCTACGTTCAATCGATGTACGCAGAGACACATCGATCGTGACATTGATAAATTCTAGCAATTGTTACAAACCTGAAGCCATGTTGAAGCAGCTGTCTCCCATTCCTTCTTCGCCCACGTTTTCACACGGGCGTCCGCCTCCCAACTGGACACATTTAGGTCATCATACATCTCATTTTCAACCATGAGACTTGTGTAGAAATTTAAACCAAAGAAGTCGGATGTTCCCTTGATCAGATCAATCTCATTTTGGGTCAACATTGGTAATCTGGAGTATGCATAGCCCTGAGCCTCGCTTCTATTTGCAACATTGTCCTTGACGACTTTTGGAAAATCGCCACTACCGAAGATGGGATTGGCAAATATGCCCAACTGAAACAAAAACTGTAGAACACAGCTACCTCTAAATATTGTACTTACATAAAATTCGAATAATCTTTGGGCTGCTTCGACGTCTTCAGGGTTGGTGGTCGCTGGTTCGTACCAGTAAGTGTGCATGGTGAAACCAACCATTCCTTTACATAATACATTTTTACAGATCTTTAATAATTAGGGTTATTTATATATTTAAATGTCACTTTTAAATACGTTATGAATATGAATGCAATAGTTACCATTTTGTATTGGTCTGAAGGTCCCATTGTACATATGATAGGTAAATGCGTGCGCCTTTAAAACGGTATACGCACACAAGTAGTCGGCAACACCAGGAGATGTTATAGCAGGTGCGAGTAAACCATCTCCATAGCTAAATTTGCAAATTTGCTTCGCCTCGTTGAACGTGATCCACGTCTTAACGCGATCTCCGAAATTTTCGAATGCGATCCTCGCAAAGTGAACGAAATGGTTGATCAGAAGGGGATTCGGCCATCCGCCTATATCCTGAAGAGATTGAGGAAGATCCCAATGGAATAATGTCACCACGGGCGTTATATTATGCGCCAGGAGTTCGTCTATGAGGTTGTTGTAGTAAAGTATACCGGCTTGGTTCACTTTGTTGGTGAAGCCAAAAGGTAAGATCCTCGACCAGGACAGCGAAAAGCGGTAAAAATTTACCCCTAGATTTTTCAGGAGTTGAACGTCCTCTTTGTATTTGTGGTACGAGTCGCAGGCTATGTCGCCGTTATTGCGATCCGCAATTTTTTCAGAATGTTCGTGCGTTAAACGATCCCAGATGCTTTCACCTTTCCCTGAAATTTCATGAAATAAGTTATCTCTGTCTTCCATAAGGCACCAATTCGCCATTGTAAACTGCTCTGTTGCAAATTTCAAAGTTTTGATACAAAAGTATGATAATGGGAGTAAGTTTAAAGAGATGGAATAGATGTAATTTAGCAAAACGACTAGGGCCATATGCGACAAGGGCCATATGCTCATGTGTGAGACTTCCGAACTGTCAAACTCTCAGTTTCCCCCTGTTGCTCTTTGTTAATGCTTTCAAATTCTTTGAAAATAAACACAGAGTGGAAGTAAAACTTCTAAGCAGTTTTCTTAGCGTAAATAAAAAATAAAGCTAACAGAAGCGATGGCAAAGAGGAAAAAAAGGCGAAGAATAATATTTCAAACGAAAATTACTGCAACTTCAAAAATTGTAAAACCGACTTAGAAACAAGCTAGGTCATTGATAAGCATGCTGATGGATAACATGAGTAAATAAACATCAAGTACCTAAAACAATTGAAAAGTGCAAACATAAATATATTAAAGCAGAAATGCAATTAACAAATAAGATAACGCACAATAGATTTATGAGACCGCGTCTTATAATTTAATTTCGTACATTTTTTGTTTTGAAACTGCGCAGCTTGCGCATGACATAGTGGGAAAAAACAGTGACGGTATTGAACGTAATTGAACTAAAATTAAATTGATCTAAATAAAAATTATTGTATTCTGAAAAGGAGACTGCAGGGAAGAAAATGAGGTAAAAATGCGCAATGTAGGTGCAGCAGATATGCAAGCTAACAGATAACAGTTGGGTCAGAGGACATGTGTGAAGATCTGTAACATTCTTAAAGAAAGTTAGAAAGAGAAGGAGCGAAAGAAGGAGTTACAATAGAAGCAAGAAAAATTTGAAATAACGTCGGGTACTTGGTAAGTGTCAGTAGTATTTATTGAAGTGGGCCTTCTCTATGATAATTACTATGACCATGAAGAAGGTGGAACGTCGAATTGGCTAATGAAAAAATAAGGAACTACAGATGAAATATGAAGTGTGCGGTGGAGAAATGAAAGTGGAAATAGCGACATAAATGAAAGATCAGCTGGGGAAGTAAATATGAAAAGTAAATAAGAAACAATTCTTATTTAATTTTCAAATTTTTAAGAGAAGCCAAAAACATTATCTCTTAATTTAAAATGTATTAGACGATTTTTGGTTGTATCATGCAAGCGTGGTCCAGTACTTGGTACTCTGACAAATTTATATAATATTTTTGTAACGCACCATCTTCGTTCCATGCACCCTCTACTTGATAAGATGAAGTTGCAGCACCAAAGAGAAAATCTGCTGGAAACGAGTTGTTGTTTAACTCTACTACTGCATGACATCTGAAAAATCTGATTATAGTAAAAAAATTTAACCAATCAAAGAATGGAGCGATCTGAATAATTTTAATACTGGTAACATACGCTTCAGAAGATAATTAATGGAATCAATTCAAAATTCCAATTTACATTTCTGCATGAATTTAATTTTAGCCGTACTATTTTAAAAAATGTTCTAACTTACAAAGTTTTAATGGTATAGCGGCTTTGAATGAAATCTCATAGATTTATAGGAAAAACGAATCTTAAATATCTTCCATAATTAACGCTAATCTCACCTAGTAAAAGTAGCAATCACTGAAAAAACAAACACAGCGTAGCTGAATATCATCGTGGCTCTATTGTTGCAGCGGATTTAATTTCGTCGTTAATGTTGCAACGGTTTTATTATTATCCATTTTTATGGCGAATGTGGGTATTAATTGCCGCATGAGCAATAAAAATCACTCAAGTACCAAGGTTGCTTGTCAAACATTTTTTTAAATCCGGGAGCCTATACAGTTTTAAATATACTCAGTGACATATAAACTGCACCACCTAGAAGGGGTGGGAATTTTTGAACCAAATTTGGCAGGAATAGTGGACTAGTCCAGGGAAATAGTTGATTAAAATTTGAAACCCAATCATCAAGTAGTCATGGATTTTTGACGTTTGTGTCATTTTTTAGAGGTGGTGATAGACAAGCAATTATCGGGTCCCGTTCTTTAGTTTAAAGTGTTTCAAGTGTTTAATGATGCCTAGAGGAAGGAGACCTCAAGTTTACCAGCAGTTGAGTGACTTTGACCGAGGGCGGATTGTTGGTTTACGAGAAACAGGTTTTTCATTTAGAGAAATCGGCAACCGTTTGGGACGGCACCACTCAACAATAATGCGTGTTTATCAAGCGTGGTCTGAACATGGGGTTGAACGTCGGAGAAGAGGCACTGGAGCTCAAAGACGAACCAATGAACGTTAAGATCGCCGCTTAAGACTAATGGCCTTGAGAGACCGATTCTCTCCAACTAGATCAATAGCTGATCAATGGTTAGGTGAATAAGGTCGTCCGATAGGCTTGCGAACAGTTTATCGTCGAATAAGAACCTTTGGCTTGCTGTCTTACCGCTCACATCTTGTGCTACCCCTCACTGCTCAACATCACCAGGAACGTTTGGCCTGGTACACGAAAAGACTTCAATGGATCTTGGAGTGGCATCGAGTTGTCTTTAGTGACGAATCGCGATTTTGTTTAGGAATGCATGATGGTCGGATGACTCTTAGACGAAGACGTGGAGGAAGGCGCAATCCTGATTTTTCGATTGCGATGCATGTTCTCCGAACTGTGGGGTTGATGGTGTGGGGTGATATTGCTTACTGTAGTAGGTCACCCTTGCTCTTCATTCGGGGCAGTATGACCGCCCGATGCTACATTGATGAAGTGGTAGAACCACATGTTCTTCCATATCTTCGAGGGCTGGAAGACCCACTTTTCCAGCAAGATAATGCACGACCTCACGTAGCAAGGGGTTCTTTTGACTTCTTTGACGAGGCCTTGGCCGCCAAGATCTCCCGATTTGTCGCCCATTGAGCACGTATGGGACATGATGGGTAGAATATTGAGGAATCTACCGAACCCATCGTTGACAATAGAAGATCTACGGCATGAAGTACAGGCTGCTTGGGGTGCCATACCCCAAGAAGACATTGATCACCTGCTGGAATCAATGCCAAGGCGGGTCAATGAGTGTATCAGAAATAGGGGCGGACCAACACACCATCTGTAGATTCTGTTGAGTTTTAATAGTGAGACAGTAAAGTTCTCCATCAGTGCATGAATCCATAGTTGCAAGTTATATTTATTTTTAAGTTTGTTTGTTTTGGAGTTTAGATTGAGTTGTCCTTTGATTAATTTCACGCTAATATAATCCGAAATGAATAAAATAATGAAGGCAATATTGTGCATTCGAAATAAAACAAATTTCCGTATCAACCACAAATGTAATATCATTCAAATTATATAATAATACAATTTCAAAACCACAAATAAAAGTTTCTTATCGAAACGGCTACCCCGAAATTGAGTAATACGTCATATATAGTGTGGCACGTTGTCCTCGATGCATTAGGAACGTCTAACAATTGTGCGGGTAATGTTTTCGTTTTTGCGATTTTACCATAAGTTTCAGCAGAAAGCTTTGCAGTTCTTGGCCTTTCTGGATGATTGAAGTCGACGTGATACAAACCAAATACACCCCTAACAGAACAATCTTCAGTTTTTTTATACAACAACGATAAACATTATCACGTGATGATTTTTATTCGTAACTTTGATATGACATTGTAAACTTACTTGTAACCGGAGCTCCATTCGAAGCTATCTATCAAACTCCAAGCGGCGTACGCTTTCATGTTAATATTATCTTCGTATATAGCATCCAAACACGAACTTAAATGGGCCTGAAAAATTGTGACACTATTGCCCATGCATATAAATAGGAATAAATATTTGAAATACCAAGTGATAGTTGGTTCTCTCGTAGTCGTTCAATTCTCCATGGTCAGCGTATCCATTTTCTGTGATATATATTGGAATGTTGCCGTATGTGTCCTTAATTTGTTTCAGCACTTTTCTGAGTCCCCATGGAACGACCTTACATAAATCATAAAATCTTATCATACAAGCTTTTCGAAGTACTTATTATTGCTAACAATGTTGTTATTATATGTATTACGACTAAATTTTGAAACTAATTTTAAATTCCTTCCACTAATGACATGGTGATAGCAATCAAATAATACGTAGTCTTTTTGAATTATCTATTAAATAGGTTTTTAGTTGAATATGTTCTTAATGCCCCAAACCATTGTTTAATAAATATGTATAGCATAGAACCGACGGTATAGCGAACTCGTATCTAACCTTTAACCAATTTAAAGCTCCGCTACGCCAGTTGCCCTCTTGATGCCATCGAATACCAGCATCATACTCCCAACTAGTAACTTTCAAGGAATCTTTTTCCAGATTCGCGACCACTACTGCCGTGTAATAATTCAAACCGAAAAAATCATATGTTCCTTTGATTAGGTCAACTTCTTCGTCGCTAAACGTGGGCAGCCTCGATTTTTTAAAGCCCTGCTTTTTACTACGTTCGGCGACGTTTTTTCGAACGACTTCTGGGAAGTTACCGCTTCCGAAAATTGGATTTGCGAAGAGGCCCGACTGTAATCAAGATTTAAAAGCGTAATTTTCGTAAACCGTATGTAATGCAACTGAAAATATTGAAATTAAGACACGTACATAGAATTCGAATAACCTGTCTGCTGCATCGATGTCGTCTGTACTCTCGGTATCTGGTATGTAGCAAAACGAGTTGATAGTAATTCCAATAATACCTGTATTTACAAATTATTATTTGCAATATTGAAAAGGAAAATATGGCGATTAATTTAGACCCGTTAAGTAACTCAAATTTATCTTAAGATTTGAGAAGCCATTCTAGTGCAATTACTACATTTGATTATTTGGCAATAAATTGAAAACATAAGCCAATTAAAAACAAAAAAGGCAGCATGCTCGATGAGTAGTTCAATGCTAACATTATAATTTGGCGAACAATTTTACCATTTTGTTTAGATCTAAAGATGTTGTTGTAAAGATGATATGTCAACGCGTGCGCCTTCAAGACCGTATAAGCGCACATATAATCAGCCATTCCAGCTAACTTCAACCCCGGAGCCAACATACCCAATGCATACGCATATTGGCATATTTGGGCAGGTTCGTTGATAGTGATCCAGTGTTTGACGCGATCTCCGAAACTTTCGAATGCGATTCGTGTGAAATCAACGAAATGATCGGCCAGCAGAGGGTTCGTCCAACCGCCCATCTCCTCGAATGCCATGGGAAGATCCCAATGGTACAGCGTCACCATAGGCGTAATATTATGGGCGATGAGTTCGTCGATAAGATCATTGTAGTAGCGTATTCCATCTGGATTAATTACGTCGGTGAAGCCGGTCGGCAAAATTCTCGGCCACGATATCGAAAAACGGTAAAAATTGAGACCCATTTCCTTTAATAGTCGTACGTCTTCTTTGTATTTGTGGTACGAGTCGCAGGCTACGTCTCCGTTACTACCGTCGAGGATTTTATAGGGCTTGTGATGAGTAAAATGGTCCCAATTGCTGATTCCTTTACCTGAAAGGATTTTTTAAGGAGAATTGTGATAACTGGCAATGAACATTTTTTTTGAGGAAATGTAATGCTATATAATAAATAATATGTGTGCTCTACACCATTTCGCATCCTTACGTGACGGCACATTCAAATCAAAACAGCTTCTAATCCTTTTCCAAAGAGAGTTGAAAGTTTACTGCAGTGAACATTTAGATCCGATAAACCATTGTATTAATGTGACTTTCATTGGCCATAATTTCCTACGTACCACTTTTATTCCATGCACCTTCGATTTGGTAAGATGATGTCGCAGCACCAAACATGAAGTCTTCTGGGAATTTGTTTGTGTTCAGTTTTTCGGCAAAGCATCTGCAACAATTACATACATTCATCCAGCGTTCTAAAAACAGGGAACTAAGATAAAACCAAATCCACCCTATTAACAAATTATCGATGTAAAGCTTCACCTCTTGTGCACTTTAAGTCTTCGCATTTCATCGCTCATATAATACATTTAATTGTCTTGTTGATGATTTATTCCATTCGTATTCTTAATTGCAATATTTGAACTATAATCAAGGTCCTACTGAATATTGCAAATATATCCTTACTCTATCTTTCGATTCTGTGACATCCTTTTGAAGTCGTACGAAATGGTATCTCGTCATCTCTTTCTTGTGGATATTTTCTTGTTGCAGTTGCCTATATGTTAGCATTCCCTATTGTATCTGCCATGCCGCACAAATTCGGAACATTAACACGTTCTACTATTTCATTTTTATACAAGATTTTGTTGTATTAAGCGCTAATTCTCCTGTCGTATCTACTGTATATAGTGTATTTGTTCTGTTGCAGTTTTTCTTGAAGTGCGCCCACCATCATTTCATGTTTGCGTTAGAAGTGAATGTAATGAATGAACGGAAGTGTTTTGTTGCAAACATGTTTGGTATCCTTAGGAAAATATTTAACTTAATGTTCTAATTCAATTCAAATCTAGAAATGACTCATGAAATTTTCGTGCTATCATGAATCACTTGCTTTGGTGATGGTTTTAAACATTAGGGATAAATGTTTCTTTCTATTTTTTTCCTAAAGTAAGCAAACGTTTCCTGTAAATATACTCAGCGGATGTAACAAGAAGCAGTGGATGTATGAAGGGGAGGAATTAAGAGCGTAGGACAGGCAGAAAAATTTATGAATTGAATGCATTTGTTACACGCTCACAGAATTTGAACGCCTCCGAACTGTTGAAGTGGGTGTATTTTCTGGAGTGTTTGGAAACACCTGTACTTTCCAATCGTACCGTATTCATTTAGAGAATAAGATCCATTATAAATAAGATCGGGAAGGCAATAGTAGTGTACAAGAAGAAAAGACAGTTTCACTAAGAGCCAAGGAATTGCATGACACCCGCAGGGAATAGACCCAGCATAACGAGTGACGTAAAAGAGTTACCAGAACAGGAAAACATGGAAAGGGTGCAGACAATAGAGATCTAAAAGGCGAAATAAGAACAACCAAGGAAGGACAAAAAAGGTGAAATGAAGCACATTCTGAAGGCACTTCAGGGATTAAAACCGGACATGAGGAGAAGATGGAAGAGAATAATAAATTGCGGGCCAAAATAATAAAGAAAAGGAAAGAAGAGCCATGGAAGGTGGAAACGAAACAACTCACTTCAATGTTGAAAGGGCATATAATAGGCATGGTGGATCAAGCGGCAAGGAAATATAACGTAGTAGGCAACGACCATTAAGGAGAACATGGAAAGGAGCATTTCTTGAAAGCAAAGTAGGACTGAAAATGGAGATTAAGGAAATACGTACAATAAACACTCAGCACAACGTAATTACCAAATTTCAATTGAAACCTATCTTTGGCCAGGTTAGCCTTAGAAACAATTGTAATCCTTCAACTAACGATTTTCAACGTTAGTAGTATTTGAGGCTGTCATACTGATCAGTTCCTTTCATATTTGATAAATATTTTAAGCAGTCAGTGAATTGTTCTGTGCTGAAGGCTTGCAACAATTGCCAATTCATACGAATGAAGGAATTGTGTCAAAAATTGAAAAATGGGAAAGCAAGGCACGAATGATAAACCCTGACGTGCACTTAGTACTGGGATAATCAGACCACAATATGGAATATGTGGAAGGCCTGATTGAAGAGAATCATCGAATCAGTAGAATTTCAAAAAATGTTCGAACCAGTAGTTTTCATCAATGAAATTGAAATAATGGGGCGAATTTCTTTTAAATATATTTCTTAATATTTTTTATGGGTCCAAGATGGGATTCATTTGAACAAACCTCGTAAAAGAGGATGACCTAAATAAAGAAAAATTTAATATACAAAGCATAATAACGACCCAAGCTAAATAAGAGAAAGGCAAAATGAAATCGATTAAGATAGATTACAAAAACAATTTTTTGCCAACCAGGTGTGGATCTGGAATATGGAACTAAAGAAACTGGCTCGTAAGGAAGAGGCTGACCAAGCAAGAAACTAAACAATGTAGATCAGTGGGAATATATTTTAATGACTGCCAGATACTCAAACTCCTCAACAATTAAAGGTGCAGGAAAGGATATATTTTTTATGGGCATCTGGAATGAAAGAGCCACCTTTGCTCCAGGGAATCTTAAAGAATACATAAGGGAAATTAAAATATATAAGATAGAAATAACAGCCTTACAAGACACAAAACAATCAGGGCTAGATATTGTAGATGTAGAAGATATTACATTTTTTTCAATTGATGGAAAAGACGGAAGGCTAGGAATCGGCTTCATGGTATAAAAGAATTATGAAGTTATGGAGGTTAATAATTACACGTTTGAGCAGAGAGAAGAACAACGTCAGGATAATCAATCTCCATACCTCCTCAGAAAAATACCGCCCCTTCACCTCTGAAATTTTTATTCAATAATCAAAGCGTGATGAAAGAAATGGACGTTCGGTGACAAGGTTGAACCAATCAATTCAGTTTTCATGTTTTATGCAACTAGTTTCACATGTTTAAAGTTTTATTAGTCAACCAAATTATAATTACCTGTACGTATCTGCAAAGAGAAACGCAATGGACACAGTTACAATGAGGTTCATTATAGCAATAAAGTGCCATGAGTGACTACTAATGATTTGTATTTTCAAAGTGAATTCCATTACATATATATTACCTGAAAACAAGGACACAATTAATTACTTGTACATAATGTTAACTACCTTCGCAATTAAAATGTACATAAATTACATAAACATAAAAGAATTCTTGATAACACCAATTAACTGCGCCAGTCCCACTTATACAGGGCCCTTTAAAATATCTGTTACTAGTGATTAGAATATTATGGGGATATTAATAAGGGCGACAGCACACCCTCGAGTTCGGTCTGACTAATTGTTTTCCTCTAATTCGGGCTGTGAACTAAGCAGTCTGTCCATATCATAGTTCAGTTCGTCAGATGTTAAACGCCGGATCTATAAATATTTGATGGTTTCCTTTTATCTACCAAAAATAGACACGGGCCTAGGTCTCCATAACGAGCACCTAGCTACCATACTATGGTCACAATTGCGTTTTATTGATAGGTTGTTTTCCTGAATCACATTAATTGATATGTGCAAATTGTGTAAATGTAGTTAATATCCCTGCAATAAGTTTTAAGGTCATCTTATTTATAAAAATACGTGCTGTATGTTATATGCATAATGCATTAGTCAAATCATTGATGATGCAATAGCTTGCAATTGTATTTTGCGTAAATGAATTAAACTATAATTGGTTCTTAATGTTCTTAATTAGAAATTGAATGAATGGTATTGTGATAAGTTGTTGATGTGATGATTTCTGTGAAATTTAAAACTAAAACAAGTTTAGCAGCTTATCAAGAACGAATACTTATGGTTGACACATCAAGTAAACATCACTCTCGTCGTTGATGAGTCGTTAATCAGTAGGTTCAGAATTTATTTTACGTTAGTTTTAGGCTGCCGACAGACATACATACACCTGGTAACAATTATATCTTTTATACTCATTATATTTTTTGTAACTTACATTCGTTTGATTTTTCTTTTTTAGTTTTCTTCACTTTATTTTATTAGATTTGAGTTGTTTCTGTTGTGCAATTCATTATTTGTATTTAGTTCATTTTGTCTTTCATGTTTTATTTTTATTATTTATTATTTGTTGATATTTGTTAAAACTGTTATTTTATTTTCCTTTGTATTATTACATTAATACGTTCGAGTTACATTGCAGTAATTATATTTTTATTTTTTGCATTAGTTGTTTGGCTTTCATTCGTGTTATTGGTAATATTTCTCATTCTTGCTCTGATTTATTAATTAGATCTTTTCATAATTTTGTTAGCATTTCCGTTGTTGTGGTAACTTATTTCTTCATTTTTAGTGCATATGCGTTTGTATTGCATATTTTTATTTATTTTATTATTAACAATGATATTATTTTAGTTTCTTCATTCGTATTTTTTACAGAAACAGAGGTACAGGTACAGAATACCTTCCCATTGAAGCATCATTCAATGTTGTATACACGTGGAACAAGTCAGTTACAAATTAAGATAAGAGTATATGTTTACTACAATTGTACATAACATTACTATGAAACTGCAAAATATGTCGAAATGTCTTCTATAGCTAGCAATAATTGCAAAACTTGACGACATTACACAAATTACATGCACATAAGAATCCACGCACGCAGATTGTCAGCTCATGCTTGGTGTATGTGGTACTGGAACGAATACAACGGTAATACAGCCGACGATTATTATCTTATCATATAGAAGGTATTTACAATCCCTCAATATAATGTACCATAGTGCTAATATAGAATGCGCCTTGATAAGTTTAGTTTCATAAATATAAACATAACTTCATATTTTCAACTATTGTTTAAGTTTTTTTCCTAGTTCTTGTCGACAAAAAAGAGAAACGATGTTCAAGGATTGCGTTCTGTATATAGATCTGATTATTGAATGTTTATAGCATTTTAGTGGTATACAACTAAACAGTGCAAAAACTACTGGCTTAGTTAGTTTATATTTACAACAATCGGGTGTAAGTGTTTCGCAAACACATAATTTAATAAAATTGATGCTGTTATGTATATAAAAAAAAAAAAAAAAATGTTATGTATATATTGTTGTACATGTGAACTAATTATTGCTTGACACAGTAACATAACAACAATAATTAATATTAATTAACTGTTACGAAAATTTTATACAAATTATATACATATACTGATAGTATTATCTTTAAAATTACATCAGAACATATGCTTCAATCAAATGTAAATCATATGCAGATTATCTAAATATTTTTGGAAACGTACTAATGCAAAAAGGTCACGCCACGAGAAATAAACAAAAGGGTAAATGGGGAAAGGCTGAGAATTTTAAATGCTTGCTGTAAAGTTAGATGCAAAATCAAATGAACTATAGGCAAAAATGCATTCGTCAATCTGATTTTAAATTAGGTTTTAACTGGAAATGCTTGTCGTCTTAACATGTCATGTCATACACATGTCTTCAGTTGGTGATTATAACACAAATGTTTTATCGAAAAACGTTGAAGTTTAAATTTAACTGTGACAATTAACAATCCTTGATGCAAGGTTTGGTGTTAATTGTAGGAAAATGCGAAATTGTAATTGATGGGAACATGTGCGAGTGAAAAAAAAATGTTTAGTTAGTAAAAAAGTTTATTTACATAGAAATCGCAACCCAATCCTCATACATTGGTAACAGATCATTTCATAATATACGAAGCTTGGTAAAAATAAAGTTTATGAAGACACACTCATAATAATGCCCCCGATTAATACTGAAATGATTAACGCGCCGAGTTGTGGTGGTTTTACTGACGCTCCTGCCGATTTTTCCAAGGTGGTGTTTGGTAGTTTTCTATCTGCAGCAATAGTCGTGTAAATCTCCGCGGATAACTTTCTTGTTCTCGGCCTGTTTGGATCGTCGAAATTAACATCATGAATGCCGAATCGGTTCCTGTGTAATGATTCGATAAAGATATTGTTGCCTAAAATATTCGGTACTTACTCGTATCCATGGACCCATTCGAAATTGTCCATCAAACTCCAGGCGGTGTAAGATATCAAATTTACGTTGTGCTCGTATATGGCGTCTAAGCAGGCACTTAGGTACATCTAAAGTTAAAAACGAAATAATATGTGTAAAATATACTTAAGTGGGTAGCATACTAGATAATAGTTGGCGCGGTCGTAGTCTTTTAGTCCACCATGATCGGAGAATCCATTTTCTGTTACGATTATCGGAACATCCCCGTACTTTGCCTTCAAATTTTTCAAAGTTTCTTTCATTCCTTCAGGAACAACCTGAAAACATAATTTTGTATTCAGTTGGGAAACCAAAGATGACGTTTCAAGTAAAAATGAAATGGAACGACATGCTTACTTCACTTTAAAAGTTGTGGACTATCGATTTATTGTTAATTGATGTATAGTTTATGTTATGGTCTATTAATTGATTATCATGTAGTATAATATTGATTATAAGAGGTCAGTCATATAGATATACTCGGGAAATTTCAATTTGACTTTACTGCTCGTTCACAATAAGTTAATATAAGTGCGAATATAAATGAATTTGATTGAATACTCATGAAAAGTAATTCTCCAGGTTACTAAGTTAACCAGTTGGAGATACGAGCGAATTCGTTATAATTCAACCACGAAAATCTAGAAAACTGTATGTGTCTAATCCCTCAATGTAAAATACGATAAAGTTTGAGGATGATTTGAGTACCAACCTTTAACCAAGTCGAAGCTGCAGTTTGCCATGATGGATCCCACGAATATGCAACACGTGCATCACTGTCCCAACCCACTGTCGTCAGTGGTGCTTCTTCAACATTTTCCACCAGCACTGTCGTGTAGATATTCAAGCCGTAAAAATCCGATGAGTTTTTGAGCAACTCCACTTCGCTCTGAGTAAATGAAGGCAACCTCGAACTTGTGAATCCTTGGGCGATACTTCTAGTTCTCACTTGGTCCTTGACGACTTGCGGAAAATCACCGCTTCCGAAAATTGGATTGGTAAATATCCCCGTCTAAAATTACCGAATTAAAAGGGGAAATGTGTTAATTCCGATAACTCACATAAAATTCAAAAAGTCTGTCTGCTGCTTCTATGTCTGCGGCGCTATCGGTTTTTGGTTTAAACCAGAAGCAGTCCGTGGTGAATCCAACAAGACCTATGATTATAAACAATTCGGTAGAATATCGAGTAATTTCGGTTGAAATAGAAAGTTTACCATTTTGCGTAGGCCTGAACTCTTGGTCGTACATGTGATACGCCTTGGCGTGAGCGACCATGACAGTGTAAACGCACATGTAATCTGCTAAGCCTGACGATTTCAGCCCCGGAGCTAGTGATCCATCGCCGTAACCAAATTTGCAAATTTGCTTCGGTTCGTTGAAGGTAATCCACGACTTTACACGATCTCCAAAGCTTTTGAATGCCAATCGGGCGAAATCGACGTACGGTTCTATCAAAAGCGAATTCGGCCATCCGCCGGCATCTTGGAGCGGTTGAGGTAGATCCCAGTGGAATATGGTGATCATAGGCTCGATGCCATTTGCTATTAGTTCATCTATAAGATTGTTGTAGTAAGTTATGCCGTCTTCGTTTACTTGGTTGATGTAGCCAGTAGGTAGGATTCTCGACCAGGACAGTGAAAAGCGATAAAAATCAACACCCAGTGCTTTGATCATTTGAACGTCTTCTTTGTATTTGTTATATGAGTCGCAGGCTATATTGCCGGTGGCTGCGCCATATACCTTACCAGGATTGTTGTGGGTAAAATGGTCCCATATATTCTCGCCTTTCCCTGTAAATTACTCGTTTTTAGTAAACTGTAAATATGCGTAATGCCATTTTCATTTCGGTAACGCTAACGTTGGCAACAAGTTGGCTGGTATACGAAGTCAGTTTCAGGTACCCTTAAGGTCAATATAAGCGAAGTTGTAGGTAAATTAATTTAGTATTATATTATATTTAGTAACCAACCAACCAACCACAGTCTTCGATTTACCAGCAATATATTCCTAACCAAATATAAATGTCTCCCTCAGAGACGTTTATATTGGTCGAATTTTGCAAACCAAAGTAAAAACGGATATCCTACCATTTGTGTCCCATGCTCCTTCAATTTGATATGACGCGGTTGCAACGCCGAAGGTGAAGTTCTCAGGGAAAGGATTTTGATTCAATTGCACGACTGCACATCTGTAAAACAATGAGTTAAAAAATCGAAATCTAAATCCATGGTAAGAATTACATTTTATTTCACAGAAACCTTAGAGGAAGATATTGTTATATGTTACTATATGTATGCATATTGCTTAACAAATTCCTAATGCATGCAAATCAAATTTAATGATTTAATTAAACCTGAATATTTCATACAAAGAAATATCTAGCGGCCCAGTAAATGTTTGATTTGAAACGAATCAAATTTACATCCGAAATTGTAAACGACAAAATGACTGGATAGATACTCAATTAATTTTCATAAACATTCAAGATTTGATTGGCAAACAACGCTTTAGGAACTGTATGAATTGAGTCTGTTGTAAATAATTTAAATAGAAATATAATTTATTTAAAAATTTGAACACATACTAGATTTTTTTTATTAATCGCCACGACTGTAAAAAGAAATAAATATACCAATAATGATAATGTAACAAAATAGTATAGATACAAACTATGAAAGATATACAAATAGCTTACCGTGCAATTCCGCTAATTGCGCTGAGTAACACTGGTATAAACAAATTACGCCTAATTTCCATTTTGGCGGTAGATAAACAACTGGCACTAGTTGCCAATTTCGCGCCGTTTTTATTAGAGCACTATCGCGACGATCTTCTTATCAAAAAAATTAATGTTTTATTAATCGTATTCGTTGAACATTATTGACTATAGGGACCGGTTTAGCAGTTTATATATTGCCGCAATCTTTTACTCGTTTGCTACTAACCGTCACTTTTGTGTGTCATCAAATTTAATACTTTAATGAACGGTGCATTAATGTCACACCTGCTATTATGATTTCAGTAAATATTTATTCCATATTTTGTTATTTATTAAAATAAAGCTGCCGTTAAAAATAAAGTTTTTTTATCGCATCTTCCTATAGGTAGATGTTATAGCGCTATCAAGAATCAAATATTGTAATCATTCATCACGTCTATAAAACAGCAAACTAAGTGCATGATATTTTGATGTTCAGTTTCGTAATTATATGACGAATACCTCACCATATTCCCATATTTATGAATTCATTTGCAATACTTGATAGATTTATAGACGATTGATTAAATGGTACAATAAAACTCGTCACTTTAGATTAAATCAATAAAAAAATATCATAAATAAGGACAAACAGCGGTATTTGTAATGCTACGTAAATAAAAATGTTGTTTTATACTAACTTCACTACTTCACAATAGTTACCATAAAATTTGCCAACAATGTGACCCACTACCATTTAAAAATTGCGAAAAGTACACAAACTAGAATATATGAAATACTGGCAATGCGTCTAAACTCTTCATACAAACCACAGTTCTCAAACATTCACCAGTTTCACGCTTTCCTCGGATTATTTTCGTGCACAGATTTCTCGTCTGCAAATCTGCCATCTTTGAGAAAAATAAGGAAGAAATGATTGCGTGGTATTTTGTAAATATGATTCTTTGAGAACCAACGGGTCTGGTAACTGGAACTGATTTCTATGTGATTTACTGATCTCAAATAAAAAATCTGTATGTGTGGAACGCCCTTGAACAAGTCCATTCCGACCAATTTATCGATAAGGACAGTTGTGTTCTGCCGCACCATCTATTTGAAACCAAGTGTTATTTACAGCTACCAGAAGAATACTTGATACGTATAGGTATATAATAACTTCCATGCGAAATTGTGCTCATCCTGCTGACTTGTTTTGCTATGTGTGCAGCTTATATATTGGTCCGGAACAAGTTAAAAATAAAATTCAACCTGGTACAAAAGTCACTCAGGCGTACGCAGCATACTTTGGTATTAAAATTGGAGACCAAGATAAACCTTGGGCCCCGCACCTGTTGTGTGGATCATGCGGATCAACGTTGGAAGCGTGGTATAGAGGCGACCGCAGAGCCATGTCCTTTGCAATTCCACGAATGTGAAACAGTTCAAAAAATTATGCAACAGACTGCTACTTTTGTTTGGTAAATCTCACTAGCTTTAAAAGATAAAAAAAAAACGACACGACATTGTACATCCCGATCTTGAGTCAAGTAGTGCACCAGTTCCCCACTCTGAAACTCTGCTTGTTCCAACGATACCTTCTTCAGTAGCTGGAGAATCTGACTACCAAATCTCAACGATAGCGTTAACTCGGATGATGTGTTATTCTTAAATGATGAAAGTAAAGAACCTCATTTTGCAAGTCAACTAGAAGTGGATGATCTAATCAGAGATCTTGGTATAACTAAATCAAATGCAGAAATTTTAACATCCAGATTGAAGGAGTGGAATCTTTTAGATATCTGTTGCCGGGTTACAATTGCCAGAAAAAGTTACCAAAGATTTTCCACATTCATTTTTTTGGAAAAGTGTTTGTGTTTCTGTAATGATGAATGTGAACAAGCTATTTGAAGGTATTGATATTGAATATTATCCGTAGGATTTACGTCTTTTTATAGATTGCTATTCGCCAACTTTAAAATCCGCTCTCCTTCATAATGGCGGGGTATCCGTCAATACTCGTTGGTCATTCGGTCCATTTGAAAGAAGATTACGAAAATGTTAAATTTCTTTTAGAAAAACTTCGATACAAAAAACATGAATGCAAATCTGCGGAGATTTTAAAATGATTGTTTTGTTAAAAGGTCTTCAGGGTGGTTACACCAAAAATGCATTTCCTGTGTTTCTGGGACAGCCGAACACTACACCAGGTTGGCCTATTAGAACACAGTTTACACCTGGTGTAGAGAATATTAAACATCCGTCATTAGTAAGATCAGAAAAGTTTTAATGCCGCCGGGTTGGTCAAACAGTTCGAAAAAGCACTCCATAAAGATGAAGAGTCTTTCAAATACTTGTTCGTCTTGTTTCCAAACTTGTCAAAAGCTAAAATAGAAGGTGGCATTTTTATTGGACCAGATGTTCGCAAGATGTTCAATTCTGAAAAATTTAAACAAAAAATGACGTCAATGTTTGGAAATATTTAAGGGAAGTAGTAGATAACTTCGTTGGAAATAAAAAGTCTCCACAGTACAAAGTTGGAAAACTTTTGGAATGTAATAAAAAGCTTGGTTGCCGAATGTCTATAAAGTTACGCTTTCTACATTCTCACTTAAGTTTCTTCAGTGAAAATGTGGGTAACATCAGTGAAGAGCACGTTGAGATAGTCCATCAGGACATAGCGACGGTGGAAAAGCAGTATCAAGGCAGGTGGGATTGTAATATGATGGGTGACTACATATGGTGCATCATTTGTGAATGACTCATCGTCACATATGCGAAAAAGCAGAACTTCCATCCACTTTTGAACTTTTTATTTTTTTGAGAGAAGTTTAATGTTAATTTGATCTTTCTTTAATAAAACTATTTTAAAATAAAACTTTTTCCTGCTTATAAAAAAATTGAAAAAATTAGCTAAATGAGCAAGAAACCGAAATTCAAAGTGACATTTTTTTCACGCAGGATCTAATACTAATAGAATAATATTGCTTTAAGACACACTGATAGCCAAAAAAAGCAGAGCACCCAGAAGGGACGGTCCTACGAACTACGTGACAATTTGAGATTAAGTACGACAATGAATGATAAAATTTTCAAGAAAATCTGTATTTAAGAACAATGTTAAAAAATTAATAATGCGTGGTATCTCCTCCAAAACGCATGCCTTCATTTAAGCGCCGGGGCGTATTTAAAATTAAATGCTTAATTTCTGCTTGCGGTATTTCATCTCAAGCTCTTTGAATTTAAACTCGAAGTTCAGCCAAAGTGTCTATGGGCGCTGGAAAATCTTCGACTCTTTTGCCGATCGTTTCCCACACAATGTTCAATGGGCGATACCTGGAGATTTTGCAGGCCATGGCAGCAAATTGACATTATTGTCATAAAAAACTCTCTGCGTGCTCTTGCAATGTGTGGCATAGCGTTGTCTTGCTGGAAAACACTTTTGCGATGTATTTGAATGGATGGCAACAAAACTGGCTTCAAAACTTCGTTGATGTAGCGGGCCGCATTCAGGCTTCCTGGAATGAAGACTAGAGTTGACCGGCTTCCAAATTGTATTGCATCCCAAACCATAACACCCGATGTTAAACCAGAATGGCGTTTAAGTGCAAATTGCATATTTGCCCTGTAGGTCTTCTGACACGCAACCGTCCATCAGATTGCCACAGGCAAAGCCGGATTTCAACACTGAACATGATTTGATGACATTCATCGACCGAATGCTCCCTCAGCCTACGCCACTGGAGCTTGGCAACTCGATGCTCTGGGATTAAAGGAAGACGAACAATTGGTCGATATGACGCTAAGCCATACGAACGAATTCTGCGTTAAATTGGGCTAATTGAGACCAGTCGCCGAAGACACCTTTCTTGACGTTCATTCATAATTCATGGCCTACCGCTACTTCTCCTACGTATTTCTGAGCCTTCGTTGGACCAAGCTTTCCATGCTCGAACGATTGTAGAGTCACTTCGACCCAATCTTCTGGCCGCGAAAGGGTAATCCGGTCTCATGCATTCGCACAATTATACCCCTTTCAAAAGGAGTTAATTGATTTTAATGTTGATTCCGACGAACGCGAGGTATGACAACGACACAAGTAAGGTAAATCAACGTCTAAACTGTCACGAAGCATTAAGTTTGCCTTACAAACGAGAAAAATTTACCTTAAAAAATTAACACGAGACAAAAAACAAACAAAAAGTTTGCTGGTCATCATGAAATTTTAATCAATTATTTCTTCATTTGATATGTGTATACCACCAAAATTTCAAGTTCGTACGATCGTCCCTTCTGGCTGCTCTGCTTTTTTTGGCGATCACTGTATAAGTAAAAACATAAACCCTACCCACATCTACATAAACAGAAACAATGCAAACATTTGTTAAATGGTCTTATACTTAAAATAAATATTAACGATTAGTCACTGTTAACTTGGGAATCACTTGCACAATGTTTATGTGACTCTCGCTGTCTCCATCCAAATTTATTAACAGATTGATTTTGCTCTCATTATTAAAATAATTTCATTTTCCATATAACTATCTTCTACTTTTATAACATGTAACAATTTTGCAATGTTGGTTTATTCCTTGATTTTTTCTCAGCAAGTACTCCAGCGTCATCTAATTTAAATGTAACATTTTTTGAGCAACATTATTTTTTACAGTAGCCTATATTAGCTTAATTTATACATCTAATATATTTATACTAAAAGATTTACCGTCCAAATTCTTGAAATATATGCTTAATACCCATAATTTGTAGAGCGACATATGCAGATGACGGTGCAATATTTTACAATTAATTTCTAAAAAAACTTTAACCAATCCGCAGTTATTCAATTTAGATATATTTTTCCCTAACATTAATTTAATTAACTTGGTTTTTCGGTATTTTATATTACATACAGTAATAAATTAACATTACTAAACTCATAAGATATGACGATCTGTGTAAGGTGCCTAAATACTCTTTCTAATATTCACTAAATTCCCACACGTCTCGTTAATATTTATAAATTTTTGTAATATTTATAAATTCAACATTATATTTATTTGGTCAAATAATCTTTTTTATGTAAAACATAGTAGTATTACATTGTCATAAACCTTGAAGATCTTGATTATTTTTATATTCCACAGTGTCGTAAAACATAATTCCTGTGTCAACTGTATTTGGGTGGTATTTTTACAATTTGTGCTAAATACTTGTATTACAACTATGATTAGTATTGACCCTATTGAGTATCTAAGTTAAATATTGCCTTATAAAAATTGTAAACCATAATACATTTAATGCTAGTTACCTTGGCAACCTTCGCAAATTATCGCTGCCATCCATACATATGTCGAGAGACGAGATTGCTATATGAACAACGATGGCCTCATGAAAAGTCGATTGTAATTTCAAGATCGCGTTGCACGCAGATCAATTTTCCAACACGCGAAAAGATTGCTTTGAAGCAAAAAAATCTTGAAATTGGAAACATGCACTAATGCAAACTAAATAAAAAAAACATATGCCAAGGTAAATATAAAACACAAACGAATAAAAAATAAAACACAATTGTATTCACGGTGGGAATAAGAAACTGAGATAACTTTTGGAGAAATTAGCGACAGGCGGCGTGCAATATGTATAAGGAAACCGTATCAATAAATAAGTATATGTGGACTGAAAAAGTCACAAGTAATATCTGGTTAAACTAGTACGTCACAACAAATCAATTCTTTGATATCGTAATTAATCATCGTAATTTTTTATCATCTGAATTAGTAAATTTGACGTTTCCTAATGATTTACCATTCCGTTGAACGATACGAAAAATAGTCGCAAATCATAAATTATAAGTACAGTATGCTATGTACTGGTAGTTTTCAAGGTGGATTCAAATGAAGATTGTTTCTAATCGCATAGTTTTTTCATAAAAAACATGTTTGTTTGTTTCGATTGTTTTCGATTGTTCGAAGAATCTCCTTCACTATTATAATAATATTTGTTTGGTTGGAGAGCAATGTCGATTTGCAATGTTGTTGTCGTTCACAATCAATTAACGGGATCGATAGATACAATTCTAATAACAATTATTGTTTATTCTATTGGAATTTTGGACTTTGGCCTAAAATGATGAATCATTCTAAAACACCCGTTCGAGTGTTTTACTTATTATAAGTAAAATTTGCACGCAATTACAAGAAGCATAAAGACGTTTCTTTGTGGATTCAATCCATTTTTAATAAACACCATAATAGTCTAGCATCATTATTAATTCTGTTCTTTGATCCATGTTACTTTGATCACTGGCGGTAAGCTAATGTTTAGGTATTTACAGCAAGATCTAAAAATTAACATATGACGCAGTTTGCTGTTTGCGTCCCCTTCTTATACTCTCATACATTGTATATCTGAAGTGCAAAATGGATGAAAATGAAACTAAAGGCGATTAAGTCTACAGGAAATCAAATCTATTTTGACAAAGCATTTGCTTTGATAGGTATGAACACTTGATCCATACGAAGTGTACTATTGATTGTATTTCATTTGTCTCATTTCGCTTATTGGATTTTTCGTTCCGTATTGGCCTTTTGCTGTTTGATGCAAAAACGTTATTATTCATTATTAATTCACGCCGATTATAAGCCATTGTAAATAAATTACAAGATACGACATCAATAAACTAACTGCCTGAACGAACTCCCGTGTTTGCAGTTTTAGCGCCACGAATGCCATAAATTAGGAGAATTCGTTGCAGGCCTGCAGCAGAACGTTAAACCCCACAGATTAGAACATTTCGATTGGGAATATCTGGCGCCGTAATCGGCCGCAAACAAAGAGCAGTCAACTGATCCGGCGGATAAGGGACCAAACGCATCCGATACAGGCCATCATCCCGTTCTAAATTTCCTTGGGGCCCTTGCTACGTATAAAAAGTTACGCTTAGTTGAGATATCAAATGCTCATGGCCAGGCTGTTATTAAAGTATATATTAGAACGAAATTTTACAGTCTTGATTAAAAATTATTTCACCGGTCTTTACGTTATTTGATGTTTTCATTTGTTATATTTGTGAGTCACTGATGTGAACTTTAAACATTCATCGCAACCATAATCTATTTAGTTGAATTTTGATCGAATTTTAATCGTAACTGGCAAATAAATTAGCCCTGGCGATATTTATTTTCTTTTAAAAATCAATATAATATTGTTTGCTCGCCCGTTCACTTTGGAAAATTTGAGTGTCTATGATGAACTAATCTTTAGATAAAAAATTACAACAATGAGAACAAAGGTTTATTATGCTTGGGAATTATACCGTGGATTAATTTTATGAAACGATCGATTTTTCTAATGTGATTACACGCGTTATTTCTTTTTAATTGCTCACTCTGGAGTACCCTTTTATCAGATCTACCGAGTGGAATAGATTCCAACCGCACACCTTACATTCGACGGTGTGACGCATAGAAGTTGCGTCGAACAATCGGGATCACAAATTTGTGATTAGGAGGTATGATTTAAAGTTTTCATTCATGTTTTCTATTCCAACATTGTTCTAGCGACAGAACTCCAGGCTAATATCGAACAGTATAACCAATTAAATCCACAGGTTTTGTTTGTAGAATTGTATTTTACATGAATTTTGTTTTCTGCAACGTAGGAATTTTTTATCGCGATAATCGGCTATTTGTGTTAGTTTTATGACATCTGTTAATAGTCTTATCGTGCATATAAACGGTAATTCGGTGACTATTATATTTACAGACCTTTGAGACAAGTGCTTTAATTGGAAATTTATTGGTAGAACAACTTTATCCCACGTTAAAACATTTCTTATTATTTTCACATGATTATATTTTAATATGAGAGGTTATATAATATAAATTATTATTAATGTTTGTGTGTGTTTTGTTCTTCGTTTGTTTCTATTTATCCCGGTTACTTACGTTGATGTTGCACGATGCGTTGGCTATGTGTATCGCGTATAAACATTTTGGGGAATACTGGTCTAAATTGCTTCTAAAATCATGTTAACCGAGATTAAAATTCTGACATTGCCCTTTAGCAAATTCTCACATAAAGTAAGTAAAATACGGTCTTCGCCGATACTAAAAGATGCATTTAATATCCCATAAGCTCATTTGCATGACCACACATATTTAGTGCCGCAGCCGACTCAGGCCTCAGAGCGTCTCAAATTGCTAACCATTATCATGATTCATGCAATTGATGATGGCTACACGTATTCAATTCCCTGCAAAATAGTTCATAAAATACTTTTTGTTATTAAAAAGACACGCAGGGTATTTAAAAGTGTAGGATTAAATTTATTCTTCTCATTAAGTTTCCTTTTTTTTCGACGTCGTAAAATTGTGTCATTGGGTTATGGTACAATATGAATATTAAATTTTATTCAAAAATAACAACGCCGGTTTTATTTCCTAAATACCTCTAAACTTATCGATACTAAAATTTATGTCCACAACTATAAGGTACATTTCAGATCGCATTTATCCGAACACCATCTTATTAAAGATAGCAGCCAGCACACGAGCAGCAAGGTGACAATACATAACTTAGATAGCGCATGGTCAAAGGTCACATAGTAAGAGGGCCGGATGGTGCGGAAGGTCACTACTTGTTCGAGTGGTATGTTGGTCACATCGGCTCTTGCGACAACCTGCCGCAACTACCATATCGTGATTTATGCAACGGCAACGCTTATAAATAACTATGTGCACCGAGAGCACGACCGCTGTGCAAATATTAAAGATGAAGAAATTAATTTGTAAAATATTGCGCGCCGCGTGAGGCGAGAGGGATTTTTATACACGTTCTGCATTTGTAATTTTGCGGAGTACACCGTACACTAATATGCCAGTGATTGTGACAGCCGTATGACTTCAAGCTCTGACCCTGCTAATTGCCAAGGTCATTGGAATTGACCCGTTTGGAGATTGCGTCGTACATTATCGATTCACATTCGAAAGTAGTCGATGATTTTTCAAGTCACAAAAATATGTTGGTTTGTGTAATTTATAATGTTTCATGATACCATGATGTTCAGGCTTATATTTACTTTGGAGAAGTGTAGTAGTCACAGACATTCGATCTTGGGAGGGACGATATCTGGGTAACCTAATCCAAAGAAGCTTTATCATGTAAATGCGTCATGGTTTAGTATTTGACTAGAGTAGTGAAGTAGAGACTCCCAGTGACAAGGGTGATGGGGGAGGGATGCTCAATAAATCCTGGGCTTGTGTCCATCTATGAAATGATCTCGTGCAGGTGTTGTAATGTTGTAAATTTTATTTTATGTAAAAAAATAGATTAAGATTTGCCAGATGGAGATATTTTTTCGATACTGATCAACAACTCTAAGGACACTTTGAATCAACTTAAGAAATCAAGCCATAGAACACATCTAATTCCGAAGCATTTAAAAAATGCAACAGTGTCAACAGACACTCGGTGTTCGGTCGATCGTCAACTAAGGCAGCATTTATAGAAGAAAATAAAATTTTACCTAACATTTTCTCTGGTTTCAGGAATTCATACAGTTGCGCAAGGGCTATTGCTAAAATTACTGATGATACTGATGATTTCAAGTTTAGATAAGGATTTGATTGTTGCGCGTTTGATACTATCGACCACATTCTGCTCTTGTCAGTATTACATTATATAGGCCTCCATGCTAGTGGATTAAATTTCAAGAAACATTAGCTAATAGCAAACAGTAGGTTGAGGTTGATGGGAACATTTCATCGAAATCTAAAATAACCTCTGGTATTTCACAAGGATCTATTTTTGGCCTTCGAACTTATCATTGGATATTGAGAATCTGTCATGTTTCTACTACAGTTTGACAATACATATGTGTTTACAAAGTTTTACAAAATGTCCTACAAGTTAGAATTGCGGAAAGGTATTGACAATTTGGTTGGCCAAATGCCTAAACGTGACATTGTCGCCATTTATAGAAGCCAGGTTAGAACATTTCAGAAACAATGTCATAATTTTAGACGACTAAAAATATTTTACATTATCTAACTCAGAAATAAAAGGAAACGAAGGCTTTTATACAGACAATAATACTAATATTATGTTCTGGCCGGATCTGGCATCGTGCCATTATACGAGAAAAACCCAAGATTCATTAAGATGTTTACCTAAAGAGGACCCCCCCCCCCAACTGTCCCACAGGCAAGTACTATAGAAGAGCTTAGGGCTTTATTGGGTAGAAAAGTTTACGACGATCGGTGGAAAGCACAAAATGAAGAAGAACTATGACGAAGAATCTACCAAAAGATTCGAGAGTTTAACTCACTTACCCTCCAAAGGCTGATGAAAGGCATTCGTACCAAATTGCAAACTAATTATAGTTAAAGCTTCACTGAATCGTTTTCTGTACTACCAAATTAAATAAAACAATTATGGTTTGAATAATTATATTTCAAAAATTTTCCCCAAAACTTTTGTTACATACGTTATAGCGCTTTACTGTCTAATTCAATAAACGTTTATCTTGTTACGTATGTTTATTATGTTTTTATCTTCTTTTTCAATTTTCATTTATGTAATGGAGTTGGATCAGCAAACAAATCAAACGTACTTGAAATCGTAATAAATTTCCAAGCTGGGTAAACCACGCCATGTTCCCGATCGTAAAGTTACTTGTGGCTTTTGTTGGTCGCCTTTGTATCCGCGCAAATATCATCTTGACGTAGAGATGAAAAACATTCATTAATTCCGGGACGCTGTCGCATATCCCGGAATGGGTCCAGTCCGTGTGTCTAGACGTGCTCGACGCCGGTGCCCGTAGGCGTCGTTCCGGCGCCGTCGCCTGTTGCCCGGACGTTCCCGGAAAATACTCGTAGGACACATTTCCGGTGAAATCACAGCATTGCGACGCATCCGATTCATTCCGTTGATGACTAAATTCTATGCGCGCTGCTAGAATTGTGTAATTGGCTTTGGACGGCATTAAGACCGTAGGTTTTTGTGCGATTTATTGTACACGTAGAACCCAGGATATAATTTGTTATTATTTTTCTTGGCGGAAACTAATTTCGTAACAGCTTGTGTAATATGATTGTACGTTTCGTTGATGTGAAATAACAGAATTTGTGATTTACTTAATTTCCAGTTGCAATTAGCGGTGCAGTTTTAACTGCAGGCCTACCGATGAAGTAGCAAATTTTTTAGCGTTCATATAAGTGACATTATTTTCCTTGTAAGAAAGCGATATTCAAATGCATGATAGATAGCACGTTCGCTCCATCAACGTCGTGAAGAACTAATTATTAAAATGTATATCGAGTCCCAATTTTCATTTGAATCATTTGACCGAAAAGCACAAATAATTACAAAAATGTTTAATTTGTCATATACGTTCCGGCACAACTAAGTTGCTAGTAACCCCGTTTGAAAAACAATGCCCATTAACCGATAAGTGTTTTAAAAGACCGGTACTTCTAGTATACTTAAAAAATCCACTTCACTCATTGACGCGCTCCTTATAAATTTGACTCTTATACGACTTATTAATCTAAATGATTAAGGGTAAATAAAATGCTTCTTCATCTAGTACAATTAAATATCAAACCATTAACTCATTGAATCCACATAAGTAGACAAAACGCAATTAAAAATAATCTACGAAAATACTAAGAATTCACGATGCGCAGCCAAATAAATCACGATCCATTTAAATCGTTTCTTTGGAGTGCTCGCTGAGAAACTTCCTCGTTTGTCAATTGTTTTCGTCGTTACGCTAATAAAGTAGAACGAAAAAGGCAAACAACACAATGGTTATGTTATAGAATAAACGTACAGTACCAAGTAAAATATTGCGCAAGTTGCTAGTCGGTTTTTATGGCGTTTCAATTTTATTGTAGTTTAATGCCTATAGAACACGTCCTCTTAATTGCTCGCCATGGCTGTAAATGGTAAGCGGCGTTGCCAGCCTTCAGATGCTCGTCGATAGCGCGTTTTAGACCGGGAATCACGAATGTATGCCTTCCATTTGAACCGGCTCAGCCGGATAATTTACCGAGCGGCAACCTGCCCGTTTTTATTGTGCTTCGAATGTTTGCATATATTCCTACGTGCATCTACTTCCTACCCGTTCCATAGAATTGCTGATTTAATAACGGTCGTTCCGATGCGAAACGTGGTGTTTAAGTTTATTAAATGAATACATACGTCACTCGACGCGAGCGTTCCTGTTTCTAGTAGGAACGAATGTAATTGCAAATTATACCCTTGGGTATTTTTCATAATGGCTAATAAAATTGCTTATTTACTCAAACGTATATTTTATTGAGGTTTCTGTATATTCTTACTAATCATGCAGTTATAGTGCCTAGCCACTTTATAGTTTCTTATGCGTTTTGCCTTTTTACTATCGCACGCATACTTTCAATATCCACCCCCTGTGTTTCGCTCTCTCCTTCTAACTGATCATTGGTGGTTATTGGTACCCTTTCCTTTACTTTACTTTAACCAAACTATTAAAATCAGTACTATCTGACCTTTTCCACTATTATTTTCCACTTGCACTGCAAGTTTAGTCACCATCGAAGCTTCCTTCATGCTTTTTGCTTTCAATTACACAAATGTTTATTTTAGTCTTATTATCTTCATCTTCAGAAGGATGCTTCCTAACATTAATCCTGGCATTAACTTTGGCTGGCCAGCCAATCTCTTGGATTTCATGTTTTTGCGTAATATTCCCTTAAAATATATATTGTATTGTGATGTTGGAGAACAGCCCAGTTCCAATATACACGCCGCTGCATGTCTCGACTGCTCGACTCGGCAGTTTTAAATATTCGTGTGGAAGTGTCGATGCTGCTATTGCATTCGAAAATGTACATTTAACAGCATTCAATAGTAACACTTGTTTCTCAGTTGGCTGACTCGTTGCGATATGATATGTCAAAACTACACTTTATTTTGAATTAATTCCATTAATTCTGACGTTTTTTGTAGAGAAATATGTGTACTTCAAGTTTTAAAATTAAACAAATTGAAGTCGTCGTAAGATATATTGCTTTTACCAAAGAAAAGAATTATTACCAATATTATTTAAGAATATAGTGAAATATACCAACAAATTTAGGCAAGGTGCCTTCATCATACTCCATGCACATTGATCCTGAAGTAAACATCTATTTACAGTTGACCTCCAACATGTAATGGTAACTTATTATCGTAGTATCATTTAAATATCACCCGTAAATTAATTATAAACAACCAACTTATATATTTTATACAATAACTTAATAATATACTCAGTGACATATAAACTGCACCACCTAGAAGGGATGGGAATTTTTGGACCAAATTTGGCAGGAATAGTGGACTAGTCCAGGGAAATAGTTGATTAAAATTGGAAACCCAATCATCAAGTAGTAGGGATTTTTGACGTTTGTGTCATTTTTTAGAGGTGGTGATAGACAAGCAATTATCGAGTCATTTTTTGAATTTGTTCCACTTTTTCGGATCCCGTTCTTTAGTTTAAAGTGTTTCAAGTATTTAACGATGCCTAGAGGAAGGAGACCTCAAGTTTACCAGCAGTTGAGTGACTTTGACCGAGGGCGGATTGTTCGTTTACGAGAAGCAGGTTTTTCGTTTAGAGAAATCGGCAACCGTTTGGGACGGCACCACTCAACAATAATGCGTGTTTATCAAGCGTGGTCTGAACATGGGGTTGAACGTCGGTGAAGAGACACTGCGGCTCAAAGACGAACCAATGAACGTCAAGATCGCCGCTTAAGACTAATGGCCTTGAGAGACCGATTCTCTACAATTAGATCAATAGCTGATCAATGGTTAGGTGAACAAGGTCGTCCGATAGGCTTGCGAACACTTTATCGTCGAATAAGAACCTTTGGCTTGCTGTCTTACCGCCCACATCTTGTGCTACCCCTCACTGCTCAACATCGCCAGGAACGTTTGGCCTGGTGCACGGAAAGACTTCAATGGAACTTGGAGTGGCATCGAGTTGTCTTTAGTGACGAATCGCGATTGTGTTTAGGAATGCATGATGGTCGGATGACTGTTAGACGAAGACGTGGAGAAAGGCGCAATCCTGATTTTTCGATTGCGAGGCATGTTCACCGAACTGTGGGTTTGATGGTGTGGGGTGCTATTGCTTACGGCAGTAGGTCACCCTTGCTCTTCATTCGGGGCAGTATGACCGCCCGACGCTACATTGAGGAAGTGGTAGAACCACATGTTCTTCCATATCTTCGAGGGCTGGAAGACCCACTTTTCCAGCAAGATAATGCACGACCTCACGTAGTAAGGGTTTCTCTTGACTTCTTTGAAGAGGCCAATGTTAATCTTTTGCCTTGGCCACCAAGATCTCCCGATTTGTCGCCCATTGAGCACGTGTGGGACATGATGGGTAGAAGATTGAGGAATCTACCGAACCCACCGTTGACAATAGAAGTTCTACAGCATGAAGTACATGCTGCTTGGGATGCCATACTCCAAGACGACATTGATCACCTGCTGGAATCAATACCAAGGCGGGTCAATGAGTGTATCAGAAATAGGGGCGGACCAACACATTAT
The DNA here is from genome assembly GCA_959613385.1 of Geotrupes spiniger. Taxonomy (NCBI): domain Eukaryota; kingdom Metazoa; phylum Arthropoda; class Insecta; order Coleoptera; family Geotrupidae; genus Geotrupes; species Geotrupes spiniger. Next base: position 24,256,760 of record OY390731.1, read on the forward strand.
TAAAGAAAAATCAAAAAGATGAAGTGTTTTCTTTATCAAATTTTAATCAATTGTTACTTTAGACTAGTCCAATGTTTCTGCCAAATTTGGTCAAAAAATTACCACCCCTTCTAGTTGGTGCAGTTTATATGTCACTGAGTATATTTCGTTTTAATATTGGCGAACACAACCTCGTACAATCCATTTTGAAGGTACCATCCGCTAATATTGAAACCGCCATTTAGTTTTTTTAATTGCAAAAAACATGCGCGCGGTTGTTTACAACTGCGTCCTATGAAGTCTCATCGCACCGTTTAAATACATTTTGTTTTTTTTTTGAAATTGCAAACCCGATTTGTAATCGGCAAGCCTAAAATCTACATGTAGTTTGGTAAGTTAGGACGAATTGTAGTTGCCGTTGAATTATATTTCATAGAGAAACAAAAATAAATGTTTATTATTATTTAGTGATTCTGATAAGACAATACTTCGTATAATTGCCGCAATAAACAATTTTTTTGGTGTTTGTTTTTTGTGATAAGAACTAATGTTTTATTGTTTTATTGAGCATTAATTCAATCTCACAGTTAACGTTTGGATGTAATGTCTTACCTACAATGGTAATATATTTTTTACATTAGTAATTATTATTATTACATATTTATTATTATGTGGTGAATAATCTCTGTGATGCAGACGAAATAATATTATAAAACTTTTCGGAAAGAGTAATAAAAAATATATACTCATACATTAATACAAAGTCTCCATTTATTTTTTTAAATTATTTATCTTATACATATTAATGAAAGACAACAATTTATAATTAATATTTTATAATTTTATTATACATTGCACTTAAGTTATGTGTGTCGGTTTTATAGTTGATGGATTTTTATGTGGATCATTTCCTTGATTATTCTTTTAATATATTGTTCTTCTATTTATAGAATTGTGGGTTGTTCGTATCGATGGTATGTTATTTTTTGTTTTGAGAGGTCATACTATTTGCTTTTATGCAAATATTGTTCCGATTGCCCCACTTATGTGCCACTGGAATCATTGCACTGTATATTTTCTGTTATTAAAATGTTGTTTATGTGCTAATTGTATTTTAAGTTTTTGAGGTGGGTTTAGTATCTTATCTGGTAATCTGTGGATGTAATTTAATGAACGGTATTTGTTATTGTTTTCTTCATTTATGTTGTTGATATTATTATCATCAATTGAGTTTTTGTTGTTGTTTTTTATTGTAAAATTACATTAGTTTTGTGTTTTGATTAGCTTTATTTTTATTTGAGAGCCTATTAAATCTTTTATTGTTAAACTCTAAAAACTGCTTGCTTGAGAAGGTGTAGCACATAAATGATAATTCAGATACCTTCCAGAATGGGTGCGTTTAATAAAATTTCACCATTTCTGTGTATTATTTTTACATCTAGAAAAGGTATTTTATAATTGATTTCACTTTCTATAGTAAATTGCAATTTATTGTGGAATTTTATGAATTCCTTAAGAATAGAATAGAAAGTTTCTTTGTTGTTATGGATTTCAAGTATGCCTAGCGTTTGAAGAGTGGTATTTGTATTTTGGTTTTTAAATTTATTAAGTACTGTAGTTTCTAAATCCTCCATCACCCGGTTGGCTATAGCCACGGATATAGGCGAGCTTATGGCGGTGGCGTATTTTTTAATTGTAAAATTTATCGTTGAAGAGAAATATGTAGAATTTAAACATAGTAGTGTTGCTCCTATGAAGCATTCTTTGATTGTTTCTAAATCATCTAGAACATTGGTGTATTGATATAATATCGACACTGATAAGTTTATGATTTGTATGTATCGTTTGAGTTTTTTTTTATAAATTTAGCGAATTCCCATGAATCGTTGGTTTCCTAGATTTTGGTTGATAGAATTTCTATACGTTATATGAAGAACTTTGCACACTGCTTATTATCGATCGGAGAGTGTTTTGTAACAATACAATTTTCAAACGGCACGTAGATGAGAGCTTAGTTTCTATCCATAACAACAAAGAAACATCTGTTCTTAAAGAAGTCAATAGGAAGTCAATATTCATTGTGGAAGGTATCGAAATTATCATTCGTGTGCCCCCGATACCGACCGTTTCTAGCAAGAAGTTTTTAGACAACAATAATTAAAATAAAAGAACACTTAAAACGAAATTGTTACCCCAACCCTAGCACACACATCAATAAAATATTAAATACACTCTCAAATAAAAATAAAAGTAATGAAAACACAGAAACTAAAAATAATTCTATAATAAAAAGAACAACAACAAAAATTCAATTGATGATAATACAACATCGATGAAAAAGAAAATATCAAATACATCTCGATAAGTTAAATCATTTCAAATTATCAGAAATATACAAAACGCAATTCAAAAACTTAAAATCCAACATTTTAATAATAACGAAAAATATTTCTCAGAATTAAAAGCAAACACCACACAATAAAATCACACACGTAATATTAAACACACAGTGCAATGATTGCAATTGCACATATATAAGACGCCCAGAACAATATTTGCATAAAGAATATACTCACATATGATATCTCGAGCAAGAGACACCAAGGTATTGTCAAAACACACTAAGGAAATATGAAATACGAACAAAAAATCTATAAGAAAAAAAACAATATAGTAAAAGAATAATCAAGGAAATGATCCACATACAAAAATGACACCATCAAGATAAATCCGATGCACCTAACAAAAGTGCAATATATAATAACATTATAAAATATTAACACTAAATTGTTTTTTTGCTTTAATTTATATAAGATAATTAATTAAAAAATGAATGGTGATTCTGTATTAATGTATGATTGGTGTTTTTATTACGAAATGTATTATTATTTTATCTGCATCAACAAGATTTTCACCGCATAATAATAAATATCTACATATCTAAAGCATTTCGGAAACCGCTGAAGTTCAAATCAAAAAAATACATATTATAAAAAAATATTAAACAATGAAACACTTAATCCTGGCATGTACTGTGTACAATGACTAATTTGATGAACATGTTCAGTATAAAGAAAAAGTCACTAAGAAAGATACTGCTACTATCATTTGTTAAATTTATAATCGCTCAATGAAATCATCCCCTAATTAAGCTTATAATTGTTTATAAAATTGAATTGCCTCCTATTTGCTGTAACTCAAGGTATTCCACATTATCGTGTTGTTGCGGCAAATATTTGCTAGCTGCGTATTATAACATTTCTCAATCCCAATATTCGTGCTCTTCCTGGTAGTATTCCTATCTCATAATCCATGTTTTATTGTGTCCCTTATGCTTTGTATTTTGCGTAATATAATTCCAATGCTCTTTTCGTTCTCATTTATGTTAATCGTTTTTCTCCTGTCATCCTATAAAGCTTTAATATTATCTTCACGTACAGTGGTTTATTACCTACTTATAAATACCAATGTGCATTATAAATATTATTACCCTTGTTCCGTTTGTTTCTGGTTCTACAAAGTATTTTAATATACTTCTTTTACAGGTCACATTTAATATCCACCGAGTTCAACTTTGATATTTCCTCGTAAATCTTCATGTACCAGCAATAGCATCACGCAATTAACGAAATTGAAACAAACATTCAATTTGATTTAAAATACCGTTTCTCATTTCAAAAAACTTTACAAAGACAATATAATATCATCGCTAATCCTTTTCCAATGTTTTTTTTTGAAACTAAACAAAATAATAAAAACTTAATTGCCATACGCACTGATAAATGTATTAAGACTAATGTATAAAACCGATTATGATAAGAAAATGATTGATTTGATAGTAGATGAAAAAAATCACCTTTTGACCCTACTTTGCGACATCATCATCGATCAATATTAATGATTCATTTAATAATTCTGAAAAGAATATTAAGAGATAATTATTCATGCAATTAAAACCACATAATGCTTAATCACCGCGAATATAATAAAGTTTATTAAAACACAAACAAAATTAACGCCAAACGCCAATAATAATTACAGTAGTGGGAACATTGAATTCACGTTTTGAATTCTTGTATACAGTGTCAACAGTGTCATACTAAAAATTAAAAGTAAATGTTATCTTCTCAAGCACGAATAGTATAGATGCTATACTAAATTTTCAATTGCATCAACTAGAGGTTAGTCCCAGAAGTACCAGACCTAAGTAACTTCTAAGTAGTAACCTTACATAGCTTAAGTTCGATGTTTGATGACGTATTCTTTAGTGTTTGTTTGATAGCCATTGATACTGCCGGATTTGGCAAAAATGAAAGTATTGTTTAATCAAGGCACTAGTTCGTTGTATCCGTTATCGCGATCACCAATATCACTAAGTTCGAAATTCTGCCTCACGCACTCTATTGGACAGATTTAGCCCTCTCGGATTATTTTTTCTATCTGAACTGAACAACTGAACAAAAGTGGCTCATAGATTTGCCTATAATGAAGAGATGGAGTTTTTGGTTGATGGCTATTTTCAGGAGCTCCACAGTTTTCACTATAAAATATCGAAATAAAGATTTTTCGCATTTTGTTGCTTTCATTATTAGATCGGGTATTATTTTGTCTACCCACGAATATGCTATTTCTACACACTTCTGCAGTAACATATCCAAAAAAAAATGATCTTTTGTTGATGCTGGCAACTCCAAAAACAGTGCCTCGTCTGAGAAACTACTATTGTTTGACTAATACTTTTCCTGGAAACACCTTCCTCATTACGTGTGAAAGCATAACTCACAGATTTCATTTATTGTTATTTGTCATTTTAGACCCCCTTGGAGAAACATTGCCTTCACAAGTTCACTTGTGATCTTCAGATTTGGGCTTAATTCATTACCATTGGAACAAACTTTCATTTATTCATTTCTTATGAAATTAGTCAAGCGTAGTTAACTTAAACAAATTGTGTATTTCTCGTTCAAAATATTTCTAAAGATTCATGCAGCTTTGTTGCTCTAAAGCTGCGTACCAGCTTGTGCAGGCCTTCTTTTCTTCATTTCTTATATGAGTACATCTTACTTATTGTGTTGCAGGCATTCTAATGATGTTGTTCTTCTTTTAGGATTTCATTCATTTTTCAGGTATCATACGGACAATGTATCCGTATGTTCCACGTTGCATATATTATCGTCGCACCGTTAGTTATTATCTCGGTCCCCGTCCATATTCTCTATTTTATTTGCATGCTTTTTCCTCATTGAATTACCACCGCATGATAGATTCAGGTATCTTCCTTGTGTTTTTGTGTCTTTGCTATTCACCAATGTTCGGTGTTTTGCGCAACATTACGAGTGAGTACTCCAAACCTTGTGTCAGATTTGACAAATTGGAAATTGTACTTATAATGATATTAATAACTGTAAAATTATTTAGACAGACACAACGATTGGGCCCTTTGTTTAATATTGGTTGGCTGATGTTAAACAATGGGTCTGAGAGTTTTACAGATTTCTACTAGCTTGAAGCGTGTGATGATTGGCAAATAATTACGGTACTTCGCGATTTTACAATGTATATGTATATGTCTATGTATAACTTAAAATATAAAAACTTACGGTTTCCCAACAGATTGAGTTCGATGCACTTCAAAATTGAATATTGAGTTTCTTTACATCGCCGTTTTCTTTATATTTAAGCCTGAATTTTCACATATAATATTGAATTAAATTATTTAAATTAAAACTAAAAGCCAAAATGATGCACATTTGTAATTTCAGTTTATGACTCTGTAAGTTGGTTTAATTCGAGTTACAAAAGTCAACATCATTAAAAACATTAGGCGTAGGAGGCGTTAGAATATTTGAAAATTCGTCAACATTTGAAATGATTTCCCTTAATAGTTATTTTACCATCGCTGAACGTACGATTTATAACAATCCATGGGAATTTACCTTTACAGCTTTTACAGCAACATATTCATTATATTTGATTCCACATACAGCGCCACCAAACAAACAAGTCCATCGGAAAATATGCCATTTTAAAATGGCGGGAAAAGTTTAAGCCAATACCTATAGCTCCTGCCGGCGTTGTACCTCCCATGACAAAAGTGAATACACATAGTTGCACGTTTAAATTTACCGACAAATACTATTGACGCTGAGTATACCTCTAAAATACAGCGACACCACGCCACACCTACCCAATGGACTTGTTTGCTTGGTGGCACTGTATATTTTCACTTTTTCATATTTGTCAACATTATGAAATGCACCTTCGTTTTAATTTCCCCTTATGTGTAATACGTACATTTTCCTCTCTAGACAAGTAGATAATTGTCAATATGAAATTAGCACACAGTTTAGGTCGTAAATTTCCAATTCCTAATATATGGTTACTCACTGACAATATCATTGCTTGCATAGAAAATGCTAATGACAACATTGAACCAAATATTCAACATTTAATTCCATTTGAAATTGCACATTTCTATTTTAAAAAAATATTATAAGGAAAACAGCAACACTAACCCTATTCAACTTTACTTTTACGAAACCACGCAGCGTTTTAGAAGTAATAAAAATTTAGTTGTTACAGGCACTGATAAAATTGAATTAAATACCACTATGATTATGATAAGACAATGATTGATTTGCTAAAAGATGAAAATTTGTCATAAATCATTAGTATTAATTAAAAATTACGAAATTAGTTGATTAAAATTTCAATACCTTTAACTTTTTTAAGAACAATTTTTTCGATAAGTCGTACTGTTTTCGAGATATGGAAATGTGATAAGAGTAAACGATCACTTTAGGTTGAGATATTGCTTTCAGTATAGGACGTTCTCTATATTTACAAATCTTAGTTACATAGTGTTAGTTTCACTGGTTTGGACGCTAGACCGCGCACAGACACACACATACTCCGTTATTAGATAGAATCGATTCGTTAAAAGTATAAGAAAGTAATAAACTAAATATTCCATTAAGCTCATTTGGTGGTTCTTCATCTGCTGCGAGTTGACTTTCATTCTCGTCTGGGGCTTTCTTTTATGAAGTTGTTGAATGGTTTGAGTCATACACACAACCCCACATTTTTTGTTTATACCATCCATTAAAAAATCTGCAGTGGTCCAAACTCAACTTTCTTGTACTTAAACAAAATTAATCTATATTTTCATGGATTGATACATCAAATCCATTGTGCAAAGGAATGGAACAATATTATTGGTTTCTTCCGCCACAGTGCAGTATCTTGGTTATATGAATTAAAAATATTTAATGATCATTTAACCATGTCACTTAAAACATCATTATTTCATCCACTATTAATTTCTTCTGAAACTAGCCAAGAGAAATTAACTTTTTAAGTAGAAGTTACATGAAATTAATAAAACCTGTGTATGGTCCAATTTTTAGATGAAGAAAAAACGGATCACAATGCAATTTTTATAATAAACGATGGTGTGAATCAAATTATTTTTTTGAAATACTATACAATACAATTTTTATTTTAATATCCAAAGATTGACATTAACGATTAAAATAAATTCGTATACTCCTAACCAGTTTGCACTTCTTTTATTTATTCATTAAGAACGTCATGCCATGCATGATCGAGCTCACATTTAATGGTGGTTAAAATAAGAAGTAAACATTCTACCGTTTGAAGTGGTCCATGCTTTAAATACACCTGTCGTGGAAGTTATCTCCTCGCCATTGTCCTGTCCATCAGCGCGCTACGAGCGACTCCTTGTGTTCGTGCTGCCCTCTATCATCTATAAAGCGGGACTAGCATGTTATGATTTATATTTAATGGAAATCGAAGGATTTGAAACGTCACTTCACGACTAGGTATGTGCTCGTGAGAGGTCGAGTGAATTAGCGGATACCATATCATAGAAAACCAATTTGTGAAGAATTATGTGTAGGCAATTATACAATTTAAATAAATGATGGCCTTGAATGCCATTCATATATAGTCAACATTTTTATTTTATAAATTGACTCATGTTCTCTCTTAAAAGGAAATAAAAATGCAAGCTATAGGAGTTAATGTGAAATATATGAAAGCTACTAACGAAATTGAAAAATAACTAAACTCAAGTATGCAATTAAAATAAATTTTGGTTGAATATAAGTAACCAAAAATTTGTGTTAAAATCTAGTGTTACGTTCAAGGTTTAAATTCAGTTTCAATATTTGGTTCTCCTGGGGAATATTTTTGGGACGTGAAAAAAGGTTAATTTCTAAATTTCTAGGCCAGAATTAGAAGCGTGAATGAAAATTTGCAGCTTTATGAATGTTCACAAATATGTATTAGAATTATGCAGTTGAATTATGCAGGATGAAGGAACATAGCGGGAATGTAAAAACACCATGAGAAATAGCGGTCTATTATATGTATTGCAATAAAAATTAAAAACGATAAAATTACGTAGAAAAAACAGAAAACTGTAAAAGAGAGAAACATCATACTATCAATGATCAGGATGTAAAAAGGAACTCAATTGACAGCTGGATTTGAATATGAATTTGTCTGTTCTATGGTGCACGTCGCTGCGATAAGAAATTTAAAATTAACGTAACTATGAAAAGGTTTGGAAAGCAACGTATATATGACAAAAACTAAGTGTCACTGAAAATAGGAAAAAAATAATACAGCGTTTTTTTTTACAAAAGTTACAAAAACACAAGAACCCCGAATAAGATTACAATCTTAATTGAGAACAAGTACTATTAAAAAATTTCAAAAACGAATTTAAGTGAAAATAATTTTGTATTGAAACATTTAATTTAATTTTGTGCATTTACTATTAATTTTCAATACATGTATTAATATATAAAAATATTTTCCCCGGTATATATATTAAATCCAATATATAACGCCAAGAAGCAGTAAGAACCCACATGAGTCATAAAAGTATAAATTATCTCAAATTCATCAAAGACCTAGCAATTGCTATCGCAGCCTATAAAATGTTACGTTTTGAACTTTATGCTATGATTTTGATGCAACGCACGTTTTTGCAATCATCTGATATAAAGTGTAACAGTAGAGACTCACTTTTACATTGTCTTGCCCACTCCTTGAGAGTAAGCCGATCGCCTTGGTGAAATTGAGACCAAGTTCTCTTAACCGAGCTGTCGCCGGCCAAGTTGAATCAGTTGCTGCCGTGCTTTAGCTCACGTGTTCTGTGCTTTAAACTTACATAATTACATATGCGACTCAGCACCGCGACCACAACACTATACCGACTAACATACTTTGTGTGATTTCAAGTGGCAAGGTACGGAGTTGCATGTGCCCCATGTTCCATACGGAACTGTCGATGCTCAATCCGGTTCACCTGACGTGATGACGATCGAGCAGTTTTAAGAAATGGCCCCAGTTACGAAAATAATTAACCGGCGCACTCGCTTCTCTCGATTTTAATTCTTCAACGTCGCTGATAATCTTTGGCGTTTAATTAAAATAATATACGTGCTGTAATTAATGAGTCGGATAATCAAGAACGCTAATCGCCCAATGGGGTTATTTATAACTGAAGAGCTTTACAATTATTGGATGAGTACCTATCACCATGATTTATTGTGGTCATAATAATTACAGAATGTGATGCGTTGCACTTGAAAACGACATAGGTGTCGCCGATTATTAATTTAATGTATAAATTCGGTGTAATATTTGTAATTAATTTCATTATAACACGAGGTCGTTGAACACTATTTCCACAAGAATGTATAAATTTTCGTTTAGCTACACCTATTTATATTATATGTAAATTTGACTTGCAGGACGAGCACTCAGATGTAAATGTTGTTTGTGTTCAGAATTGCCGTTTAACGAAGAAAATTTATATATTTATACGTTTGCGTAAATTACGGTCTTCTTTGTTCTTGCGAGTACGAGCAAAGAGAGAAACAAGTGATTGTTGATTGAACTATCGATTGCCAACGAATCGGTGCTCTTATGTAAGGACATTCAAAGAATAATGCAGTAGGAGGTATTGTTCTCCGACCAATGAAAACGGAAAATATAATTGCATGTGGATATATTATATCGTACGTCTGCACTAAAGATCATTCGTGCCAAGTTGTGGTTTCTGGGGAAGACATTAAAGTATATGATATATGCACTGACAATGAATAGTAATATATTAGAGCCATCGATAGGTGATATATTTATTTCTTTGTGACGTAGATGAGAGAATGCTGTTGCAAGATTATTAAGTCAAGTTTATGAAACGTCGTATAATTTCCTTGTCATGGAACTGGCAAAACTATTTTTATTTGTAAAAATAGATAGTAAAGGTCACAACTTCTAGTCGTCAACGAATAATTCAAGTAAGAAAATTCGCGCCCATGCCATCGAGTAATTGCGCAATAAACCCTAAGAACGCGATCTATTGAACAATGAACAATGAACAATAACGCTTCTTAAATAGCGATCAACTTTGCTGAATTATACAGCTTGAAAATAACTTTAGTTTTCAATTAACAGAATTGGCTATTGGTATTAGGAAAAAGTATCGAAGATAAAAGATTGTATATGTATAAGTTATATCTTAAATTCAGATTTAAGATATAACTGAATGGGAATTGATAAAAATGTTTGTAGTAGTAAATCTTTTATATTTTCAGCAACTAAATTAAAACAATGTAGATTTGAAAACAATGAAACTAAGTTTTTTACATCTGTCGTCTTTGCTGGGTAGAATAATTGTCGTGTTTATATTTTACAAACAGGTTTGGCTCCAAAGTTTATGAAAGAAGACATAGCACTATCGATTACAAGAGAAATAGTTTTAGGAAAATGTCGGAATAAATAATGCTGAATACCATCCATGTGTAATTATTCTAACCATTTTATTAAGCGAATATCTAAAACCTCGTCTAGAAAGCCTATGACTGATGTTACGACTTCAACTAAAATAATAATGAAATAACTGCTACAGCAACAGTTCTTTGCTACTGTTTATTTAATTTTTACTAAAATCTTCGTAGTCTTAATACATTTATTACGATTCCCTGGTACAAAATTTTTAAATTAATATTCTTGGTAATGCAGAAAACGGCAATGTAAATGATGTGAATAACTTCGATGCGCCTTGAACGTGACGATAAACATCTGTTTCTTTCGATTGCAAAAATTATCTCTAATCCTCATTTGCATTCGGGATTAACCAAATAATTAGCGACGAAAAACAGCGTAATCTTGAAACTTAACTTAACTTAATAATTGAAAAACTCTCCAGACACTAATTAATCGTAAGGAAAGTACGTCTACCAGTAATAATTTATTCCAGTATTAGTCTCATCTTATTGGAACCTTGAGACCATGTGGGTTGTTCGTATGTCTTTTATTGAAATATTTAATATACTTACGTCGACAATTTTAGTTTTTATTTCTGAATGTAATTATGTTACCGGAAAATTTATTGATCGTTATCAGCTTATTTAGAGTAGTAAATCATTAGACAGAAAATTATCAGCTCGAGTTTTACCAGTTTATTTGGTGATAATAACTGGAATTAATTCAATTATTCAAATTTTTATGTATTAAAATCCACAGCCTAAAATAATTAATTCCCCTTAACGATTGGCTAGGTTTTCAAAAGCTAAAAGAAATTACCATTAACCACCGTTTATTTCGAACTAATTTGTTTAACCCTTTTATACAAACACAAAATGACTCAATATGACCCAATTTCGCGTGCTATATTATTTTTGTGGTATCAGTAAATTGCAATATATACCCATGTTCATATAATGTCAATTATATTTCATTGCCTTAGAGCTAGGTTACTTTCTTTATGACAAATAATAAAGTGCATTGATGAAAATTTACAATGAATGTCAATATAATATTTTACCTTAGCTACCTATAAAATTCTAATATAATATTATTATATGACGTTCTAAATAATCTGGTGGCATGAAAAATCTAATTTGTACGATTTCGGACCGTACGCATTGCCACCTATATCCTTAGGCGAAAAAGCTGTGATACATTAATAATTATAAATTTCGATTGATGGTAATTCCAGTGGAACCATGTATATCATGAATTACATAAGAAATATCGCACATTAGTCATAAAGGAATAATATTACCACCACACTACCTGCGTACCTGTTTATTGTTTGCATGCGTGCATACAAATTGTACCAATAAACAGTAACTCTTTCACTTTATGTTAAAAATAATTTCAATAAACAGTTTAATTTTTCAATTTATATGCAGTAACGTGCATTTCTTACTGTGTTGAGGAAATACTAGCGTTTTAGTACACAAGAGCGCAGACACGAGAAATAAATATTTGTTTTTATTATTTGTGATTTTGATTAAGTTTATTCTGCACCGATGGCAATTTGCTTCATGGAAATGGATTTTAAGAGGTAATGAAAGCAGTCGATGATGATTATTGACGAACGTGCTTAAAAACTACTAGTGCTACTTGAACGTTTCTGATTCATATCAAAATTTAAATGAAAGCTTTGTAAAAGAAAATCGTGCACCTAGAGAACTGGATAAATAACTACCATATCCGATACATTTTTCGTATATTGGATCCACATGCGTGTCAGAGGTATATTTGTAATGTGTGTAGAAGGCTTACATAAATTTTATTGTAAATAAACTCCTAGATAAATAATTTCCTTTACCCATATATCCGACTTTCACAGACCAAATTACTAATAATGACCGTTGAATTTTTAATTTGTCTAGTAAAGATTTATAAGTGCCAGACCCCTCATAATTAACTTTTCAATATAAATACCTATGTCAGATAAAATAATTATCAAATACACCTGTTTTCACAGTGAGTTTGTATGTGGATATTACAACCATCTACTGTTTACATGACTTGATGATACAACTTCAGCGAATATGTGCGGTGTTCTTATGAGCACAATGTAGGGGGCGAAACAGCTGTTATCACCTTAATACATTCGCTGAAATTTATTTTCTTTTTACAACTTAGTCATAAAATTCATGGAGAACTCACTAAAACACATGCATTTATTTTCTTAAAATGAAATAAATTGAACACCCCAAAATACGAAACGTGCAAAAGGTATAAAATTTTGGGATTTAGTATTTTGTGTACATCGCTTGCATATTTTCTTCAAATAAGCTAAGCAAATTGGCTCCGAACACAGACGTCTTTGTTCTCTATTTCGTTTTCATTCTTTTGAGAGTGTACTGCTGAAGATGGCAAGTTACTTGTCGAAATGTATATGTAGTGTCAATAAAATGCTGTGTGGTACGTTTGTTTCAATTTATTCTCTTGAGCAACTTCTAAAGCAATTTTGGTTCGAATGAAAAACCGTGTTTTCCAATTATACCCGTATAGCTATTCACAAACACTTTTTAGCAAATTGCAGTCTAGTAAGACTTATAACATTTCTTTGGCTTTCATACATTTTATGGGCATACATTATATGACGACGCACATACCCGGAAAACTAAAAAATATGTTAGCCAACGGGCTGTTCGGGGATCGCCCGTGTATATTAAACACATCCTGTCAACAGAATAAAATTCATCATTATATGTATATGCACTACAGGCCATGAAGATCTTGTTCCTGTTGAATAATTTTATTCCATTCTTTTTTGTTACTCGTTTATCTTTCCAATTTTATATCTTCATAATTGTTAGATCTTGCTCTGCACTTTCCAGCCATGTCTTCCTTAGTCTTCCTTTTTTCCTTTTCCCAATTAAATCTGGACCGTTTTTGATAATCTATTTCTGGCCATACTTTCTATATGCCATATCCACCTTAGTCGTTTTTATGGTAGATGTTATTGTTGCTTCTTTGCACATAATGTCTAGTCCCTTATTTATTGTTTTTCGCCAGTCGTCTTCTGTGTTAATTCCACCTATATTGCTCTTAGCATTTTCTTTCCTATCTATCTATCCTCCTCTGCTTTCTTTAGTGATCATGCCTCATAGGACAATGTAACTGTTTGATTTATAACACTTTTATAAATTCTTATCTTCATTATTCTTGACGTATTCTTTGATTTCATTAGTGTTATCAGCATTCCGTACTTCTTGTTTTCGTTTATCATGAGTTCTAAATATAAGAACTCTTATCCCCTTCTATCGTTCGCATTATTACCAAATGTTCATACTCTGACTGTTCGGTTTCGTTCATTACCTTGTATTTTGGTTTTTGTTGGTTTATTTCTAGACCGGAAATATTTATTTTTCTAATTTTTTTTGTGATCCTGTTTACTTCGTCTTTGCTAGGAGTGTAAGCTCGTCCGCATATGCTAGACATTGACACTCGTTTTTCTATATTGTCCTTTCCATTTTAATTTACTGATTTGGGAAAGCATAATTAGAAATATGCTTTCTAGGTTGAAAAGGGTAGTAGTCACCTTGCCTCAGGCCATTTTCCACCAAAAATTCTGTTGTGGCTACCCCAGAACACATTATTTTGTGTTTCATTCAGCGTTATAGTTGTTAGTTTTATACGTGTTTTGGGTATTATTTTCTTCTCATAGCATTGGACATTTGTTCTCTATTTCCTCTATCATAGGCTCGTTTGTAATCAATGAATAGCACTAGCAGATCTAATTTGTATTCATAGCAGGTTGCTAGGATTTCTTTAAGAGTAAAAATGTGGTTATTTACCGATCAGTTTCTCTTGAAATCTGACTGATATTCACCCAGGACAGCTTAGCTGTAGCATTGCTTAATATTTCTTTAATAAGTTCTACCTCTACTTTATAGGTCGTGTCCAGTAATACAATACTTCTAATATTTCTATTTTCATATTGGGTTACCTGACAGCAAAATGCTAAAACATGTCCATCTTTGTTTATTATAGCTTCAGCTAGTGACGTCACCGGCATTTTTTTAAATGACAACCCTATATTTTTTTACAGATTTTGATTTGAGTTCTCTTTACGCTGGCATACAAATTTTATTTTCTTACATTAGAAAATTTTCGAGAAAACGTAAATGAAAATTTGTAAAACAAGTATACCCCGATCTGTGTCAATCGCTTGACAGTTTGGATTTGATTTCCCGAATCTCTTGGCCTAATTGAATTTGGAAACATGGTGTACTTAACGGAAACACATAAAATAACTGTCTTGGTGATGATTGGCTATGGAAATAGGGCACGGACGCAAACGGAAGTGGTTCACCTCTTTCGGGAGAAGTATCCTGACTTACAACCCATATGAAACTCGCTCATCCAATGAGGGTTTTCCCTAGCCCAATAATGACAATTTTGGCGATTTACATGAGTGAATGTCGACTCATCAGAAAATAGAATATTTTCGACGCTATACTATTATTATCTATTCTTTCCATAATTTCCTCGCAATACTCTATTCTTCTATCAAAGTCGTCTTCATACAGTTGACGCATTGGTGGTAGCTTATACGGATGCATTTTATCTTTTTTAAATAATCTGGCAACCGAGCTGTGACTGACATGATTTGCCACAGCAACTTGGCGAGTTGAAGTGTGTGGATTTTCTTCGAATGCCAGGAACATGTTCAATTTGTTGTCTTCATCCATGGAAAGGAGCATCTTTTTTAATTTTTTTTATGTGACCAACATCTCTGAACTGTTTTTCAATTTTACTAATTGTACCTTGAGATATGCCTGGACATAGATTATACTGATGTGGTTCTTCTTTCTTCGCAAAGGTATAACCCATAACCTCTTTTCTATTGATTTGATAGACATCGCCGTAAGTCACACCTTCTCTATCTACAATATCTAGCCCTAACTGTTTTGTTTCTTTAAAAGCTTTTATTTCTGTCTTATATCTTTTAATTTCTGGCGCAAAAGCGGCCCTTATATCTTAGATACCCCTAAAAATTATACATCCTTTCCTTTTTAATTGTTGAGGAGTTTTGTGTATTTTTCCCATGTCATCTGTCACCTGGCAATCCTTAAAATATATTCCCTCAGATCTACAGTGTTTAATTTTTTGCCTGGTCTGCCTCTTCTTTACACACCAGTTCCTTTAGTTCCAGTTCTACACCTGGTTGGCCAGTTTAGTCGTTTTTTTAGTTCTAGATCTATACCTGGTTGGCAACAATTACCTTCTTAACCGTTTCCCTTTGCCTTTCTCTTCTTTGGCTTCGATCATTATTATGCTTTGTTTCTACCATTATTATCTTTATTGTTACGGAGCTCGAACGACGAATAAAGCATAACAGACCATGTTTCATGAGTATGAATCCCAATCATGATGGGTAAATAGATTTGTTTGTATAGCGAAATTTATTTTTCATAGAGTAGTAAGACTACACTTTAAAACTTTTTCAGCTAAGGATAACAATTGGATAGATTTCAATCGATCATAATCATAATTGAGGACACAATTAGACACAGCCCTTGCCAGTGTATATATGAATATATAGTGTATATTTCCATATTTTCCATAAATTTAGAAATAGCAGAAGCTGGGTTGACTTATTTGCCAGCATTCCTATAAATTATCCATACGTAAAGTTACCAATAAAATGCAAAATGTTTTCATATACTCACATATTTTAAACATAATTATCTGAGTCTGGATTTGACTGGATCAACTGGAATTGAATGTCATACAAGAAAGAAAACCTTTCCACCTGGTTATTTTATCTAAGGGCGCTCCCAGATGAATGCTCCTCCCAATCAGTTATGTCTATTATTTGTCTAGCCATTTGTGCAGCCATAAAAAAATATTCAAATATTTATACTGGATAAGTGATTTATCTTGGGTGGATTTACCTCTTCTTCTAGTCACGCATTAATAAATATTTTCTCATGTGCATCTTCATTATGCCTGAGATTGGTACACATGGATTGGGATCCATGGCAAGCAAGTCTGGAAGTAATAGAAACTACAATAAGAATAAAACAAAAACAAACAAAAACATAAAGTCGCTGACATCCCCTAAGAGTCACACCGACTGTCACTTGCCAACCCACAGTCACTACAAGGAACATAGTGCTCGATACAAGAGAATGCCGAATTGGCTTCTCTCATTCAAGAAGTCCTCGTCTGTCCCATTGACATTGTTGATGATCCCCTCCGGATCCCTACTGGATCATGTCCTTTGACAATTTGCCTCACTCATGTGTCTACAAACACTCTTTAACCCAATTTTAACTAATAATAAAAATTACAGTTTTTCACTAATACTGACTTTTATTTTATACTTTTTATGTAATATTTATTATTTACTGTTCACCTTTTATTCTACCTTTACAACACATTCAATTACGCGACATGTTCGTAAAATTCGTCCTAACATGGTTTCCCTAAATCACCTACGACATTCATTTCTTTCCCTTAATTGAATTCAATTTCACCGCTGAAAATAATTGTACAGAACCGACTAACACAAGCATAAAACAAGGTAATGGTGTCGCGTATTTATGCTGCGATGAAAACCAAGAGCTTGTAGGGTTACTTTAGGGTGTCTGTGATCGCATTGAACCTTCACAGCGTCAATTGAAGATTACGTGAGAATTTTATTGTTTTCTTCCTTCGATACACCTGTGTTTTTCTCGTGCTGTTTGTTATTTAGACGCAGAATTTATTAGAATATGAGTTTTATTCGTAGCTAATTCCATAGAAATTGTTTGGCAAAGGCCGAAAAATAATGTAATATAATGGTAAGAATTTCAATGTTTTTGTAAATATTATCCAACCAACGTTTTATTTCATCAACTTTTCCACTTTTTAGGAATTTTTTTTAAATTTATGTGAATGAATGGCGTTAGGGTAATTTCATTGTAAGATATATGTCGAAGTTTCTGGTAAGTCAGGATAATTGCACTTATTTATGAAAACATTACAAAAATTATAAACTGAACAAACTGTTTCTAAGGTTGGATTTCGTAATTTTGAATTAATTGGCAATATAACTTTTGTTGGTTTCGAAATTCCATGTTTCCATATTAGTATTTCAGAACTGACTTCTGTAAATTTATTAACATATTATTCGTGAATTTACGATGTGAACTAAGCTCGTTTCAAAGGAAAAGCTTGGATTTAGCTTTTATACAACGTGCGCCCGTTCTTTTACCTTATATTACTACCAATAAATACTTTGCGTAAAATTAAATTTTTAACTCCAGTTACAGTCAAAAATGGATTGTACTAAACGTGTTTAAAAATAGCGACTTATACTTCTACCAGTCAATTATAAAAAATAATTTAATACAACCGAGAATGAGTGGATGACGTTTCATTCTGTAGATTTACAAATCGTTTAAATTAATTCGTTAATTACGAGTTTAATAAATAATCACGGTGAAAGTTGGTTCACGCCATTCTTTATGAGATTATGACCACGGTATTCATGGTGCGAGCACGATAACGTTTAGTTTTGAAAGTTAAAACAAATTGGTTGTGTTGTGTAAGTTCGACTGCTTGAATTATCGCTTATCGTGCGAATAATTTATGGCAGGAATACAATAAACGTGCATTCAGTGAGGTGTTAATGTGGTCGATCGTTAATATTGCGTGAAAGTACAAAATGAAACCAGCTGAATCCGTTGGATATTTGCAGCGGCACAATTTGGTGGTGAGAACAAAAAGTTCTCGATGGGTCAGCGTGAGAATAGGAGACGATTTTTCGACTAGGCGTTGGAAAAGCGTCGATCAACTTTGCAGGAAAAGGTAAAAAATGACACATTTGTTGTTACTCGTCCATTCGTTACCATTGACAAGCCACAAGCAACATTTTAATAATAGTAATATATGACCCAACCCCCTTTTATCAATTACTTTATTAAAAGTATTCAATTCTATGTCTTCTTACTAAAACGCAATCAATTAAATGTGACAATAAAATAATAAAAACCATGATGGTCATGATCACTTTAAATGAATTATAAATAATTCTTAATGTTTGAAGATAAATTTGAAACCTATCCATCATCGATCCAACTCAAAAAAAATATATATTCCCGCAAATTATGTGCCGTTAAAATGCGAACGACTTGCCCTTACAAAAGGGGATAAGTTTAGGTGATCACGAATGCGGTCACATAAAAGTTCACATTTATACCAATCTGAAAAACAGACGTCTATATCTCATCGACTTTTATGGCAATTTTTAATGGCGTCGTAGATATCTAGTCCGGATATATCATATCCGAGACGCGATAAAGCAGAACTAGATATTTTTATTGCCGCGCTCTTGTCTCTTTACAGTTTGCGTTTTATATGGTGCACCCGATGAGATAGCCGCGACCGGTTCGATATAAATCAATTATAAGGAGCGCGGCCGATGAATGGCCATTTCTACGTTCTCCTCATCTAATACAGACATTTATCAAGCATTTTTAACACGTGTCGCATTTGCATCCAGCTTACGGGTCGCTATTACGATATATGTCGATCCTTATCCTCGTTCTCGTTACATGTGGTATATCAGAGCATTTGCATTTAATTTTAGATAAGCGATAAGTCTTCGGTAATGGCGCACGGTTATAACGTATTTGTATACGTGAATAACATTCGCCTGTTTCCTCAAAATTATCATAAATCGTCGTAAATAAGGTACACAAATCATGAAGTAAATTGTGCCATAAACATCGAGCAACAAGCCACGTTCATACGTCGCTTGTTGTCGATCACAGAAAATAGATTATAGATTTGATGCTATCTTCAATTATTTATAGACTCTTCGAATCGGAGTAAATTAACAAAGGCACACTCGTGAAATTATTTTCATTCTAATTACTGCTATTAGATTCAACTATAATTTTTATATGCAATGTGAAAAAAATCTTAATCTTTAATTCACCGAGTAATAAAATGGTAAACCTAAGAAGTGATTTATTTATTCTTATGAATTTTGAAAGACGGTATTATTTTCCACAAAGAGCTTTGTCTCCTATAAGACTTTGTGTAAAAAAATAATGCTCACAGCGTCTAATCAACTAATGTGCTTTGAAAATACATTTGGCAACGATCAACTTGACATTGTCTCGTATGTATCGTTATAGTGGACATGTAGGCATACTACTGATATTGGATGAAGGCCATAATAACGGGAATGAAGCACAAAGAGTTTACGGGAAAAGGTATCCCAGAAGAACATATCCTGATGCGAACATTGCATCAAAGAGTAAGAGGGCCTGAGATGGAAGAGTAAATCTGGAAATTCTGGAAGAAGAGCCCACACGAATCATCCGGAATATTTCACAAAAACTGGGACTGTTGCAAATTTATCGTAAGTGAAGGAGATCATCCCTATCACTATATGCTCTTTTGCCCAATGACTTTTAGGCACGGATACTGGTTGCAACTAGTCGTTGCAAAGAGTTGCAACTGACAATAATTTTGTGTTCCGTGTGCTTTGGACAAATGAAGCTAACTTCAGGGATGGTTCTTTCATTAGAATAGGCATTATTATAACGGGGCGAATCCTCATTTCACGTATCTACGCAACAATTGACATAGATTCAGCGTAAATATTTGGACCGGTATCATTGGTAATAATTTGATGACCGATGATATTATCACACCGTATAAATTGGGATAATTTTTTACATTTTCTTTCGAATGATTTTCAAGAACATCTTTAAGAACGCCGTCTAGCAACAATTCCAAACATGTGGATGCATTTAGATGGTGCTCTTGTTCATTTTGATAGTCCAGAGCCTGGGGAGACGAATGTAGATGGATAGATCGAAACGGACCAGCATACGAGTATTGGCGACCAAGTCCCCACATCTCACTCCACTGAATTTTCTCTTCTGGACTCATGTCCCACCTCTGGTTCAAAATGCGGAAGACTTAATTAATCGCATGCTGCTGTATTTCCATTTGTGGGGTAATGGTACAAAGAGCACAATTTTTTTAGAGGCCCAAAGGCCTAATTTTTATCAGTTACTTTAATCATTTATTGTGTTATTAATTTACCTAATTTCTTGACTTTGGATAAAATGTAATTAACTTCTTAAATAATGAATAATTTTGCTAAATTGTTTCCTTAGAAACAGTCAGCAATGTACTTTTTACAAAGCAATTTACCAGATTTATGTTCATATTGCCAAATTTACGTTTTAGTTCTTGGCTCATACCTAAGAAATAAAATCAGATATATGTTGTTAACATTTTCCCAGGGTGCATTAACTGTCCACTACAGCGTACTTAGAGGATATGCACCATTTTGTAATCACTCTGTATTTAATTTTAGTCTATTGAAAAAAAATATGAAGAAGTATTTATGGTCTGATGTGGTATTTAATCTAGCACTGATCACTAAAGTAACGATGTTGGTTATGGAAACAAAAAATGATTTTTATGAACGAATACAGGTAGCAATGGACGAAATACGATTTTAAAATAATATTTGATAATTTGTTTTCTTAGTGAAAGGATGGTGGGAGGAGGAGTATAAAAGTATAGCTCTGATAAAATACACACAAAGTTTGTAATGATAATATGAAAAATTGGCAAATTTGGGTACATCATACAAGCTGAGGATAAGCTTTTGTTCGTAAAGAAATGCAGATTCCTTTCGGGTTATAATGAGAATTACAACAGAGATACCAGCAACGTGAAAAGCAAGACCACACGAAGGAAAAATAAAATATGGAACAATTAAATGTCATTCAGAAGCATTTTGAAATTAGGTGGCCACCTCGCTAAAATAAGCACAGTTTTTCAGACAACATTGAAGCAATAACTATCAAGTAAATTTCTGATCCACATACGAAATAAACAAAAAAGTTTGATTGGCGAAGCACAGTTTTTCAGACAACATTGAAGCAATAACTATCAAGTAAATTTCTGATCCACACACGAAATAAACAAAAAAGTTTGATTGGCGAAGAATTAGCATGACATTGGAGACAAGATATGTAGGCCCAATTCACATTAAGTAAACTGCAACGATAAACAATTTTAAAACGAATTGAAAACAGTAGCAAACTATGTGGAAAGATAAAGCGTAAATACTCAACAGAAAAAGTAAACGGTGATAGAAGGAAAATTTACCACGAAGTTAAGAGAAATATTAAAACGTGTAATTTATTGTAAAGATAAAAGGGAAGCACCAATTTTACGTTGAAAATAGATTCATGTTGAATGTTGAATGTTGAGATGCTGAAAAAATAGATAAATGAAGAGATCAGCTGAACCATACTTACCTGGTCTACATCCCTGTCATAATCGGCATGCTGTGGGGAAAATGGACGGAGATGATACAGCGCCTGAAAAAAATATCAACAAATATAGCTGATAAGCTCACAGGCATAATGGAAACATGTCCTTCTTGGCTCAGTGAGATTTCTTCGAGCGCTAGCTACTCGACAACTTCTAGCTAGGCATTTCCGATATTCTTACTCACCGCCATAAGTTGACGCAGGATGACCGCACACCCTGCTTCTGTACAATCCTTAACTGTGCAAAAACAGAATTTAAAAATAGTGAAAACCCACCAGTAGAAGCTCTCGAAGAAATTTGCCGTTGTGGAAATTTATTGGTGGGTACCACCATGTAATTTTAAATATAAATACGTGAGAAAATTACGTTCGACGTAATTTTTACATTATCTACTAGATTCCAGACAATATAGCAGTATTCCAATTTAATACAAGCGTTTGCATAAAATGGCACTTTTTATCGCCAGCACATTTGAAAATGATTTAGTGTTCCTCATAATGAATTTCAATTTATGATGAGCTCGTTTTTACGCCAATTCATTAAACAGTTCACATCGCTTTGTAATTTTCACACTTCTCAATATTCACAACAACATTAAACATATTGGTGTCACCTGCATAGATTAATAATGCGCCAAATGTTGCCCCTTGTGGCACACCATACATTGTCAATCTCGATATTATTTCTCCTATTATTCTTTCTAGCAATAAATTCAACAGAGAATGTGTCCATAATCAGATCATGTTGCACAAAGTCGAACATTTTTCTTAGATCTGTGTAAATCAACAACTTTATTGATTAAAGCAACAGAGAGTGGCAGCTGTCATGCACAAATCTATGCTATTGTTAGGCGAATTTGAAATAATTGCAGTGGGCGATAGCTTTCAATTTGTGATTATTATTATGATTTATTTTACGAGGCTTGTTCAATTGAAGCCCATCTTTGGTCCATAAAAATTTTACATTTCCAAATAATTACTACCACAATTAAGGCACATGTCCCATTGTTTTATCAACGGGTGTACATCCTTCTCCTAGAATTCTTGTCGCTGCTGCTTGGAGAATTATTTCACAGCATTTTGTATTTTTGATGAGGCCGAGCATTGCGGTGAAGCAGAATGACACCACGTGAAAGCTTCCGTGGACGTTTTCATCTTATTGCTTGATGTAGGTTGTTCAGAGTTTCATTGTACATGGTCACATTGATATGGACTCTAGGTTCTTTAAACTGTGTTTTGGGACAACTTTATGACATATATAACCCTATTATACAATGGATTTTATATCCATTGTATATTTGGAATATAATAAAATGCGCCATCTGAACACAGATTTGTGTAAAAAGTTCAAAGCGGCGAGTAAAAGCTGTGTTAATATACGTTTAGGCTTACCTGTTTCACTAGTACCGCAACCAGGAGCTATATATTTCTTGTTTCTACTAAAAATTATTTTCAGTGGTAAACAAATAGGGGTCACAGAGTCTGAAGTTGAAATATAATTACATTAGGCACACAAAGAGTATCAATTATAATATGGTGGACAAAAATACAGAAAGGGGGAAACACATGGAGGCTTCATGTGAAATTTTACTAGTAGTTTGCAGGCCCACAAGTTCCTGAAATTGACACAAGTTTACCGTAATACAAACAAGATAAAAAACTTTCTATATCTTTCAATGTTCAGCCTTCGGTACCTTTCCTCAGTCAACTTTCCAAGGTATAACAAAAGTCTTAACAGCACTTGAAACTGCTTCAGTTTTTAAACAAATCGAACAATGAAATCAAATCGAATCTTTGCCTGTGACGTCGTAATTTTGAGTTGGTTTGAGGCATACCATATTTTTTTAAATTTAGTACAGGTTTAAATGTCATATCGTAGAAATTAATAAAACGTCTGAACTCACGCAATTATAAAGAATTAAAGAAATTTTCAAAAGGTAACTTTATATTTTGTTAATAATAATAATAATAATAATAATTTGTATACAGCGAACTTGGTCATATATATATATAATGAATGGATTTTTTGCAATTTTAACCATCTTGCTAGAAGTCAGTGTAAATATTTATTGCTTGATATAAACAATGAAATTACCACAGGGAAGATATAATAAGATTTAATATGTATGAATTAAATAGGTCAACGCAATGCAAAATCGCGAAAGAATGTATACCTGTATATGGCATTAAAGTGCAGTACAGCAGAATTAGTTAATTTCGCATTCGGCTGGACTTCGTATTGAGTACTAACCGCGAACCATGTATGTATGTGTGGGTGATATTTGTTGTACCGCTAGATAATTTCTCTATACCGAACGATGTACATTCATTCGCCATCCGTCAGGCAAGTAAAAATAGAGATGAATTTCATCATACCTGTCTTTCTTTAATCTCATCCTCTTGTTGAAATCTGCACGCAGTAAATTGCTGATTTTCTATTGATCTATTGCCAATTTGATAGCCAATTCAATCAGTTTAGAAGTAAATGATTAAGCATTGATAAAAACATTAGTTAAAGCCACGAGTGAAGTTTATTTTTCAATATTGAAACACTTCTTTTGGCCTTGTCTATGCTTGAATTTCGTTTCCTTTGTTTATGTGTATATATATAAACAAAGTTAAGTTGCTTTGCTTATTTTAAGCATAACGTATTAATACTACATTCCTTCAAAACGCTTCATGTTTTCTGTAATTTTTTATGATTGGCTATGAAAATTTCGATAGGAGAGTAGTAAGTTCCTATATAAGTAGGGTGACCATATTATTTTTTGACAAAAAAAGTACGAAAACGTTAAAAGCACTATTAATAAGACAACGTAAGAAATTCACGTCGTTTTAGCTCAAACAAGGTGTAAAAAGATGTATCGACGAAAAGCATTATATTTTCAACAAGGAACAACATAACAAAAAATATTCTAATATAAAATATAAACAACTTAACAAATATTCTGTCAATGGTAATAATGGTAGTAGTTAAAAACTAATATTTAATTTTCACTGGATGGTCCTGCACCTGCATCATCACGTCTCGTATTTTGTTTGTACCAGTCGTATTTTTGGGAACCTAAAATCGCCTGTAGGATTTTCGGACTGGCCTTTAGGAACTGGAACATTTCGCTGCAGGTTTCGTTAAAATTTGTGTACACTTTCATCACTGCTTCTAGTGTAGGTATTAACATTTGTGATTTTTCTGAACTCCAATAATTATTAATATTGGAGAATAGTCTCTCAATTGACGCGCTTGTCCCAGGAAGACAAAAAATAAATTCACATAAGATCTTCAAATTTTTAAACTTCATTTCTCGTACAAATTGGAACACTTCACTTCAGTATGAATGTTTTTTAAATTCCATTCCAAAATTTTATCTTCTGTGACTTTGTTTTTTACTACACTCACTTCATCAAACAGTTGGTTTTCATTCAATACTGGACCAATGTAATCTTTAAAAGCCTCACATGAACACAAAACATCTTTCCATAAAATTTTTCTTAATATTTAAATATTTTTACTACAATAACTTCTACGTCGATTGGTAAGATATCCATCGCATTCTGCACGCAATTGTTTAGAGTGTGTGCAATACAACCAATACAAACCAGGGGTTTGCCACAAGAAGCATTCAATTTAGCAAACAGATTATCCACTCCCTTTCGTCTCATTCCGCCAAAATTTGTATTCGTATTATCACCTGCTAATCCGATACATTTCTCAACTAAATCGTGGTTTCTTAAAGTGGTAAACACATAATTATTTAACTGTTCTGACGTTTCTCCAGAAAGGTCTCGTAATTGACGAAGTTTTACTTGGACACCCCTTTCACAATCAAAGTACCTTACTAGTAAAGGTACAATTTTAATTTCATTGTGGTTTGAAGAATCAATAATGATAGTAATAAAATGTGCTCTCTGTAAATCAATCTTCATTCTTCAGCAAGAATGTTTTTCACAATGGTCTCCGATTTGGTTCGAGCTGATGCAAATTTGGATTCAAACATGTTCACTATTAGTTTAGAGGTGCAGTCCAAAGATCTAAAACTCTGTAGGTGTTTGGTTGTATGATAAGCGAAAGTACCTTCCTTGGCGGCAATCAACGTATTTTCTGAGCTAAAATTAGTGATGGGCATAATCGAGATATTTCAATAATCGATTATTAGTAATCGATATAATTTAATAATCGACTAATATTAGTAGTTAAAATTAGTAGTAGTCGTACTAATACTAATTAATGCAACGTACAACATAAACGTTCTAATACCACTAACAGTGTGTTTTCTAAAGCCGTGTAACTTACAAATTTACATCGAAACAAACTATCGTCTAAAAATTTAGATCAAATTATATTCCTTAATACCACATTCTTATAAATTTGTTTTTATTATTGTTTAATAATATTATTGTTTAATCTAGAGTTATTAATTTATTATATAGGTACCTTTGTTTTTATTGAGAATTATACTTTTGTTGTTATTTGCTCATATTTTTATATATTATTGTGGCAGTTTATAAATATTATTGTAAATTTTGAAACGTTTTATTTACTAACGCAATATCATCAACACGATTGTACTTATTTAAATTATTGTATTCTTCAATCCGACAATGAGGATCGGTCGAGACTACAAAAAATAATTGAAAGAGAAGCTTCGCTTAGCGATACGACTAATTAGTTGCCACAATCGAACGAGTCCAATGTTAAAATAAAATATCTCGAACCTGGAACTACTATTAATATTTAGTGGTGGGGTTAAAATATATCGAGATATCGGGCTTCTCGGTCCGCTGCCACACGTTCCGTGATCGACGTACGACTACTAATTTAGTACTACTAATTTTCAGAGTGCATAGTCGATTATCTCGAGAGATTTTAATAATCGACTAATTCGTGTATCGCATCTCGATTATTCCCATCACTAGCTAAAATGTTCGCTTTTAAGGAATGTTTCCAATTTATTGCTTTTAGATCTTGAATTTGCAGCCAATATATGCTTTTTCTTAGCCAAATGACCTTTAATATTACTGCGACCACTATTGGAAATATCGACATCACTTACAAATTTCACAATACAAAATATGTTGCGAAGAACTTGATTTTATTTTCATAAATAGATAGTTCTTCTGCAACTCTAGATTAAAATAACACTTTCGTCGAGGCGGTGACATGTTGAAACAAACTTCTTTTGCCAATTTATAGAAGTCATAAATTAATGAAATATTCAATTGGGTAATTTTAGAACTACAATTTATCGAAAACAGGGAAGAATTACTACTACGTACTACGTAACGAGAACGACCACACCTAATGACTCGTGTCCAAGCGATCGACTCTACACGACTAACGCCGAACGTACGAATTATAAGCGCCAAAATGTTTATAGATTAGTGTTGTTTGAATTTTGAATAACAAACAAGGAAAAAGTACATTTCGGTGTACTTAGTGAACCTTTCAAGTACAATAGGACAGCATTCAAAAAGTAAGTGCTGTCCTATAAAAATAAGTACATATGGTCACCCTATATATAAGTATATTTTTCACATTTCGGTTTCGTTGGTCAGGTCGGTTTTCTACCCAAATCATTCATCTCCGGAAATTATTTACGAAGTATTTTTGGCTTATCTCTGTGTACGATAAGAGTTCCGTCTCGATATACCTAGGATCTCAGTGTCCACTCTATAAATGATGTCAGATTCTTGGATTATTACAATTAATGTGTCATGCTTATTCCGCACTAGTATCTACTGTTGAATATTCGCAATATTTCATTAGGTAATAACGATTTTGCAGATATAAATTAATTTAAGTGTGGTAGGTATTGGACATAAAATATTTTGGATTATTATGTAATACATATTCCAAATATATCGCACGTGAAATCATTTGAAAATATAAATTAAAATTATACGCGGCAACTACACATTGAGCAACTTGGGCAACTGAAGAGTCACTGAGCAAATACACAGATGGCTTTAACAACGTTCAATGATAACTTGCTTTGACGCTGGCCGTTCAAAGTTAATAACATCGCAGGATCAACACACCGTCAACGTTCACCAAACAGAGCGCGAGAGGTTACGTCACTTAAAGAAGACGGAGAAGAAGAAAAAGCGTCAAAGAACAATAGGAAACCTTGAGAGTCGAATAGCGGGGGTGATCGGCCGTCCAATCGCAAGCGCGATTACGTTGCATTAACACCTGTCCCGCGGCGATTCAATTAGCGTTTTGAAGTGCCGCTTTCGCCCCGTACGGCCCGACACAGTGACAAGAGTTTCTATTGTGCCAGCATCCGAGAACGACTCCCTCCCCGCCGCTATCGTCATCACGACCGCAACGCCATCACACAATCAAAATATCCAATTAAAAACGTGAATAGTTTCTGTAATTATTTGCAATTACCATAAAAATGTCAAGAGCGGTTCTTGTAGATAAATCGAGTTGAAGGCTGAGTGCATTCCAGAAACTGGAATCTTAAGACGGGAATAGTGTTCGGATCACTCGTCGGATCACTGCTGATTTGCGCGTATTGCTGTTTTTCTAAATGTGATGATTTCTTTGTACGTAATGGTAATCGGGCTTTGTAGTATACATATATAAAAATTAAGAATACGAAAAGTTTGTGTAAGTTCATGATTTAAATAATGTTAAATTGACAGAATCTTCGATATGGTGAATTGATGTGTGAAGAATTGTATATCATACTTTCTGTTTGTCGGATGTATCTAAACACAAAATAAAAGTTATATCATGGAAAGTAAAAAAACGTTGAACAATGGCCATGATGATAAAAACGAATGCAATACAATGTGAAGAAGTGTTTGCCAAAGCAAACACCGAGCACAACAAAATGAAAAAGAAACAAATAGAGAATCGCTAATAAAAGTAATTAATCAACGCATGCTATTGATGTTGATGCTTCAATACATTTGCGATTGGGTGGTGCATGTTCTTCGCATATCCTTTCCTTATTCATTATTTTAGTCCATGGCCGTACCAGCACGTTTTCAATCAATGTGTTTATTTTAGCTTCATTCTATGACAAGTAGGGTTTTTTTCGTTCCCAAGTACCCTTTATTATATATAGTATCTTGTTAAAATACACTTATTTTTTTCCAGTTATAGCAGGGGATATCATTATTTAGCGTCCCTGACATAATAGGCGTTGAGTGACGTTGAATCAATTTGACACATTAAAGTATTAATCATTTGTTGCTACGTTGGTTCAATTGTAGTTTTGTCACTTGTTACCTGTTTAAACAATTTAGAATTTAAGAAGACAAGTTTAGAGAAATTCGAGGTTCGTGAAGTCGTAAAATACTTGTGAAAGGAAGGGTAGTCGCCAAAAGAAATTCATGAATACATGGTACGTGTATTAGGTGAGGGTGCTGTTTTTTACCAAGTGGTGAAAAATATGTCTCGAGAATTTGAACTGGGAAGACAAACATGTGAACATGCGAAGTGTGCTGGACGACCAGTGATTGTCACTATCCAAGAAAAAGTTAATCATATACACGATATGGTCATGACCAATAGACGACTGACCATTCCGGATAGCTGAAAAATATTTTAACAAATATTTTAGGGCTAAAGAAGTTATCTGCACGTTGAGTCTCACGAATGTTGACAATTGAACAGGGACGTTCTAGAGCATTGCATTCTGAAGCCAGTTTGGCAAAGTTTCAAGCAGATCTGGATTAATTTCTTTCTCGATTCGTCACTGATGATGAAACGTGGGTTCACCACTTCGATCCTGACTCGAAGCAACAAATTGTGGAGTTGCATCGCCGAGGTTCTCCGCCACCCTGCAAATTTTGTTGTCTTTTACCATCCGCTGGTAAGTTATGGCCACAATTTTTTGGGACGCGGACAGAATTTTGATAACTGATTTTTTGGTCCGTGGACATACAATAACACGCTCCTACTATGCCAACTTAATTTCAAGATTTCGCGATTGTGTCAACGAACAAAGACGGGGAAAATTGAGCAAAAGAATTCTGTTTCATCAACACAACACATGTGCCATGAGCGCTATTCTGAACGCAGGAGTCAATTTGTTTCCTTCTATGTTAGGGACCGTATATACTGATCTCCCCTCATATATAGATCTTATTAAAATACACTTCTTTTGTTTCGCTGCAAAAGAGGCTTGTGAAAATCGACTGTCTCAATTTTTTGCCAATAGGGACTAGGGCTTCTACGAGAGAGGCATAAATTACCTCCAAAATGGCAACAAGTTATCAAACAAAACGGCGCATATTTGACCTAAATCGGATCATTGTAACTATGATAAATAAAGGTTTAATTTCATGCAAAATTAATGGATTTCTTTTTACTACACCTAATGTAAATCGAACTGATCGATTCTATGTCAATTCCTTATCTCCTTTATCATTGATTGTCTACTATCTAGATGACTAAAATCTGGTACTTTTTAGTCATCAATTTAATTTAACGTAGTTTTATATACAAACCTGCTTTGCCATCTGCTTTGTAGATAATTCACGTTCTTTTGTTGCCTTGCATGTGCAATGAGATAAGCATCAAGCGGCCTAATGTATATCCTCGCTGATTGTCGTTTCACAATTATGAGAAATATCATTATGGACTATAGATCGTTGTCTTGCCCCATTACTAATTAAGAATTTGTTCCGTTAATTCGTTAATTATATTGTTGATATATATGATTATATATTTATTTGCCGAGTTGAAATCGACGAATAGCATACGTATATTTGTCCATTGAATTTGTAGGTTCTATAATGCTTTTAGTGTATAGGTTTGGTCGATGAAATACATTTACTTCTTAAAGCATGTTTCTCGATATAGTAAATCGAAGACTGCACAGCACTTTATTTAATATGAATGTAGATTACGACAATTAAGTTGTCTTCAGCAGAAAACTAAAAAAAATCTTTTTCTGTTGAAAATTACAACTTGGTACACTTACACTTCATGCAGTGTCAGTAACATGTTTTATTTAGAATGTCATTGATACCAACTGCCTTCGTCGCATTGTTCACTCCGCCCAAATTATAAGATGACCATTTTTATTGTAATATGTGATCAACAACTTGTTCAAAAGTTGCATTCGGCTTAAACATGTTTGATATTTCAAACTCGTTTTCAGTCAATGTCTTTCGCAATGTCTGTAGAAGTTTACATGTATTACATTTATTAATTTCTTTTAAATGTTCATTTTGTTTCGTGTCGCTGACACTTACATTTTCTATTATCATTTCAATGGTTTTTATTTTGACTTCCGCGTTAATGTTTTTTTGCTTGTGAAATGCTCCTTGAAGGAAATTAAATTCTTCTCCCATGGATTTAATTAAGTTCAATAATTTAAAATGCGTTTTGTTCTTATTCTTCGTTCTCGTTTTTGTAACTACGGTCGGCACTTCTACCCCAGTTTCCGTACTGCTAAACAAGCGGTCCAGTTCATTACGCCATGATTCATATGTATTTGCCATGGGTACGTTATTTATGTCACTCTGTAGTCTGTTTTCTATATCTCGCGTCTTTGTAGCTCAAGATTCTGTACAGGTATATTAAACATGATATTTATGGATGTATTTTTGCCTAAATTGGCACTCTTATTAACAAAATTGGCAAATAATACTAATATGACAATATAGGCAATGTAGGTTTTAACAAAAACTAACTATTTGGAGTTTAAAAACTGCTTTAAAAAGAATTTTTACACGCTCTTGGTGCTACATGCACCTCACTCGACAGCTGAATTATCATTTTGGTTTCAATTCTGATCCATCATTATTTTCTACACTTCATTTTTTATCTTGTGTGTATTTTCAACATTTTTAAATAATTTCTACTTACTGTTCGCCATTGTATACATTTGATTTTTCAATTTTCTTTTGTTTCACTTGTCTTGATTCATATTTTGTGCTATATTTGATGTATGTATGTACCATTAGTTTTACAAATGTTGAAAAATATTTTATTTGCATTTTCTTCTCTGTTCATATTTATTCTCTATTACCTTGTGCACATTTGGCATATTTTCTCTAAGAACATTTCAATATACTACTAATACTAAAATCTATTGCTTATAAACATCTGACACAGTAAAAGAAAGTTAAGCAAAACAAATCAAATAAGTATGAAAAATCACAGGAAAACAAGAAGAACAATATCAGCAAACTAAAAAAGAAAAAATCAACCGTGGCGATACTACAATAAAAATTAGACATCATAAAAGAAACTAAATTACCAAACAAGCGAAAAAGAAAACAAGAAAACACGTTTAAAATGAAAACGGTCAAATAAAATGTGAGAACATGCTGTAAGGGAAACAAAAAAATTACGAATATAATAGCAGGAAAATGACATTCAATGAATGTTCCCGTTGCAAGTACAGAGAGTTGAGTGTAAATGGAAATAAAATAATTGAAAACCAATCACGAAGAAACACAATTGAACCTGAAAATCAGATTCTAATAAAATCAGAAAAGTGAAGTAAGCTGTATTAACATATAAACCTTATATACTCGTTAAATATGGTGTAAGAACATTTCAAATTAAAACAAAATTATTGAACTGAGCTGAGAAATCGTTAATGGGCATCATCGCATATAAAGAGCGCCACAGAGTGGTTTATTCCATTGTTCGCAATCCGTTGCCTGTAAATTAGGCACTACTGATTAAGCATCTCCAGTGTAATATTTATAATAAATGCCACACACTGAGGGCATAAAAACTTGGGCTAGACTTCAAATTATCGACATTTATCACGAAGTTATTTACCAATTTCTAATTGACCAATTAAGCGTTTCCTGTCCGGATGATAAAGATGCAGTAATGCGACGTCAATATTTCACGTCTCTAATGTACGTCCGAATACCGATTCATTAAATACGATGATTGGCAACCGTACCCGTACTAATCAGTAGTTGGTTCTCGTTATGCTCGACTCCGTGTTGGTGTTTTTTTCTCTCGAAAGCTTCGCCCACCGGTATTTACTTTCGATTGTGTATACATTTAAAAGGTCGTTAATTTTAAATTGTGGTTGGATAAGTTGATTTGTCGAAGACCTGCTTGACGGTGGTCGATAACTTATTGGTATTTTTCTTTGTTGCAGGTACTATTTATAAGTTCCGTTAGACGTCGAAGATTTGAAGGTAACGTTAGATTAATAGTTATTTTTTTCTATAAGAGATCTCGTGACTTTCGTTTAAAGCTTGAAAATGGAAAATATTTTTGTATACGTCTGTGTGTTTCATCGTAGCTTTATTATTCATTTTCTAAAAGTACAATAAAGTATAAGGTTTCAATTCGGAAACGAAAAAACGTGTTTCGGGCACGTAATGGGAAATATTTCATGATTGTATACGTCTACTACGTCTGTAATTTGTATGTGTTATTATAAGATTTATGACAATGATGAGAAATTATGTGCCTGGTCAGGTTATTAAGCTGACTTATTGTATAATATACACGTAAGGCGTTGAAAAATGTTTAGCAGTAATACAAAATGTCAAATGACTTGATCGGTTTCGAAAATCGTTGATAACTTGCATTTGCTTAATAGAATTAATTGCAGCACTTTGTTGAATAAAACTTAAGGGTAGTTAATAATATTTGTTTAATATATGCTCATTTTCATATGAAATACACCACCCATTAAGAAGTGAACTTGTTAGTCGCCGACCCATATCCCAGACATGTTTAATCGGCAACAAGTTCGGTGACCGTACAGCCCAGGTCCAAACTGCTCCAGGAACCTTTTTGTAACCACAGCAGTATGGGGTCTTGCATTATCCTGTTGTTCAAAATCGATCCCTGGTAGCCATCCGCCTAAAGAGTCAGTCTTCACGTGCGTTGCTTCTTGGGGCTAGCCTCTGAATACCTTCTTCGGACCATAAAGACCATATCCGAGCAACTGTAGTGTAGTCGTAGTGTAGTCCCGATGGGGGCAGAAATTCATTATTTAGTGCTAGGAAGAAAATATTGCAAGTTGGAGATAACAATGGTACAGGAAACATAACAGTTGAAACTTTTATTTTTTCTTAGTTGATAATAATGCATTATTTTACCGAAGTTTTAAAATTGTAGTCTAATGGGTGGTGTATTGTAGTCTTAATGGGTGGTGTATTTCATATGAAAGTGAGTGTATTTAAAATCAGAACACATATATTTAAAATTGATTTAAAAATAATTAAATTAGTTCAGATGCGTACATTCTGCTTCAAGACGCAAAGCTGATTCCGTAGAATTTCCGAGGAGTATACCTTAAAGTAATGCAGACTATGACTTCCGGTGTAGTGACAAAGGTGTTTCCTTTGGTACGGAGTACATTAATATCTTGGAGCGAGTTTCTATACAACAATCTCATTATTTATCCGTTATCATATATGAGATACGACAATGTTATATAAAATAACACGCATAGTTATTGGGGATTTTTATGAAAATAGAATTAAAATGGGTCTGTCATCGATTATGACTCTGGTTCATAATTTATTTTCACCTACGAAAATGTTTTTGAATTTCAATTCTCTTCAATAGTCTTCAACCACATGGCACATATATTTTATTCTGTATGCATAAGGCTCCCTGGTACAATTTTTTCATTTCTGCTTCATCACAAATAAACAAAAAAAGCTTTCAGGTACCTGTGATATTGGGTTTGATGGGTTCGAGAAACTACGCCTGTGTTAACAAAAACGCAGAAGCACACCACTCAATTACAGATGCACAGCATGCCTGCACACAAATAGACACAAAGGTATAATTACAGGAATAGATATTTTAATTAATTGTTCCTTTTGATTGATTGATTTTATGACTTTATTTTCTTATTCGGATTATTTTATGTTGCTTCGTTTCTGTTCAATAATAATATTTCGTTTATATTTACTTACGTTGTGGTCTTATTTCAGTTCTACTTTATCTCCTCCATTTATTATTATATTTGTTGTTAAGTTTTCTCCCAGCTTGTATACGCCCCATTTCATTCCGTTGGTTTTCAATTTAATTGTATTCACTTCGATTTATACAAACATTAAAAATATCTAAGTGTTTTTTTACCTCTTCTTATCCTTTATATGTTACGTTCGTTTGTTTGAATAAAATTGAGTTACGATTACTTGTCGCCCTTTCGATGGAAATCTAATGTGAATCTGAACAACTGACCAGTTGTATACCACTTTGTAATTTTTATGGACACACCTGGACCCTATTAATCAATACTGAAACCGTTATACGTTCAAAGACGATAACAGACGTAATATACGTCGCAGATAAGAAACGTTTGATGGTCAATTTACATATTAAAATCCCCGCCGCGACATCCATCCAAGAAGGATCAAAACCTCGCCGACATATCTTAAGAGGATTATCGCCAGAAAACGTACTACTCATAAACGGATAATAAAACGTAACAAATGTACAACAGGTATTCGAATGTAGCCGCTGATCGCAGTCAGACGGAGACGGTGAAAGTTGCTGGTAAAAATTCTGTAGGATGTCTGTACACCTACACGATATATCGCGGAGTTACAGCCATGAAGTATTTATGGATGCTTATTGCAGGGTTACAGAGCGACCGGACGGATCGTAATCGCCCAGATATTGGGTGCTATTTAAGACGCGACCAGATTCCGAGTAGGGGACATAAATGTCGCCTATATCGCGTTAGGCCACTAATTGATTTTTAAGTTGTATACCGACCGGCCTTGACTCTCTGATGCATCTTAGTGAACGCTTATTATGGTAGTGTTACAAGATGAATTTATGAAACGACGTTGGAAATGTAGATATATTGCAAAGCGTGATGAACATATTCTACAGGCTGTCCATAAAATGCATTATCAGTGATAATGTTGCTGAACGAAGACAACAAGCAAGTGCATATGCATTGAGAAAGCAATTGTTTTCTATCTCTTTTACTTTTACATTTATTTATTAGAATTGTTCGAATTTGTGTTCTTTGTAGAAATAAAAATTTAATTTTGCTTTAAATCCCGTGTCAAATTATTAGAACTGAATGGTTGGAATTTTTTAAAAAGCATTATGGTGGAGTACCTGCTCAAATCTTGCAAAGACCATTTCGCAGAATAATGGTTTAATGAAACTTCACAATGGTGTTATTTAAATGAAGGATCTGTACCCACTATTTTTGTAATAATGCTCAAAATATTGTTTATTATTTACTTTCCATTAATAATAGATTTTGTTCACCAAAGGGGTACGAATTCTTTAACAAACATTTTGTCAACTTTTCCTTAAAATTAACTATCTCGGTCAACTTAATGGAAAAAATTAGTTAACTAAAGAACGTTTATTTGCAGAAATAGCCAATTTAAACCATCCTGCTCAAAGATTGTGTTCTTTACTTATTAACGATATGTCAATAAAATAAAAATACACTACAGTAGATCAGAAGATTATATTTATGGCCTTTACACTGATGCCTCGATAAAAACTTATAATTGCAAGTAAAATGTGCGATGTAGTACATTTATTATACCAGCTGGCTACTGTTTCAATGCATCAATGCAAGCAACTGATTTTCATTCTTTAACCATTCAGGTGATGATAGTGCTAACAGAATGTGATTTGATGGTGGCCAGACTGCTCATTATCATCGCTGATAGTAATAGATGATTTCCCTTAACATAAAAACCAACGCCTCACACACGAGTTTGTCTGTCTTTTCTAAACAAATAGCAATGGATTCAACCCATTAATATGCAAATAATTACTACTAATATCCTCATTAAAACATACTACTACTCAACTATATACGGTTTTAATTCATAAATTTTTGGGAATAATGATCTAACATTAATATACGCTAATTTTAAATTACAATTAACTATATTATAACATATTACTAAATAATCTTGAACCTTGCAGCAAAGTAAATATGCACATAGTAATAAAATAAATATAAATACATTTTTTCCAGTAAAAACTAAAGGCAAAATGGATCGCTGGACAATAGTGCAGTATTAATCTACTGCGTTTACGTGTATGTTGCCTTTAGTTTTGACGAAACACAAGCTTACTGCTAAATTTTCCACGGCTTCAGGTCTATTTTCCAACAAGAAACAATATCGATTATTCAAGCTTCATCTGTACATAGTACAGTTTTCTACAAATTGAGGTGATCTTGTCTTCTAATACATTGATTATATTTTTGTGACAATTCACGGTATCTTTTCCAACAATAAGCAATCTATCCAAGAATGCCTTATTTGATAAAATATAACACAACATTCTAGATTTTAATGCCGCAAGCCACAGACACGTCTACTCGATTCTAATGTACATCACACAAATTATTCAGGAACAAATATCTACTCTAAATGTTATAGAGTTCTGTAGAGAGTTCTTTCTAACCCTTTCTAAGGATGCTCCATTCACGTAACCAAGTCTAAACCTTATGACCTTGAGAGGATACATTTTGATTATGGAATTTTCCATTACCAGTTAAGCATCTGTGCAAAATGTACAAATACCCCGTTGTGTTTCATGTTTAATTCTGGAGCAAATTCTTTGCACGTGCTCAACAGTGGAATGCTGTTGGTGACAGCAAAACTGACTCTATATTATATTGTTCTACAAATTAAAGGCAATATCTCCACAATCTCTGTGACAATCACTGCAAAATATATAAATACTGTTGGTGACAGCAACCCTAACTCTATATTATATCATTCCACAAATTAAAGATAACATCTCGACAATCTTTGTGATAATCACTCGTCAACTCTGTTGTCCCTGGCAACTTAAGCTATGCAACGTTATCTACACCATTGCCAACGTTGAATAGTGTCTTGCTTACCAAATTCATTTTATGATATCACTAAATCATATCCCATCAACAGACATTTTTTCGTGAAGAATTGAGGAGTCACTACACCTTTATCACCTTTCAAATATGGATTCGTTTGATACCAATCAACAGAACTACAACAAAATAACGCTAATCGTTTGGCATCACAATATAAAAAAGTTCGCTAAAGTGGTGTTTACAGCAAGAGCGAGTAGTGCTCATCAGCTCCACTTAATACATCTACATTCCTTCGTATTCACGACAAACACCCGAACTGGCGTATCCACATCTGGAATAATAGATGTGACTTCCGTTGTGAATGAATTACTTGTCTATAAAAAAAATGTAAAAATGTGTGGTACTCATCGATTCCAACCTATTCGAACTACAACGCTTTCAAGTAAAGATGGTGAGAACAATACATGTAGTACATGTAGATCTTGGTGGCGATTCAGTTAAAGAAACGATCTACGTTATATATTATCACATTTCAAGACATAATCAGATTCATTCTAATTATTTAACAGTTGAACTAGTGAAATCATCCGTTCGTTGCAGTAGTTCAGTTAATATTATTGATAATTTTTAACTCCACGTACGTCACTGTCTGGAACACCACTGGTGTAAACATCAAAAGCCGTTATGATCCACTTGAAAAAATGTAATGTGAAAACGTTTTAAATCAATTTATTTGTAAAACCAGCCCCACAGCAGTCCCAGAGAAAGTGGCTCGTATGAAACAGTTCCCACATTTTAAAAACTTTGACGACGTCACAAAAATGGAACATTAATGCGACCGTAACACAAAAGGACCATTGCTTGTAGGGTAAAGTTATTAAACTTTTGAGAACAGTCGTCGACTGTTCTTTTAAGAGTTCCTAATCACAATAACTCTCAGGTTCGTAGTGAATGAGGGGGAGCCTGCGAAATCAATCAGTGAACGGTGGCCATTATCAACACTTGCCAACTCGAACACGTGGCGCTTTAATTTATAGCCTAAATCCGCACATTTTTCCAATAAAAAGTTGAAAACTGTCGGCGAGTTGATAAAGGACTAGTAATAAAGAGATCAAGCGATGTTATCAATATAGTTTTTCATCGAGGCTTTTTTTATTAATTATATTAATATAATAAATATCTAATCAGTGAAAGTAGTAAAGGCTCATTACATAGCGTTATA
Organism: Geotrupes spiniger; assembly: GCA_959613385.1. NCBI lineage: Eukaryota > Metazoa > Arthropoda > Insecta > Coleoptera > Geotrupidae > Geotrupes > Geotrupes spiniger. The sequence continues at coordinate 24,295,849 of OY390731.1, forward strand.
GAATATAATTATTTTGAAATGAGAGTCATCGATAATAAAAATAGAACAACTGCCTTATAAAGTCTGCGCTAAGCTATTATAAGCATGTTCATTTGCCTCTTTCTAAATTGATTCCCTATTTGCTTTTATTTTAAACCGCAATGACGTATTATACTGTATAATGTACAATCAGCAGATATTTATCACGATTTTCAAAATATTGTAATAAATTATATATAGATGTTATCTTGCGTTATTTTTTATTGTCTGTGTATAACTGCCACGACATTGTCAGTAATAAATTACTATAAAATTCCAGGTGCATAATGTTCCAGTAAACATTAGACACACCTTTGATTTTGGTATTTAAGTTATATTAATGGTTCGGTTCGAAAACCTGAAAAATTTCGCTGAAAGTTGTTTACATGAGCTGCGATATTGGGTATTGTTTGGACTAAATCTTGGTCTACTTCTTCGATAAGGTTATTAATATCAATCACAAAAATGTCGATGAACAAAAAGTATTATAATTATCTTTATTGTCATAATTAACAGTTTAGCGGTCATAAAAATATAATAAAACATAATATTGACGCGATTATGTACAATTACAATTAATTGCATGACATTACAAAAACATATAATAATATATAATTTATCGTTAGAGCTTATAATTTACCGTTACTCTATACTAGACCGTTCGTTAAACAACGTTTTAATATATCTGCGAGTACAACTCGATGACAGTAATTTATGACGGGCCCCCAGTAACACGAAAACAAAAGGCACAACTGAGTCAATGACGAACAAATTAAAGTGACAAAGGGGGCGTGGACGGTAGCCGTAATTTGGATGGTGATTGATTAGAGCCGGTGACGTAACGTGTGTTCTACAGCACAACAGTACGAGCGAGTCTGGAACTTTGATTAATAATATCTGTGTCCTTCGGCGGGGGCCCGTACATACTGTATCGGCCACATCTATCGTCAAGTGAACGCGGAGGTGTGCATTGCATTCTATTTAAATTAAATATTTCGAAACGACGTGACGTGGCGCGGGCGTTTGGTCTAGTGACGACGAGATACGCGTTAATTCACGGACTACACGTGATAATGATTGGTAATCCGGCGTTTAGTATTATTGACGGATCGTAAAAGTGTTTTGATTGAAAAATTCCTATACCGCTTGTTTTTATCGTCGTATTTGTGGGATTTCATTATAATAAATTATAATTATTTATGATGGTAAATACTACGAAGTATTTTAATGATGGATGCGACCCTTAGAGGTGATGTTGATTGCATTTTCAATAAACCAAAATTACGCCGCACTTTACTTCAGGTAGGCATTACTATGAAATACGAAGGCGCGCTTATAAAAACGCACCTAACTATGAAGGAGGCGCTGAAAAAACATAAATTATTATTTTCCTTAAGCTGTCGGCATATTGTCACATAATCCTTTTGTACATTTTTTGTTCTTCTAATGATGGAAAAAGAAGGACATAGTCCAATGGAAATAATAAGGTAATACAATTTTAGTCAAAGTAATTTAAATGGAGGTGGGAATCTATCGAAGACGATCCTCCAAGCGATCGACCAAGAAAACGTTCGAAAAGTAGAAAAAATGATTTTTGAAGATCGACGAATTAAAATCGTTTGATTACTGAAAGTTTACAAATTAGCAAGGAATACGTGGCTACCAAGAATGTTGACCATTAAATAAAAAACGTCAAGTTGAAATTTCTCAACAATTGTTGGAGCTTTGTGAAGGGACAAGAGGAAGGAAAGCCTTGAGAAAATTGCAACTGGCGATGAAACGTGTGTTCATCACTCTGATGCTGAAAGCAAACACGAGCCGATGCAATGGATGCAAAAGGGCTCGCCACCGCCAAAGGAATTTAAGGTCCAACATGCTGGCAAGTTTATGGCCACTATTTTTGAGATTCGGAAGGAATTTTACTAATTTGATACTTGCCACATAAGAGAATCATAAAAGGTAACTATTATGCTGATATTTTACGCAAATTGCAAGATGCCATAATGAAAAAAAACGAAGAGAAAAATTCAGAAACGCAAATCAGCTTTTGCATGACAAATCACCAATGTACAAGGCTGTTGTTGTGCAGGATGCTCTGAGGCATTTAGAGTTCACATAATTAAATCATCCCTCATTTATATATTTATATATGTACAAGGAGATTATATTGAAAATGAACAATGAGTTTTATTGTATTTTAACTACTCAGGTACCTTTTTTAGCAGTTTTCCCCCAAAAATAACAGGTTGATATTTGGCTTTCAAAAAACTGTCAATTTTAATTTGTCGTATTGGCATAGAGATAAAAGTTTGTGATTATATTATGTCATATAGCAAAGAGAATAAAGTTGAACGATTATTTCGTTCTTCTTTAAACTAGCCAAAATGTCCAAATTTATCGAACGCCAATTCGAGCTGTTATTTTTTTATGTGTTCCTTAGAAAAACCTCTAGTTATTACACCGATTATTTACATATCATATACTCAGTGACATATAAACTGCACCACCTAGAAGGGGTGGGAATTTTTGGACCAAATTTGGCAGGAATAGTGGACTAGTTCAGGGAAATAGTTGATTAAAATTTGAAACCCAATCATCAAGTAGTCACGAGATTTTTGACGTTTGTGTCTTTTAGGGGTGGTTATAGACAAGCAATTATCGAGTCATTTTTTGAATTTGTTCCACTTTTTCGGATCCCTTTCTTTAGTTTAAAGTGTTTCAAGTGTTTAATGATGCCTAGAGGAAGGAGACCTCAAGTTTACCAGCAGTTGAGTGACTTTGACCGAGGGCGCATTGTTGATTTACGAGAAGCAGGTTTTTCGTTTAGAGAAATCGGCAACCGTTTGGGACGGCACCACTCAACAATAACGCGCGTTTATCAAGCGTGGTCTGATCATGGGGTTGAACGTCGGAGAAGAGGCACTGGGGCTCAAAGACGAACCAATGAACGTGAAGATCGCCGCTTAAAACTAATGGCCTTGAGAGACCGATTCTCTACAACTATATCAATAGCTGATCAATGGTTAAGTGAACAAGGCCGTCCGATAGGCTTGCGAACAGTTTATCGTCGAATAAGAGCCTTTGGCTTGCTGTCTTACCGCCCACATCTTGTGCTACACCTCACTGCTCAACATCGCCAGGAACGTTGGGCCTGGTGCACGGAAAGACTTCAATGGAACTTGGAGTGGCATCGAGTTGTCTTTAGTGACGAATCGCGATTTTGTTTAGGAATGCATGATGGTCGGATGACTGTTAGACGTGGAGAAAGGCGTAATCCTGATTTTTCGATTGCGAGGCATGTTCACCGAACTGTGGGGTTGATGGTGTGGGGTGCTATTGCTTACGGTAGTAAGAAATAGCACCCCACACCCCGAATGAAGAGAAAGGGTGACCCTTGCTCTTCATTCGGGGCAGTATGACCGCCCGACGCTACATTGACGAAGTGGTAGAATCACATGTTCTTCCATATCTTCGAGGGCTGGAAGACCCACTTTTCCAGCAAGATAATGCACGACCTCACGTAGCAAGGGTTTCTCTTGACTTCTTTGAAGAGGCCAATGTTAATCTTTTGCCTTGGCCGCCAAGATATCCATTGAGCACGTGTGGGACATGATGGGTAGAAGATTGAGGAATCTACCGAACCCACCGTTGACAATAGAAGCTCTACGGCATGAAGTACAGGCTGCTTGGGATGCCATACCCCAAGAAGACATTGATCACCTGCTGGAATCAATGCCAAGGCGTGTCAATGAGCGTATCAGAAATAGGGGCGGACCAACACATTATTAAAGAAAAATCAAAAAGATGAAGTGTTTTCTTTATCAAATTTTAATCAATTGTTACCTTAGACTAGTCCAATGTTTCTGCCAAATTTGGTCCAAAAATTCCCACCCCTTCTAGGTGGTGCAGTTTATATGTCACTGATGATATGTACGTTGAAGAGATCCTGCCAAATGTCAAACAGCAAAATCAATTATTTAGATTCAAATTTAACTATAGATATATAGATATACATAATGTCAATTGTAACAGAAAAATATACTCATTACTATGTTATTGTTTATGTTGCTTTATGAGCTTTTTTTGCTGGTTGGATTTGCAAAATGTATAAAGGGGTTTTTGGACAATTTTGCATTTGCATTTGAATTTGGATTAAAGGAGCATTATGCCTCAGTAAGCCCTTTTGCTTCCTCAGTACTCGCGCACCACTGGTCATCCAGCCTATGGTTCAGCTTACCGCATGAAGGTGGATGTTAGGTAGATCAGAGTCAATTCTCCAGGTGGGGAAGGTTAGTATCAATCGTCCTACCGCATGATTAGGTGAATGGTAGTGCTTTTGTGTTAGAGATTTCAGGTCTCATAGTTCTTTCGAATCTCACCTCTGTCTTGACCTAACCACCACTCGGAGAATTACTGGCACCGCCGATTTAACGTGCCCTCTCAAGCACGGTTTTGGCGCCAACCTTCTAAATGTCTGACGTGCTTAACGCACCAACCGACGATCTCATCGTCGTTGGCCAATTATTTCGTTTTCGGCAAAGCAAATATAAATTTTAATGTATTCCACAGAAATAATTTGTTGTCTTAATTCCCAAAATCTTTCTAATGTAAAGACTTGTGAGATGCCAAGTCTGCGAGTATGGATATATGATAAAACGAAGTAGGTGATTATTGTCTTTATTCTCTTGAGCTAATTGATCTTGGAAAATTAGAGTTGTTATAGGACCAGTTTGCTACCATCGTCGTTATTCTGATGATAAGCATTCCCTTTTGCCATTGGACTATTATTGTTTAATTTTTGTCTACGAAGATTATTATGAAGAAGCAAGTGCGCTTTGAATACATTTTGTTTTTCAGTTTAACTCTTAAACCAGTTGACAACTATCAAAATATTCTTTTTGGAACTATTCGGAAATGTATGTTGGAAAACTGTCTACGAAATGTTTAGGATAAAGCTGTACAATTGTTTATATTTATAATAATTTAAATTTATTCGTTATTTGCCTCATCATTGTATAAAATTCATCATGAAATCAGCTACTTGTATCCATCTAGTATTTGTTTACAAGGATGACGATATACCTAAAACTTGTTACAAGCGAGCAACTAGTGACACCAATCAGAGACGAGGGAAAATTTTGAATTTCACATACTGTGTACAAAGGTAGAATTTATATTTTATGTCCCAGCGATATGGAAGGAAGAAAAAAATTCAAACCTTCCATCAGCTTCACGTCATGTTTCTCATGGTTCAGAGATGTTTCTACTGAAACCACAAAAGTCACTGGATGATGCTTATACTTCTATGTCTGACAAGGACGATCGAGAATTTCAGAACGGTGAAGTGTTCAACGATTCTTTTAGACTATCCTGTATTATTGGGGCGTTAGGATTAAAATAAAGTAATTTATTGGCGGCTGAAACATCAATTTATTATCATATTTATCATATCTATTATAAATATTGAAAGTTCATTTAGTAGCAGGAGGAAAACTGCATACTGCAATCATATACTTCGCATTTCAGTACATTATGGCGAATGGACGCTCTAATAGGCTCCTCAAAAAGAAGTCTACACGTAGTTATTTTGCACTGGCTATAAGTACGCTTCGAACGTTTTCTTCAGTATTGGCTGAATTTTGTCGACCGCTTCGAGGATCGCCTTCGATGGAAGGAGATAAATTTACCACAAATTTAGTAATAAAATGAATATTTTAAGTGAAACTGGTGTGCCAATTAGTTGTGCGATACGAAATATAAAAATGAAATATGATTAACTATTTTTTTAAATTATATAATCTAAAAATCAACAATAACATTATTTTTCTTACGGTAAAATACATCGTGTATGCGTGACTGAGTTCATCAAAGCCAAGCACAACATTAAAAGTATTATTTAAATTGTAATGACAGTAAGTTTGTAAGCGCAAGTAAGATGATTATATATGAAAAATAATTTAAAAAATATTGTGCAACAAAACTTTACTGCATAAAACTGTCAACAGATTCTTACAAAACGGCGTTTGATGGTTGAAAATTATACGTGAACGTTGTTGCCGATAACTAGATAAGAAAATAAGAAGAAAATAAAGAAATGTCACGCTCCGTCTAGGATTGACGGCAGGATGTTAAATATCAGCATCTTGCAATAAAGATGAACGAGATTTGAAAATGATTCAAGACTAAAAACTATAGCGCGTCGAAGCGAAGAGCAATATCACTTAGGTATGAACGAAAACCATAAGCTAAAGTCAAGCGATAATTGAAGCGTTGATCGACTAAAATCAGTGCAGAATATTTGAAGCAAAACGCAAAGAGCGTTAATATAGGAATGAAATGCTATATTTGTATATTAGAAAAATTGTTGAGCTATAAAAGATTAACATTACGATATGGCTCATGTATCTAATATATGTATATGTTGATTTGATGTAATTAGTTTAATTTATTATCAAAATTATGCTGTTCATTGCCTTTATTAACGAAATCAAATAATGGAGATTTTAAATACCAAAACACAAACATTACAATTTTTTAATTAACTTTTAAAAAATTACAGAAAGACAAATAACTGCCCTTTTCTTCTTTATTATCTTATTCAATTTTAGCACTTTAGTTTTATTAACGACACTTCTTTTCTCTTCCAGAATTATAATATTAAAATATAAATTAAAACCTATAAAAAACGATGGCTATGTTTTTGCTCTTATTCATATTTACGAGAAAATATTTCTCGTAAATATGACAGCTCGTCAGCATAATTCTAAACATAGAAATTTCAATACATCTTCGTCCTAGCTTCGAAATCTTGCCCGAAACGTTTGTTATATATCAAATTTAGATCCCACGAACCTTTTTCTGAACACGCACGGTTCTGTATTTATCATAATATTCAAATATAGAGCCTTACAAGATTTCGCCACATTCTACACTAACGCTATATACATACTAATATCATATTTTGTCAACCAACGAAATTTTCTGCTCTCTCATAATGTTGAATTTCGTTGAGTATTCAGACTATTTATGTGTCAAATTTCTAAATTACATAACCGCTAAATTGTTCTCTGCCTGCGTTTTGTTATTTTAGTATTAAAACTGTTTTCTAATTACCAAAACTTCCCATATTTCGTTTAAATTTGATAAATTTAAATCACATGCTCGTTGCCATTTCAACATTATTTTTATATACTTACATCTTCGCGAGTGAAAATATTGCTGTCATAACATATCGATAAAGATCTTAATAATTCCGGGAAGCGGGGACTCCTCACAATTCGATGCTATAATCACATACCTTCCTGGACTTGAATTGATATTTATCGAGTACGTCTTCATCAATGACTCTCGTTGTTCTTTTAAAATCGATGCTTACTCATCTACGAGTTATATCAAACGTAAAGCTCAATTCATGACTGGCGTCTTCATTAAATTAAAATTGTATAGGTACAAGTGGATCGTTCACAAAAAAAACGTTTTAATCACTACGATCAGCTTCATTGGTCGTTTAGAGCCACACTCATTTTACGTGCATTTTATATTGGCTGTTTTATCCATAACAGCCTACTATTGATAAAATATCCATCGCACTATTCAAGCAAGTTCTAAATGTAATGCAAATTCAGGTTGGTCTTGATAATTGAAACGGTCAATAAATGTAAAGTTGCCTTCATTGATAAGAGTTTAGCAGGTGCGACCTTTTAAAGTTGCATCGACGTCGTGTACGCAAACACGCTGCGGATAAATAAATATCCACAAACGTAATAAACCTAAATCAAAGAACCTCTCAAATACCTCTGCATTCGATCGCTTGCAGCTGGGAGAGTCGGATGTTTTACATATCTGCGAACGCGCTGTGAATGTTTCGCGGGGGCCGCTCTAAAATAATGACTACTCTATGCATTGAGATTGCCACAATGCGTCGCTGACGAGGAAATATCGCCGCTTCGAGAGTCTATCAATTTACTTCCGGCGTGTTCCCGATGCGATCCAGCGCGCCTTTAAATTCAATGGGCTTTTCAGTATTGTGTTACTCCGGCAGTTTTATTTCGTTTGACGCACAGCTCTGCGATACTTAGATTTCTGGTGTCAATTAACTCTGACTTTAGAAAGCGACATCGTTTGCGCGTTTAAGGGTGTCGATTAATATTTTAGATTTTCTTGAATCTGTGACCAAAATAGATTATGTACATCACCACCGCACTTTTTTCCCTATTTACTTCCAACACAGCAAATTATTTTAAATATAAGGTAGGAAGTTTAAAAACACTACTTCTGGTCATAATTATTTAATCGCACAAACAACGACTATTTAAAATATTTACCATACCTATTAATAGCGGTTGGTTTTAAGAACAACGATATTTGACGAGATAAAAAATATTTAATACCTCAACACTGCCGATACCATATGAGGATCCTATACGTGGTTCTTGTTAACATAAGAATGCTATTAAAATCGTATAGACAAACATAACTTTATATTTTATCTTGTCGTTAAGAAGCAAATATTTATTCTGCCATTGAGTTGGGTTCAGCTATTCATTCATTGCCAATGTGTACCGTTCAAAGTATTTTTAGATTGGCGATAATACTCCTAATCTAAATATGCACAATAAACGTATAAAATAAATACTTATATGATTTATTATATGGTTGTTGTTTTGAAAAATTAATGACGTACAATTTATTAACAGAACTGGACGTTACCTTATATACACTGCGTTTCAAATAAAATGCACCACATAGAAGGAGTAGACGGAGAGGCTGAAAACTTGCATTTAAACCTGTTATACATACACAATTAAAATTTGGAAAAAAACACATCGTAAAAAACACGGGCATATTAGGAAGTAGATGATCTTTTGCGTCCTGGGGTATTTCGTCCCAGGCTATATCAAGCTGTTGTCGCAATTCATCTGTAGTGTTTGGCGGTTGAGTAAGATGACTCAGTCTCCGGTCCATCATTTCCCAGACATGTTCTATATGCGATAATTGAGACGATCTGGCAGGCCAAGGTATCGTGTGGCCATCTTGTTGAAAGATACTTTCTGTATATTCTTGAAGCAAAGGAAGAACAACTGATTGTAAGACATTATCGAAGTAACGTCGAGCATTTAAACTGCCCTGGATAAACGTTAAAGCAGAGCGACCTCCTACTTTCATACCACCCAAACCTTTACACCTGGTGTTAGGATAGTATGTCTTCATTGTACAAACTGCAAATTGTATCGTTCCCTTCTAGGTGAAACATGGCGTTAAGGGGGGATCCTGCTTTAGGAGGCCTTAAAATAGCGTTTTTGGGGGATTTTTTTTTGGACAGAAAAAAATGAGCAAGTCTAGTGAACTTTTTAGAGCATTTTATTGCATATTTGAGCATTAAAAAAAATATGTCGAGAGAAAAATATTTAAACGGAACCGATTTTTATGCACATTTGTGCAACACCTTTCAATTGCAATCTACAATCGGTGGGAAAGATGTAGCCCGTAATTTTTGTCTGAAACAAAAAAAAAACCACAGAAAATTGTAATTCTCATATATTTTCTTCTAGGTGAACTAAAAGAAAACCCAAAATCTTGAAATTCAGGATTTTTCTCAGGTTTGAAAATAAATGTGCTCTTTGCAGGAAGAGAAAATCATTTCAACTTGCTAAAAAAGTTGTATAGAATTTTTTTTTCATTAATCTTTTCAGTTCAAATCAAATGGAATGCTACTGAAGCCAACAAAAGTTTTGTTTCGTTTTGATTTTTTGTCTAGTTTTCTCGCAATCACGCCCACCAGTTTAGAAAAATCGTGAAAACGAAAACTCGAGAAAACGCGCTCTAAAGTTTACGATCAGGAAAAATGTTAATTTTCGATTTCTTACGGAATATCTCGTTATAATCCTACTATAACATAGCTCTTACGAATTCAAAATATTATTGTTTCGAACGACCGATTGAACTTTTTTCAGTACATAGTTCGGTGTTATGTGACTGCGGGGAGGGGCGCGCGCTTCGTTTGTCGAAGCGTTCGTGCGTTCGTATATTTTTTGCTCGACACCTCACTGTGTTTAGTGCTGTATCTTTCAAAATATTGCGAATTAGCTGCTATAACTCTTTATACATATTCTTAGATATATTAGGCATAGATTTGAGCAATAAAAAATTTTTGAGCCTTCTAAAGCAGGACCCCCCTTAAATGGTGTTCATAGAGACCCTGTGACCAACTGCTCTTACCCAGTTTATTATAACTGAACGCGATAGTTCCCAAGCGTCTTGAAGATAACTTCTTCTCAACAGTGAGTGACTACGTTCTAATCTTCTAATCCCGATATCATAATCCAGCTTCATGCGGACCAATAATTCGCCCCCTTTCAAAATGCGTTAATTGTTGAAAATTAGCCCGCCTTTGAACTGGTAGCATTTTTACAAACAGAACTGTGACAACTGATAACTAGATCCACGAAAATACAGCAATAAAAGAAATAACGCTATAAGAAACGTGAAAACACAAGGTTCACAACTTCTCTTAAAGAAGTTAACAAATTCAAATTGTAACCATTTATTAGTATTTGTGTGCTCTCCGTCTACTCCTTCTATGTGGTGCATTTTATTTGAAACCCAATGTATATCACCAGCAGATTTTAAGTAAAGGCTAATATTTTATTAAATTCCCATTTTCTGCAATTATATCTTTAAGCAACTGTAACAGCAAACATTAAGAAATTGTTTCCCCAACCGAACGACTTAACGAATAAATGTCAATGGAAGCTTTGTACTTAACGACTGTTTCCGATAATCAATAAACAAAGCGGGACCGGGATTCGCATGCAGAACGTCCCCGGAATTGATCGGTACGTTTGAGAAAGTTGCCATTAGCTGCGAAGCCATGCGATAAAATTAATGGCGCCTTCGAAATCGAGTCGCCCGCGAACGAAACAACTGCGTGTCGTACCAAAGCTAGTGTCAACGATACCTACGTTGATTTTTATAGTCGCTTTCTTTTTATTAGCGTATTTATCGCGTTCTCTTTTACGAAGATTGAACGCTGTTTCATGTACAATTTCGCGTGATTTAGTGGGGCATTAAGGTCGTGTAACCGAACGGCACTAAGCATACATAACGCAGCTACTTATAAATGTGCCGATTTAATTTAATATCGCAATAAATGTGTAATATTACCAATAAAATTATTCCGAAAAGTCGAATGTGAATAGAACTTTCAAAAAATAATTTTAAGAATAACAAATTTACGAAAGCACATTATATAACAAAAATCAAGTAAACAATCGTAAACAATGAAACAGCATATTACATATTAAATAAAAATAAATATATGAAAATATAATGTTTAAAAATAAGTGGATTAAGTGGATGTACAAATGTTGAACCTCTTTAACTCGAGTTTTCTAGGGTAAGAAGCTTTACACTAGACAATGCTGGATTGTTACGAAAACTTTTTACTTACCACATGTAGAAGTCGACTATCGTGATAACATTGCGTCAAAGCGAAATAGAGTGGAATAACAACAATATGAAAGCTCCTTCTTTTTCCTTTCCTAATATACGAACGATTCATTTTGCATATGCGTTTCACTTAATTCTAGTGTTACTAGTGCTAATTTTTGTAATTTCAACTTGAACTTTTGGAATGTATTTCAATGGTGGTTCGTAGACTTTCGTCTATCGTTTCTACTTAATTTAATATGAGGGTAGAGTAATAACATTAACCTAACATTGACAAGAGATGACGTTATTGATTAAATTCAATGCTCTTTCTTGTTAAAGACTAATTCCGTAAGCATCGTGATCCGTACTTTTACTAAAATAAAAAAAAAGTATAGAGCAGTAATGCTATCCTTGTTTTTGAAAAGGTGGAGTACTATGAAATCAAAGTGGAATTAAATGAAGTTTATGGAGGATGTTGGAATCAATAAAACATTGGACAGCTGAAATTAAGCGCTGTTATACCAAGATGGTTGATGAAGAACTTCAGAAATGATATATTGCACGACCGCAAAACGAAAGTATATGAGATGGTTGATGGTTGATGGTTGGTGTGCAATATATTTTTCACGAACATTGAGAAAGCAATCCGCGCGATAGGTGTCGTAGTGTGTGTTGGTCATAGTTGACAACAAAAACGCATTCGTACGACAAGGTTTAAGTTATTCAAAAGAAGGAACAGTTGGCACTATGGACTTCTAGCAAATCGGCCTGGAAGACATTCCGTCAGCTGGAAAGGTTATAGCTACTAATACCTGAAATGCATTTGGTAATGAAAAATTGCAAGAACCTCTAGAAATATCGTTAAGAAGGCGATCGTCACAAAGCCTATCCCAAAATAGTACGTGGAGAGAATATTATAATATTACAAGATATAGGTGATTTAGTTATTAAATTCAAACAAAGAAGTTTTCTGTAGCCGCATAATCTCGAAAAACGGAAATATTTTCTTCTGGGCTTCTCTAAACCCAAAAGTGTATTGCAACAAGAGAGCAATCCTGTGTGACTTCAAGCAAAACATTCGAGATGAAATAGCCGTTATACCACACAATTATAATAGCACAGTCATAATAGATAAAAATAATTGGAAGGCGAGATTTGTAAAAAAAAATAATTAAAATACAAGGAGTATTTTAATATCATTATAAAAATATATAAGAACTGCAAATTAGCAAAAATGTATCCATTTACGAATAAAAGCAGTTTTAAACCTGGAAATTTATATATTTAATGCATTTTATGTACAATACTGAAAACATATTATAAACACAAGTAATGACTTGATTTTTAGGTGGTAACTTGGTAATGAAATCGTTCATTAACATAACATATCGGTTTTTATGCCGTGGTCATCTTGGGCCGTGTACGGCACAGTAATAATCTAGCAAGCTCGAACGATATGGTCAGACGACGTTCGAAGTTACAGCAGAAATGGACATAGAATTACAGATGTGCGTGTTTTAAGCTATTTCAGAACTGTTAAAATACCCAATAGTTAAAAAGAAAAAAGAGGAGAAATGGAATAAAGAAGGATAGCTTGTAAATAGAATAAAAACATTAGAGGAAAGTAGAAAAAACATGAAAGGAATAAATAGAGGAGGAACAAGCAAATGTCAACGCAAGAGCGAATATTGAATCATTCTATAAAAAACAGGAAATAATGAAAAGGAAAAGTAAAAGTAAAAAAGTGAAAATGTGGAGAAATAATAAAAAATGATAATGGGAACAAATAGATAGAATTATGCTTAGAAAATGATTATATTATTACATTAATATATATAACTATATTATTATATTAAAATATCGTTTCCTTCTATTATTTAATTACTGCAATCTCTAACGTTGTGAATCAATTCCAACGAATTCTGAATTGAGGAATTATCTGGCTGTTAGGGTAAATTCTTGAATTAATTTACTAACCATTTAGAAAGCAAGTCATTTCGTGAGTTACCTGGCTTATGTATTTTAGGTAAACAATATATTGCAGGTTCTATTGGAATTAGGTACATTTATTTTAAATTTCTGGGAGTGAATTATTAATTATGGACAGTTCTTTACCGCGCCTTTAGTTCCTCTATCGCAGTTACTAACTTGTGCCCTTTGTCTGTTTTTGTATAGAAACAGTTTTTTGCTCTGCGACTTTATTAATATCCAATTTTTTAATATTTGATATGTGTTTCTGCTGTTGTAAATTTTGCCTGATTCGATTCTTACAAGCCTGATAAAAGATTTTGAAATGCCTTCAAAATTTTTAACATAGTTCTCGATCAATACTCCCCTCAATCGGCGTTTTATGGTTTGGCAATCAATACTTCAAGCTTTGTTTAATAAGTTCAATTCGTCCAAATTAAAAATCTGAGAAGGCTCATTCACGACATGAGTATCTTTAGTAGAACGAACGTTGTTGACCAATAATCATTTGGTTTTAGCCAATTGTTGAAATTTGGGTTTAAATTGCAAACGTTGTTTTTAAATTTATGATCCATGACTACGACCATTCTATGAAAGTGACAGTAATCCTCAAATACAAAATAACTTAAGTTTTCAGTAAAATATAAATGCAATTCACATCAGTCTAATTCTAACTAACTTCTTTTTCTCTACTGATAACTAATTTCTGAACAGAGAAAATTACTTTACCATTAATCTTCTAGTTTGATGCGACATCTACTTTCATACATTTAGGAAACACTTTGGGACTTTTGTATCGTTTCAAAAAAATAATATCAGCATTTAACAATGTTATCTTATTCCAAGAAAACTTTGAAGTCATAGTAACAATAATAAGTTGACGAAGACTGTTTTGTAAATGTGAAAAAAGCTTATAAATAAAAATTTATAAATTTAACAAACCCTACCACACTTGATTTTAACTAATCTAAATACGCATATCTTTAGTCGAGTCTAAAAAAGTTATGTTAAAGTTAGTATTTCTAACTAATCTGTTACCTTTCACTAGATTACTAGTTTATAGATTATATTTATGTTATTTTCATCAATTATCATCGTGTTTATTTTTACAATGAATGTATGTAAGTAATTCATCAATACAGCCCACTTTGCTAATCAACTGGAAGTTTTCTTCTTTTCTTCTTTTAACTGATGATCACATTCATTGCTATGATGGTAGGGGTATTTAAATAGATGAACGCAATTATGAATACCATGTTTTCATTATTCATGTTTATGACCACACACTCATGTCAATATATTAGGTGTAGTAAAGAGAAATCCATTATTTTTGCATTATTATTATTGGTATGTGGATTCGTCATTTTTATTCATCAGCAACTATAAAAAGAAATGCGTATTTTTATTATATTTAGACAAAAATTCTGCAGTGTCCCGTACTGAACTTCCTTATGTTTATTTTAAGAAATTTTGCTGCCGACGTCAAGGTGCAACAATGCTAACAATGTTTTACAGTATATGGTACTTTTCAGATAAAAGTTGTTTAAAATTTGAATATCTTTAACACTGTTTCCAAATAATGAAAAATGTAATAAGAACCTTTACTTCTGGTCGAGATATCCGGGCCACATTCAAATCTTAAGTTAAAAGGTTCGTAATTTTAACTTCAATAGTTTTGAGGTAAATCGCGTGCCCACAAACTCCGCACAGAGGTCGACGCCGAAAATGGCCAGAGATTATTGTAACTTCTGCATGTTTTTCTAGTGCGGCTTAAGCAATCAAAATTCTTTTATCTCTTACAGTAGAGGCTGCGCTTAAAACAATCTTCTGCATGGAAAGTAAATAGGTGTGGATAATAGTATGCAACATTGCATTATCTTGAATAATTGAATTCATGGAAAAATAGTACAGATTATTTCTATGACATTTGCGGAAATTATTGTCTTTAATTCGGTCAATGATAAATAGTTTTTCGTTGTACGGTTTATTCCCATCTTGTTTTATTGTTTCACTGTCCATATAGAGCACATTCAAATCCTTAATGATGTATATAGTACAAAAATGTTACTGCACTTGCAACAAATATCAAGTGATCAATTAGCTTTCTTGTATTAAGGTCATATGTTTATATCTTTCTGGCACGCACTTTTGTTTATTGCATACTAACTGTGTTGACTACATTGGCACACATACATTTTTCTGGGCATTATTTTCCTGTTGAAGTTGTATATACTACAGATATTTTATTGTTAGAAATATTCTAAATTATTATTATTATTATTATTAGCAATATATATTTCTAACAATAAATTAGCTGTGTTATAAACGTAGTGACGTGTGTTATTTCATCATTAATATGAATTACCACATAGTAAAGGTCTCAACCATACCCTATATTAAATCTATAGTAAGTACCTGCGATTTTTTTATGTTAACGTTTATATCTTTGCCCAAATTAAATTTCGCCAATTAGCACAGAAATGAAATTTTATGGAAAATCTTTGTCCAGGAAATAGCTGATGTGTGATGTGCTAAATTAAATTAACTCTTTCTGAATTTAGAAGACAACCAACAACATAGTATAAAATAATTAAATTACATTTTAAGTTAAAATTATCTATTTAACGAATAGTACCATAAACTTTTGTGATGTTTACATCCAATTAAGCAGATGGAAGAATCTAATCAATTGTGTAAATTAAGTTAAACAAACTAAGCCAAACCAGTTTCTGTATTAGATTGTTTTGTGAGTACATTCAGAACGCTCCATAAACTACAAGGAAACGCCCTATCTCATGTTCACATATAACTTACTCATACCAGATACGCCGGCCCGTCGCATTTAAGTGCAAGTTCAAGTACACACACCAACGACTCCGTGTACGTAATTCATTTCAAAATATTTACGCTCCCATGGCAATAAATTAACTCATCAGGTGAATAGGAATTCCATTTTAGAACGCGCATTTAACTCGTAACTTGAATTAAAACAGTGTTTTTGCTCTGTTGCTGGGATAAAATTTCCTGGCTGTAATAAATCAAGACGAAACAAATAACTTAATTTCGTGTCGGGGTCATTAGGAGAAAAAGTTTGATTAATATCTGGAAATGATGTTTTCGTGTTCCAGGGGATTCTTCGTTCTTGCCTAACGACAGTCGTTATTAATGAACTTTGGGGTTGTTACCACTGTTATTATTATTCCCCGTGGCTGCACATGTTAGATTCGTTTCTTTTAAATTGCATGATTTATAAATTCGTTAGTTAATGTACGACGAGTAAGATATCTGCGGAGTGAAGGTTACTTGCATATCGTTACTTGCAGTTGACCTCAAAATTTTACTGATTTGTGACTTTTGATATTGGCATGAAATATACCAAAGTTAATAGATCGAATCTTTGTAATGTCGCTTAAAATTAGTACTGCATCACGGAACTATTGTCTGTGTCCTTTATGTTTCAGCCTCTACTGGAAGTAGTTGCTTATTTGTTGGGAAGGTGTATTTACCAAAAATATTTTTTTGCACGATTGTGTTATATGAACACGCGTTAATGAAAACGAACGACATATACAAGTTCGTTGAATTGCTCGCGTTGCCAACTTTATGATTACCATATGCATTTAAGGTGCGTCCGAGTATGGTAAAACGGGTACCCGTCAGAATTCATTCAATACGGGCCCGTTCGACAAGAAATGCGACCTACACGACATCTGCGTTTGCCCCGCCTAACCATGCATAGGCGCGACAATCGCGACCAGGAACCTAATCTTTATTTATTTGGGCAATCAAATTCAAACATGTGCTTTAGATAAAAATTTTAAAATTATCACCATAACTAGCCAGTAGATGCCCCTCAATGGTTCATAAAACAATTAAAATATAATCATCCTGTGTTAACACAAAATCTTATTTCACCATCGCTGCTGTGCTCTTATCTAATCCACACGCATCTGTGGTTTGTATAAGTTTCATCATTATTATGTTTCTAGTCGTTAGTTTAATGGGGTCAAAGTCAGGTGGCAGATTTTGACAAACGATACCGTCGCTTTATTTAATGGCACAATATTGCAGGGTAAGGTCGCTAGTGTAAACTTTTATGGGGAGAAACGTTCCGTTGTTAAATTATTATTTATTTCCTGCGTGAAAACTCATAAGGTTTTCTAGAGGAACAAATGAAATATAATTTAATGAAAATAACACATTTGTCAATAAATTTACGAAAAAATATATTAAGTAGAAAACAGACGGTCAGATAAAATTATAACTAAACACCAACTGGTAACGAAACTGAAAGAAAAATCGCGAAATCAAGTTGTCCCAATTAGGCCTGCCAGCCGGATTTGGATAATTTTGGATCCGGATAATAAAGTATCCGGGTATCGGATCCGGATATCGGATCCGGATATCGGATCTGGATATCGGATCCGGATTTCGGATCCGGATTTTTGCAATCATTTAAAAGCGGTTGGCTATGGGATATTTATTGCTACGTACGTATACGTTAGGATATAAATTAAGAGTACGTGTGGAACATCATCGTGCTGTCTACCAAAGAAACACAAAATTATGTCACGAAATCGAAGCTGCAGGTATCAATCCTTACACCATAAAATTACGATATTCTAACATATGTAGCAAAAGTTTTGGGAAAATTGTTCGTATTATTTTTTTCGTATTAAAAACAATGCAATAAACTTACCATTAGATATTGAGAACCTGTCAAGTTGCTCCTGTAGTTTGACAAAACATTTATGTTTACAAAGTTTTACAAAATGTCTTACAAGTTAGAATTGCGGAAAGATATTAACAATTTGGTTGGCCACATGCCCAAATATGACATTGTCACCATTGATAGAAAGCAAAATATTTCTAAGACAACAATTTACCGCGTCATTAAGGACTGCAAGGAGTGTTTGCTGTATATGAATCTTCCCAAGACGGG
This sequence comes from Geotrupes spiniger, assembly GCA_959613385.1. Lineage (NCBI taxonomy): Eukaryota > Metazoa > Arthropoda > Insecta > Coleoptera > Geotrupidae > Geotrupes > Geotrupes spiniger. The sequence continues at coordinate 24,314,207 of OY390731.1, forward strand.
TTGTGAACGGAGTTTCAACGAGAACATAACAAAATATAGAAAATGACAAACATTTTAGAAACCATGCCACGACAATTTTAGACGACGAAAAATATATTGATTTTAAGAAATTTGTATTGTATTTACCGGCGTCCATATACTTTACGTTTTTATTAATATTAGTATACTTTGGAACACGTACCTGTGGTGCGTTGTTGTAATTTCCACTTTTCTTTTTAACATTACGTTACATACTCTTTAAAATTAATTTTCATTGGTCTTTAACACGTCCTAATGTTTATAAAATTATTCGAGGTGTTGACTTTGTCGTTTAACATTAAAAAAACACTTCACTCTCAACATATGTCTCGCGTTTAACTGCATCATCATTACAACAACGCACCTCAGGTACGTATTCCAAAGCATACTAATATTAATAAAAACGTAAAAAGATATTGCATTATCTAACTCCGAAATAAAAGGAAACTAAGGCTTTTATACAGACAACATTGAGGACGTTCCTGGTGACGTAAGGCATAAGAAAAAAGGGTAATTTGAGGACAAGGTACTAGCGTGGTGCGCCATTTCAGAAGCTGGTTTTTCAAGACCTGTGGGGCGAATTAGGGGCAAGTTGTAAATGCAGATATTTATATTCGAAATTAAATCAAATTAATGAATTTTATTCAAAAGCATTATGCTAATGATAATATTATGTTCTGGACGGATTTTGCATCGTGCCATTATGCGAGAAGAACCCAACATTGATTAAAACAACAACATCTATCATGAGTATAAAACCACCGGAATTTTTCACAGGCAAGTTTACGACGATGGGTGGGAAGCCCAAACTGAAGAACAAAAAAAAATTGAGAATTTAACAAATTTACTATCCAAAGGCTGATGTGAGATAATCGCACCAATTAGCGAACCATTGAAACACATAGCCATTTAGCTGCTACGTGAGGCATTATAATTATTAGTAGGCCTGCTACTATTCGAAGATTGTAGGATTCGGATATCCGGACCTGACAGTATCCGGATATCCGAATGCCCGATATCCGGATAGTTTACTATCCGGACCCGAGAACCGAAACTCGGACCCGGATATCGGATCCGAATATTGGATCCGGATATCGGATCCAGGTCCGGATTTCGGTTCGGGATCTCGGCAACCGAATATCCGGATTCTAGAAACGGATTCGGTTCTCAATCTTGGGGCCGGATCCGAAGCCATTTTCCAAAAATGATTGCATATTGTACGTGTTAAATAATGTTTCTTTTTACAGTTATGAGCATATATAAATTATAACATTACAATTTTTTATTTTGGATCAAATAAAATAAAGCATAATTTTAGTATGCTGATTAATTCTTAGTTCAATAACTTTACACAAATAAAACACGTTATTCAGTCTCTAAAACAGGCATTTAGGTTGTGTGCCAATGATTAAGTAGATTTATGTTTGTAAAAAAACAACAAACGAATTAATTCTAACATATTTATTTAAACATAAAAAAATAATAATTCTGAAATATAATTATAAATGAAATAAATAATTTCATAATTACTAATAATATTTTTTTCTCTATGATACATAAAAAACAAGATACCAAGTAAAACAATAAATAAGTAGAAATTTTTAAAATTTAATTTTTAAATTGTTAAATATTAATATATTTATATTCTCGGAAGAAAAGCAACTTCTTTTCGCGGTCACTAAATTTCCAGCAGAAGAAAAAACTCGTTCAGATGGTACTGATGTTTCCGGAATACACAAATATTTTTTAGCTAATCAATTTAGATATAGACACTTTGTTGTGCGTTCTTTCCACCATCTAAACGGGCAGCTGTGTTTTGTGATTTGATTTTCCAAATGATAATTGTCCAGATCAGATTTATTTTCAACGTCTGTGTCATCCGGGCATAAAAAATTGAAAGCAGAATTACTTGATGTAATTACTTCGTTATGTAAAAATTATTTACAACTACCCGTTGTTCTGCACTTAAAAATAATTTGTATCGCGGCTCTAAGATTGAAGCAATATCAGCAACAAGATAATACGTTTCAAATCGCTTTATAATTTCTCGATTTACACAATTTTTAAAATTTTGTTATTGAGTCATCTTTATTAACCAATAAAAAGTTACTTTTTAATGAATTGATAAGTGGTTTAATTACTGAAATAGTAGCATTGCTTGATGATGACAAAAGCGTTGTTGCCATTTCGTATGGTTTGAGTAATGTGACCATCTCTTCAATTAATAACCAATCATCATCACTTGTAGAGAGGATAGATGCAACTTTAATGTTCGTTGTAGTTCGATCCGATAAAATAAAAATCGGATACAAAATGCACAGTTCCATCTGGTTTTGACGTACTGGACTAGTTTATTTTGTTCAATTCTAGTTGTTTTTGTTTATTTTCTAAAGCAGCTGATGCTACTGTAGAGTTGTGAAAATGCGTAACATTTTTGAATCACATGTTGCAAATTATCATCTTCAAAAGATTTGTTTATACAAAGTTGAAGAGTATGAGCGAAACAGCATATACTATGACCAAACGACGTGCTCGTTTTCACGGCAGAGCTAATATTAGCGACATTGTCGTGAACACCTGCTACAACTTTATCTTCTATATGCCAATCGACTAATATTTTTGACAGACGTTCTTGCAAGTTTGTAGGTGTGTGTCTTTCTGCCATTTTCTCTGTGGTCAGAGTAATAGTCACAAATTCCCAATCTGAAGTAACAGTGTGTAATGCCACGGTTATGTAAGATTTTGTATATCTAAATGTCCACGTATCAATGTCACGTTTGGGTATGTGGCCAACCAAATTGTTAATATCTTTCCGCAATTCTAACTTGTAGGTCATTTTGTAAAACTTTGTAAACACAAATGTTTTGTCAAACTACAGTAGCAACTTGACAGATTTTCAATATCTAATGGTAAGTTTATTGCATTATTTTTAATACGAAAAAAATGTTTCCAAAACGTTTGCTACATATGTTAGTATATCGTAATGTTATGGTGTAAGGATTGATACCTGCAGCTTCGATTTCGTGACGTAATTTTGTGTTTCTTTGGTAGACAGCAAGATGATGTTCCACACGTACTCTTAATTTATATCCTAACGTATACTTAGCAATAAATATCCCATAGACAACCGCTTTTAAATGATTTCGAAAATCCGGATCCGGATCCGATATCCGGATAGTAAACTATCCGGATATCGGATATTCTGATATCCGGATACTTTCGGATCCGGGTATCCGAATCCTAAAATCTTCGGATATTAGCAGGCCTAGTCCCAATGGTTCTTCTTAAAATCATATAATGTCGGCAATGGTAGAAAGATATAATATATAAAAATTGCTATGTTCCTGTTTAAAAATGACATAAAGAATATACTTTTGATGGTAGCTTCGCACTTATTGTGACTATCAAGAGCCCCACAAGTTGCTTCAATCCCTAAACTTTTTTTCGGAAAGAAACTCTTCATCTAATTGTAGTCATTATTCAGTCACTAAATGCGCCACATGGCTACGTTTAGAAAACAGTCAGATATCAACTCCAACCCAAAAACATCAAGTGGTAGAATGAACCAATATCAATGATGATGATAACTCAATGCCGGCTGTGGAGGTGGCAGTCGAATTTAAAGACACCGTTATTCTCCATTGTAAAAATGTCACGCTACGGCATTTTAACAAGTTCCGGCGGCAGAAAAACAGATCCAAAATAATAAATATGAAATCACCAGGAAATTCAACATATTGGTATAATTATCAAAAAAATACCTGTTCTAATTTTCTTCATTATCCTATTAGTAGGTTTATACCATGCATGAAATCAAGGAGCTTTAAATTGATCTATTTAGGATAATAGTTAATGATAACATATAAGTTGCATTTAAAAAGTATTAAATATCAATTTGTCTTAAGAAACAAGTAATTGTGTTTAGTTTCGACCTATTTTGATGAATTAGCTCATCCTTATTTAAACTAATTGAAACCAAAATAGAGGTGTATCAGTGTTAATGATAATAAAGAATTTAACTCCAATTAAAGAAATATATAATTAAAAAATAAGCTTCTAACTTAATTTTTTAGCATTGAAATTATGTTAATAGTTCTAATCTACTTGTATACTTAAAAAAACATATTTTCATCGTTAAGTTTAAGTAAAATTTTCTTATAAACATTTAAAAATAATCAATAGTTCCTTAATAGTTTCAATATTATGAGCTATTTGAATTACAACATATATACAACTATAAAAATTATTCATGTAACTAATACGCTAAAATAATTCTAAATTATTTTTACATAAAAATTGTAATCATTTGGAAGAATTTTGTATAAATTATACATTTGTATAAACATAATTACCTACAATTAAAGGATAATAATTTACTCCAAATGTTGAAGTAAAAGGTGTATTTCATATCGAAGAAAAAAATTATTTTTTTTTTAAATAACGTAATGATTTTAAAAAATAACTTAACGTAAATGAGATAAATAATATCCAATTACCCGCCCTAATGTGGAAACTAATAAAGATATATCAATATTTAAATAATTTATTGAAACTACTTTAAAATTTAATTCTTAGAATAAAAACTGGATAACACTGGCAAACCACAGAAGATAAACTATCAATTAAAAAATAACAAGTTAAAGGTTAATCGTTAATAAAATCATCTATATAACGAATATGTTGATAACTCTCTAAATTATGAATTATACATTCAGCACATATAGATAAAGCTTTAGATAAAGCATGTGTCAATAAATAAAAAAAGACAATTTATAATCACCTAAAGCTAAAATTCTTATTGTTAATCATAGTTATCTTAAAGTTGATAAAGCAATATATTTTTTAATCATATTCAAAAAATAGCAAAATCAAATAAACCCCAGCTGTTACTAAAATTGAAGAATCAACTAAAGACGACAGAGCAGTAGGAGGATCTATTGCAGCTGGCAATCATGAATAAAATGGAATTTGAGCACTTTTAGCTGTTGCTGCTAATAACACTGAAAAATAATATTTATAATTAAAGAATTATTTATCCATTCAGTATAAAAATGTATGATGCAACACATAAAAGTAGTTATCAAGCAGTTATCATCCCTGCATTACAAGATTTATTACTTTGATAATCAATTAGTAAACGATATGACACCAAACCTAAGCCATCTCATCCTAATTAAATTAAAGCTTAATAAAGTATAATAAAACTTTTTTATTTATGTCTTCAAGCATATAAAAAAGCTCTATAATCAAGCTCTATAAAAAATTACTAAAAAATAAATAAATAATACAAAACTTATATATATTCAATCAAATAAAATGTTATTATTATTCTTCTAGAATTAACTCTTAAAACTTCAAATTCTTATAACAGTCTATAATCAATTAATATAAAAACTCCGAAATAAATTATACAAATACATAAAATTATCTAAAATCCATATCTTTAATTCCACAAATTAATATTTTCTATAAACTATTTAAATTAAACTAATTAAACTAACATAAATTAATTACACATCCTGCAATTGATTCAATTAATAAATTTAAAGGAAATCAATGGAAAAAATAAAAGTAAAGATTCACAAATATACCCTCTTGAATTTTTTATCAGAATACTATTACCGTGTTGTCTGTAAGAATATAAAGAGAATAAGCTCCTCTAAAAAAAAGATTTTAAAGACGATATAAAGTTCAATAATTTCTTCAACTAACTGATCTATTAATTAATATAATTCCCGACAATAAATTTAATAATGGGAGAGGAGCTATATTATAAGAAGATAATAGAAATCATCATATAGATATAATAGGCATTCCCTTATTCAAAAATAATTCCGACTCATTAAACGTCCAGAAGAAATATTTGCTAAATAAAATAATTCTGACGAACATAATCCATGAGCAATTATTATAACCATAGCGTCACATTTCCCTCAATAATTTATCGTTATTAAATACGATTCCTATATGATCAATAGAGGAATAAGCAATTAGTCATTTAATACGTGGACAAATTAACGAAATAATAAATCCCCCAATTCTCCTTATAGACACAAAAATAAAATTGAATTTTAAACCAATTGGTATGACTATCATTATTAAAGGTATTAAAGCTAATTTTACATTACTCCAACTAAAATTATTGAACCAGAAACTGCGGCTTTTAAATGAGCTTTAGGAAGTTATAAATGATTAAAATAGATGATCAAAAAGTATTTTAATTGAAAGTACTATATTTATACGAATATATAAAATATTAAATTTACTGACTTAATGATAAAAAAACTGTCTAAGTAATGAATAATTCATAATAATGCAATATAGACCTTATTATTGGTTGAAAATAATAATAATAATAATTTTTATCATATAAAGATTTATTGGCTAAAATTATTAACAAGCAAATTCAAAAATTCAGTAAAATTATTATAAATGACAGTAAATTACTAAAAAATAACTACTAATATTTATATATAAATAACTAAAACTAAAACTTAATAAAAATAAAAAAATTATAATAAAATATAAACAGTGATTTAACCAAATCTTTTTTTAATGGAATCATAAAAATTATTATTAACACAAATGTTATCATAATATATTAAAATCCTGAAAATAATCACACTCTTATTGTCAAAAAAATTATAGCAAAATAATATTCATAATTTATATCATCCAAAATTTGAAAATTTCATAAAATTTCTAGGCTTAATAATATTAATGTTTTACATAAGTATGTACATAGTTTGACATAAAATCAAATTCAACCCAGTAGAGACTCGAAATAGTGGCAACGACTATTTCAATTTTGTGTTTGCAATAAACATAAATTTGAAAACAATAACTGTAATCCATGTTCTAGATAAGAATGTTTATCAAAAAATCGGATCAAATATTTTAAATTAAAAAAAAAACTAATAGTGTGATAATAGAACGTCATTAATCTAACGCTAATTCATAAGAATTCACGCAGCCACCAACACATGTTTTTGTTACTTATTAGTGGTCATCAGGATGACATAGCGTCTTTAAAAGGTGGCCATAAATTTGGAGGTTACAACACAACACGGAGTCGACAACAAGCGACCACCATCTAACTTAATCACCCGGTAGGACATGCCTGATATAGTCCACGAAATAAAATAAAAATGGATATTATTTAACCTCGGTTACAGATTAATCGTTAGTTTCTTTAATCAGGATCTTGCGCTTTAGGACCTTTAACTTTGTTTAAGACTTATGTAAGCATTTTTCATATGTGAATGATGTTTTCTTCTTCGATTTGGTAACAAAGAAATCCTCCGACTGGAATTAATACAAAACATATTAATAAATAAAACTGAAGTTTGTATGTACAAGAGTACTGACCAACTTAACACAGCTACCGTAGGAGCAACATTTCGTATTACGTATCAAAACGATCCTTTCGCGCTGACGTTCGTTTATTTCTTTTATGGTGCGCGCCGTATTGAATTTCACTAGGTACATGTTCTGAGCTAAATTATTATGTCGTACAAGTCGAGATAAATTCGCTGGAGTTTGAAGACAATTTTACATGAATTTGTTCTTTTTTAGTTGCGGGTGTATAATTTGGATGTTTCGTGAAACATTCATCTCGCTGTCATTCGAAGTTATTTTATGTACAGTTAGATTTAAATCTATAAATCTAGGTTTTATTCAATTGTTATCATATCGATTTAATTGTCATGATAATTTTATGACATTTTCAATAGTATCATAATATTTCATGGACTTGAAATTAGACAATACCCAGAAAATAGTTGACATACGTGTACGGGGAACAATACTAAACAACACCTAAATGACAACAAAAAAAAACTTCACATACTTACAAAACGTTCCACTAAAACCACAAAATTGCGAGAATTTAATGTCTTGTGTTGTCGGGTTGGTATGCCATTTAGAGTAGTCAGTGGTGCCATGTTTTGTAGTGAATGTTATTGGTGCAGATTTGCCTTCATTGGCCTTCGTTCGCCATGTCTGTGTACACTTTGCATTATGTTATGATATCTCTGTAGGTTTTCTGATGCTAGGGCAAGTTTAATTTGACTAGAAGCACCGTGCCATCAGCAAAGGATAACTACATTTTCATCGCATGGTAACTCTTCTGTAAGTATTTGATATAAAATTAGCCCTAGGATACTTTCTAGGGGCACCCCCGCATTTATTGCATATAAGATAAAGTGATTTTCATCATACGTATTTAACTTGAAAAGGTGACTTTGACTTGATTTAATCAGGAGGCGGGATTGAGAAAGAGACTTGTTGATTTTAAATTGTGAGTCAGACTTTATCAAATACTTGGTTGACATCTAAAACGTCACCAACACAATATCTGTGCTCTTTAATGCCTTTTTCCATAACGTTCCATTCGTTAGAATAAATTACTCCAGTAGTTTAGATAATATTGGTAACAACATTATCGGCCAATGTGTTGGAAAGAATTGTAATTTAATCACAGCGTTTAAGATTTGAGTTATTGCTATTATTGCTTTCCTAGATAGTTCTTTTTGGGGTCTGTCAGTAATAAGATCGTAACCGGGTGCTTCCTTATTGTTGAGGCGTTCCTTTTCTTATCAGTTTTTATTCTAATGTGTAGGGGATAGTTTTCAATGATGTTATTTATTTCGTGACTAGGTGGACGTGACCACCAGGCTGCGTGATGTATGTTGTTTGTTATATATTCACCTGCGGTGTCAATTTCGTCCACAGTTTTTAGTATCGTTTTAAGCAATATATTGTCTATTAGGTAGTCTTCAAACATTTCACAATTAGTGTAGTTGTTAAAAAGTGTTTTTCTTTCGAATTACGGTGTGGTGATTGTAGCTACTTACTTTACGGTAATTTGACGACAATCCGTTGGTCACAAAAACCAATAGAGTCAGGTATTTTATTTAAGCCAAATCGCCAGTAGGTAGCCTCTTAGATAATTGGATAATGTTGTTTGCGACTACGGCTTTGTGTAACTCACTTCCTTTTGGGATGGATAGCCCAATCCCCATTTAGATTTTTTTGCATTGTAATCCCTTCATGCCCTAAACTTGTTCCGTAGTTTATAGAAGAAGGCTTCATATTGTGGCTGTTCTATAGAAGGACTGGACGGACAGTAGATAGCTGCTAGAGCTACTGAGTCGTTGTTGCATTTGACATGAATGACTGCAGTTTGTAGTCATAGTGAATTGTTCTATCTCGTTGTGGGATAGTTTACTACTTAAGATAAATGACCAGTGCCATCGGGTTGATTTGTGTAGTGTGTTCTGTAATTATGGATATTGAAGTATCTTCTGTCCTTAAAGTGGGTTTCGGAAATAAGTACAATATCAATTAACTGCTCTTTAAGAAATAGCTCGATTTCTAGACGGTGCTGTAATAAAAAAATTGCGTTCCATAATGAAATACGGAGGGAACCCATTAGTGAAATTGATTAATTGACTTGGTAAACACATTTAACACCATACTATTTTGGTGCATAAGTTGGTTGAACATTGATTCAAATCAGGTGTTTATGGAGTTGGCATCCTTTATAATTGGCCAGATGTGGTCCCTGTCACAAGGCACAACTAGGATGAGTATTTTGTAGTTTCTTGTAGTTCATTGCATTATCGTCCCCGCCACATTTAACGCATAGGGTGTAGGGTGTTGCACAGTAGCTTTAATTGTGTCCGTACATCGGACATGCTATTCTTTCGTGGTGGTTCCACTAGTATGCGATAGTTTAATATTTCATTTCATATAATTTTTTATTGTTCATCGCGCGTTCCAAGCCAATGAAAAACATTCGTAGGTATATTGCGTACTTTATGACAATTTATTTAGCTCTTTTATGATTTCTTCGATATTCACGTTATGATGTATGTTTCTGATTATTATTCTGTAGGCGCTGTCTTATTTTAACTGGTAGGTTCGGTGTACAATTTCTTAACTTTTAAATGCGTGATGGATTTTCTGTACGCGTCCGGGGTATATAAGTTTATTTTTATTGTATTATTTGCTAACGAATATTAAATTGTTCTCTTTCTATGACTGTAGATTATGTCCATCATTTTATTGTAATCTGTATCTCCGTGAATAAATAGGGGGAGGTTTTGGGTTCTTTTAGGTCCGCTTGCTTTTGTGTTCCAATCTGAGTATTTTCACTTGTTTAGCGGGATTTTGGCTTGTTCTTTTACCTTTTTTGATATGTTGCCCACATGAAAGGGTTTTCTTCTTCGCCCTCTTCGTATTCGATGTCAATGTCTGCTGGATACATTATTTTGATTTAGATATACTGGTACATAATTTGGATTTTGTGTGAGAGTTATAAACGCACTGTTAATAGCTGTTTGCTGAGTCTCGTATATCAGCGGCTACTGGGTACATGACGATGATTTAACTTATAGATAACGTTTATACTTAACAAAAAGACGTCATGTCTGCTACGGGACAATGGCAAAACGATCGCATTGTGATAATTCGCATTCTCCGTGCGGCACTCCACTCGCTTTTACAGACATTTGTTGACCTGTAAGACAATTGAGTCAATATATCAAACAATATTGTTACAATATATGTCCAAGTTATAATTTTTGTTAACCTACCTGTTTATCTACCTGCACATAAAATAATTAATTGATTATTTCTAAGATTGTGGAATGAATTATTCTGATGACATTAATTCAGTAGCTTCATCAATCAGGCCATCGTTTTGCCACATTTCTTCAACAACTTTGTCAGCATGATTGCAGCATTTGTTCTATTCTATTAAATTTACTTCAGAAAATGCATGACGTAGAAGTTGCTCAATTTCGCTATTAACACATTATGAGCGGGTAGCCTAGCATGAGCAGGTAGCCTAGCATATAAAACTATGCTGCGTAGCGGGAAACTAAAATAATTGTACGAGATAACTCTTTTAATTTCATATGTATACCCATACGGTAAAAATACCCTGTCCCGCTTTTAAAATACCTACATTCAAAAGGTAAAAATACCCGCCCCGCTAATGGCCAGCACTTCTCGCGACGGGTAATTTTACCCGGCCCGCTTATAATGTGTTAATTTGAGAGATAAAAATCCATTAGGTAAAAACCCGTATGTGCCACCTATATGAACAATGATCTGTGTTCGTCCAGATCGATTACTTCTTATACTCCTGGCCTTTGGATTGCCAACATTTTGTTATGCCATATGATGTATGTACGTTTTACCTAAAAACGTTACTGATTTCCTGGTTTCCTCATTGCATTATTTCCTCGCAATGTTCTTAAAGTGTGAGCCAAGCCATTAATTTTTTTTTTGTCAATGCACTTCATATTTTAAAATTTAATTGCAATAAACATTCCCTTAATGTTTCTCATTGTCCAATAAAATTAATTTTTTCGTGCATTTTTTAGTATTAATTTGAGAATCGGTACTTTGATCTGCAGTGTACACTTCATGCTCAGTTCGCCATCTAAGTTGAAATCGTCCAAATCAATTTTACCCATAGCTTGCTTCGTACGTTTATTTTTGGACTTTGTAACAATGACGACAGATTTTGTTGCGATTTTTTTCGAATCGTCTTGATGAAGCTAACAGGTTTTCCAGTCGCTCTGTGGCGTTTTCTATGGAAATGGCCTTCAAGAAATGCCATACCATTTTTTCTAGTATTTCGAGCATCCGAATGGAAAATTTTTCGATTCTTTTGACTTATAAAATCAAAGTACTAAATATGAGTAAATTAGTATTTCAAAATACAACATAGCTTGTTGATAGTTGAGGTTAGGTATAGAATTCTTGTATAAATATAGAAATATCAATGTCAATGCACGAAACTAATTGTTTTGAGTTTAGAAAACAGCTGACTTGCTTTGAAAAAAGACTTGAAATCAACGAAATAAAACACAAAACAGTTGTTACAACTTGCTTTATGGAGTGTAGGTTACAGTATTGTTTCCTGCCATTGGTCGAATTCTTTCCTTCAAAAATATTTCGAATTTAGTTCTTGTTGAGTAAAATAATTAATAAAATTACATTGTGGCTCCCTATTATATCAAGAATCACGAATAGCAAATTATCATATGATGGAGGCACAAATTACAAAATATTCCGAATAGTAGTCATTTTAATGCACCCGCCAAATGCCATTCGACTAAAATTTGACAATGTCGAAAACTTCCCTTTGCATTACACTTCGTTATCGCAAATTCGTACACCGTCCTCTAAGTTCCATATAGGCAATGAGTTGAATGTTTCAGAAAATCGATCACTTATAGTTTATCATTAGTACGTTCCTTTGGACAGCTTTCAAGTTTCTTAAATTATACTACTTACTAAATCATATTTTAAAAAATTGAAGTTCATCGCTTACAAATTAAATCCTGTTGTCCAATCAAGGCAAACAACATTGAGCGCACTCTCACAAGTGTCGACTTACCGAGCATGTGTAAATGGAACCACCAACTGTGACAAACGTTACCAACATAGTCAAGGTAAAAATAACTACATTTGTGCCAAGTAGCTCGGCTTGTCAGCTTAACGGTACATTTACTCGAACAAATTCTATGCAATGCAAAGCCATTAAACGCGACATAATTTAACGCAATTAATCTAGAATATAAAATGCATTCCATTGCACAACGAGAACAAATAACGCACGTTGCTAATTGCCGTAATCGATTGTTATATTTGATTTATTCCGGTAGCGGCTCCGATCATTTTGCATACGATTAAAATGGCACCGCTACCGCGGCACCCACCATCCGCTATTGTTGTTTCTATTCCAGGAAACCGCCGTAGATAACTGTGCACGCCGAGCAATAGATTTCCAATAGTAATCGCTAAAAAATCGGCAGCGTTCTTCGACATTAATAAAACAACCGGAGTAAATTTATCGGCCTGCACAGTAGGCTGGTTAGTCCCACGCGTACCTTGAATTAAAATTCATGACGCTTACGTGTCGGACTCCATTATGAACCATAACTGGTTGAGTTTTTAATTTCCACGGTATTTATCATTGCGTTTCTCTTCGAGTTCTTCGCGTTTTATTGCGCGTTTGATTTATGCCACGCCACGATTAAGCCGGAAATTAACGCCAGCTCCGCCCGTCAGTAGATTCGTCTTGGGTATATATCGCAATTCTGCTCTCTAAATGAATTAATATAAATTAAACATTTGCTAGCGTATAACTCACATGAAATTGCATATGTCGGGCTGCTCTGCTCTCATTGTAATCGATTTTGTTAACAATGGCAGCAACGGCCTATCGCCAAATTGATTTGTAATGTCATAAAGAAAAGCAGATAAATACTTAAACCGATGTACATACCTACTATGGGTGCCAAAGTAATAGTCCCCTGTGTTTGAAGACCTATATCAAAGAAACCGCTTGGCGGAAAAAATTAAATATACATTGTTACAACCGGCAATCATTTCTACGTAACATATTGTAAGTTCAGATTTTTGTGCCCCTGCGTTTAGAAGTTATCATTAGGGAAGTGCAAAAAAGCATCCGATTTTTGCGATATCTAATCTATTTATTTTAATTCTATTTAACCGTTCAACAAAAAAAATTGAAACTTCGACTGGACGTAATCTGATATGGTGTGCACAGAGGGGAATTTTAATTTTTTCAACATTATAAACAGTTTAGCCGCAAATTGTAGTTTTTGTGATCTCTGTTATCTCCGTTACAAGATATCGCACGAAAGCGAAATTTATTTCTAAGGAAATATCAACTTGTACTATATCGGAACACGTAATGAAATTTAATTGTACCCGTTATTTAATATTTTTAAAGTGAAATGAAGTCTGCGTAATTTTTGGCGACTGCGCAATCTCTTATCGCAAATTTACTGCCGGGACCGGACTCTACGCTTCGTGACCAACACTACGATATACAACATTTGTATAGGAATTAAATTCAAAATTTCACACTTATAAAATATATAAATATTAAAATGAAATTATTAAATTTGTGAATAAGCGTGAAGGTAATATTTATATATAATAAAATCCACGGCTCTGTTAGTGCAATTATTAAAGTTTACATTTTTTCTGCCAAACCGTTTCTTTGAATATAGGCCTTCAGTCGATTATTATTTTTGCACCGGTAGTAAACAAATGCGGTCACTTTTAATATCACGATAATGAATATCCATGTGGTAAATAATGATAACTAATTCATATAAAAGCACGAAATGTTATTATTTGCCAGTTACTAAATATCTTTATTTATAATCAATGTACTATTATTTATGCAAAAATGCCGAAGCATTGCACTAGAGAATTCAAACAAGTTATAATAAATGTAAGACAGTTTTTTCAAGACGAAAAAGATAAGAATGGACTAACTATTGATGTGAATAATTGGGGTCACCACAAGAACAGTTAAAAAGGTAAGTAATGAATTCAAAAGTGAAGATAGAGTAAATCATTTTATACCAAAAACTGGTAGAAAAAAATCGAATGTGACGAATTTTTGCAAGGGGTAATAAGGAGAAAGATATTCAACTTTTATATGGAATGGAAATTTCCGACAGTAAAAGAATTGTACTCTGAACTTACAACTGAAGTTCCAAATTTACCCGAATTTTCGCAGAGAACATTGTACCGATGGTTAAAAACATGTAATTTTCATTTAGAAAATTAGATAATAAACCAGTGTTAATGGAACACCCTCACATAACTGCTCAGAGAGCTAATTTCTTGACATCTCTTCAAAGGTACAGACATCAGGGGTGGGAAATCTTCTATACGGGCGAAACTTGGTGTGGTGCAAATCATGCTCGACAGTTCGGATGGATTGAAAAAGTAAACTCGGATAATAAGGATACTTTTGACCATTATTGAGGTGGAGTTCAATAAGTAAACGGTTATAGAGGCGGTATAAAGCGACCATCTGGTGCAGGTCAAAGGGTAATTATTTTGCATAATGGTAGCAAGAATGGATTTTTGGAAGGAAACATTAATGCTTTATAGGCGAAAAAAGAAAGGAAAAGCCGATTATCATCACGAAATGACTAAGCAACATTATGGGGAATGGTAGAGGTACGTGATGTCGGTAATACCAGCATAATCAATAATTATTATAGATCAAGCTCCTTATCATACAATGCTAGATCCTGACTTTAGGAACCCTACATTATCCTGGAGGAAAGATGACATGATTGCTTGGTTAGAGAAAAACAAGGTGGCACTTCCGGAGGGCATTACTAATTTTTCAAAATTGACTAAACCACAGCTGTTGCTATTGTCTAAGCCGGATCGTTATCAAAAGGTACTACTATTAGAAACTATTGCAAAGCAAGAAAGAGGAGACGATGTGAAATTATTGTGGTTACCTGTAGCTCATTGCGAATTTAATGCTATTGAATTAATTTGGGCATACGTGAAAAATAAAGTTGCAACAAGAAATAATTTTTAAAATAAAGGATGTATTGAATTTATGTCAGGAAGCTTTGAACGACGTTTCAACGGAGATATGGAAGAATTGCGTTAAGCATTGTAAGAAAATTGAGATACCGTACATAGAAAAAGAACACCTTATAGACGAAATTATGGAATCATTTATAATTAACGTAGGAGAAAGTGACGATGATGAATTGTCGGACGAGTCAAGTGATGATGATGATGATGAAGATCGACGCCATTCAAAGGTTTACGCAAAATACTAATCTAACTATAGGACCAGAACCAGTCCAAACAACCACTTCGTTCAAAGACTTTATACCGAAATAATACTACTATTAACAACAATATGAATATGCCGATTTGTCAAGAATTCTTCCGTTCTTATACTGGACCGCAGTCATGACACATTTCAATTGCACATTCACTTAGACGATAATGAATATACATTGAGTTAAATAATGATAATAAATACAGTGCAAGAAACGTGAACAAGTCACCGAAAAGTATTGATTGTGTTTGACTATAGACAAAAAGAGTAATTTTATCTACGACGTATCACACGTGTGAAAAAACTGTAGAACTAGTATTTTTTATTATGTATGTAAGCGTCCATTATAACTATTTTCTACAATAAATTTTACATTACCGTTATGACTAATTGTTATTTAGGCTGTTAAAAAATAAAATAAATGAGGTCTGAAAGTAACCCAAAAAAGTTTGAAGTACCGCCTTGGCAGATTACACAGCGCTAGACCGACACCGCTCCCTTCGGGGGGGAACTATGCGCAAACTTTATTGGAATATGTATCTCGCTCCCAATAATCAAATAATGGGTACAATTAAATTTCATTACGTGTTCCGATATAGTACAAGTTGATATTTCCTTAGAAATAAATTTCGCTTTCGTGCGATATCTTGTAACGGAGATAACAGAGATCACAAAAACTGCAATTTGCGGCTAAACTGTTTATAATGTTGAAAAAATTAAAATTCCCCTCTGTGCACACCATAGCAGATTACGTCCAGTCGAAGTTTCATTTTTTTTTGTTGAACGGTTAAATAGAAAAAAAATAGTAAAGTCGGCTATCGGTTAGATATCGCAAAAATCGGATGCTTTTTTGCACTTCCCTAATGATAACTTCTAAACGCAGGGGCACAAAAATCTGAACTTACAATATGTTACGTAGAAATGATTGCCGGTTGTAACAATGTATATTTAATTTTTTTCCGCCAAGCGGTTTCTTTGATATTGGTCTTCAAACACAGGGGACTATTACTTTGGCACCGATAGTATATATAAGGAGTCATACAGTTTACTAAAACAAAGACGTAACTTAAGAAAAATTAAATGTCGCAAGGAATCAAACGAAATAGGAAGTAATAAAAAAAAACCGAGAAAATTATAAAACTATAATACATATAGTGAAAATGAAAAGGAAAAAATCCGCGGTGGTCAGCACGAAACATACTTATACTTAGTTATACTACGTTTTTCGAAAAAACTTTTCAAATGAAAGTTGTTTCAAATATCAATGTCTATAATTTATGTAAGAATATTTTTTTCCGTAACGTGTACCGTTTTCGAGATATGGAAAAAGGTGATAAGAGTAAACCATCACTTCCGGTGGAGAGATTGCGTTAAAAATAGGGCGTTTTCCCCCTTGCTACATACAAATCTTAAGTTTAAAGTTTCAGAGCTCTAGCTATAATCGTTTCGACGCTAGAGCGCGCACAGACACACAGACACAGAGACAGACACACAGACGTCATTCCGAAAATAGTCAGAAACGATTCAGGGGACCTCAAAACGCGTATATCCGTTAAAATCTCGAGGTCGAAATTTTTCATGATTCCTATACTTACTTATACATAAAGTATAAGTACGTAAAAAGGGTGCACATTAAGAACAATTAAGAATACCCATAAAGAAGGGTTCATTTTCGGATCAATTGTTCAGATGCTGCTGGTGAATGTACATGATAAAAAATTAGTAATTTCAAACAAAAACATATGCATATTTGTAAAATAATTTTCATGTGGAGTATTCCATAGGCAGGAGTAAAAGCCCAAGGCTATTGGTAATTACGAAATAATTTTATGATAGTTCGAAAGAGCGTTAATTGGTGCCAATAATCAACGTGCTTCAGGACCGTCAAGAAACTATGTGTTATAACACTGCTCGAGGGCTCTTCGTTAAGAACATTTATTGCAACAGTTCTAACTAAGGTTAACTTATGTTTATTCAAAATACATTTATTAAAAGACCCAGGTTCAAAATGTCGACGTAACGTAACAGACAATTAATTTAATTGGTGATTTGAAATGAAGCAAGATATTTATCTACGAGATTAATAGCTATTTATGTGTCAAGTCAGTAAAGTGATTTTTTATCGAATAAATCTGAGATTATGCGCCGAACAAGCGAGGCGAGTAATAAGCGAATTCGGCAGACAATTTACTGACGTGGTGCAAACAAAGTCTTATCTTTCTTACTGCCTCCTGCGTTGGCAAAGAGTGGGGGACGTTCGTCGGAAAGAATTACCATGTACACAATGCATAAAGACAAATAGTTGGCAATTTTTATTGGTACATTTCCTAAAGTAAGTATTCCAAGTGCATTTGCATTGCCCATTTTTAAAAGTTACGACAATTCGTTCGTCAGACGTCTGCTTAGAACGCAGAGGTAAATATTTGTTAATATATATAATTCTATTGATTTTGCTTTCTCTTCAATTTCTGAAGTGACCACAAATAACCGAGGCCCTTTGTTTTAGTTATATGAACAACAAGAATTGTTTCTTTGAAGAAACAATTCTTGTTGTTCATAAGAGTCAGTGACATAAATGTCACTGACTCTTAAATTCAAAAGTTCATCATTACGGCAAGTCCCAGCAATGCCACTCACAACACATCTAAAATAATTACTACATTCATATCAAATTGGTTTTGAAAAGTTTGCATAAATTACATTCATCATCAAGTAGATTTCATCCGGTATATTCAGTAAAAGTATCCCTTCTTGTGAAAGAGTTTTGGACTTTTTTGAAATATGTACTTACTATTTGTTTTAAAAAGTTTTTCATAGTTACTAATGTTAACGTCATTTTTTGCTGAAAGGATTACTTTTACTATGGAGTAATACGACCACATCGAAGAATACGATCACTCTTTCAATAAATCTGAAAAGTACGCCAGTAAAACGTTTTCATTATATTTTTTGATTCTATGCTTTTGGCAGCACTCCATGAATATGTCATACAGGCGATTGTGTTTTTGGATTGATTTTTGTGGCAGAATTTCGAAAGACGTCTCTGATATTTTCTGGATTCAAGGCAGCGTGCACTGAATGTCAAATGTATATAATAAATATTAGCGGCAGATAAAGTGTTTGATTTTTTGTGAACATCACTAGTAAAATAATATCATGTCCTATTAAAGTATTCTATATAATTTAATTTCAGACTTTTCTCGCTTTCCCACCGCACGCAATAAATGTTCAAAATAGTATGATAATCGTAGAAAATTAAGACCTACCGATTATTGAAGAAACACTGAAAAAGCACAGTAAAATCAATTAATATATTTACGTGTGAAGTTATAAATGGAATGTGAATATAATAGCAAGGTTCCGATGAAGATTAAGTAAAGAGAAAAAGCAAACAACCTGTATAGACTGGATATCAAAAACATGACAATATATGCCGAATATAGGGACCGAAAACATTAATTAGATGGAAAAAATGTAACAACAATAAATTAAAATGTTAAACAAGTTCTGCAACTTGGTATAATCGCATTCCGACACGACTTGGAAAAATAAAATTCAGCTGTATTACTTTTATCAATATTTATTTATAACGGTGCAAGAATCAATATCTCTACTTTACTTTAAATGAAAATAGAGAAATTAAAGAAATAATATTGTCTGCAATTGTATCAGTTCTTGATACGGGATTGGGAGCAATCAAAACATCATTTGAAGTCAAACTAGTCGCCACTAAAATTTTTACGACGGAATTTATTTTATTTTGTAATGAGTGGTCTACGTGGAAGTCGGCAACTATGCTCAATGTTCATCCACCGTGTTTCTTCAATTGAATTAAATCGTCACCAGAATCCACTAGCGAAGACGCGGAGGAACGCTGACAGCATGCCCAGTGTGTTTTCTGGGTTAGGTAATTTCAAATACGTTGCGATAAGTGAAACGTATTTATACCTTGCTTCTTTTTTTCCATTTCTATATTGCAAAAGGAAATGTCCGGTTGTGATATTTACGGTCGTTGGGTTTTATATTTTTTATAAATGCTCATCACGTTTAATCTATTTTCAAATGTCTCACAAATAACAGTAAATCGACGTTGGATAAGCGTTTTAGTATCAGGTATTGTAATAACTAAAACGTTGCAAGTGTCATTTATACGCTCACACTTCATTTTATATCTCTTCCATACTCAAAGATCGTCTGGAGCAGGTAAGAAAAATTTATTTCTTCTCGGGAAAAAGTTTTGGATTTGTTGTCTGTATCTAATTGCTTTATTTTTCAAATATGCAAGAAGTTTCCAGTATTTACTATTGTCTGCATGGTTATTTACCAATAGGGTCGATTTCAACTTTCATTAAGTTGACCAAAGGGTTGAAGGCAAAGTAAGAAAACTCTTTAGGTGAAGCCGCTGATGCCTTTTTTCTTATGTCACTCCATGAATAATTTGTATTCTTTGAAATACTTGAACATCGCTAACGTACGTCCCTGGATGCCCAGCATTATTTAATGTTTACACAGCAGACTTGTAAAGCGCTTTGAGGAGAGGGCAGTCGGGCAAGATAAAAGTGAAAGTAGAGAACGTGTTTGAAATAATATGAAATGTAAATGGAAGAGAGGTTGGCAAGCGAGTGTAAACCAAATAAAGAAAGTACCTTGTTGTAAAAAGCAACACTGCGAGGAATGAAGTAACATGATGTAGTGGAGCAGGTACAAGTTTAATTTATAAATCCAGATATCCAGATATAAATAAGACGATGACAAGATATACTGGACTGTGTACAATTAATAGTATGTATGGGCGACGTTATGTAGAGTGTAGGAAGAGATTCTATATATTAAATCCACAGGAAAAGAATATAAGGATTTAGAATATAATGATTATGTGAATAAGTGAAATCTGAAAGAGGCATTGCAGAAATAATGTCACGGAGAAAAATATAAGCACTGGATAAAAGTAGAGGATGGAACTTACATGATGTGTATGCAAAGTGGAAGATGAACCATGTTGATTGCATATCGAAGCTAACAGGAGATGGCTGAATAGGAAGAGTTAGGGAGGAAAAATAATTTTGAGGAAAAAGAAGAGACAAAATATAGTAACACGGGCAGGTGTTGTTATTAATGATGATGCCAGTGTCGATGTCAATGTCGATGTTAATTGAAAATAGTAACCATGTGAAAATATTTTAAATTGCATAAGTGCATTTTAATAAAAATTAACACTTTGAAATTTTCATATGAAAATCTGAAAGCGAAGATTAGTGAATAATAGCGCATGGAGTAATGCCTCCAATTACAACTTCTATCAAATTTTATCAACTATTTCCCAGTGATGGTCGGTGCAGCGAGGGCATTCTACTAAGGAAAACGAAAAACAAAAATTATTCGATTATTGAAATAAATTTATTTTTTGCAAATTGTATATATATATATATATATATATATATATATACACACAGTCAGTTCAGCGTTTGAATGCATGCCCACCTCCCATCGACTTGCATCGACTTCAAGTGTCCGACGGCACAGCACCAAGCAGGCAAGCTCTTGCTATGCCCGACACGCGTTGTCAGATTTGCCTGCATACGAGCTTAAACTAAATCGTTTCATAGTAAATCTGTAAATATTATATGCGGCAACGCTGCAGATAAAGACATAAATGATTTCTACCCGTACCCAATCAACATGAGTCTATGAAAGACAACAATCAAATTCATACGACTAAAGTCCGCATTTGATGATTTCGATGGGTATCGTGAAAAATAATCAACAATTGTGACCGGGGTGGAAATAAATACATTTTCATTGGAAGTGTCCACATCTGCGGCCAACATATTGCATAAACAGACATGTTGGCAATATAGAAACCAAAAATCTACTGCACAACCTGTTGGTATAAACTCTGAATGCATCAAAGAATCACAAAGCAAATATAATTTATGACTAAAGCATGGATGACTTTGTGATACTTAATGCATGAAAATAAAATAATCAAATATTGTATTCTTACAAAAGTTCGCAAGTAGACATATTGGGGAGTTTAGTAGTCAAAATCTCACACCAGAAGTCAAAAATCTATACTAAAACTGTAGAGTTGGATAATAAAAAATATAATTAGAACTTAATCAATTAAGGCGAGAAATTAGAAAAAATATATAATTAATACTGAGCAATAAAAGGAAACCTTGAAAACAGTTATAAATGTATAACACAGCGACAACAATCATAAAAGTTATTTACTTTTTAGTGCCATTAATAAATCATTTTCCCTATGGATATCAATTTCCTCATATTAACGTTTTAGTGAATTTAAATCCAATAATCAGTAAATGTTAGTTAGAAAGAAA
This sequence comes from Geotrupes spiniger, assembly GCA_959613385.1. Classification (NCBI taxonomy): domain Eukaryota; kingdom Metazoa; phylum Arthropoda; class Insecta; order Coleoptera; family Geotrupidae; genus Geotrupes; species Geotrupes spiniger. Next base: position 24,336,224 of record OY390731.1, read on the forward strand.
ACAAATCAAAACACAAGAAATAATAAATATAATGGAGAGTTCAATATTTTCCATACTCTAGTTCTAATAGAAATCCGAAATTGCCAAAGAGAGAGAAATTTAAGAAACAAAACACAAAGAAACCTAATCACAAAACTAGAAGAAACAAAATGATGATAATAGCGACTAGAAACATTCATATCAGAAATACAAGTTGATACCATGTGTCTGTTTAACACGCATGAACATAGGAAACTACACGTCGCACATAGGAGTATTTCACATGTAAAACCGGACAAAATTATTTTATATTTTATTTTGCTATTTTATGAAATAAAAGTCAGTAATTCATCATAATAAGGCATTTATTTAAAAAGAAAAACAATAAAAAAATCAATCTGAATCACTGTCTCCGAGTTCACAGGTGATTTGGTCCTCATCATCTTCGTCGTGGAAACTGTCAGAATTCAGTGTTTTCGTGAGAAGCATACTAATAGCTTCCTGGGAAAAAACGTTTTATTCTGTTGCAGCTGATGAAGGGATTAGATGTCAGCAACAGCCTATTTAAAATATCTCTGTTGCAGTCCACTCTTGAAAATTTTCTTGCGAAGTGTACGCGATATTTACGGAAATGTTTGTTCCGGGCTTCAGCAGCCTCCTCTGATAGCTGTCCGATAGGTACAACGTGACTTGATATTACTTGAGCGCCATGCATCAGAATTTTGTGAACTGTAGGTGACATGGGATACCAACCATACAGTTCCACGTACAGTTTGGCAGTTGTGTGAGCAAAGTCATCGAATTTTGCAGGATCAATATCATATCCGCTTGATATCACTTCGAGAATGATTTGGAACCTTTTTATCAAATCTATATTTATTCCAGTAATCCGAGATGAGCATTCAGGATTGTCAAAAAATCTACTCGACGTATTTCCGTCGTTACTATTGCCGTAACCGACTTTGGGTATGTCAACAAGCAGGCCCATCTCTTCTTTGAAGCTTATTTGTATTTTCTGTTTTGTTTCTTTCAAAACATTTTTGTCTTCTGCCGTTCGGGCTTGCCACTTCTGTAAGGGCGCTTTGTACGCCAGGTGCAACAATAGCTCGAAGAAACGAATTCTCGCGTGCAGAATGGAGAGTCCGAATTTCAGAGACTCTTCACAAACATTACTTCTTTCAAGTTTGTTGAAGTCCTTAGATGTCTGTCCACATATATAGCATCTCATTGTTGAAGCCGTATCAGTCGCGGCATTGCACACCTTTCCATCGACCATTGTGAGCAAAAAGGTATGATTTATTTTAACGGAATCTTCCATTGCAGTTGTTTCTTTGAGATTCCTTGCTTGTTGTTCAATATAGGTGATTTCTTCCTTTGTGATATCCTTTGTTTCTTTAATGAACCGAGCCCGGATAGGACGACAGAATCTCACTGAAGAAGGCTTGGATTTTGCCATACAATTTTTCTTGTCTCACCATTAATAGAAACAACCATTCTCACAGGTACAAGAGAACTTAAAAATATATTGGCATCATCGTCGCCAGTGTTGGCAAATGTCTGCTTAAACTGTGTCTGATTAGATCCATCACAGCCCCATTTTGATATTAAGGTAAGATGTTGTTTCTCCAACTCTGATAATGTTTCAATCACATCTTTTAAATACTGAAGTAGTCGCAAAGCCGTATGGTCCAGCAAAGCTTGAAGTTCCACTTCAAAGCTAGTTTCTGTAACTTTTATGCTATCTTCTTCGGCGGGATAACACTCATTTTTCGCTTTTTGTAAAAGCGAATAGCAAGGATACATTTCTTTTCGGCCACCTTGTATTAATTCCCACTGCCCTCTTGTAAAATTACCTTCTACAAATAACGCTAATGCTTCTTGTGGTGTGTATTTTCTCGCAATTGGAACTTTTTTAGCTGACGATATTGCTTTTCGTAACTTTTTAGCTCCGGTAGGCGTTAACGTAATTTCTTTTATAATCTTAGACGCATCAACATTTCTCGAAGTATATTGACTCACGCTTGCAGCGTACGTCAATTCCGCAACAGGTACCCGGTCTCGTAATACTTTTGTTCTTCGACGCTTGCTTCGATCACACAATTCTCCCAATTCTTTTATTGGTCGGCCTGCTTTGTGGGTCCAAGCAGGTAGTTCCAGTGATACATTAAGCCATTCCATATTGTTTTCTATGAATCTCTTATCAGTATTACGGGCTGCCGACCACCTTTCTTTGAAACTGGTCTTGAAATATTTCAAAGAACGGGTAAGAACATTTGTTTCTTCGGGTGGACATGAAGTTAGTTGCGCAAGTCTTTCTTCCAACAACGAACATTTTTCTTCAATCATCTTTCCTTTGAACTCTTTAATAATATTATAAAGCTCCATTCTGGTGATAGATAGGATCTATGACAAAAGAAAACAAAAAAATTAGCTTTGTCAATATAATTATAATCTTCCCCATACAGTTTGAAGTACTATAAAAAAATGGGGTACATTGGGTAGACTTCTTATTCATGTTTCTACTTCCTTAGAGTCTACATTTTGTGCCCACATAAAAAGTTTGAGGCGACAAGGCGCGACACATAAACAAAAACACTAATGTATTTCAAATTTCTTTAAAAAACTAGTCAAAAAATGCCGCTGTTTATTTATGGCTATACAAGTAGAGAATTTGGAAGAATCATAATAAAATATACTTCGGTATATAGTTCTTACCTTCTATATCCATGTCCGAATAGTTTATCTCCTGTTGTTTGCTACACGAAGCCATTTTAGCATAGAAAACTGATAAACATAAACGAGAGCGCCGAGAATAAAGACACACGTACAGTACGATGACTGGGTTCCGACTGATGTTGAGGGTTGGGGATCTGCCTTTTGATAAAATGGTTATCGTAGGTAAAAAAATGTATTTTGGGTGCAATAGGATTAACATCACTATTTTCAATTTTGTCTGGTTTTACATGTGAAATACCCCCATGTGCGTCGGTGCTTTAACTACAATGTTACATATTTTATTTTCGATTTTTTTTTATTTAAAACTAAGTTTATGTCTCGAGCATACCTGACTTTTCGAAAATTATTACTCGAAGTTTTAAGAGCATGCGCAAAAATAGATTCATCTAGATTTATTACTTTTATATAGTAAAATTCGTATGATACGAAAGGATACAAATTTATATCTTGACATTAAAAAAAAGGGCGAAATGAACATCTCGTCCAGCGTCATTTAGATTTATGTGACTATTAGATTCTAAAAATACTTTGGAAAGTAAACCACGAATTTTTTTGGATCATCTTTTGTACAAAATAAGTAGTTCTTCAACTTGTAAACCTACGAATATATAAGTTTTGAGTTCTAGATGTTAAATTATGAACAACAGACTTTTTGACGTTTTATCGAAAAAAAAAAACTAACCAAAAATTCCCAGCCACGTCTTTACATATACGTAGAAAACCAATTTCCATCAAATTATCACATAATCCTTAATGCAATCATACATAATGACAAGGTGGAATATCAATATAGTGACAATATCGTTGAAGTTATGTACCGATTATTACTATACATCATGTTGTGAAATGTAAAGTGTAGTTGTGCCTGTATGATAATAATAAACAACTCCATTAAACGAGTATGTAATATCAGTACCGTACATGATACATCTGACATAAATGGTTTTCAAATTTACATTTCACTTCTCAGCAACGTATGAATGAAAATTGACAATTTATCAATTTAGTTCTCAATAAGCAAATTCTTTCGCGAATTAAATATGTCGGGTACTTATTCTCATTAACTAGATGATTGCAATTTCTTGGTGTTGTTTTATTGCGCACAACTTTTCGTAATGGCGAATGCAACCGCGGTAAGATGATGAAGATTGCAGTAACCTTTATAGTGAGATGTACAAATTATAATTCTATTATTAATAACCGGTAACTCCGTAAAATCCACGTATCGCGTTTGTCATCTTAAGCATTCGCATTTGTTACGGAGACGTGGTCTTATTGCAGAATAATTCCGCTGTGGCAAATTACAGGAACAGATAATATAAAAAGCAATAATTTTGAATCCTGCTTATGGCATTACGAGCATCGTTAGACTTAATCCAGTGGTCATGTTTTAGAGTTATTTTCAATTTAATTGGGAAAAAAATTAAATTATGTATTTATGTGCGAATTTTTGTAATTGTCGCAGGTTGACGCTATGTACGCTTTAGAGTTTATGCGTGTAACGGAGGTATTCTGTCAATAATAATTTGTCAGCCACATATCTACCAATGAACAGTTGGTACATGAAAATATTTACAATGCTGGGTGCAACTAGGTTTTATTGTCGAAATTTTGAAGGATTTAAAGAGTTTGTGATTTTGTTAGTAAAAGATCTTATATTAGTTTTAAATTTTTAAACCTTGCCCTTTTTTAATTTATATAACTCCAGGATAGCAGGAAGGTTTTCTTCTTGTCAGCCAAAATATATATTTTTAGGTCATTACCTGCACTTCCTTAGTATCCTTAGTAATCCAATCTTTAGTTTTTTATTGTTGTTGATACCGCTTTGCTCATACTCAGTACAGTCTTTGTCCAGTTTATAATCTGGAGATGATATTTTAAATGTCGTAGGCTGCTAGTTGAAATATGTGTAATAAAAAAGAATATTTTGAAGTCTAAACATACATTTAGACATTCACTCAAACGTCAATGGAACTTGCTTTGAATACTGATAAATAATCCGAATCTATTAGCAATTTATTTTTATTGGTTCAATGAAACACGAACCATGTTCTCTCGTTTCCCCAACAAAATAACCTTCCTTTCACGCCGCCGAAAGATTTTATTGTCTACGGTTACAGATGCGATCTAGAAACGAGTGGTATAGATTTCGAACGAAAGTGCAGGCGACATTATCGATGATAGAATTAAGCCATCTAGCGGAGCCGAGAACAAGGGAAAGGTGGAGGAAACGCAAAAGTGGGACGGGGCGAAAAGCATTACGGTAACTGTAGGGGGATTTAGCAGTTTTGCTGTGATTCAGCGTCGGATTTAAACTGTTTAAAACTAGACGGGAACGATCCTTTGTTCGACGCGACACAATAAATGCCCCAAGTGGAAAACTAAGCAGGAGCACATTGTGTACGTGTCATTTGGGCACAAATCGCGGTTTAGGAGGTGTTGCGGTAAAATATTTTTGTAAGAGCGTTAGTTACGGGAGAAACAGTCAAGTGAAATAAATCTTGAACGAATTAAATCGTTTTCATTGTACCCAAATATCATTAAGTTTTTTCGTTCAAATTAATTTTGTGTTTAATTCGTAATTGTACTCATTTCACGCATTATTTCCTTTCTTGGAGTGTTGGCGAGTGCAACTTCACAATAATTATGATAAACTTGCAATTCGCGAGTTGTGCAGCGCAAGTAAATGCCGTCAATTAGAATCCCACGTTCGGTTGTATCTGCGAATCTACACGTTCAGGACACTAATTTCTTGCAAATTGTAACATAAGGTTCGTTGTTCATCGGCAATGTACTGTGAAATGGCACTCGACATAACTCATTTGTTTGTATACGTGTTTGTTGTCCAACGGCAACGAATGCAAGTCATGGTACAAAATGCTTCGTCGTCACTCACTCCGAAACCTGATAATTACATAATTGCACGTTATTTATTGTAAATTAAGGTGTTTTAAAGACTTGCATAAATTTCAATTAATGCAAACACAACTATTTCATAAGCTTCATGCGAACTTTGAATTTTTAACGTTATCTATTTAATCTTCTCGAATACATTTATCAAGATAATTTTGCTGTAGATAATCGCATGCATAAATATCACAAGATTATCGACGTAAATTCAGGCCTGACAAATCGATAACCGAACTTTTATTATTAAGGAAGTAAAGCCCCATTTTTCCCCATCAACTCGAATATCCGAAAGGTTAGAAAGTTTACGGAATGGCGTTATTATCGGCGCCGTAACCTTTTTCTCGTAACTTTCCGCCTCGGTCGCGAATAAAGCGTCATTTTTTCAGGAAAATCCCCGCGCTTATTATCATAATGTCACCTCTCGAGATTTCGGGGGGGGGGTCGGCATATTAACTTTCTCAACTCATTCGTCGGCGAGGGCGCCGCCGAATTCGAATATCGCCCCGTCATGAAATATTCATCGACGTGATGTATGAATAAAATGTATTGGAATAATTACGACGGCATGCGAAATTTATGGCCCTTGCGCGTAATCATTCCGTGGAGAACATAAATCTACTTGGTGGATGTTTTTCGTTGCCTTTTTTTAATCGTATGATGTGTTTGATTTATCGCTTGGCGAAAAATGGCAGTATGAGCCGAAGACGAATTAAATGGAGTATGTAATGGAGATAATGAAGGAAGAAATGCTGTCGACTAAAGTAAAACCCTTAAGGTGATATTACACTTCGGGATGCTCGTCTTAATGTTGTTTAAATGGGCAATAAAAAAGCGATCAAATTGCATAATTGGATTTTAGAATAAGTGTGAAGATATGCAATATTAAAAAAAGATGGCTTAAGGACCACAATCATTTAATAACTATAGTGTGAAGAAGAAATCAATACCAACGAGTTCTATTTATTTTCTCTAACCTTCTACATTGTACTAGACAAATAATAGAAATATGCGTAAATGCATTTCATTTATTTTGACATAAATATTGAGACTAGTCTTGGTGTTTACCTTCAGTTATTATTGTAACGTTTCCTCTTCGCATTTTCCTATTATCAATATTTCGTCGCTTTCCTCGCCATTACTACATCCCCCTATGTTATCCGCTATTACTATTACTTTGATAAGAATAGAATTGAACACTTCACAATTTCAGAGCATAATTTTGGAAATTATTTTGCCGAGGCATGTGTGCTCGTTATTTATATTTTATTAAAAAATGTATAGAATTTAAAGTACAAATACTCCACTTCGACAACTTGGCGGCATATAAATTGAGTATTGACGAAAACATATATATATATATATATATATATATATATATATATGTTCTGCTTTTTTCTCGGGTAATGAACCGCGTTGTAGAATTATCCCTGTAAGGGTTGTTCCGACGTTTCGGCAATGTCACAATTGCCATCTTCAGGTTGGTCTTCTCGGTCTAAGCGATCTAGAAGAACTGACTCAGTCAGTTCTTCTAGATCGCTGAAGATGGCAATTGTGACATTGCCGAAACGTCGGAACAACCCTTACAGGGATAATTCTACAACGCGGTTCATTACCCGAGAAAAAAGCAGAACAGATTTTACCCGCGAGAATCTACGTATCAACATCATATATATATATATATATATATATATATATATATATATATATATATATACATATATATATATATATATATATCGCACTGTGTTTATCTTAAATGGTGATGCGCTTGGAGCTAAGTTTGGTTGGTGAGTATAAACGCTTTCTTCGATACGAAATAATGGTCGGCGTATAACAATTTATTCACAAATTCAAACCACCTAATAGATCGCACCCTGCCTGTCGGACCTGATTAGTCCTGCTCTACTCTTGTTTACTTGTTTTCTGCCCATATGTCGAAACCCCTCACCATGGACGTACTTCCTCAGCATATAGGTCATTGGTGCGAGAAGATTTTCTCTATAACTCTCTGGAACATGGAAAATCTGTCTACTATCAGTAACAATGATTTGCTCTTACTATTACCTGCCCACCTTTCTTCAGCGTAGCGTCTGCAAATTAAGACAAAAAGGCTGTTACAAAATTATTTTGTTCAAAGCGGTTGCACTGATATTTGGCTGAATGTGACTCGGCTAATTCCACTGAAAAGTAGGGCAGGTTGCAATTTAGAGCGCCATCCCACCTAAATTTATACAGCCCTAGTCAAATAATTGCAGTATGCGACGTATCGGAGCGATTTGATATAAATAAAGCGTGTTCTAGCTTTTTTTAACTAATCACCAAAATTTATTGAAAGAATTAAAATTGATATACCCTCGGCATCGGTCGCAACTAGTCTTTCCACAAAATCAAATATTATTTTATACCAAATATTGATTTATGAAGTTAGACATCCGGGCCAAAAAAGTAATGATACGCCGCAGTAATGCGAACAAATTAGAAACATTAGCTCCTAATAACAGTACCTTGCTGTAGCTTAAAACAATTTCTTCGAACTGACTACAAGAGCCAAACTCGAATCAATAGAACAAAAAATCGCATCCACAGTTTGCAACACCAACTAATACAAAAAACAATGGTCCAAAAACAAGCAGACATTAAATTGACATAAACAGAAAAGTATTAATTAATCGTTTACTTCAATAACAAATATAAAGTAAAATGTACAATTGTCACAACGGAAAGTACCGTGGAAGTGTTAGACAGCATTATGAAGAATATTAAAATATATACTGCTACTTGTTTTTACTTTGAATGTCAAACTGTAATAAACGAAAAACTGTAGCTATAACTTTAATTTATCCAATCTTTACAAAATTCCCTAAATTTTAAAATTTTATCTCTTATGTAAAAAGGAATTATGAAGTGCAAAATAGAAAAAAATAATATAAAATACTCGTTCAGAAAGCTAGAGTTATTGATATGGTTAGCGATATTCTTAAAGCAATAGTAAGGTTTCTGCAAAATTTAACTTTGTAATTAAGCTCAGTACATTGGCTTAGGCGTTCTTTGTTAAACAAAATATCAGATACTGCTAACATTTCTTCTGCTAATTCTACCACCAGTTCAAATAGATTGTAAATTCTTATAGTGTTTTAATAGCATTTTTTGGATATGGTATTTAAATCGTATATACTATATTCAAATTGAAAATAGTGACTATCATTACTACGTAGTTCAAATCTAGTGAATTTAGCGCTTGATCGATTGTAAAATAAAATAACTCCATTTTATATATAACTTTTGGATCATTGATGGGTTCATCTCGTGATTCGTATGAAAAGTTCCCTTTTCTTCTTCTAACGCTGTCGTGTTATTGTTAAAAATGCACTTCCACATCGATTACGTTAAGTTTACTACATCGATACTACTACATTGATAATAGCTTCATCGAATCCGATTGAAGGTTCCTTAAAAATATACATATTTTGCAGTTTTGTAGAAGATCAATTACAGAAGCTAGATCAAAATCGTTTGTTTGCATCAACTTGCTTATTGGATTAATCAAATTTAGTATTTTATGCCAAATAATTAATGAACACAAAAATTGTTTAATACAATTTAATAAACTCAAGGCAACTCTTGGTTTTCGTAAATGCTTAGCAAGGCTCGCATACATCTCCCAAATGGAATTTGAAAGGCCTGCATCCTACTCTCATCTATTACCACTCAATAGTCATTCAAGTTAAACCTTAAAATGTTTTGAAATTATTGCCCATCGAAAAGTAGATGCCGAAAAGAATAGATATATTTGTGTACGAAATTAGCGGCTTCCAAGGATGCTATATCATTAACAACAATATTGAGAGAGTAGATACTACATAGAACACAAAATCCTCGCGAATTATATTGTTTCATTCTAGATTTCACTCCTGCTTTATCTCATCTCATACTCGTTGACGTATCCCTGGCCTCTGATATCCTGCATCAGTATCCAATTATAATATCAGGTATTTGTGTTCCTATGAATCTTTCGACTGGTAAACTGAAAATTCATTAATTTTAATTTCAACATCAGCATCAAATTTATTGATTGAAATATATCTGATTACAACTGTCGTTTGTTCTACCTCATTGTCAGCAGTACCGCTTAAAATTATGGAAAAATATTTGGATTTTTTTATATCATCAATGACATGAGCACTCTACGGACATAATCTTCCATAAAGGGATCACATTCAGCTAGCAACTCAACTATTTTTAAGAAATTACCGTTATTATACCCAAACAACTTATCGCTTGAAAAGCCCGGCCACTTCTTAGAAGCATTTCATTCCAATGACTTGTTTCAGCATTAATAAGTCTTTATATCTATAATTTTACCACACTAACATTTCTAGCCTTAATTTTTGAGCCTGAATTTTTGGAAATTTCATGTTCTTTCAAAGTTTCTCCTTTGAAGAAGAACTAACTATACAACAACTTTGATATTGATATTGTATTTTTCAAAACTTTCTCATTGGAAAGTTATGGTTACGTTTATAAACTTGCAGTAAGATTTATAGCAAAAATATTCATCGAAAATAATTCAATCAGAAGATTCTCATTTCGCATGCTATTTGAATTGAAAGTTGGGGTGATGTGAATGTGGAGATGAACAAAGAAGATGATACCGTTTAATATGAGTTATTGAAGTAAATTTAATTGCAATAAGCCGAACTGTACTTAAAATAGTCAATATAATCAATAATAATAATACAAGCGGGGAGATCGGTAGTTTTAAGTGGACTACTGAATACTGAATAGCATTAACGAGTAATTGGGGTTTATAACAAAACTAACTTTACGTTCCGATTTAAGTTCTAAGCCAAATTAGATCTTATAAACTAATATTTGTTGGAAAACTTGTTAATAATTTATTTACAATTGTTATTATAACGATAACTCAATGAAACAAGTCGGTTGTGGTGAATAATTTATTGCAATTATTAATATTATTAAAATGAAAATAATTAATTCACAAAAGTAGTTGATTAATCATCATAATTGATTTTTTTAGAAACCAATTTTAAACACACGCTATGAAATTATTTGTTAAACGTATCAAAAATGATTTGATATCGCGACATAATATACCATATAGATTACACCAAACCTTACAAACAAGTGTAAAAAGCAAAATAAACTCGAGTTTTGAAATATGTCAATCGTAAACAAAAACTCGATAAAAATAAATTTGTAACGTACAGTAAATTGCATATTATACTGAAAGTTAATGTGGTGATCACCATTAAGACGTATGTTGTCACATTTTCACTAAGTTCATCCAGTAAATAAAGTGGTTACAAAACGAATTTTGTTGTTGCGAATTAAAATGAAATGAACATTTTAATAACTATAATTTCTTAAATTGTCTAAGAACGCTTTCCTACACTTCAACAGGAAAAAAAGCAAAAAATTTCTTAAGTTACGTCGCATTTACGGCGCGGTTCCTGTATGCATTTATATCTCGGCATTATATGGCTTTCTTAAAAATCCCATTACTCCCAGAGCTAAGCGATACAATTCCCATCGGTTCCGGGCTATCGCCGGAGGGTCGGCGCGCCGCTGTGCGAAATCTCGAAAGAAAACGGATAAAAGAACTCCCCCAGCCGGACTTAAAAGTTTTATTTTTCCGGGACTGGAGAAACACTGAAGTTTTTCATTCGTCATTCTGTAAGCGACACTGGCACTTTCCCTCTTGTCGCCTTACGCCGGAATCGCCCGGCGTCCGCGTGAGCTTTAATTTATGGGCTTTTTAAGAGCTTTATTGCCCGTATATTAGTCTAAAGTGTGTCCGCGCTTTTAGCGTCGTCGAATTTATCGAAGTAGTTCCGGGGAAATTTATCGGGGCAAGTATTGAGGGTGTCAGTTGATATTAATCAACCTGTTTAACACATCCAATTTTTAACGTATTAGATTTTTTTGGGTAGAAATAATACCTTAACTTAAATTTTCAATGCAAATTTCAGCTCCAATCTTCCAATCCTGATGACACAATAATTAAACCAACAAAGACAGCAAACCAACGACGCGTGTTTTCCATTTGTTGGCAATTAAGTCAGGATGCAAAAGTACGGCCAACATCCCTAAGAAATGCAAATATTTACAATCGTTAGAACATTTATTCACCCGTCTTGCGGCGCATCTCCGCGCATCCTAGAAAGAATGTCGCTCGAGATCTTATCGTAATTGCTTCTTTGTACTGTAATTGTTCGATTTAATGGGTCGTGGTGAGTTATTTCCCTGTGATCTGAAATAGACGATTGCTGCGGTTTCCTGAAAGGCGTTCCGCATCAAAATTTATTTGTTTTCTTTGGGAAAAACTGCTCACTAAGTAAATTTAAAACCGCTCGGTTAATTATTGTTTAATTAGTTCATAATGCACTTTGTGGAACTAATGAGAAAAGTAAATCAATTAGATACTTTTAGATTGTGTAACTTTAGGTTTCCCAAATTTTAATCGAACGAAGTTCAGGGAAATGTTATATATTATAACACAACAAGGATGTGACTACTTTGAAATTTATTTTATTCTTCATATTTGGCAATTTTCACTTCCTGTCCAAAACAAATTCAAAATTAATGCTTCGATGGAAATCTAATTTTTATATTAAATTCTCGAGCTTCTGTGGCTTCTCCACAAGTCGACCTTTTCTATTAATATTTAATTATAACTATTTCGCAACAATCCAAATTGATGGATATTCACGTTAATCTGAGACATTTATCATATGAAATAATAGAGGTTTTAATTAACGGATTCTTTTTATTTTGAATAGTAATTATGTAATAGAATTTAAATGTACTGATGACTCGATAATCCTTGAATATTCTCCTTCTTTCCATTCCCATTACTTGTCATGCAATAAGGATCCTTTATTTCAGTATTAAATACATATACTAAAAAAGCATACAGACTTAAACACGGGCCCTCGAGGAAATTGAGTTGAAACGTCTAGGTAGCAAATGGCAGGGAGTTACAGTCACAAATACGCCTTTAAATTATGCATCGTTTTGAATAATTACAACGGTTTTTGTCAATTTTGATTTTTTTTCCAGTGCCACTAAACAAGAAATAGTTATTTACAGTCGAATGCGGGAAGTTCAATTTTACAGCGCGACGGCTTCGTTTGAGGCACGAGCCCGAAGGGCGAGTGCCTCATTTGCCGGAGCGCTGTAAAATAACTTAACGCATGAGATTTGTATAAAATTTTTTGGCCGATAGTTTTATTTTAAATTAATTAGACATCTTTTTATACCTATATATTTTATTTATTCAACTTGGCAACATTGCATTGTTTATGACAGATTTGACCGATGTGTTACATTTAAATAATTGTATAAAAGTTAATGGTTATTAGGTAGGTAGGTACGTTTATTATTAGCTATTTATAATCGAATGTAGGAAATTGCATTTTGCTGCATGAAGTTTATATCTTAAACACGATGCCCAGCGGAGTGTTTGGACTAATTTAATATTAAATTAATATTTAAATTTTGTGTATTTTGTTATACTTATTGAATTAGAAATTAATATATCTCATTCTCCTGAACATCGGCTTCATGATTTCAAAATTGCGTATTTTTCCTACGTCTCTGGAGTTTAAAAAGAAGGATTATTTACTTTACCGCATACTATGCGGGAAAACGGGGAAAACGCACAGTCGTCGTAAACACGAAGTTACATGTGACATGAACGGTACATAGTTACAATGTTTACATGTCGGGAGGCCAAAAAGTCATTTACGGGATCAAAAATGGGTTTAAAATGATTTCGTTCTTTGCTTATTAACAGTGAAACAGGGGTTGATAGTCGTCGTCTTTACCGAATATAGCGGTACGTCCTTAATTGTTATTTCAGGCGAAGCCAATTGAATCCACACATACTAAAACAGATTCTATCTGTATACAACGTTCCCAGATTTTTTATGCGTTAGGTTGGGTTGGGTATATATATATGTAGCAATGCAACGGAGATTTTTTTAACAATATTGGTCAATTGTGTAAACATGGGGTGGAGTATTTCTTGAGATCAAAGCAAAATAAAATCCAAAACGATCGTCTAAGAATCCCAACTGAGTTATTTTTGTTGATTCAAGCCAGAAAAATTTCTGGCGACAGGAAGTGTAGAAAAAGTCTACTGGAAGACCAACCACTGCCCAAACATTATTGAAAACGTTGAAGCTGTTGTTGCACAAAATCCAAACATGCCAGTGCGTCGTATTGCAGCTCAGACGTATGTCTCTAAAAGTACTGTAAACTTCATTTTGAAGAAAAAACTTCACATGCATCCTTATAAAGTGTCTGTTGTACATAAAATTCGATCAAGGGACCATGCTAGTCGAATATTATTGCAACTTCTTCGAATAAAACTTAAACAACAACGATGTTCTTGATTTAAGTTTTTTTAGCGATGAGTCATGGTTCTATTTAAGTGGATTTGTAAATAAACAGAACTACATAATGTGGTCAGTCGAGAATCCACATAACCATATTGAGGCTCCTTTACATCCTGCTAAAGTTGGAATATGGTTAGCTGTGTCACGTCGTAGAATCATAGGACCAATATTTTTCCACAACACAATAAACGGTCAACGTTATGGAGAACAGGTGTTAGTGCCATTCTTGAATCAACTGCATCCCGATGAATTGAATGAAGGTTATTTTCAGCAGAACGGGGCCACTACGCATACATCAAGGGAAACCTTAGAATTTCTGGAGCAATTTTTCCCCAATCGAGTAGTTAGCAAAGGGATTTGGGCAGCAAATTCACCCGATCTTACTCCGTTAGATTACTCAATCATCGGATATCTTAAAAATGAGGTCTACAAAGAAAGAAATAAATGAATAAATGAAAGAACTAAAGAATTAATCACTTTCAATATCGATTATATTACTCATATACTTACAATGTCTGTTAAATAATCCCTAGAAATTTCAAGTACGTCTCTCGCTCACCTATGTTACGCCAATGATTTGCGTAGATATCGTCTGAGCTTTATGCTATCGTTCGAAGGCTTGTTGCAGATAAACTCCTTTAACTATGTATACTATTTATTATCACTATTTACAATTTACAATTAATTCACAATAACAATTGGTACTGTTGCGATGTGTTTGCTAATTGATCAATGCTGAAGTGAATAAAACTGTCGTGTTACTACTCAAGTTGTCTTGAATAATGATGTTACTTCGACTGTTGACTTGAATGATGATGATACACTGGATGTGTTACTGTATTACTATGTAACTCTTAGACTGTTGTCTTGTTACTCTTGTCTATGATTGGTACAAGAATGAATTTAGTATAATGAAAAAAAGGGAAGTTTAACCCGACATTTGGTTCACGGTTTCTAAGAGGATTAATCTAAAATTCCTAGAGCCATATAACAATTTAAATAGCCAAGAATGTTCGGTGATTGTTTATTTACAACAGCATCGTGTAAAAATGTAGCAGTCGTAAAATGACGGCTTTGTAAAAAGGGGAATTGTGCAATGAAATAGATAACGTCTTGTACGTGACCGTACAAGAGTTTTTGGTTTTCAAATATCGGGAAAATAACTAATAAAATGTTTGACCGGACTGTTAGCGGCGCATCTGCCGAACCATCTGTACTTGGTCAGCTGTGAATTTGGTACTAATTACGTATGTAAAATAGTCTGAGTATCTAAACGAAATAATTGTAGCAAATATTTTGCACTGGATTGCTTAAATTGCCAAATTGACTTAATTAAAAATGCTATCTACATATGTGGGACCGAACAGTGTATAATGCGCCTCAATTTAGAAATAAACGAAAACCACTCCTTAACCAAACGTCACCAACAAAGGTTATCGAGGTTATGTTATTCTCCCTCTTCTGGCATAACAGAATTACGTAAGTGTAGAATATTTTAATTTACACGGGAATTTCAAAGCATGCTAGATGTAAATCATGTGTGTACATCCAGTATAAGTATAGCACTTAATAAATAATCACAGAGCGCAAAGCACAAGTTAAGTCACAATGAATTAACGGGTTAAGATGCCTCAATATATTTACAAAATTTAAAAGAAATGGTACTGACAATATACTGACAAATTTATTTATTTTAGTAGTACGATTTTAATAATTTATACTTCACCAGAATTATTAAACATTAACCAAATATCAAAATAAAAATAAACGAAAACGTCAATTTACAAAAACAGCAAAAATAAAAATTGACAAAAGATGCAACAAATTCCCAATTTTTTAACGTTGACGAAGTGACGAAGTAAACAATGACACTGTCAAAATCTTCAAATATGTAATTTGACTTCATTTAATGTACCTACTTACCAGAAGCAAGCAGTGCTCAAGTGTCAAAATAGTGATCCGATGAAATCATAAAAAGTTTCGCAGTAAAATATTTAATGAAAAAAAAAAATCCATCTTTCAGAACGATTTGTTGGCACAAATTATATCACCGTTATATGGCATGCAAATTAAATCCACCCAATAATAACAAATAACAGCCTAGCGTAATAAATTGGTGGCCAACGTGGGCTTTTACAAAATAAATGAACCAGCATACCATTTGGGCATCCAACGCAGGCTTTGATCGCTTAATCAAAGACACGTTTTAACTGGCTATAGTACTCAACAAAATATTTTTAAAAAAGCTCAAAATATAATTGTCCTATCTCCCGTTCATATTGAGGAACTGTTTCTTATGTCGATGTTTTCAAATTGGACGGAGGTAATCTAATCAAAATATCTCAAATGATTCGTCCAAAGTCCAAAATTCATTCATTTATTGCATTTTATATGTATGATAATTTATTAACATTTGGACTTGATATTGCCGTGTTTATTGAAGAATGGAATTAAAGGAAGAAAATGTGTACATGTGTACAACACAATTACTTCTACATTTTCATTTTTACATCAACGACAGCTAAACCATAAAAATGCCTACTGTTTTAACCCATACCTTTAAAATCCAATATAATAACAAATAATACCCATTATTTTTAAATAAGTGCTCGTTCATTTTAACGAAATTTAAGTAATTGCCCTTTTCCCTTGTACTGTGCTCTGGCTGGTGGGATCCGATTTCTTTTCCAATTTTCAAATTGGCCCGTTTATGCCGAGCTCTATTTATTTACTTCCACCAACAGGATCTAGTTTCCTCAGCTATAACATGGTACTTATCCTACTTTCCATTTGATTCCGTTTGCAGGATCTTGGTGGTGTTTGATTCTCCATTTTGGGTTCTTGTCTAGTTACGCTAACATAACTCAGCTCAGACGAGCTATGTTATTTTACAGATATCTCAATGTTGTGTCTGTTAAAAGTCCCATATTTCTATTTGTCTCTGGCAGTACACATTTGATTGCTTACTTTACGGTTGCTCTGACCTTCTTTTTGACCAACTATTTGGACAACTATACTATTGCTACTAATTACAAGTACGAATTTTAAAAACAAGTTTTGTATCGTTGTTCCGTTCCGTATATTTTTGTGACTGATATCCAGTGATCAAAAATATAGTGATAGTATAGTGATCAAAAATATAAGCAAGTAAGAAATTTGAGATACAAACATAAAATACATGGCCATTAAAAAGTGATTAATTAAAGAATAACAAACAAATAATAAAAACATATTGAGAATAGCCAAGAAAATTATTGAAAGCAATAATTATAAAAGATGAAAAATATGATATTGATATTGAAAATAAAAATGAAAGCCGATTAATGAATATAACAGAAATATTATATCGCAAACTCTAATTATGTATAGCGAATATCTGTATATACATTATGTGTAATTAGTTTATCTGTGAAGAAAATGTGGAGATATTTAGTACATATTATTTATAATTTATTTATGGAGAAATAATGTGCAATGCGTACGTCAAGAATTGTTTATATATTTATGACTTATTGTTGTGTTTGTCCTACACACAAATGCATACTAGATACCCAAACCAGTCAATTGAGGTAAGAGTGGCTTTTGTTAAAGACGATAACCATTAATTTTATAGACATCACAAATTAAATTTATCCTTGGGTTGGTTAGAAAACATAGAAGTAAAAATAAAGATGGGCGTGGAAAATTATAAATAATATTAACTTGTTAAATTAACTGTTTGGCAGTGTACAATATTTTGTAGAAAGGAATGTTAGTTTTTAATGTAAATGAGTCTTTTATGAAGACTGAATACATAGAATGATGAAATTACCAGGGAATATACGTGAAATTTTGAATTGTTGCTGCGACGTTAAATTTTGGGTATTTTTAGGTATTTTAGGTATAAAGTTAGACCATATGAAATTTTCTTAATTCCTTACCTGTACATAGAGCTATGATTCACACAGTTAACAAAACTTGCAGAAACATATCAACATAAAATTGCATTTATAATTTTTGTTTTCAGTCTTTTTCGGGTATGTTATCCTGTTTTTGCACACACACCATGCACACCAAAAGGTCGAAAGCTTTGAATTAATAAAAAATGCAGTCTTTAGAAAACTTCTGAAGAAGGTGACAGCATAACTAGCCAAACGTCAAGCTGTAATCGAAGACGATGGCAAAGCTCGGAACAAATTCTTTCAATAAGAATATTTATGGATATTTTTAATTATAAGAATCCTGTTGAGTATAAGAATACTAAAACCACCCATCACCCATCCGATAATACAGATACTTGAATCTTAATTAAAATATATCAAATGGGGCTAACAGTAATAAATTATGAAAAATACAAAATGCACCTTAAAACTTATAAAAATTAATTAAATAAAAAAACCAAGTAATCGACAATTAAAATGTCTGCTCATTCTCAATATAAGGGAACAATGGACACGGGGTGACACTACTGACACAAACTTTAATAATAATCAATATAATATTGTATGCCTCTTGCCAAATTGCATCCTTGCCCACGACCGCAGCGTCACTGGTAGTAAATACCTAATTGAACCTATTATGTCAAATATCATAAATATGTACCATTTTCAAACAATTCCCTCTCGCTAAGTAAATGCAAAATATCAATGCGCGTAAAGATTAAAAGCGGAAGAAAAATTACTCCCATTTATCGGCTTATGTCCCTGCGTGTTTTTTTTCGTAAACGTTTTTGATATCGAGGCCGAGTCGGCACGATATAATAAATGAGCGGAAATTTATCAGCCCTAATCGCCGCGCATTCTCCAATGAAATGAATGCGAGTAAATTATGCACGAAATACCATAATTAGCTAATCTCTTTAACGACATTTTTAAGCCATGTCGCATTTGTTAATGTTGAGATACACTCGGCGACGTTTTTAAACCGCAAGAAACCTCCGTACGAATTCGCATGCACGGCCGAGTGGAAAAAAACGCCGCGTGCTAAATATTTCTACGTGTTTGAATGTATTAAAGAAACATTCATTCAGGTATATCGTATGGCGGTCGCTGCTGATAAAAGAATATGGTAAACCGTCGTTTGTATATCTCGGGGGAACTTATTAAAGGTGGAAGTCGCATGTAATGCTCATTTAGATACGGAAATGGCATTTCTGAGCAGCGAAACTTACTTTAAGTGGTGGACATGGAAGGCATTTTTCTTACGGAGAAGTCGCTTTAGGTCTTTCGCTGAGGTTATTCGACTCTGATTTTAAATATCCTATTATATATGTCGCCTTGTTCAATCGTTTACGATAATAAATTAATAAATTAATTTACAAATTAATATCATTGTTGGCATTTTAAATTTCCGATGCTGTATTAACAAGGTAGTGAACAATATTACACTATTCAAAATTAATTTTACGATTTCCTGAATTGGATTTCTAAAACACTCCGCAAAATACAACTTAGGAATAATACATTTGCAAATTATTCTCACAAATAATACTAATGGAGTAATGGAAACTTAAAATACACGGTGTTAAAAAAGTGTCCCAAACGTTGAGGGCTGATAGTATGGTCCAAATTATGCCGAAAAGTCCTAATTAACATGGATACGCAAATGGACGGTTACACCCTGTATAATATAGGATAAAATTAAGAGATATTATAAGGTAACTAATAACAAAATTATTGTCAGGTCAACCTTAACTTAGAGAGCGACTTTTAGCCGACTATTTGCGAAGTTTTGTATTCCTTGCTATACACTGTATACATGGCTGTCAGCATAATAAAAAGTACATTCGCTTATTCGTGCGGACTTAATCAACCTACTTTCCTACATATGATGTGTACCAAGTATACTATTTGGAAACTATATAGATTTCCAATTGCCTAAAGTAATTAAAATTGTATTTTCGGTGCAACAGTAAAACAATATAAGCTTAAAGGTTACATTTTAAAAGAAAATCCATTCTAAAAATATTAATGGTGCTAGAACAACACGAAACTTTTTACCGATATTTGAATTTATCCACAAATACAACCTGCAGCTCTTGCCATGAAAGAACGTACTAAAGCACATATTAACATTATGGGGGGTCCATCAATTGACAATATTTTACTATCAACTATTGTGGAATTATGCAGTTTTCTAAGATATATAAAGAAAATACTTTTTAGTATAAACGCAACCGAAAACACACTGGTTACCGCTACCTAATTGAAGAGGTATTTTCGACCAACAACATTAGTACTATGAAAAACTAACGATGCAAAAATTCCTATATTGTCGTTTATCTGTTGATGTTTTTGCATAGTAAACTGCATCCAATGGCGTAATTTTCTTAATTAACTCAATAGCTGTACCAGCAGTTTTAATATTTACTAGCAGCTGTTTTAGTATTAGACTTCTATAATAAGTTTTTAATTTTGTTGCTAGTGCTAGTTTTGTTTGGTTGACAAGCTGATGTACAATTTAGGCGCAGAAACAAGATTTGGATGAGATCCCGCATTGTCTAAAAATTAGAAAAAAAAATTCGTTTTTCTTCTGCCATTTTCCAATCTAGGTCTTGCAACCACTCTTTCATAATTTGCCTATCATCTAAGCTTTCTTATTTTTTTTCAAGTTAGAGCCAGTTTATTTATGTTATTGTTTTTTAAATCTCTGCATTTGGCTGCCTTACTAATGACTAAGAGTTTTTTTTTCTCCCGCCATATTTGCACAATGCAAAATTGTAAACCTCTCTTAGTAAGTATACTTACCCCCGACACATGTTTATTTTGTATTGTTAGCCTTTTTGGTACAGCCCTAAAAGATAGGCCTGTCTCATCGGCATTATAGATGTCTCTCGGTGAGTATCCCTTAATTAAAGAAGGGCATTTTTTCAAGAATGATGAAACATCTTCTGCAATAACCTGAATCGCTTTAAAACTTATGTTATGGCGGATTCTAAATTTCTGGAGCCAACTAGAAGAAGCACTGAATGTAAAGTGAGACTTAGCTACTTCTTTTGCTTTGCGTTGTATTATCAGACCTTTTAATCTATTTTAGAATTAATATAAAAACCTTACTTAAAAAAATCATGTGCATACCTGTCAAAGGACGAGCTGCTATAAACCACTTATAACACAGGATTTCTTTAGCACCAGTTGAGAGTTGCGAGTCTACCGAAGCTTCTCCACATATGTACTCTAATCTTTGGAACTAAATCTTCCAGTTGTTGGACGAATCGAAGAAAGGAATTTCTCGACATTAATCGGGATGGCGCTAATGTTGTTAAAGAGAGGTTGCTAGTGGTATGAGTTGTTTCGTACACTCCAGCATACTCGCTACCGTTCTTCTTATATTTGATGGTGCAATACCGGTGAGTAAGTGTAGGTTGCTCGTGTGAGTGGTATTGATAATCGGGTAGTAAGTATGATTCAGGGCTGGATCAAGTTTCCCAGCTGACAGGAGCGCTCCCATATAGTAGCAGCGTACTCTGATACCGGATAGCACAAGGCGAGTGCGCTGGTTCTTAAGACCGAAGGGCTGCTCATTTGTTTTAAAAAACGATATCGTTTGATCTGCCCAGGTGATGCTTAGTTTTTCATTGTCTTTTTACATAGGTTACGTAGGTGGAACAGGCTTGAAGTGATTTTTGGATGGATCTGATCATAGGGTATTGCTCTTGTAGAATAGGTTCTCGAGTGCTTTTTTAGTGTTCTTTCTATAGCATTAACTTGCTTATGATGTGTTGTAATTGCTACGTCATCCGCATTTAGGTTGGTCGTTCGTATGAGGCATGCCGTTTTTTTGTTTATATCATCCGTTGGCTTTCCTGGTTTAGGGAAGGCAATCACGTGGGATTTGCTCCATATTTTCGAATTTTACCTTCAAAAAGGCATCGGTTAAATATTTTGAGCGGCCACTGTTTTGTTCTCGTGCCGAAAGTTGAACTTTATTCGTTTTTTAGATTTAGGCCTACAGCTTTCCCTGGTTTTTGTGACCGGATTGCATCATGGAGTTCCCTGAAGATAAATTCCTATGGAGTGTCCTGTTCTCGTGGTTTCTCTTCGGCCTTATGTTACTAGCCTTTTGTTCAGTTTTGCCGTTGGTGTGTTACCTGGTTTGCTGTGAATAGCGTGTCTGTTACTGTTCGCGTTCGGGTCATTGTTAGCGTTTGCCAGGCCTGCCTACAAGAGTATCTCATATCTATAATTTCATTCTTTCGACAATCTTCTGCTAGCTGTTAGATTTCCTAATTCAGCCACTTTTATGGAGAATGGATATGCATTATATTTTTGTGCATAGTGGTCTAAAAGAATTTCATGTTCTTTACTTAAATCGGGGATATATTTCATTCGACATCCTCTCGCAATATATTTCCTGTACACTTCCCGAACAGAATTTATAAACTATGATTTTGGATCAAGATGTTGTTATGTTGTTGTTATGATCAATTATGTTATCTAAACATGGTAAACATCATCCAGTTTGCCTTTTTAAAGTTGAATGTATGTATGAAGGGGATGGTCTGTGGTTCTATAGCCGATCAGATTTAGAGCAAAATTGGTTGGTTCTGGGAGTTGTGGATGCCATCTAGGACTGCACTCTTGTGCTTCAGGCTATTGCTTACAAGTATAAGATATGGATAGCGGCTTCTTCGTCACCTTCCACTGGTAAATTATGAGGGAAGTTTTGAGTCATATATCAGGATATGGCAGTCATTGTGTTTGCAAATATCAGAGAGGATATTGTCGCTGAGAAACCTTTATTACCAGTTCTATTAGATGTATTGGGTTGGTTTGTGACTGCAAAATTAGTAGGTACAGAACACCAGTTTCGGTTACATGGCATTGTTTTCAAGTTCACTAGTATTAACTTTTACTAGCCTAGTATCGCGAACATGGAAATGATTTGTAACAACTATGTGTTTCATAGTTGAAATATTATGGGTTATGTTTGTAAAAATGGTCAGTATCTATTGAGCAAGAATGATGGTCAAAAATCAATGAGGGTAGGGAAGCTAAAAGTTTGCAAGAGGCTATCGGATACAAAAGCAAATAATTGCAAAGAGGCAACAATAAATACTATATTAACCTTAGATGAAATTATCTAAATATACTTACCAACGTATTACCTAAGAGTTTTAGATTTTATGCGAATATAAAAAACAGAACTATATCTGACGGAAACAGAAACAAAACGGCTTTAGCCAACATCCCACTCACACACATTTCACTAGAGAGTTGTCCGTATTTCAAAATAATATTGCCCAGTTATTGTTTTAACCTCACCCCAGTAACAAATGAACCCGCAGATGTTTGAACTTCTCAGCCTAGGAGAGCCATAGTGTATTCCATCCATTGCCATTTTCTCGGAGTCGTGCAAATGTACTCAAATTTCAGCCAGAACCACATGGTTCAAGAAGTCGCAATGTGTTCGGCTTTTCACGCTTCATATTAACGTTAAAGAATTTTGGAATTTATGTCGCACATTTTTATCCCAATCCATATGAACCATGTGGTGGACGCTTCAATATAAAATTTGTATTATCTCAAATGATAATCGATCCAGCGCAATTTGGGCGCAGTTATCCGTCCTCCCGCCTCTTTTCATCTTCATCGAAAAATTTAACTCGTAAATTTGTTTAACCTTAACCTCTTCATTCGCCTGGTACCTGACTGTGATTCATTTATAAATCTCAAAATACTGAGTAATCACTAGTTGCTATGCGATAAGTTGACAACGCGATGCGATACGATAACAATGGATTTATAATGAACCCATTTAGCGTGCATCTACAAGTGATGAGATTATCACTCAGCATGTATTCATTCAAATTCATGTCTTTCAATATATTGCATCGTCATGTTTGTCGCATCGTATACCAACTCACCTATAATTTTCTCCGTTTTCACCTAGTTTATATAAAATAATGGACAATAAAATATTTTGTTTTTGTTTTTTTAAGTTAATATCATTGCGACATACGTAGTTATAACCATAACCATCCGAATAATATTTAACAATGTTTAAAAGTCCTTAGGTTGAGCGCCTTTGTGAAGAATTTATCCGACCCCATATGGAGGTCATTGCCAGTTTCTCTTCTCCTATATATTTACTTCGGACTCGAACGCCTATAATTTACAATTCGATGTTTTAAATGCACGACACATTTTACTCGCGCTATGATTTATAGTGCGTCACGCATTGGATTACAAAACGGGAAAGGCATTCGTAACACAATTAAAGAGTGAAAGGTGAAATAGCACCTGTCGTGAGCTTTTACACGTAGCATTTATTACACTTCGCCAGAAATTTCGATTCTGTATTTTTTAATTTGAGGCGAAGAATGAAATGTAATAAATGGCCGTGCATTATAATTTCGTGTTATTATTGGCGTTGCGGTGTTTCATTAAATTGGAATTACAAATGCTTCGTAGTTCTGCTCGCGGTAAACGAGTTGGGCGAAAGTGAGTTTCTCATAAGATGGACAATCATTGTTTGGCATTAACTAAATATTTTTTCTTCGTTTAGAGTCTACAAGTGCATTGACCTACTTGCTGGAGATGCTGTACACCGATGAATACAGTTATGTTACGACATATGCGTGGTTTGTCAGTTTGATTATAGATCTTAGTAATCAGAATTTATGTTACATCGATTGACTTGTAGTTACTTAATTATTTGGTCAGAGATGCCACATTGTGCGTTCCGATATTATTTTATTGCTAAAATCTTATTGTCACTACAATAATATTAAACTGTAACTATGACACTCAACTGGACAACTATGTCAACGGTACAGGATGTCACCGAAGCAATAATTTACAATAATCTCTAGAAACAGGAACTAAATCGAATAAACTTGCATATAATAGACCTAACGCCGCATGTTGCTCCCCCATATAGGCATTAAATTGTAAATTCCACATGCACCATATTTTAAACGACCAATTTTACTTCCAATATACATGCATACCAACGACCCCTCCCGTTTTCTCTTCGCCCGATCCCCGGCCGCTCCGCTTTATCATAAAGAGACAAGGACGAGGAGGACGACATTTGTTTCAAAATCCGGAGAAAGCCACATGTGGGACTAGGTCCTGTGTACATACCAACTAAATTGTGTCTTTATTGGAAAATACTGTTTTTTTATTAGGAAAACATTTCGGGAATTTGCATATTGAGGGGGTGCGTCCCGTATTTATTGCGTTTTAGGCGCCTAAATGGTCGCAAAAGCGATAAATTTACATTTATTTTGCCTATATAAATATAAATGCGTCGGTGTATTTGATATAGATGGAAATTGGCACTGAACACAACTAAATATGTGATCCTTTTTATTTGTGACACAACAAATTTTAAAATCAAAATAGATATGTATGCCTAAGAGGTCAGCTCTTGGAGCAATATTTTCGTATTTCTAAATGTCATATAAGATAATCAGATAAGTCTAATGTAATATAATAATTATGTGAAATAATTGATCTACTTGTTTTGAATATTCGTGACTATCAATAGAGATTATAAACTACAACACAAATGTGAAGTGACACGAAAATATGCGGAATTATTATGTGAATATTGGAATTTAAAAATAAGAGATTATATGTTTTACTTACTTGAAAATGTTGCGGATGAGAAAAACAGGAAGGCTTCTTGTTTATTTATCATTCATTATGTTATTATCTTCATTATATCGTTTTCTAACGATTTTCGTTACATAACCATAATTTTGGAGCTCATGTGTGGATTGGATACATATATGATATTAGTTATCAAATCAATTCTAATGATGCCATCTTAATGGTTTTTATACGTTGATAATTTGATTTCAGACTTATAATTTTCACATTGCTTCCAAAAAGATTGTATATTTTCAAATCTGAAGTATAAATTAGATGTAAAACAATGATTTAGTTTGTTGTTTTAGCTCATTTTCGCATTTTATAATTAAATCAAATTATATTTTCATTTCGAACGCATTTATATGCATTATTATTTAAATTTTAATATTTTACCATATCAAGAATCATGTATCTGCTTGTTTTACGATTATGTCTTAATTATTAGCATTTGCTGTAAATAGAAAATTAGAAAGACCTTAAATACATCTTCGCGTGTGCGTGGAGAAATTAACCCACCGCATCTGGTTGTAATATTAAGCACATCGCACCTGAAGCGAATTTTATTATATATATATATATATATATATATATATATATATATATATATATATATATATGGCAGTGATTTAAACTGTACAATTTTATGATACAAGCATGATATTCTCTTCTATTTTACATATTCAACCACCCAGCGTCTCTCACCTTATGAGATATACGATCAAATTTACGTATACCATAGATGTATCTTAAACAATAATTCTGCATTTTTAAATTCGCTACACAGTGATATAATCCAAGCGTGATAAACTGAACAACGATAATTAAATTTTGACAAAACGAAAGTTTCACATAATTTCTTTTTTAATGCGATGGTTGATGTTTTTCTAGACGGAAACATTTTTTTAAAATTAATATGAAAATTTTTAATTAAATTAAATTAAATAAATTTTTAATTAAATAAAATTAAATTAAAAATTTAAATTATCCAAATGCGGCAGACTCTTCTAGCTCCGTCTACAAGAGGTATTCCATCGTCGTCTATGCGAATGCCTTGATTGAGGTTAGCAAAATTTTTTGGCTTTCTGTAAATAATCACATTTGATTTATTGGGCATTAATTATCAGTGAAGCTAATTTATTCAAAACATGATTTCTATTCTCATAATATCCATTGCAAAACGCCACTCTGATAGTCTAAAGGTAGAGCTGCGTACATAGGTTTATTGCAAAAATCAATACACTTTAAAAACTGTGACGTGCAAATAGAGTAAGGGTGCAAGTATCAATCCTCGTGGAATTCCATTGCTAACCAAGAAAGACGAAGATGTTTTAGTGTCCACGTGCACACACTGTTTGCGATTAGTTAAATAACTACGCAGCAACTGAACTTGCAAAGGCCAAATACTCCAAAATGTTCAATAATATTTGTGATTGAGTGATTTGCTGTATCGAAAGCTTTATTGAAATCAAACAGCACTAGTAACTACCTAACCACCTAGTAATATTACCAGTCCCTTATCGGTAGCTTCAGTTACGTCAACTGTAATGTTTAAAAGCGCAGTGGTGCAGCTATAACCCTTCCTGATGGTAATAGGTTATTACTATCCACGTATTTGATCAACAATGACCCGCTCCAAAATTTGTTGTCGGTTGAAATTCGAAATGTTTATTTACTTTGGATAGAGGATGAACAATAGAATTCTCCTACCCTTCCGGAAAAATGGAATTTTCAATACAACTATTACTTATATTCGTAATATACGGATTTACTTTTGGACAAGTCATTTTTCTACGTCAAAAATGTGTGGAATTACCATTTTGTTGTTTTCTATTATAAATCGTGCCCAACGCTGGGTTCATATTAATGTTATCTATTGCATTTATGAAGTATATATTAATATTTTCCACATTTATGCCTTCAAATGACTAAGACTTTTCCATATCATCTTTTTGTCGTAAGTATTGGCGACGTAGTTGAAATATGTTTTTTTTTCTAGCCTGAACTTTGAGGTTGTCATATTTCTTCCTAGTAATCCCAACTCTAAACAGTTTTCTTAGGTCCATGCTTTCCTTAGCCTTATCTTCATTTCTCAATTACATTAGAAATTGTAAATTGCCAAGCCATGAAATATGATACGTTTTAGAAACGACGAGTAATCAATGTGTTTAGAATATGAATATTAAGATACTTTACCTTTTCATCACCACGAATTCTAAAGATATAATGACATGGTATCCAAGAACATAGCAATAGATAAAATCATGATCTGAAAATTCAAAACTAATCACACCAGCATATACAACTCTGCATTCATCAGTAACGAACATAAAGTCTATCAAAGTAGCTTAATTTTCAGTTAACCTTGTTGGTGGATTAATAATTTGTTTCAGACCAACGATATCAACAAATACTTCAAAATATAAAGTTAAGGAACAGTCAGTATTCAGTATATTAATATTCAAATTGCCACAACACAATATGTTTTCAGAAATTGGTATACATGAGTACCATGAATTTTCAACTTCGCTTAGAAATAATTTATAATCAAATTTTGGAGGCCTGTATAATCCACCAACAATAAATTTTAAATCATATGCAATAATAGACAACCAGATTGGTATCAATTAATGAATATACTAAATGAGTACGTAAAAATACTGTTGCCACCACCACGTTCATTTCTATGTTTTCTGATGAAATTATATCCATGCACGTTGATATGATAATTATCATTATCAATAAGCCATGTTTCAGTCACTATTCATATATCAATATTATTGTATGTTTCAAAAAATATAGGCTTATATTATATCTTCATCATAAGCAATCAGATACATTTTACACATTTAAAATTAAATTAAGGAAACAAACACAGCAAATCAATAATGAGTGCTGAAAAATATATTATATATAATGCAGAAAAAGAATGGGAGCAAAATACTATTAAAGAACGGAAAACGCAAAATATACTTCGTTTATTCGTTTTGATTCAAGCAGTTTAGTCGGTGCTGGTGGTATCACTCCGATTATTTATATCTAAAATTTTATAATAATTATTACTCGATATTATTATACGTTCATTATTTATAAACATATTCTTGTTCGTTAAATATGTAGACAATTGTTTCACTCTCTCAGCCCTTTTCCGTTTTAAATCTTTTTTAATAATTATTTGAGAACCTTTTAACTTCTTCTTTTGACTGAAGATGATGTTCCTTAATTCGCGGCGGCAGAATTTTACCACGATTGGCCTAATAGCTCCTTCGCGTCCAGCTAGGCGTCTATATTACTTCCATTAATTTTTATTTTTAAATCATCCCAACACATTTTAATAACTAGGTCGCCAGTATTTTCCACAGATCCTTCCTGGACAACAAATACTTTAATGTTGTTCCTCCTCGAATATTGTTCCTGTCCAACTAATGCATTTTCGTGCATAACCATTTTGTCTTGTAATGCTAGCACATTATGTAGTTGATCACTTCCTGCATCCTTAACATCGTCTCGAGTAGTTTCTCCAAAAAAAGGGATTTATTTACAGTCTTTTGAACGAAAGCTTTTTATTTGTCATTAGACATTAGTTTGATCTTCTAACTCTTTCCGCCACTATTGGTTAGGTTAACAACAGTAATGAAATTAATATTGGGATGACATACATACTCGTCTACCCAATGTCAGCATACATTAAAGAATCGCTATGACATTCAAAGCTACATTAGGGTATGTAAATTTTCAAAGTTAATCCAACACTTACTTTTAAAATAATCATAACAAAAACTCTATTATTAGGCAATTGATTACTGATGACATATATAAATGGGGATTTTTATCTAATTGCATGTCGTTCCGCTGTCTTGGTTTTCATGGTTTCTGTGTCGGCGGATGTTTTAAAACTATTTGAGACGGTTCCAGTTTGCTCCAATTCATGGGGTTCCTATACGTAATAATTTGAAATTAAATTTTTAGGTAGATGTGCACTGTAAGCGCTGAACATTCTAAAGTTGATAACTTCCTGACGATTGAACACACATTGGTTTATAACGCGATTCAGTGTTTTTAAATCGCTTACGATAATAAAATCTGAAAGTGACACACACTTCGTCGTGTGCATTGGCGTCAAGTCCGAGAACTACGTGCAGGCGCTTTGCAGCCACGCAGCTGATTAGTTGCCTTAAGGCACTAGACCACGGTGAAAAATATTTTTTTTCCTGTTTTTTTCTTCTTCATTTTCTGAAAGATGCATTTGTCAAGAATGCTTTCACCGAATATTTTAGAGAAATTCGTCAAATTGATGGAGATACAGCATTTTATGTGAACCGTTGCTAGCGTACGACCGCGCCGAGCGGCAGTCGTATGTACGATTCGTATATATAATATCATTCGATTTGTTCGGTCCCACATATGTATATATTAGCAATTAATTAAGTTAGTTTAGATATGCGCAATCCAGTGCAAAATATTCGCTACAATTATTTCGTTTCGGTCCTCAGAATATTTTGCATTCGAAATTAGTCACAAATTCACGGCTGTCCAGGTACAGATTGTTCGACAGATGCGCCAGCTAACGGTCGGTTTGATTGTTTACATTTATTACTCATTTTTTCAAATTAGAAACCCAAAAACATTTGTACTGTCACGTACAAAACGTTATCTATTTCAATACAATTGCGGCCCGATATTAAGCGCTGAATTCCCCGTTTTACCTAAGCCGTCACGAAACTGCCGCTAATATTGCATCAATACTTTTTAACAATGGTCACATTGGCCTCAGAAATGTATTGGAGATATTAGACATCAAAATTGGTGGCGCACTCTACCGATATTGTCAAAACATCGACGAGAAATGAATATGCGAAGCCGAACACGAAGCCGAAACAAGCACGCATGAGGGTCGTCTTCGTGCAAAACATGGAAAAAATAATGATTCTCTGGACGCTGAGGAGCTGTTGTATGGTCCAGGAATAGCTGACTAAACGTAAGCAACAAGAAAAAATAGACCAAGAAAATAGTTAGTTTGTATGTTGAATTATGCTTCAGCAAAACTTTGAACGCGTTTTTCTCGAAACCTACTTTTTCAACCTGGTTGACAGCATATTAGAAAAACTGTACATCCGATTTGCATGCACCAAGTCTTAAACTGTTCGAAAATGTAGTCTCTATGGCACCACGTAGGGGTTTTTTTTTATAATAGGTTTCCTTCTATTTTTTTTTTCATATGAACGATGAAAATTTTTCATAAAAATCGAAAATAAAATTCGCTGGTCCGCCATTTTTTTTTCCTTCTAGATATCAAAATTCCCCTACGTGATGCTGTAGACACATATGTCTAGTTTCTAAATACATTTTTATTTTATTTTTTAGATGAGCCGTATGGCTTAATCGCTGTCAACCGCCGCGCGCGCAGTCTCCTCTTAGCAGCGGCGTACACCGCAAACTGTACTTTAGATTCAAGTATAAAAATTTGTATACAGTCTTCTATATGCATATATTGACAATAAACATTGATGAAATGAATTGCATTCATCATTCGCTTGAAAATAATTATGAAAGATACACCTTCGTACCGCGCACGCACCGTGGTCTGGTGCCTTAACTCATTTGTTGGGGCGACCCTCTTAATTTGTAATTTAATAAGGGCCGGCCTCGCTGTATGATTATATATCGTTGCAATTGATTTTAACGGATTTTCAATAAAAATTCCTTGAGGAAAATGTGCATTCAAAATTAGTCTTACGTACCGTCAGTTAATTTGTATTATTGTAAAAATTATTGATTGCATGATTGTAAACACGTCAGCGATAATTACCTGGTTTCTAGTTGTCAATTTTTTTTTAACGCACGAACGCTCAATAATCTTTTAAGTACCGTTTGTATTATCTCGCGTATGAAATGTTTGTCGCTTATTCATGTTTTCTTGTTTCAGGTATGTTGCTGATTCATGTTCATACGCGCATAAGGTAATTGATTTTTGTTAAAATGCAATTCCTAGCAATTAAGAACACTAAGCATATACTTAAAATTCGCAGCTGTTACTGTAAATTGAATGAAAATGATTATACGCATATTTTTAATCTCACAGCTTCGTCTACTTCATTCAAGTATGTTTTATTTCATTTTTAAAAATAATTAATTTACGAAAATTGCTTAGCGGCGCCGTTCGATAGTAAAGTGTTCTTTGTTTCCCTAGCTAATATATTTTTGAAAGAATTCATGCATAAATGTTTTGTATAATTTCACAATAATTTTTATTATGAACCATGGGACATTTATTCAACTGCAAAGTTCCATTTGGTGAGACACTCAATGGTCAACATATTGAGAGCCAGTTTTTTACGTAATGAAATGTTAATTATGGACCTGTAGGTTGTTTATGTGGACTATCGAAACGATTTGGAAGTCAGAAAGCTTATATCCAAGATGCGCTGCACTTGGCAGGAAAATAACATCGATTGTGTGTCACGAATGTTGAAGAGATTTGTCAAAAGTAAATCAACCATGGAGGAGTAGTTTATGATATATATTATGATATAAAATATTTACTAAATATTGTAATAGTAATAAACCATTTAATACTGTACGAATTGGTACGTTCATATATTTACAGTCGTAATGTTACAAGTGTAATCATCATCGGTGAAGGGAATTGCTTGATCGGCTTTGTTTAGATAAACACAACTTCTAAAAAAAGAAGCCGACTTTATTTAAAAATGCGACCGTAATAGTAGCACAAAATGCAATGCCTAAAATTAACCATTTCAATAATAGCAGTAATATTGTAGTATTTTCAGAAATATGGCTACGACTTTCACGTCATAGCCAATGATAAAAAGATGAGTAGAGAGGTGGGCGGGATACAGGTATTACTCTTACTAGATTAATATTATAGTATATACCCATTGCCCCAGTGCCATTTCTGCCCAGAAGAAGAATTATGTGTCCATGGAGATCATTCAATTACTATCGTAATATAGATTACATTTTAATTGCCAGATAATTTGTAGGCAAATGAATTCATTGGAATGATGAAAAATTATATGCAATATTCTCATTTATTGTGGTAGGTATTTTTGGTACCCCAGTTTCGGACCAGAGGTTCATAGTAAATTAGACAATGGGAAAGCTCTGTGGTGACAACTTCCTCTCGACATCTTAAACAGGAGTATAATTTTTGTTTTCAGAAGGTTTTTGTAGCGTTACCGCTTTCCTGATCTATTTTGAAATTTCGTAATTGTGTATTAGGGTACATAAGGCATATTGTGAATATTTATATATGTTTTAATCTCTAGAGTACACTTCATGGTTCTAATTCTATTAAAATTTCACGAAATTACTAAATTAAAAAAACGTTATTTTTGCATATTTTAGTATGATATACGACGAATAAATTTTCGTAAGCCTGTCTCTTTTAATTTACTTCAATCCTATTAATGGCTATTATCTTCTTGGATCATCTACAGAATATATTTACATATCAATACACTGTTAAACCAAATAGACGTATATTTGTGGTAATCTTCATATTCCGATATAAATTTCGAACGCCGTAAAGTCAGAAATAACAGTTATTAATTTCCATAAATCGTCCGGCGCGGTCGTTCAGAAAACACATATTCCGGCATCAAATAACGCTTCATTATTCGCCTCTCGACGATCATGAGAATAAACAATTTGTACGTGTGCACTTAAACAGAAATTAAATCCGCAAACGTTGGCATTAGAACCGTATCTCCAGTCGAACGTTTGCGACGTGAGCCCCCGATGAGTGATTGTTATGCTTTAATCATTTTGCTCCGTTCGAAACCGGGCGATTACCGGGCAAAGTTGTTTATAAGAGAGGTAACCCGATATTAAAGTCCGCTTCAATTTTACGTCACCCGGTAATGTAATTACACACTCGCTGCGCCCGGAGGATCAATTATTTATTGAAAACGTGTCAAAATATGCTTATAGAGTCGTAGCGCATTAAAAAGCCATAAAGCAAATTCGGGACGAGTTATTATCTCAAATTACGGGAATGCGGAGCCTATTTCAATTTAGTTTAATCGCCCGTTTCGAATAATAGATTGCACATTCTTACATTGTCACACGTGTTGTCTTTTTGTGATTTAACGTGTAACAACATTAATGGGACTTTTGGGGACCATTTTGACGAAGTTAGAAAGACATTTGATAATTCAATTACATTTGCATAGTATATTTTGCCTTAAGTTTTAGAATTTACGAAGGTGTTAGATAAATGTTTTTACTGTTTTTACTTACTTACTTCATTACGAGGTATTTCTTCAGATCTCTCATTTAACTCCTTCCGATAGTGTTTCTGATACTTGTATGTCTCGTAGTTTTTCTCCGCCCTTTTTAGCGTCTCCCATAAATTATTCCTGCTATGCTTTTAAGTATATGAATGTCGAGGAAAACATTTTTATCCTCAGTTAACTTCCTAAATGCCCTTTTACATGGGCTGTTACATTGGATTGCTACTGCAAATACCTATTATGCATCTTGAACTCCTTATCTATTTTTCTTCCTAGTCTATTCCGGGGATCTTGTTGTAGATTTTCAAAATCAACTATGCTGCATAGATTACCTACTATATAGCATTCACGATCATTCTCTTTGCTCATTTGGTATTGGTAATATTATACGTATATCTCATTCTTTAGGTACTTGTTTCTCTTCCATGCGTTGTTATTTAACTTTGTTATCCTTCATCTCACAATTTCCGTTGATATTTCACAAATATAAGGTGACAAAATTAGACCCGAAAATATAAATATAATATAAATAATATAATATAAAACCACATATAAATTGGCACATCACCCAAAAGGTTTAATTCATATTAATATTTTTTTTCGTGGAACAAGTATTTTGTCAAAAATACGTGACTAAACACACCCATACTTAAAATATAGTTATCTCAAAACAACCACAATTCAATGATTTTCAAGAAGATTCAATACTTTGCACAACGTATTCACTATACCAATGCATTTTTTTTGCTTTTTAAAAATACATTTCTCGAGGTTGTTCTTCCACTTCAATATTTATATTATATGATTTAAAAACAACTATACCTGTCGTTATGATTCACTTTATTAATTATTGTTTAGGTACTAATACCCTCAGGTTGAATGACTATAATGCATATTTAATTACCATTAGTTACTTGCCTATCCTCATGTCGAATAATTGTTATCCACACTTAAATCGTGCTCTGGATAAACAGTGTGTCGATCTGAGCAATTAAATCAGGTGTTGAAAAATACACCTTATAATACATCAATTGCAACATACTAATCAAGACAATTATACTTTTAATTAATTTGCGGCATTGTCGTAATTACATGATAAGACACAATATCAAAAAATCACTTCATGACATGATATTGGTGAGACTACATTTGTTTAACCATTAATTCAATCGATCTGATCTGCTAAGATGATTCTTTTAGATATGGATGTTTGATCGTATCGACCTCATTATGAACTCTTCATGAAATGACGTCAAATACAGCTATTATTAACAATAATAAATTTCGGTGAAAATATTAGTCAGTGCTCACAATTCGCGCAGCTGGGCATCAAGGATTACAGAAATACAAAACTGGTGTATTTAACGCTCACATTAACTTTGAATGCCTATATGTTTTGTATATTTTTTAACGCAATTGACATCAATTCATTTTATATTTTGTATTTATATTTAACATCATTGTTAATGTGTTTCTTGTGTTCACACTATATGTTGCTGTAAGTCAATCAACATATGGTGGCGTGCAGATTTTTCGAATAGTAACTAGGTTGGTGATTATTTGGTTATTAGTTATGCAAACAATAAATTCTGGCATATTATTGAATAAAAGCTAACTTAATAGCTGTGTTCGATGAATACATTTGGTGTGATTTGCTGAAGAGCTCACAATGAGGGAGAACCAATCGTACAAAGCTCCCAATAGTGTCTTCTTCAAATCAAATTAATATAATTAATATTCTCAGCAATTAATGTTTAAATATATCCAGTATAGTAGAATTATTGCTACGTGTTTAGGTACTACAAATATACTTAGTAACTTGCGGAGCTGCACTATCATATTTTTAGCTTTTTTATGTGTTCGCATGAATTGCGAATTGAGTACATACGCGACAATAAATCGTCTGTTGCATCGAATACGATCTTGCCATTATAAGTGATCATCTCGCGGAACTCCGTTTTTACATTCACACAAAAACTGTGTTCGTTAGTGTAAACTATCGGCGTTGTTTTGTTCCGCCGGCACGTACGCCAGCAATATCTTGTTGCCGCTGTCTTACAGATGTTTCTTCAGCACCACGAACGCATATCTCCACGTTTCCTGATGACATCCATTCACCTCAAGCGCATATTAAGCAGCGGGAGGGGTGGCCGTTGCATTTACGCAAACAGGTCACGTGGATCCGCATTGATGATCAGGCGTGGTCCGGATTACAGATGTCTGAAGGCCGGGGCGGACGGAGCCTCATCCAGCGTCGCCCGCGCCCTGAATAACGATGCACCAGTGCTCTCATATTCGAAACGCCGCCAGCGCGTTCTTCTCATGCGGCTTGAGGGGAAGGCCAAAAGTGGGGACGGCAGTCGAAAAGCGAGTCGGCTCGCCTTTCGTCTCGCAATCTAAAAATAGACTTGATAACGTCGACTATACGCCAAATTAAAATCGTGTCCCTCGCATCTACAAACACAATGAAAATTAGAAAAAAATACTACGAAAATTAAAATAAATGATGAATGCAACGCAGAATGATATTTGTTGTTAACAATTTGATAGAAAATTTCTTAATACTCGAAAAAATCGATAAAAGGCTCATTTTGCGTGCTGTTCATATTAAAAGGCAAAATATGATGTGAGATTAACAATAGGGCGTTGGGAATTCCTAATATTTCACTGAATTTCAACAATTATCAAATCTCTTGTAAATTTTTCGGTACCATTATAGATTTGAATCTACATTGGAGTTCGGAAATTGATGATATATGTTCCCGATTAAATCGTGCATTCTTTGCCATTTGCAATTAAAAAAAAATTCTTTACTTACTCATTAGTAAATGTCTATTATGCGCTGGCATATTCTGTCATGTCATATAACATATTATTATTTATATATTTAAGCTTCTTTTACATGTTTTTTCAAATAAAAACCGCTATAATACAGTTAGTACAGACATAACACGCGCTATTGTGATAACCTTATTTGGATGGGTTTTCACGGAGTTGATTTAAAAAATCTAAATATGCTGGTTGTCATTTTTAATCAATTGCCTATGCATTTAAGGTCGTTGGACGACAATGACATTTTCCGGAGAAAACTTAAGTGTTATTTCATATCAAATACATTTTATACACTCAGCGAATTTTATGCTAGTAATTAGTCATGTATTTTTATTTTGTGACGTCTACTGTATTATTTTCTTTCTCATGACTATGGTAATCTTATTACTGTATCAATTGTATTTTAAATTTAATTTTAATTGAATGTTCACATCCATGTAATGTTGGCTTACGTGAATAAATGATAATCTAATCTAATCTATTCTTGACCTACGATGGTCAGGCATTCCATGTCCGTACCATAAGGAGTGGGAAGGGCTTTGGAATAATTAAACACTGGCTTTGTGCCAAGTAAAATCGAACGTTTATTTGGCTCTTACATTTGGTGGAAAGCGCTGAGGCATAAAACCACCATCTTAATTAATATACAGAAAAATGTTCAAACTAAGGCCGAATGAAAAACAAATTAATATATATACAGTGTGTTTTACTTAAGAGTGTAACACCATCATATCTATTTTATTTTCAGTCCAATTTTTGTAATTGTTTTTTCCAAACGTAGAATACTAAATAAAATTTACTACCAAAAAACCAATTGTCTTCTTTAAATACAAAGAAACCTGCGATGGCAAAATAAATGGCAAAAATCAAGAAATCACTTCAGGGATTTTTTTATCGAAAAATGTTACTAGTAACAACTGTTCAGAATTACCCAGAAACCTTAAAACCAAAATTTCATGAAAATTAAAAATGTTAAAATTTTCCGTAAAAGTCCGTAAATACTTATTATTAGCGGCGGAAAATTTTGTTTGAAATAAAACCTTAACTGTCAAAGTTGTTTGAAATTGTTGTTGTTTAGGCGCAGCCACCTGTGCAAATAATATTTACCGAATTGGAACTGCTTTTGAAGAAAATTTTAACATTTTTAATTTTCATGAAATTTTGGATTTAGGGTTTTTGGGCAATTCTGAACAATTATTACTAGTAAAAATTTGCGATAAAAAATCCCTTAACTGATTTCTTGATTTTTTCCATTTATTTTGCCATCGCAGGTTTCTTTGCATTTAAAGAAGTATTCTACGTTTGGAAAAAAAATTACTAAAATTGAACTAAAAATAAAAAAGATATGATGGTGTTACACTCTTAAGTGAAACACACTGTATATACATGCTTATGCAACACCTTCCAGCGCCATATAAAGACGGCCAATGTAAAGGTGAACACGGGCATGTATTAAATGAAACAATAAAACAGATCTATATAAAAAAGGGGGCGGGAGATAGTTTCAACATTGATCAAATAACTTAAAATAAAAAACTAATAATACAATAAAATAAAAGTAAAATAAAAAAAATCAATCAAGAAAGGTGCAGGATCATTGTAATAAGTTATTATAAATTTTGCTTAAAGTGAGAGAGTCAGTTTTAAAGTTTATAGCGTTAGTGTCTTTTTGTATGTGTGTCATCTCCAAAATCAAACGCTTCTTATAGTTGCATTCTTTAGTTATCAAAATCGAAAATGGGTCCTGTGTTTTTAGCATGTTTGGATAAAGCAGTATCAGTGGTTTTGTTAGATGTTGTAATGTATTTATGTGTATATAAAAATTATTAGTAATTAAAAAAAGATTTAATTTTGTCTAAATTTGCTTTTCGAAATTTTGGATGGAATAATTTAATTCCTTGATCAACAAGGCTATTAATAACACTTCTTTATACAGGGTGCTGCATTGGCGGACGCAACATAGGAAATCCCATGTTAATTTCGAGGCATTCAAATATTGGCTTCCCTAATTATTTTACAGCAAAATTCCATTTAAGTTTATTAAAGAGCACTAGATCATGGTCCAATTGGCTCAAATTGGGCATTTTTGCTAAGCTCAGTTCGCAAATACATTAAAAAATGTATCGGCGAAATTTTGAAATTTTAAATCAAAACATCAATTCAGCCTTGGTCAGGACTGTCAAAGTTGACAGATATCTCATTATCGTAACTGACAACGGCCAAATTTAATAAATTTGCGCCAATTGGACAATGATGTAGTGCTCTTTAAAAAACTTAAATGGAATTTTGCTGTAAAATAATTAGGGAAGCCAATATTTGAATGCCTCGAAATTAACATGGGATTTCCTATGTTGCGTCCGAAAATGCAGCACCCTGTATGTTAAAGGTGTTTCGGAATCGAAGTTTATATATCTATTACAGTTAGTTTCCTTAATATACCTATTTGTGAAAATGTTAATGTTGGTGTGTGAAATGTGTGTGTTGTTTGGTTCTGTTTCCAGTGTAAATTGTAAACGTGGGTGATATGAATTGAAAATGTGTGTTATAGTATCTGATTTAGATTTAGATTTAAATTTAGTGTTATTGGAATAACGTTGAAAAGGATTAGATTTGTTATTTTCCTTATAATATTTTTTGAAATTAGTAATGATGTTTACACATTTAGACCGAATTGAATTTTGATATCTGGTTCAATTTCATCAATTGCACTTTCAATGCAAGCGATGGTATTGTCAATAGTTAAAGATTTACTAGGAATTGAAAATTTAGGACCAAAGTTCTAATACTAATTTCACATTATAAGGGATGTCAAATTATCCAACCACTTTAAGGTACGGTATGTGTTTGTATTCGTTTATTAAGGATTTTTTCACTGTGTTGAAAATTTGTTCATAATTGTGAAATTGATCATTAAAGAAACTATCTGCAATATTGTATGATAAGTATGTGTAAATGTCAGAACGTAATCGAATGATGTCATTATTCAAACTTTTCAAGAGTATTCTAATATCCGAAATACAGAGATTTAACATTTGTTTGTGAAATTTAGATAGAATAGATTGATATTTAAAATCAATTTTGACACTTAAAAAGTTTGAATAATGACAGCTTTGTCTAAAAATTTTGGAATTATATCACATTTCCTGCATCTTACCAGAAAGATGTTTCTATTTTTAAAAGTGTTTAATTCGCCGACTGACTGCTTACGTTACAAGATAGGTACAATTCTAAGTGATTTACAGTCGAGAATTTTTACAATTTATGCTTATATAAATACGCACATAACACAACAGTTGTATGGATAAATAATACTCATATCGAACTAGGCGGCATCATTACAACAAAACGGGCTGACAAGAAGACGGACCCATAATTTTTTTATTTAATGAAATATTTACAATTTGCACAGCTTACAATTTTGTAGAAGCAGGTAATAGAGGAGCTTTGCGAGTACTAAATTTTCAAAGAATTATTATTGAAAACTATTACGGGAAGCCTTAGAAGATTTTGAATAATTGGGAAAAATTGATTACGTTAAACTATGTGAAACTATTTTCACAATCTCTCGAAACACATGAGAATGTCAGCAATTTGAGCGGAATGATTCTTTGAAATTTTGGACTCATGTCCAAAATTCTTTGAAATTTTGGACATAATGAGAATCTCCGAAATGCGTCGAGAAAAATTCCGTCACAATTTGTATAACTCTATTCTTGCGGCATTTCGAGGTCATTGAGAAATGCATTCAATTGTTCTACTTTTTCTAATTTTTTAGAATTACCTTCTTCGATTATCCCTTCGGAGAAGCATGCCTGTAACGACGGCATCAAGAGGCGTAATCTCTTCATGGCGTCGTGACGCCCGAGCCACCGCGTTTTCGAATACTTAACGAGTTTCAGGTCTAAGCCTTGAGAGGCATCGACGAACTCGGCTAAAATTTGCGACCGCTTCGCATAATTCTGGTGGTCAACGATCGACGTCATTGACTCTTCGACTATATTATGAATTGTTTTTTCGCAGGAATGCTTTGATATTAATGCAAGAGCATGACAGACGCAAGTGATTACGATCACGCTCGAATTCTCCTTACGGAGTAACGCTTTGAAAGACACTTTCTCCGCGTTCATAACCCAAGCGTGATCGCAAGCTATTGCTATAATATTCGAAAAAGGTATTGCATGTTTTACCATGTAATCCTTGAACTGCTTGAAAATACCCGATGCAGTTAATTTTGTTGCGTTTAACTCTAATAGCTTCGGCAATGCCGTAACAACATCGAGTGTCTTTGGATCGACGTATCGCACCAAGGTGAGCCAGCTTTTATTGTTCTGGGTTCCCTCATCGATAAAAATCACGAATTTAACATTCCTAAGCATCTGAATCGAACAATCCTCTTCGTAACGGCCAAGAACGTTACGTACAATTCCCGAAACTTTAGCCGCGCCCGCAGTCATTTTTTGTAGAGTAGCCGAATCTACCTCTTTGAAAAAAATTAAAATTGGATTCATCTGCGCATAAGGAATGCTTAATTCGCTACCTAATCTGACGTAGTCCAATTCAGCGATTCGTACCGAGTCTTTAAAGTTATCGATGCTATCCTGGACTACTTCGGGAGGAATTTCATCTGCTATCACAATACCGTTCGCGAAACATTGAGCTTTATGTTCATCTTTACTAGCGTGTCGGTCTAAACTCGAAATTGCCCCTCGGCAGTTTTGTATCACA
Organism: Geotrupes spiniger; assembly: GCA_959613385.1. NCBI lineage: Eukaryota > Metazoa > Arthropoda > Insecta > Coleoptera > Geotrupidae > Geotrupes > Geotrupes spiniger. The sequence continues at coordinate 24,377,657 of OY390731.1, forward strand.
TCACATATAATACATTGAAACTTATAGCAGTCCTATGGAACGCATCGAATCCACGACTTATACCTATTGTCGGTAGTCCACGCTGTGGAAAATGGATGTGAATAGGGCCCTTTCTTTTTTTCTCTAATTCCGCGAGCCAATTCAGCGCCACCAGTATGGTGTCGCCTAGATGCGATATGAGCGTGGAGATTTCAAGTATCCACAATTAAAGCCTTTGTTAGCATTAATACGTTCTTTGCCACACTCGAATGCACCGGCTGAGAGGATTTTTTCCGCGTTGACAGATGTTGCGAGCCACAAGAAACATTCACGTTTGTCAAGCGATAGTGTTAGTGCGCTAGTCGCGATAAAAGTCGCAGCAAAGAGTAGAAAAGAGACAGGTCGATCCAGCGAGGTAACAGAGAAGCAGTTAGCTCATATGTATTCAGCATCTTTGTATAAATCGCCAAATAAGAAGCAACGTGGATTAACGTTGTACGCGTCCGAGGAGGAAATGCAGCAAGAATAGAGTTATGCCAATTGTGACGGAATTTTTCTCGACGCATTTCGACGATTCTCATTATGTCCAAAATTTCAAAGAATCATCCCGCTCAAATTGCTGACATTCTCATGTGTTTCGAGGGAATTTTTCCCAATTATTCAAAATCTTCTAAGGCTTTCCGTAATCGTTTTCAATAATAATTCTTTGAAAATTTAGTACTCGCAAAGCTCCTCTATTACCTGCTTCTACAAAATTGTAAGCTGTGCAAATTGTAAATATTTCATTAAATAAAAAAATTATGGGTCCGCCTTCTTGTCAGCCCGTTTTGTTGTAATGATGCCGCCTAGTTCGATATGAGTATTATTTATCCATACAACTGTTGTGTTATGTGCGTATTTATATAAGCATAAATTGTAAAAATTCTCGACTGTAAATCACTTAGAATTGTACCTATCTTGTAACGTAAGCAGTCAGTCGGCGAATTAAACACTTTTAAAAATAGAAACATCTTTCTGGTAAGATGCAGGAAATGTGATATAATTCCAAAATTTTTAGACAAAGCTGTCATTATTCAAACTTTTTAAGTGTCAAAATTGATTTTAAATATCAATCTATTCTATCTAAATTTCACAAACAAATGTTAAATCTCTGTATTTCGGATATTAGAATACTCTTGAAAAGTTTGAATAATGACATCATTCGATTACGTTCTGACATTTACACATACTTATCATACAATATTGCAGATAGTTTCTTTAATGATCAATTTCACAATTATGAACAAATTTTCAACACAGTGAAAAAATCCTTAATAAACGAATACAAACACATACCGTACCTTAAAGTGGTTGGATAATTTGACATCCCTTATAATGTGAAAACTAGTATTAGAACTTTGGTCCTAAATTTTCAATTCCTAGTAAATCTTTAACTATTGACAATACCATCGCTTGCATTGAAAGTGCAATTGATGAAATTGAACCAGATATCAAAATTCAATTCGGTCTAAATGTGTAAACATCATTACTAATTTCAAAAAATATTATAAGAAAAATAACAAATCTAATCCTTTCCAACGTTATTCCAATTACTAAATCAGATACTATAACACACATTTTCAATTCATATCACCCACGTTTACAATTTACACTGGAAACAGAAACAAACAACTCCATAAAATTTTTAAATATACAAATTACACACACAAACACTAACATTTTCACAAATATTAAAGAAACTAACTTGAATAGATATATTGTATAAACTTCGATTCAGAAACACCTTTAACATATAAAAGAAGTGTTGTTAATAGCCTTGTTGATCAAGAAATTAAATTATTCCATCCAAAATTTCGAAAAGCAAATTTAGACAAAATTAAATCTTTTTTTAATTACGAATAATTTTTATATAAAATTTACAACAGCTGACACATGAAATTTGATAATTGTTGAAATTCAGTGAAATATTAGGAATTCCCAACACCCTATTGTTAATCTCACATCATATTATGACTTTTGATATGAACAGCACGCAAAATGAGTCTTTTATCGATTTTTTCGAGTATTAAGAAATTTTCTATCAAATTGTTAACAACAAATATTGCTTGCAATCATTCTCCGATGCATTCATCATTCATATTGATTTTTGTAGTATTTTTTTCTCATTTTCATTGCGTTTGTAGAAGCGGTAAGCGGTGTACGCGATGTTAATTTGGCGCGAAAATTACTGCGAAACGCGAAACCTGATTGATGTTGCATAGTCGACGTTATCGCGTCTATTTTAAGATAACGAGGCGACCTCCGCCGAACTCGGTTTCGGCACAGCTCGACTGCCGTCCCCACTTTTACCACTTTTAGCCAGCGGCTTGAGGAGAAGGCGCCAGCGGCGTTTCGAATATGAGAGCACTGCGATGCACCCGGCGCGATTGGTCGGGAGAAAGTTCGATTAAGAAATTTTACTCTCCCTGGATCTATTCCACCGGCTCATTTCGTGCGAGGCACGGCTTAGCTGTTAATCTCGCGATGAATGCTACGCGAGATTTTCCGAGTCTGCGGCGATAAGTTCTCTTTATTCTTTGCCGTCGGGAAGTTTATCGCAGATAACGTTGGCGCATTTACTCTCAGTAAAGCGAGAATGAACCGAAACAATTCGAAATGTTAGCTAATTACGTGTGGGTTAGTTGCTGCACGGTGACTTGGAGTTTTCTTCGAGACTGTTTGAAAATCAGTTAAATCGTTCGTGTGACGCTGATTGTGATTGATGAGATCTGCGATAATCTATTTTACGTCGTGTTTTCGCAACTGTGAAATGCTTGCTCGTCTATTATTAACGCTAATGGTGTTTGTATCTAGACTGCAGGAAATAATATCTACACATTTGTTTATTAGCTGTTAACAATACAATTTTTGATGAAATATGATGTATTGAGAACTACAGTTAGTTTAATAACAGAACAAAAACTACTATTTCACAACAATACATTTTTTTCTAAATGTACATTTCAAATGCTAAGCATTCATCATCATATATTAAATCTGTGCAAGTACGGGTATATATCCTACAACAAACGGTAAAAGAAGGCGCACTTGGTTCAAAGTTCTAGGTAATGGTTATTATCAGATACAGAACTGCATTGTTAAATGGCGTTAGATCATTATTGAGAAGTATAGTGTGAAACTTTTTCATGCAAATCGCTTCTGATGTGTTTATGTTGTAATTGGTACTGTGTTTTTCCAATGTTACATCGTCTGTTATTATGTGCCGTATTGCAGAAATGGTCGGCTAATGCAGGGTTTCAGCGTTCCTTTTGTCCAATATAACACGTATAAAATTTATTACAAGCGATTCTATATATTCATGATTTCTTAATTAAATGTTCTTTGTTGATGTTATTGTTTAGATATGATTTTATTGTGTTATTATTTGTAAATGCCGGCTGTAAGTTCATTTTTTTGTATAAGTTCGAAAAAGAGTTTTCCCATATTGGGTGGCACGTTATTATATCGTTTGTTCTCCTTGGTGTCTTTCATCGATGTGAGTGGAAACAGAGTTGCACTTAACTCTGCTTCCACTCACATTTTGTATGACATTTATTAAAGATTTTATTTATAAAATGAGTATTGTACCCGTTAATACGTCCTACTGCATACATGTGAAACTATGGAATACAGAATTTTTGTATTTATTAAACGTTGTGGAACTATCATGAATGTAGTTATCTGTATGAGTATTATATTCTAACAATGTTGCTAGCATCTCTAAAGTGATATCCATTGGCATTCTAGGGAATAATGACGTTATGTCAAATGATATTAGCCTCTCCTGGGGTGTTATTCCTTCCTGTAGTTTAGAAATTAGCTCGAGATAGTAGGACACGGTTAAATTATCTTTGAAATTGAATTTGCTAACTTGATTAACTAACTCTTAGAAATATTATGTTGAGGATACATTTAACACAATTTGAAATACAGTGCAAATGACGAAAACATAACTACGTGTATTAGAATGTATATATGGTTATCACGTTGAGTCACAAATTTCCTGCATTTTTACCAATTATAGCACCCATATATCCTTTACTCACGTTAGGCGTAAAATTTTATGTATACTGAATATGACGATTAAGTGGAGGTTTATCCGCTAGTAGCAGTAACAACTGCAACAGCGGAATCTTATTGGGACCAAATTGATCCAAATTTAAAATTTTATAAAATAAATACACAAACAAATGTTTGCATATACATTGCAACAAAAATTATTATAAATTTTATTAAAGTAAGTTTAAGGTATATAAATTTTAGTTAAATTTGACAAGTACTATGTTCTGTATCAAGAGGCCGAAATTCCAGTTTTGGACATTAGCGCGAAGAGGCGTTTTCCTAGAGGTTAAAAAACCTTTTATCACGGTTGTTAATATATCAACTTAAATCGTACTGGTTTTAAAAATGCACATTACGCTATCTGATAGCCATGCAAAAATTTCACCTTTGACGGTAATTTTTTACGTATCTACAATGCACATTTTTACTATATGCTATTGACTGCATTAACATATGCGCGACCTTTTAAGGAATACTCGTATAAATAATAATGAGCACACTTCATTCTAGTCGTTTAATTTTTAACGAGTACCCGTTTAATTCTTAACTAGTGTCATTCATCCGTTTCATCCTAAGTTCGTAACACCCGCTTAGAATCAATAATCTACAGAAAAGCGAGTAAGAGGTGACAACTATTATTGGATATTTAACAGTTACTCGATAAAGCATCCCTAACTGTCAGCCTAACCAACCAATGAAGGAGGCTGTCAAAAACATTAGTATTACATTATTATTTCCATTAAACTGTCAGAATATTGTCACATAATTCTCGATATTGCATTTTTTCTAGTGACGTGTTTTTCTAATAACAGAAATAAAAGCCCGCATGTCTGTTGTTTACGGTGAAGCTTCTCTTTCTTATAAAACAATAAAATTTTCGTCATTGCAATCTAAATAGGGGCGAAAATCTATCGAAGGCGATCCACAAACTGTTCAATCAAATTCAGCCGTTACCGAAGAAAAAATTGGAAATTTGAACAGTTCAGTATAAAAGACAAATTAAAAGGTATGTAATAAATGTAAGTTTGAAAATTAGTGGGGAACATGTTTGGACCATCATCCATGATAATTTGGACATGTCAAAGGTGAGTGCTAGATGTTGACTCCATTCGATAAACAACGTCGAATTGAAATTTCTGAATTTTTTTTGGAGCTTTGTGAGGGATAAGAGGAAACAATTATTGAGAAAGTTGTAACTGGCGATGAAATGTGGGTTCATCACTATGATTATAAAGGCAAACAGGAGTCAATGCAATGGAAACACGGGCGCTCGCCACCGCTAAAGAAGTTTAAGGGCTAACATTCGGCTATCAAGCTCATGGGCATTATTTTTTGCTACTCAGAATGAATTTTACTAATGGACTATTATTATAGGGAAAGTATTATGCTGATATTTTACGCAAATTGCAGCAGGCCATAAAAAAACGCAAGAAAAATTGAAAAATGAAATTCTTCGTATGTAGACAATGTGCACAGTGTTGTTGGCCAGGATGCTCTGAAGGATTTCGAGTTTACAAAATTAAATCATCCACCCTACAGCCCTGACTTAGCCCCTGTTTACGAAGTTGAAAAGCCGTCGAGGGAACAAAGATTTCTAGAGAACTAACGTGGGGGTTAAGAACTTTTTTCCAACACGATTTTTTTTATATATTCGTTTATTGCTTAATGGAAAAAATCATAGAAGTATAAGGAGTTCGTACTAAAAAATGACCTAAGACTTTTATTGTATTTTAACTACTTCATAGTTAGCTTCCTTTTTAAACAGCGTGTCCTCTTATGCTTAAGTTATTGTGAATAAATGAATACTTAAGGCATTGTGATGCCAGTGTTCAAAATGCGTTTAACTGTCCTTTAGATTTCGGTATAAAATCTGTTTATTTATTTTTAATCTCACTAATTCATAATGAAATAATTAAAACATATTAAGTCTAATTTCCCCCAAATATTTTGAAGTAAAACAGGGCAATTGCTGGGGTTTCTCACAGTTAAATCTATAGTTATGTACTATATTACACTTTGGTAGCCTCATCCATATTCATTTGTGGCTTATTTTTAAACTCTCAAATCTGCTTCGTAAATATTTATGAGGAGATGTAGCAAGTTATTCGTTATGCGTTATTCGCACTTGAAGTTCGCCCTAAGTTCCTCTGCCACTCAACCTCATTACAATATCTAGAAAAAGAAAAAAAAGGTAAAAGGAAAAACAAAAAAGGAAATAGTCAGACGTAAAACAACTTAGCATAAGTTTGATGTTACTTATTGCTCTGCAAAATGACGCAGTTGTATGTTTAGGCACAGTTAGAATGTGTGTGAACGTGGGACTTAGTTACCATTATGTTATATAAATTAATTAATGGGAAATAGTAAAAAATCTAAACGTGATTACAGCGCCCAAACTAGCACGTAAGTTAAGAAATAAAATATGGCAATTACGACAAAGATAATGCATAATATTAGAAAAGCATAACCGTGGCCGCGAAACAACCATGTTGTCAATTTGTATATAATACGTTAATAACATTATGCACGACAACTAAGTAGCTAGAAAAAAATGCAAGGGTGACAAATTACACCGAAAGCGTTTATCATCAATTTATGTTGGGGTAGGGTTTAAATAATTATATAAATAATTTTAATTTAGGCGCCTATTATGAATATAAGAAGTCAAATGGAGTGATCTATTTTTCATATTGAACCAGTCCATTTCCTTTATACGATCGGTTATATGGTCACGTCACCTAAAATTAAGAACAAACCGCACTACTGAAGCTTCTGTATGTTTTACTCAGTCAAACGATGTGTACATAGGCTATAGACGACATCACAATGATTGATAAACGACGTTATCACACAAGGCAGTTTTTAACATGCATAATCAGAGTCTTTATTGGCATATAGAAAGCGTAAAATTCCAAGTACATCTAATATTTTGAGAAAGCTATCGCTATCCATCATAACTCCAAGCCTGCATGAAGTGATAGTAAAGTAAGCCCTTCTTCCACAATGCTAGTGCCTTGTGTGGCCCTCTGGCGGTCTTTAACTATGACAGAACTCTTACGAGGATCGATTTTTAGACAGCGTGGCCAATCTAGCTGAATTAATTTACTTAAGTCAAATCATCTTTTAAAATGTAACCTACCCGTAAACATATGCTACGCGCCAATTTCCCTTACTTCTGTTTCTGTAAAATTTTGTGTATATATGTAATTTAGTTTGTTCTCACTTGACAATGACCCTGAAAAATCGAAACTTGAGACGTGTGTTGTTAATATATATTTTTAGTAATATAATACTAACAATAATTTTTTTGTGGTACAAGCATAGTGTTTTTCAGTATTTGTATTTGGTTATTAGTTATGGTTTTATTAAAATCTGTCGTATATATCGCGTAAGAGTAAACGTTCAATGATGGACCCTTGCGGAACTCCAGATTCTACCCGGCCGAAGCCAAGTACAACACCATCAACCGCCACACATTTCCTTCTAAATAGGATTTAGGGTAATCTTAAACCGTCATAAAGCGTAATCACATTCTTTCACAGTTTCAACGCATTAGTAAGCCACTGTATCTGTTTTTTAGTTTAGTAATCCATATTTTGTGCAGATTGCTCATCTGTCAAATAAAATGGTCAAATTAAAATATCATAAATATGTCTCTATGGCAGAGAGTGCAGAGTCCTTAGAGTCCATAAACACAGGGTAAAAGAAAAACTTAAAATCACGATAGGTTAAAAATTTAGGACGGCAAAGTGTAGTTTAATTCGGAAAAGATAAATCTGTGATCTGTAAAAAATTAGTACGAATAAAATTTTCCGGCGTGTTTGTAAAAATGATATTTATAAGAGTACTACTAAATGCAGTCACTTGTAGGAAAGTTCACAATTTGCGTGGGACCATAAACGTGTAATAATGACTCAAATTGTTTCAATGGATGACAACTACATTAAATAAATTCAAACTTAAATCCCCTGCGCAAATCAAAATATCAGCCATGGGCAGCACCTGAGTAATACTGCGTTCAAGCATTTCAAGGGACTGGGCATCATTTACATAGCACTTACGTAGATGATCGTCATTGTTGTAGCATCAAATAAGTACCGCAAAATTAAATCTAATGATTGTAAACAATCCTAACCTAAGAAATTTACTTAATCAGTTATGATATTTACTGCCCATAAAATGATTAATAGAATAGATGAATTGTTAACAATACTTTCTTGTGTATTCTATACATTCTATTGTTAGTCACGCATATGAAATTATTAAAAAAAATATTTATTTCTGCATGTTTCATTTAGAAACCGATAAATAACTTTGATAAATATCGAACAATTTATAACCCTGCTAAAATCGTCGATTTCGTTGGCCATTAACAGAATGATAAAACGAGACTCCTTTATGTGTCCTGTGAATAAATTTGAAATTAAAACGGCTGAATATTTCCAATTGAATTTACAAACGTAACATTACTCTCTTTACATGAACGACCAATTTAATTAGCGCGTACGAGGCGTAGAGATAGCTCCCTGCGCATTGTTTCTGAATGCGAACGACCTTAAATAAATATGATGCGATCTTCAGCGATTATCTCGGAACAAGTATAGCAACATAACTACACAGTAAAAATATTTTATCGTCAAAAGTCATCGCGAATTGTCAGTTCCCACATGATGCTGTGACTTACATACCGCTCATAGCGCAGCAGTACCGACCGTTTTATTTTTCAGTAAATTAGCGATGTGGAAATGAACAATCGGCAGTTAGGTCGCCGGGTATGTCTAGCCTTATCTGATCGCTGCTCATTTTGCATTCTTAACGGCTGCCTTATCGAGAATCCTGAAATAAAATAAACTATGCAAAACAAAACTCGTTTCGCAATTCCATTTAATTATTAGTAATAGCGGCTTCTGTCAGAGTGCGCCAGCAATTTTGAAGGAATGATTTAAGGATTTAAATGGCATTGCTGCGAGAGAAACGCATGCCCCCTATTACAGCAGCTTGCGCTGTGTAGAAAGCGAAATGCATGTAGTCTCTATTGAACCCATTTATCATAACGCTGGACATCCTCCAATGTAATTACGGAATAACTCGCTGCAAAGTGCACATTATTATAAAAATCGTTATGGTATATTATGTGATAAAATTTATAATTAATTTTTTAAATGGAGAAAATATAACGTTAATTGCGGTTGGGAAATTGTTGATGTACCTATACGATAAGAAACGAATTTTAAAAAGTCAAGACGTGCTCCATTTAAGTCCTCGTAAGTTATCTTGATTAATATGGCCAGTGTTTTTGCGCCGAGCAACGCGCAACATGGGAGATCCTGGCCGAGAAAAAACAGATAATTTGTACTTTTATTTAAAATTTAAAATAAATTGCCTCCTTTGTGGTAGCGTACGCGGAACAATATCTGAAGATTAATTGGTATTATCGCCGCACAATTTAGCAGATGAGACCACACCTTACTATAGAGTTATTTAGCACTTCCAGCTATAAAATGTTTGTAATTAATTTTAAGTCGAATGTTGACGACGCGTTTTAACAAATGATGATGACAGTACAGTTATTAATATTTAATTGCAGTGTTTTAAGTACGGTGTAATAATGACAATATTCTGGGCATCTGTGTCAATAGCTACATTAAAATGTAATGCAATTGATATTCAAAAATATACTTACAGGAATTTAATTCTTCGTTGAAGACTTACCAATATTAAAGTTGATTCACACAACCTTTTTTGTAATTTTTCGAAAGGTGTTTATGAAGCTGTAAACGTTGATTTATCAAAAAACGATAATTAAACCCCATAGCGGTCTCATGGCCGACTTTCTGTATACTTCAGCGTGTACTGCATTCAACCTACATTAAATTCAATGCAATGCAACTCAAAATAAAGGTTTTTATTAGTCGATCATATAAATGCACAGTTAAAAACACAGCTCAAAATAATTACAATAGTGTAACAATGTAATACTAATCCAATATTAATTTACGTCAATAGTATGTCTACAATATCCCATTTTGAAAGTTCTAACCTATAAAAACTTAAAAATTAAATAAATATAGGTATGCATTAAAATGAAAACGTAAATCTCAAGCATACGTTTAAAACTTAATTCAAGGTTCGACAGCCCTCATAAAAATATTAATCATCCGTAAAATGTTATGTTCAACTCAAAAACCATGGCGTTACAAAAGTTCAACCCAACTCAATACGGGTTTATGAATATTACCCAATGCTATCAAACAATGAGCACATAAAATATAAAATATAAAATAATCTCTATTATGTACTAAAATAAAATCAGGTATGAACTTCAAAGATCAATCCTAGCGTCGTTCAATACTCAACTCATTGTAGAACTCATTACTTAAAACTTTAAAGAATGATTTAACGAAAAAATGTATCTTTAAGAAATTACAGCGTTAATCACAAATCAAAACCGCCCTTTTAAAAGCAAACAAACGCACATGTCGAATAACAAATAAGGGTGGATCTTAAAAATATACTACAGTATTATACAGGTGTTTTGATGAAATATTGTTTGAAAACGTTTCGAAGATACTTGCACACCGATGGAACAGTGTGAGGATGTTTACCAGATTTTTGCATCAGAATTATCTGAGCCATTGCGATGGCAAGTTCTCGAATATTTCGATCCCATTAAACCTTATCGCGTGCCTATTGTTTTTCATCACTATGCCAGTAAGTTAGTCACTGTCCTTTATAGGTTTAAGCGGCAGTGTTATTTGAAATGGTGGAGACTTAGAAAGGAACAGTTGGATCACCTTTGCTAAATGTTCAGTGTTCTGTAAAAGGTTCCAGTTTTTCTTCATCATCCGCTTCATAAGTTCAAAGAGTTTTCCTCATGGAAGTGATGGTTTATTTTTCCAGCCAATATTAGTTTGTAGATCCGCTCCATGATAGCTTATTTTTCCTCACATTGCCCCTTATAGGCCAATTTTGGCGCTACTTTTCAAGAATTTATCGTAAAAAGACTACAGAAGATTTCAATATGAAACTTTTTCCGATTATTGTACATTAATTAAACATGACAGGAGATGGCTTTGAGAGCGCCTCTGTCGAAAGTGAAGGGTCAAACGGTGTGCAGGATGGAATCCACCCTAGTTATCGGAAATAAAAAATTCAACAAGGCTTTTGATCATTCTTTTACTATGTTATCTGTCCCATTAGAAGCTGTCAACAATCAGCCAATAGAAATTTTCCAAAAATGAGCGATCGGATCCTTGGTAAGTGTGTTCTGTGCATTTCACAAAACAAATCATCGTGATAAGTTCATTTATTCTGCCGTAATCGTGCACACCAGTTTGAAAGATGCAACTTTTGAGAAAACTCGTTTGAAATTTTAGAACATTACATGTTAATCATGGGACGCAATGCCTGCTCCGTACTGTTCGCCTTCCTGGTCACGGGCACATTCACGATGAGCTACCTGCTCATCTCTTTGTTAAATTCTCGCTCATTTCGCCGCGTCGCTCACCCTCCGCTCGGCGCGATCGATTCGTAACGTGTTCAGTTAAGCGGCGCACACCTCCTCTTAGGGTGCCAACGTGAATTGATTCCCAAAGTGCCCATTATTTTTAATATTTCCTTCATTGAGCGTTATGACAGCCAAATGCGTTGATTTCAACCAAACTCTTCCCAGAATGCCAATGTTTAGGCGCGATCAACCAAATTCAAATATTCAAAGGCTCATTGCTGTTTTCAGTGTGAGCTCCTAGACATCGCTCTAGCAAATCATCTGATGATAAATCTGTGTAAATTGGGGTTACGACTTTCAAAACTGAAGGATTCAGGGGATCCCTACTATGTTTGAAAGTCGATAAAATGCCGTTCGCCTCCGCTTGACTCCACTTGCACCAACTGTCTGGACGGGGTGTGTTTTGGATTTTCTTCCGACGAGCTGCAATGATGCAACGACGCGAAAATCGTGTCTTTCATTTTTTCGAGAGAATCCGAGTTTCTTCGAATCGCGAGGCAATAGAATTTGGTCAACTCCCCGATGACTTTGTCCGTTAGCTTTCCTTTTCCTTCTCCACCAATTCAATTTTCATTCTTTTGGCATTCCGTAGGCGTGTTTCCATCCGTTTTTCTACGTCTCCTACGCATTCTTTTTTCTTCACGATCACATCAGTGTAAAGATCGCAAGAAAGTATTGCTTTAAAAGTTTTACTGTCTCTGCCTCCCACATAGGCCATATATTTCACGCCATGTTTCCCTCTAATCGTCTGAATATCTCGGTTATTCCATCGATTTCCATTTTTCTAGCGTATCCCGAATGGTTAGCGGTGTAATTTTCTTCATGATTTTCGAACCACGCATCAAATTCCGCGATATTTCTTCTTTTAAGCGCTGATAATTTTCACAGGATTGGCAAAAATTAGATTTCACTATCGAATCGACGATTTTCCAACTATGATATCCAATAAGTGTACACACTCCAAACAATGATGAAAAAAAAACCCTTCTTCCACCGTCTCCCGACAATGTAAGATGATTTTATCATTTTTCCATTTGATGCATTCAATTTCTCTTCGATAGCTTGGCAAAAACTATATCATACACCACAGGCACTGCGATATTAATATTTTCGGTTTAATAGGTTTTGATTCCGAGTCCACTGCAAATAGATCCATCAATCTGCAGAATTTAATGACTCTTTGAATGACGATTTCGAGTAAACGAAAAATTATTCGGCGGTTTATTTCGAATGCTTTATTTTGCATCTTCGTGCACGAGTTGATGGAGTTTTCTGTGCAAATACATTTCATCAAAAGTTTGAATCCGAGATCTTGTAGACGTTTGTGAAAACTTGGCATTACGGAGACGATTGAGAAATTGCATTGAAAACTGAGACAAGCCCTAGGCTGCAGTAAGCGAACCCATGTGTAATTGGGGTTTCAAGTAACGTATGTCTTGCCTTTTTCCACGATTTTTGCATTGAATGGCTTGCACATGATCCTTTATGGCCCATGAAGATGTTCGCAACGTAAAGAACCGTTTAAAACTGAGGGAGAGTCTTTCTGTTAAAACAATCATGGACAAACGCCTTGACAAAAGAACATTGGACGAGCTAAAAACCATCCACAGGAAAAGTAGCAATGTGTGCAATCAAAAATAGCGCTCGGACAACCTCAAGGGCGCGCAAACCAACCACGCGCCGTTATTCAAAAAAAATGATTTTTTTGAATCGTCAAGGTGTAAGATCCCCTTAATGATATAATAATTTTCAATTATTTATTTCTTTTGTATTGATCTAATTCTAGTAATTGGATGTTTTGTGAACAGCTGGCGAAGGTAAATCTCAAAAAATACTCTCATATTCCCAAATTACCAAGTTAAGTAGATCGTAAGTACAACTGACATAAGAATAATTATATATAATTTTAATATATTACAAATGTTTCTATCTTGATACTTTGAAAAACAAAGATGAAGAATTTTAAGGAAAAGTTAAATTTGACTCAATTACATGCAAATGTGTTCCCAGCCCTCGTCCCTTTTCGAAACATTGACATCGTTTAATTGGCCCGAAACGAAACCGAGGAAGACCGTCGAACACTTACCAATTAGTTTCGATTCAAATTAACTATACAAAAACGTCAATTCGCAAAACAAGTAAATTAGAGTTGTTTACATTGGTCAGTCGTGAAACAATCGAATTAAGTTTCTTTTGTCCATCATTATAAAGTACACTTATTTAGTCACGACCAATTACATGGTGCATGACTTAACCACAATCGAATTGGGTGAATAGTAATAAATTAAGAAGAACGATGTCCGCGAAATGCCCGACCGACTTTCCTCGGAACTTGCTGAACGCATAATAAATCCAGAGCCAGAGTTCGTGTGCCGATTTCGAAAACGATAAAACTTCGGAACAAATTGTGCGTTCATGTTAACGCCATTTAATAATTCATAAACGAAGTCAATTAAAATAATATATACGTAATTGACACTAATTAATTATCGTATCGAGGTATATAATTTACGGGTAATGGGTTTTTGCATTTGTGGAATCGAAGTAAAAGATCATTACAGCGTTCGTGGGTGGTCAATCATTAGTCTTAATTATAATTTATGTTAAGTAATGTTTTATGATCATAATTTATATGCAGTTGATCTGTTGAGTGTCGTCATAAATCACAGCACGATTCGGCTTTAAGAATGTCGAAAAAAGCTCAATCTATGGATAGAAAAGTTGACGTTTATTATTTTAATATTTTTGGGTTGCATGATGACTTGCGGTGTTAGACGAAAATGCCGAGATGTGCATTACAATAGTTCTATTTATAATATTATTAAGTTGGCACCAGAACAATCACATACCTAAAACCGTCCAGTCAAAGCCACATTCATAACCAGGCCGTTAACTTCCAACAAAATCCTGCTTCGATAAATCATCCAAAGTCGTATTTGTCGTATTTCCTTTATGACATCCCATTTCATAAGTCGACGACAAGTTGTACTTAATTAAATCATTTTTACTAGGTTCTGAAAAGGTCGTCGCCATAAATAACTTCGATACGATATGGAAGAAAAACAAGCGCGCGTTTTCAGGAAGTCCACCGCGAATCCGGTTATTGTCAGTCCTACTTACCGTTCCGCGCACTCGTAGCGTTTCAGTCGGCGAAGAAAAAAAAGGATAACTGGCGAATGTTTATTATTTAAATGGAGTTTAATTAAAGCGAGTAATGCAAATATGCTCATGTCGATTGCGTGATAAATGAAAGCGATTAACCATTGTTAATTATAACTCCGACCGCGTTATTAATTTAGACGTGCAGATGTTTTACAAATCGAGGTTATTATTCGCTGTAATCGTTATTTTTATCGGCTGCAATTTATCGTTGCTAAACCGGTGAGAAGTATGTATTGTAAATTTGTAATTTTATGAGAATTAATGCGATTTGTTATCGAGGGTTGCAATCTTTTAAGTTTTAACGAGTCTCTGTTCATATTAGGAAGAAGTATTGAAGTATGTAGATTATGGGAATGTTGGATAATACGGGCTGGGTTAAACTGTTCCCTCAAATATGTCACTAGAAAAATAAAATCAACATAGATATATCTAAGTTATTCTATATTTTATTATAGTTTGTTCAATTTCTACAACATTTTTAAAAGCACACCCAAAGCACAGTTCAGCAGAAAATAGAGTTCTTCTGTTACTTGACGGACACAAGTAATATAGGGCTATTGATAAATTTGATGTAACAGTATTTTCGCCTTTCATTACGTATACAATCAAGAAATTGATATCCGGCTTCAAGCTAATTCTGGTGAAGTAACCAAATCCAAGTATATTTATTGGTGGCGTCTTATACCATCATGCACCACTGATCGTGCCTGCAATTAATCGATCCACTTCATCCTCGAACAATAATGAAAATTCAGAAAAAAACCCTTATTTTCAAAAAGAATCAACACCGACACCTCAATTAGAAAAACCAAGATCCTTCAACAAAAAGTTAATAACAAGTAGAACAAAAGCAGACATCATCTTCTGATGAATCAGATGAGTGGCAACCTACTGGGGGTTCTTCAGACGACGTCTGTATTGTTGAGTATGATGCAGACCACAATATCTATGCGAAAGCCACAACCTGTGGCTCATTTCACATTTCCCTACTCCAAGTAATAGAAGTTCAAGGCCATCTCAAGGATCAACGGTATCGACTTCAATGCCAAATTATGGCATAGTCAAAACAAAGTCTATTAAGAAGCGGACGACTTCCAAAAAGTCTTGAAATATTGTAGCTAAGAAGATTTTGTCTGACGCTAGTCTAAAAGGAAAAAGGACAAAGATAACGATTATGTACCGTGTATTTATTGTTCAGAGTAGTTTAGCAATCTATATTTGCGATTTGTGTACGTAAAATACGCTTAACCAACCTTTAGGGTAAAATGGATCTTTCTCAACTAAATAAAAATAATGAATTGACGGATTTATTAATGTAACTTATATTCCCTTACCATTTCGACCACAAGCCAACCCATTTTCATCCCACCCAACGCAACCCAACCCCCTACCAATATTTTAAGTAACCTGGATATGTATTTCCGCAACTAACAAAAATCTAAAGATATACACGTTTTGTTCCATATTATATAAATTGAATTCCTCTATTATCACAGATATGCTTGGCCTCCCCATCCTTCTACCAATTGGGTCTATGGGCAGTCATTTAGGCATCCTTTCTATATCCATGCTGTTGCCAACTTACTCTTTAAGATAGGTGTATATTTTTGCTTCTTTCTCCAGTTTTCAGTTTCTCCTTCTGGTTCAAGCCTCTTCTATTTTTCTTCCACCGTACATGGCTCTCAGTAACTTCGTTTCCCATCTCGCCAACATTTCCGCATCCTTTTTTTTAATACCCACGTCTCACCTGCATATGTTATTGTGGGTCTTATAACCATCATCCAAATACTAATTTTTGTTTTTCTTGATACATATTTTGATTTCATCAGACATCTTAAGCTTCTAAATTGTGGGTCCCCCTTTGCTATCCTGGCCTCCCATTACCATGAATTTTGCCTTCATTTGTTTTATTTCCGGTGCTTTTGCCTCTGCCTAGAATCATTTATAAGGCTATATAGTTCTTTCTTTTTTTTTTTTTCGATTAAGGGTCAGATCGTCTCCAAAGGCTAACTATTGATGCTCATGGGTGAAAATTGTTCCACACGTTTTTATCACAAATTTGACGAAAGTAATTTTAAATGCAGAGAATATTATTGAAAATCATTTGGATATTGAAATGAAGAGCTAAAATAATGTATGTGTTTGAGGGTAAATTTTAAATGTTGAAAAAAATACTGCAAACGTGGATTCATTGTAAAATCGTCGAAACATAATAGTAAATTGCCAAGTATTTTGTGTATTGGCCAAAATTTCCATCGCTTATTTTATCGCTTCGTCCAGCGGTTGCTGAATAATTGTTCGCATAAATTTTTAACAATTTTAAAAGTTAGGCATCAATCAAAAATCCTAAAAACGAGATGTTTACGCCATTAATTTTTTTATAGCAATTGTTGAATAGTTTTTGGTGATTTTTGCGATTTTTGATACCTTTTGATAATTTTATGTATTTTTTATAGATTATTACAACTTTCAAAGATTTTATTGTATTTCGCGATTCTTAAGATATTTTGTCAATTTTTCATATTATTTCGTAATTTAAAACGATGTTTACAATTTTTGCAATTTTTATATTATTTAATTTATTTTAAATATTTTAACGATATTCAAGGGATTTTAAAATTTTTACATTTTCAATGAGTCATTTTTGTCAGTTTTGGGCAACTTTTAAGATTCTATTTCTACGATATTTGTCAATTGTTTACATTTTTTTAATGATTTTTAAAATTTCTTAAGTTAAGTGTTGATGATTTTTACAATTCCTCTGAATAATTTTTAAGCATTTTCCGGGATTTTCGATAATTTTCTACAGATTTTTGAGAATTCTTGACAATTTTTACGATATCTACGAATATTAACGGTTATTACAATATTTAACAGTTTGTATATATATATATTTGACAATCGATTTTTGGTGATTTGTAGGATTTTCGAACAAATTTTGAATACAGCCGCTTTCTAAGGGGCGCCATTTGCCACCCTTATACGTTTGATTTATCAAAACTTCCAACAGTTGCCAATGTATTATTCGCTGACAAGCATGAAAAAAGTAATTGATTTTCTGAAAAGTTCGATAAAATGCACATTTTATTTAAATTACTTCAATTCATAATGGCTGACGATCTTTAATACTGTAAAAGCGTAACAAGTAATAAGTAGATTGAAATTTTCCACGAAGTCGGTGCTTACATAAGCGCAAGCGTGTCGATCTATTAGGACGATCAAATGTGCGCTCAGTAAACAGATAGTTAAAATTACATTAAATAATATTACGTTATACACTATTATGTGAACGCAACAAATAAAATACCACAAAAAATATGTTTGATTAATTATCTTTTCTCCTTTCTAAATAAATATTTAAGAGAACTTGTTAATAAATTTAACAAATTCGATGGAAATCGAAATACAAAAGTAATATAAACTAAATAAGTAAAAAACAAGCAAAACTGGAAAACTGGAAAACAAAACTTATATGTAAGTCAATTGATTGAAAATTTAACCGAAGTGAAATAAATGGTAAATTATTCAAAATAAATGAATAACAATAAATGACAATAAGTAATAAGTAATAAGAAACAAATAAATTAATTTAATGATACTTAAATAAATAAATGAATGAAGGAAATTAAAATAAACGCAACATTCTTTAGGTCACGAAAATTTTTAAAAAATGACAGCACAACACCAAAAGAAATTAAAAAAGGGCAAATAAAATTGTCGCTTACTGGTAAAAATTTTTGTAATCCTGAAAAGCAAACCTAATTTAGGGACAATCCATTTAAATTCAACTTCGTGGAAAGTGTCCATAAATATTTTTTGATCAAGCATTTAGTTTGACATTAAACGAGATGGAAAACAAACTCCTTGGTCAAACAAACGAATTACAGTAATTTTCCCATGCCGAACTCGTTAATCTGTCAAATTTCTAATTGCACGACGATAATGTTGACAGGTTGTTGCATTTGCGCGTAATAACTGTAATAATAACGCGCCTGGCCGGCAATTCGAGCCCTAATCGCAATAAACATAATAGAATACCACGACGCACTGACGTAATTAAATGCGATTACGTTTTGAATTTGCAATTTTCAGGTGTAATTTATGCACCCGGTGTCTGCGGTACAAATCGAAAGAAGTCGCTTTGAATCCGAAACTGATCGCGATCGCGATAAGAACACGTTTCCACGATAGCCGGCGTTTACTCATTCATGATAACTTGAAAACGTATTTGAATCCCCGCCCATCGAACGGTATTTGTTTAATTAAAATTTCTGGTTTTATCTTGGTAGAACCGATCTACGGGTTTGAGACTTACCAGTTCGGAATAATCTATCGTATAGGAAATAGTTCGTAGTAAAATATGTTGAGAGTCTTCCGGTAGAATATTTTGTTTCGTCGGGCAATACCGAAAATGTCTAACTTATATTTCTAGTTGACAAATAACTAGAAGCACAAAGTTGAATATGAATCAGATTAAGCGGTTCTGATTTATAAAAAGTTATAACGTTGCCATCTTCCGCACCAACAATGTTCGGTACATGCAAAAGAAATTGTTTTTTTCTTCTTGAATCATATCCTGCAAATATGTTCAATACGTATTGGATTCGTAGCAGCACTTAAGTGCGCTCTATATAAGTTAACTAAAATTACCATCTCATTTACATTATCCTTTCCGTGCTTAAATATTCAGATTGGCAAATAAACTACTCTCTTGAAAATTATTTTTTCTGTATTAATAGGAATTATATTTGAGGTCAATTTTTATTGTCCTATTATCTATTCACCCTCCACCAATTCAGATCCAGATCCAGAGTACAATATCCTCTATCATTTGAATTTAATCAAATCTACGCGGTCTTGTAATCAGGGCCTTTACCCGATTTTTAGCCCAGGTATCACCCGAAGAGAGTACGAGGACGATAATTTAATCATATAAATTCATGATATTTTTTTGGCAACCGAGGAGTAGCGCGGATTCACTACACCTAGTGTCAAGTCATAACGTTACGGGATACCGACAATGGTCGGCTACAATACGTTCACACTGAAACGTGATGTTTTCTTTTAGATTAAAAAATAACTTAAGGAGATTATTAAGATCTTAATAATCTCCTTAAATTATTTTTTTAATCTAAAAGAAAATATCACGTTTAGTGCGAACGCATTATAGTTCACCTCTAATGTCATAGTTACCAGCATATCATGAACACACACACACACACACACACACACACACACCAATCCAACCTAATCCATGCCATCAAAGCCAGTGAAATAGCCACCTACCCTAATATTGATCAATTGTTTGAATTGGGTTATTGTTCATACCGATTTTGGCACTAGATAGTCCAATTTACATAACTCTCCTTACGTACTTTTCTTACATTTCCTTGAGCAGGTGATTATAATTAACATAATTATATAATTATACAATTTGACACCGAAAATGGTCATAAGATTTGACGGAAATATTCTGCAAATGTATTATTAACTTCTCTAAAAATAATTTCGAAATGACATATTTGAAACCTATGGTTTAAACATTTCTCACATGTTTACAAAGAAGAAAATGCCTTTCCAGCATGGCGAGTTATTAAGAGAAGCAATTTTCCAACAACTTACAATAGAAATATGCGACTCTCACTACAATTTGACGGGTCTACAGATATAATAGACATGGCGTAGCATAGCAGCTATGGTGAGAATGATATTTATAGTAGTGACTCTACTGTAAAAGAAGATCTACTCAATATAATACCCATGAAAGGGCAAACAATAGGTAAGGATACCTATAACATATATAGAATATATACAAATGCCTTTAGACAAACTGTCTGCGATTTCCACTGATCGGGCACCAGCAACAGTTGGTAATATCAATGCAAGAAAGATACATTATTTCCTAACTTTATGTCGTATCACTGTATTAGCCAGGAAGAAGCCCCTTTGCAACACCTTCTTTTCAAAGTCCTATTAAAAAATTCTGAAGAAACTGATCTTATTCTTCATAGTGAAGTACGTTGACTCAGTAAGAGCAAAACTCTATCAAGATTCGTTAATTTAATTGAAGAAATAAAAAGTATCTCAATTCTAAAAATATTTTTTTTTTTGAATTAACAGACTCATTGATTCATTTAAACTTGGAGCTGCAAGGGAAATACTTACATTTATCTACAATGATAAGGCCTGCAAACTCATTTAAAGCCAACTGGTTTTGTGAATATCACATCTCCAGATGAAATCACTTGTACATTTCCCAAATCTGAAAAATAGCGATAGACGACAATGCATTTGACTTGTCATAATTGCTTGTCAACTTTCAATTACTTCAAAACCAGTTTGAAAAGGGATGTCAATAGTTTAATATAATCCAGCCAATGGTCACCTGTTTTGTCAATCCTTTTACTTGCCAGGTAAATGTAACCGAAACAGTTGCACACATTACAGGGAAGGGCAACTGGAGCCTGAAATTGTGGATCTTTAGAATCTTTCTTGGAAAGAGCATCCTACAGAATAAAATAATTTTTCGGTTCCATATTCTTTGAACAATAAATGTCATGAAATCAATATACAAATCACTACTTGGAGATGAACATCTTGATTATTGCTTACGAGCAGGTATATCATCATACATAATTACCAATGAAATGTAATACATACATTCACATTCACTTGAGAATTCTATTTTTAATAAAGAATTTATTTATTAAACGCCAATGTGTTTTAACTAACAGTGGCCTTCAAACGATAATTCATAACAACAATCCATAAAAATAATATATGGTTGTGGGCCATGGATATTACCATGCATTACACACCTAGAACGTGCACATATTCTACATGAAATGAAGAGTTCGAGCTTATTGGGTACAATATCTATGCCTTGCGGGTACAAATAATTTCGAATCCACAAGGCACATATTCTGGAAAAGACAAGCAAACAAGATTTCTCAAGGGTGGACTGGTAGCCACAAGAAAAACAGTTCGGTGTAGGGTAATAAAGAAGCAGATTGCATAAAATGGAAATTATATATGAACTGTAGCCACCATGGAAAATGAAGCGAAGAATAGTGTTATGGACTTCAACATCTGAGGAAGTCAGTTGATATCAAATTATTATTTTTATACATGCTTTGTATTGATGTTATATAATAGTTGTGCGGATTCTATATCAGGCGAGACTGTTTCCATCAATGTTAACAATCGTAGAAACATTTTATGTCCTTATAGAATAATACCGAATTCGTGGATTTGGTCAAAAACCAGTTTGAATTCTAGAACAGATGGTTCATGGTTCATGGTTGCCTCGAAAAATTCTATAATCTTGTAGGAATCGATTCTACATTGTTGCAGAAAGCTCAGGCGTGTCAGCTCTTTCAACTTGAAGTGAATGTAAGAAAACTATATTGATAAAGATAAGGACGAAATACAATATATAATCTTGCTCATTTCCCCCAAAGATAAAATTGGGATGGTTCATTGCAAACTTTACGATAATAATCGCAGCGATTCGGCCCAAATTTGCGTTGGCCATTTTCATCACTGCTGGGGTATTTAGTACCCAAATATCATAAACTATACAATACATCATCAAGACGGCCGCAAACACAACCTAAAATTATAGCTGTTTTTAATTTTCATCAAGTACTTACAAATAACTTTCTAGTCATGCAGTACTACCGCAACAAGAATTGCGCGCGGCACCGATACCATTGACCGTTAGTGTCAGCTTCATTGCTAACTTGATACATCTCGTTCTTAGACGACGGTCGCTCGGAACGGCCTGAGATGGCTCAGGCATGGTTAGAACGAACGGGATGGACAGGTGAACTCGGCTGAGCGCGGGAACCGGTTCTGCTGTTACGAACGCGGAGGCACCACGTTGGCCTTTATCAGTCACTGCTAATAAGACCGGGTTAAAAGCAATGCTCATGTTTAGTTCACATCGCTTGCTGCGTGTGACAATTGGGACAGGAAAGAATTTACACGGAACAACTTGTTTAACCGCGTTTAAGGAGTGAGCGAACTCGCCTCATTGGCGAAAAGACGTATCGCCGCCACGAGGAGCGCATTGCCCGCTCCCAAGCGAGCAAAAATGACGGCTTTAACAGCTATTAAGAAACATTTCACGCATCTGGAGGATTGAAACTCATAGGTAAATTGAAACAAGGAAAACAAGCGACATTGAAGCGAACTTAAAACTCCAATTCAAATAATTGTAGATTAAACAAATAAAATATAAAAATTAGTAATGTATGCTCTGAGAATTCAATACATGTGACTCGTCGAAAAATGTAACCTAGGGGAAATGGTACTAAGCATAATGTTTAATTGAGACGAGTAATGAGAAACATAAACGAAAATGATACATACCATAAAGGTCCAGTTGAATAATATTTCAATAACAAAAATTTTCCACAAAATCACAAACTTATCGAAAAGACGAAGTAATAACTATTTTTAAATGATTCATTCTTATCATGCTGATAAATATTAAATAATCCAATAGAAACTTTGTTGTAACTTTGGTCTTGCGTCGTGTATAAAATGATATATTAGCGATTCTGTGATTGATTTCAGTTATATTGGTAGCAAAATGACTTATATTTTTGCAATCGTTGTTTAATTGTTGATAGCGTTTATGACAGTTGTAATATGGCAGCTTCAGTTCGTTATTATTTTATAATCCTGATAAAGAATTGTCTTGTTCTTTTCAATTTAGTTATAATAATGAATTTTATTGTCCAACAGATTTGCTCCACTTTAAGGCCAAAAATTACAAACCATGATACAAAGTATAAAATTATTTACAACCATTTGAACTTAAATTAAATCTATGTAATTGGAATTAATGGATTAATCAAAGTTCATTGAGGTGTAATCCAGCACTGGTGACAATGTTCTAGTCAAGTACTATAGGCTATGCAGTAATTTGAGTTTTTATTTACATTGCGACATATTTTGTAAATGGGAGAATGTATTCCTGCCTTGCTCCATTATGCTCGAATATAAAATATACAACTGCCTTGGCACGTCATGCCTTCTGGCTAAATTGAATTAAACTAATAAAATAAAATAAAATACATATAAATAAATATTAATCGTACCACAGTCAATCAGAATGTATATTTCGACACCTATATTGTCATCTTCAGCAGAAATACTAAATTCATTTAACCCTGTAAGAGTCAACCCCTTTACTAGCGGTGGCAAAATTATATTCTTCAGGTACGAAATATGGAAAATGAAGAGTTGCTTGGAACAGGAGTGTGAGAAAATGGGGTGGAGCAGGGAGTAAGAGGAAATTGGGAGAGATTGAAAAAGGGTGATGGGGGGAATGGGAAGAGTTATTAGGGGAGATAAAAAGGAGTAGAGAAGAGGGTGGGAAAAGGAGGGAATATATAAAGAGCGAAAGGTGTACAGCTATTACAGACACGGTGGAAAAGAAAATATATTGTAAATTGAGGTGTAATAGAAGCAGATAACATATAAAGATATTTTGTAATATATGAAGATGTAAATAACGTAGTTAGGATGCCAATTAAGATTTATTATTCATTATATTTCAGGTACATCAATAGGAAGTGATATTTGATTTTGTAGCCAAGTGGCTACAAAAAGTGTTCAATACATGATTTTTTTTTATCTGGTGTGCTGACCAAGTTTCAAATAGAAAATGTTAGGTGCATCTAAACAAGATAAACAAGAATAATTATTCTTAATGTTTGAAAATTTTTATTTATAGCAATACAAAAATATTTTATTTTCATACAAAATGTAATAATTATGTATTTGTATGAAAATCAACAAATTATTCTTGAAAATCCCTTGAAGCAGTTTCTGCGATTTTGCTGTATGCATTGTACATTGTACAGTGTCAGTTCTAACTGTGTCTATTGGTCGTATTACTTGTGCTTTGATTGTATTCAAAATTTCTGCTTGCTCCTTAGAGGGTAATATTCGTTTAAGCATTCGTGACACATATATTTAACATCTAAGAAAATATCCATCCATAAAGTACCAACTTTTGGCTCAATTAAGAACGGGATATAGACCAACTAGTGAATTATTTATACATATAGATTTATATACAACTCCCATAAATTTATTGTATTGGAAAATAATTGTTGGACATGCATTTTTTTTTGTTTTAGGTTTTCTCATGAAAAAATCTATATCAAGTGCTTCCCAATAGAACACATTTATTATCGGCCCATTTAATAATAATTACGGTGTTGCTAGATCTGTAATCATAGCTACCCCGGCCTTTAGAAAACCTTTATCTTTGTGTGCTAGGCAATTTCCAATTCGGTTATATCTCAATATTTCTAAATCTTCATAGTTCTTAGGAAGTATTCAACCAATAGCAAACTTCAAAAATAATTATCAAATTAAACTGCATTGTCGATGTCATTATCAAGTAATTTGCGCCAAGCAATTACCAACTTAGAACCAATCCAACAACAATCCAACATTTTGTTCTTCGTCTATTAGTTTCTGAACTTCATTTAGCAGATCAAAGGTTGTAGTTCCTTAATAAGCTATAAAGTCATAAATTATCCTAGATACTCCAGCTAATACGAAGAACTTGCTCCACGAGTGCCTTTATAGGGCACCATGATTTCGTCTACCGAAAATTGATTCTCATTTTGATCGTACAAAGTTCATCAAAGATGTCACTTTATAAAGTATGTATTTCGTTCCTTCAGATTGACTATTACCATTGAAGTCCATGAGCCTTCGGTGAAGTTTCAGTGACATAAAATCACCTACTTGTGGTATCCTAGTATTCGCATTAATCGCCCAGTAATCATAATAACTAGGTAGGGAAATTATTCCCATTGTCAAAAATATCTACACATTATCTGTAGTTTCTTTGTTTGTATCTATACACGTTCCTGTAACTTGAGTACTATTAAACTGTCACTTTTTGTATTGTCAACACTTTTATTATTATTATTTAACGAAGTACAAAAGCGAAATATGGTTGAAATTTACATGAGAAATGGTACGAAAATTAATGGAGTTTGGACTTATTCGCCAAGAGATGTGTTTGAAGATTACCTCGAAGTGTTCCCAAATGAAGCCATCTCGTATGATCACTTTTGCCGATACGTTTCACGTTTCGTTAACTTGTTTAGAGAGATCGGCAGTGTGATTCCGTTAAAAGAAGAGTTACATTGTGTTACATGTGGCCATATAACTCAACTCCTTTGATAATTACTATTACGGTTTTCATGATTAAATTGTATTATTTAAAAGTTATTTCCAATATAACCTCAGTTTTTACAGCTTTGCGTGCAGTTTGATTTATTCTAAATTTAAGTTACCGGGAAGAGGGTTAGTTCACCGGTTATTTACGGCGAGCAGTTCTATTACTTAAAATTAATGTAAGACATACGCGAAAACTTCCAAAGCCCTCACTGAATCATAATTCCGTTGCTCACACGTTATGTACTAAACTAAAACTGCTACAACATATATACACAACCAATTATAAATCCACCATTTTATCGTGCATTGTATCGCGTACTGTACATGGTAATAAATAAAATTAAAAGAAACTTTAATATTGCTAAATATATGTAGCTTGGTGAAGAGCTCCTGTAAATATTCATATTGACAGCAATAATAAAGAGACAACTAAAAGTACAATATCAGTGGCGATGGTGGTGGGAAGGGTAGATATTAACGATTGCAAATGGGACAGGAGTGATTGGGCAATATAATGTAAAGTATATGCGAACTACAGAGGAAATAAATTAACACAAGAGAAAATTAAAGAAACATAGTCCTTACATATGAGGTGAATGGGTCTTTATAAGAGAGAAAAAATGGGAGAATGTCAGGAGTAAATGAAATTAAAGGTAAAGACTCAGAAGTCGGTCAGGCATGTTGCAGTAGGGACCCAACTGCGGAATATACTGAGAATAAAGACCTCAGGAATATGAGAAAAGTTGCAATCAATGCAAGAAGAATTGATGAAAGGTATGTATGGCCTAGTATGGCCGTGTTTTTGACAGGAAGTAATAGATAAATGTAGAATCCAAACAAAATTGTTAGACGTTATAAACTTGCTACGGAATGTTGAGATGTCCATGGGGACCGAAAATACTGTCGCCGTTATAGTCAACAGAGTATTGCGGAGTAGCAGCAAATAAAAAGTCATTCGGTTCGTCGATGGCCTGACCGGCAGAACTTTTGTACTTAGAAATCATTCCTTAGAATGGGGCGGCCGCATGATTCTCTGGATAATTGTCGATACATGTTCATTTACAATATCTTAATAAAGTGTAGTCGCTCATAAAATGTCATTAGGACTGGCTTCGATTGCGTGCATTTACAAGTTATTTCTTTGCGGAAATAACCCCACATATAGACTGTGAATAGATGAGAAAATTGCCGCTTCAGGTTTAAATCTACCTGATCGAAAAATCCCAAGCCCAAGAAATGAGATGCAATTGAAATATATTTGTACATATATAGTTAATAAATATACATCTATGATGGTTATGCACTGCTTAAAGTTTCACTGGGGTAATATTGTAAGTTCAATTGAAATTATTCTGCTAAATTAACGGACCATTGTTGCCAATGATACTTAATCAATTATTTTAAATATTACTTGCAATAACCTTTTTTCGGTTCGCTATTCCCAGAAAGTTCTAGTATTTGCTGTCCTATCAGGATTTCTTCACTGATTTCCTTTATTTACTTAGTTGCTTGTGTAATGTGTAATGAAAGACGACGGGGAATGAACAAAGAAGGAGATGTTGAAAGAATCATCACTTTCAAATGAAAGGACGTGGATGGGGAATTAAGTTATGAGCTGTGTATGGTGGGAATTTCTACCCAATTTGTCGTCCGATATCAGATTTGTATTTGGAACCACTACAGTATTCATGTTTTCCCACTCTCCATTTCAATAAATGATATTAAAGTAAATTGTAAATTAATATAATAATAATAATAATAATAGTTGATAAATTTTCGGCACACTAGTTTTTGAATATGTTTGACTTTAATAAGAATACTTTCTCACTCTTGCCGTTTTTGAGATATTGGAAGAGATCACCGGACTAAACCATCACTTCCGGTTTGGATATTGGTTTCCAAGAGTAGGAAGTTAAAGTTTCATAATGTTACCTTTAATAGTTTTGGCGCTAGAACACGCACGACATACAGGCGAAAATAGTCAGAATCAATTCAGAGAAGGTCAGAGCGTGTATATCGTTAAAACGTCCAGGTCGGAAATATTCATTATTACTATATACATATATACCATACAAGTATAAGAAAGTAAAAAATAATATATAGAATCTTGTGGACGAGTAGGAATAATTACCACTCGACTACTACTACTTCTTGCATTTGGAGATTTACGACTTGCGAAATTACCAGGGTAAATTACTGAAGCCACTAGTGTGAGAAAAAATGCGCTAAAGCCACAGTGATATCCTTAGCATAATTCGAACTGTCCACAGTACTAAGTATAGAAAATAAACGACGCAGTAAAAGGCGAGACTTAAATATATCAAACGATTATTTAAGTGCACATTCCGTTCATGGCGAATCCTGCATATTTCGCATCATAAGTCTATCGATATTCTCAGGGATAACAAGGTAATTAGATGAGATCCAGCGCAGATTTTACGCCAATAAAAGGATATTGTAAATCTTATCGGACGACAAAGGAGATTTATCTCTTTGTGATATTTATCGCTCATCTGCTATTCCTTTTCTGTTATTATTAATTAACGAGCATCGGCTTGATTGGTTAATTCGCAACTTGCACCATAACTTAGCCGGCTCGAACATATATTATTTTTCTAATGGGCCATTGCAGCTCGCCGTTATTGGTGCGGCGGATCGGATCAAAACGTAATGTGTGGACATTTGTATGCAAATGATATCAAAATTGCATTAAAAAAAGTTGTTTATAACACATCTAAATTGCGCGAACATGTTTTACGTTTCAACGGAGTTTTCTATGATTTTGACCTTTAGATGTTCACCGTTCACGTGAGACGTAAACTTTAGTTATGATATGTGTAGGCAATTAGAAGATAATTTCGGAACGTCATGTGCACAACAAATGCCCATGCATAAAATTTAAATAATCTTCCGATTACATGAATGCAAGTACTGCTGATTTTTCAAGACCGAATGCACACGCTTTTCAGGAACGTTAACAATTACACATAGATCGTGCATTTCCTCATGCTTTATTAATAAGAAATTTGTAAATAATAGTACATAATAATGCGACATGTTTATGTGTCTATTGTTTTTAGAACTTGTCTGTAAAAATGATGTTATATTAACCGGAATATAGACTTCGCAGACTTAAAATTCCATGCATGACCGTGCGACGTTGCAAATATCTTATTTATTGCGGGTTTTTCTTTCGTTTGAGAGTTTAGTATTTTTCACTTGTGCGCGAGAAAAAATTCTACGGTATATTGCATTATAGATGATCGCTATTACTGACTCAATAATCTAAAGCATTATTATTATGATTTTTGTTGTTGTAACACTTTTTTATGTTTGTTAGTGCAGTTGTCGCCCTCACAATTTTATTCGCGGGTTAGTAGGTCATTAGTATTAGCATTTTATTATTATTATCGTGTAAATAAATTAAATTTACATGTTTTACAAATTTTCATTTCAGATAATCCTCTTAGTAATTCATCATAATGTCCATGACCTACAACCTTCAACACGCTTGTGTTTCCTAGTTTCATAGAAGACATGAGACATGTTTCTTAGTTTCATGACATCGTGAAAATCTTCTATATTTGTACTCATTTTCTCACGAATTATTGTATATTTTTTCCTTCTGTTGAACAACTACATATTCTGATCGGTTCATGTTTTGTCTCTTTATTAAGGCGTCCATGTCTCTCAGTAAGGTAAGTGTACCTAACCCGAAAGGTAGAAGGTTACAAAAGCGTTCGTCATTGTCATTTTTTATTTGGTGACTTGTGACTGTCCTTAATAACATTCTCATAGCTAATAGCCCTAACATGCACAGGGTGAACAATTGCATTATTGTTTAGCTTAAATCAACAATGTATCGTACTAATTGGCGTCTCACAGATGCGGATATGAAGGTGATAAAAAGGAATGAGCATTACTACCAGAAATTGAATATTAATGGAAAATTGAAGACTTTCTAGAAGATAATCAGTTAATTAAAATGAAACGCAGTTAGATCGATAACGAACCGAAAAAAAAGAAGTAAATTACAGATGAAGACTAAAAAATTGGGAGTAAATGAACCAACAGTAAAAATAAATTGAGCACATATATTAGCGGAAATGTAGATACTGATCAGTAGGTTGTAATTGCTAAGTAGCAATAATAACGTGTGCATTCTTGCATTATTGCATTGCATAATAATTCTCCTTGCCCGTGCTTAAACACTTTAATCTTGCTCTCCGTCTACATAATACTTTTTCTGTTGTATCAGTGATACTATTTTTATATTCTTCCATTCTATGCCTGTTATTACACCGACACCTTTAACCACTAATTGTTCTCAATTAGTGGTTAAAGGTCTCATTTATTGTATATTCTTCTTCGGTCGTCCATACAAAATTTAAAAAACTTAAAAGAAAATAATAAATGGAGAGGTTGATGAATGACATGCAAAAATACATAGGAGACGAATGATAATAGCAGATACAAGACAACGATCTAAAACATCACTGAAGAATAATGGGATTAAAGTGAAGTAAATTCAACGAAGATTGAGTACAATGTAATATCATATGAAGAGTATAATGACACATAGAACAATTAAAAAAATTAAATGAAATCACAATGACATTATGAAATCATCGTATAAATATGGGAAAAAATAAAAAAGAAAATGTGTCTCAATTTAATAATGCAAATTACATATAAAAAGCGAAACCCTAAGCTATGAGAAAATTACAGAAAAACAATGCATAACAACCTAGAGAAACCTGAGCGTTATTTTCATTTGCTTAATTTAATTTTTTTTTAGTATTTTCGTTAAGTTATGTATACCAAAGAGTTACATCTCCTGCGTTTGAATGAACAAAAATAGTTCAAATCAATCGATTTCTATCGCTAACATTTATTCTGTAGTTTATGGTTGCTCAAAAACAGTTACACAATATCAGCCATTCTTTGCGAAAACCGCAACATTTTTTTCGTGCTCGGTCACACTTTCTCTTGATTAACCCATTCTTTCCGTGGAGTGTTTATTTTCCAATTTGTCGTACACATGGCATTACATTATAAGCGATAGATCCCGTGGGTTTTAATTTAAACATAATTCATCGACATCGTCGGAACGTCGTTATTTTAATTTATTTTAATCGCAACCGGTTTCGTAAAATAATTTAATCTCGAAGATAACTCACTATACACACTCACTCTCTTGGTTGCCAAGTTGAATTCCTCGCAAGAAGTAATAATAACGAAGTTACTCACAATGCGAGCTTTTCTTATATTGAATTTCATAGAAGGTCTTTTGTGTTTTATTTTTAGACTGGCCGTTCGTGGTCGTCGTATTCGTCTTCGAAAGACGTGTTGTCTCAAAGTGCATTAAATTGTACAAGTAAACATTGACCTGTTGAATGTTAGAACAAGGCGTGTAGCAAGTTTGTAAAATAAATTGAAAAAGACACAACGAAAATATTGAAATCTAATTACAAAATTTTGATTGTCAAATATATTAAAATAGATGCCAGACAAGCATTACAAAACATGGACATTTACACCAAGTGAAAAAATCTTGTAGAGAAGGGAATGCAAGTATTCAGAAAAGTGTGTAATGAAGCATAGTACCAATACATAAAAGGGAGATACAAGAGAGTGCAATAACTATATGGGAATTAAGCTATTAAGATACCGATAGGCTATATAAACCTAGAAAGAGTAGCCATCTCACGTTGTGTCTTTGCGGACGATTTAGTGTTGATAGCCAGGTTTGAAAGACATGACAACTTAAAAGTGTGGCATGAAAGACTGAGAAAATATGGATTGAAGAGCAAGGCTAAAATAATCTTGATAAGCAAAGAGGAGGAAAAGACTAATATAATACTGAAAGGTCAGAAAATGGAGCAGGTACAAAAATGCAAGGACTTAGGAAATGAAGACGTAGACATGAGTGAAAGAATTGAGAACACAATACAAGTAAATAGATATCCAAGAAGACAAAGTTGAGAATATTTTGAACTATATTTAGACCGATATTAACTTAAAATGGATGTGACACATTGGTCCTATCAAAGTGAGTGAATAGTAAAATGCAAGCTG
The DNA here is from genome assembly GCA_959613385.1 of Geotrupes spiniger. Classification (NCBI taxonomy): domain Eukaryota; kingdom Metazoa; phylum Arthropoda; class Insecta; order Coleoptera; family Geotrupidae; genus Geotrupes; species Geotrupes spiniger. The sequence goes on from OY390731.1 coordinate 24,409,698, forward strand.
AAGTACATAGATGAAAAACAGCTAGGATGGTGGTGACATATACAAAGAATAGAGGAGGCGAGGGAAACGAAAAAATACATGGTACAAAAGCATAGAGAAGTACATAATAGAGAAAAACAAAGCACTAGCATAAAACCGAAATGATCGAAAGTAATTCATGAAAAGAAGTAGGAAAACAAGCTCCACACCGAAAGGTAGAAGTATTTTTTTACACATAAACAATTCCATATAATTAAATGTAAATAAATGCCTTGCGTTTCTGCAAGATTAAAATGGGAAAGCAGTATAATATTTATTACTTTATTTAATTTGTTAAAAACAGTTGCAGCAATTAAAAACTAAAATTGCTATATAATTGCTTCTGTCCCACCTATTAAAAACTATGCAATGACTAATCTAGCGCATCTAATTCACTTTTGATACTAAAACGTGATGTTTAAGCGACGCAATCGAGTAAATCGGGGGGCTGTAAAAACTCGTAGTCACCGACTTGAAATGTTTTGCATTCGAGATGCAAATAAAACATAATAATCGGAAGTGGACTATAATGCAATTTTCGAAGTCAATCACACATGAAATAAGCATACCGAAATGTCGCTAAAAGTCGCAGTTTTACCTAACATTCTGTTACTACTTAAAACGACGTTTATTGTAAAAAACGGGACGATTTCGTAGGACATGAGTGTAATTGGGTCGATGGATATGCGTGGCGCATTGATTATTTAATCAAATAAATCAGTTTAATTGCTCAACGCACGTATGTTGGCACTTAATTGGGTTATTTCTTATGCATGACAATTTACTCATGTTTGTAGTAGCTAACGAAGTATATTTAGCAGTGGTTTCGTGTAATTACACAGACTCTCTAAACTGGAACATTTTGCAGTTGACAACTTTTTCCTCTACATTAAAGCATAAATATAACTGACAGTACATCTATGTTGTCTTAGTGTGAGGATGTAAAATGTAATTATAAACTAAATTGAACCATTTAATTTCATTAATGATTATACGATTGACCATATTAAATTTATATTTATTTTAAAATCGTTAAATATTTCAAATGCAACCTTTAACGATGGTAAATGGTAAAACGATATTGTATTCAATTGCGTGATTTTGGATTCATTGAATTCATCAGTTTTCTTAAAAGCGAAAAAGCTTTGACATACGCCTGACACCGTTGATGAGACTACTAAACATTAAACCTTGAACATGTTGTTCCGGTTCAATTTCCAGCTGCAACATCAATTTCCTTTTTATTATCCTCTGTCCAAAAATTCAAAATATTTTATTTTCAGTCGCTTTTGGAATTTCTGCCAATATAATTTAAATGATAAATAATTTCTTTTTGTCATGTTTAACATTTAGGAAGAGATCATTTTTGTGTAAGTCAGTATCCGTTGGTTTGACTTACATATTCTCAGACTCGATGTATCCGGTGTAAATATTTCATCAATTAACGTTCGAAATACTTAAATAATTTATCATTTTGGTGAAGTTCCGTTTCGCGATATGAACATCGCAAATCAGAACACGGGCTATCCGCGCAAACCAAACGAAAGGACGATAACCAAAGAGAGAGAGAGATCCAGGACCGCGGTCACCAAAACGTCTTACTCTAAGAGGTAGCATAGCCAATTCCTAAATTTTGTTAGTTAATTCGCCTTATTCTGCCGGTTTTCGCGAATAATCACTCAACTTCAACGTTCACTTGGGAGCAAATTTACATTTATTTAGCTGCCACCAGCCCACAACCGAACGTTTACTTTGTCAAATTAGAGTTAAATTGAAACACACTTTCAAGATCAATAAAAAAACAAGTAGGAAAGATCTAATTACAAATTAAATCTCATTTCTTATGTAACCATTCTCTCTCTGATAGCAAATCGGCGGTAAGAGGGTTTTATCACACGACTCGAGTAAAGTAAATATAATAATATTTACTTACTTCTGGACTTCTAATAATAGAAGTTTACACTTATTTATTTTTAACAACGGCTAAGTTTCTTATTAGGCTTTAAAGCCTAAAAATATTGACTCTCCTTTTAAACTCGATCTTAACTGATTGTTAGAAGCCCGAACGGTAACTCTCTCGTTAACTTTAATCATTCGAGACCCCGACGGTAATTTCCCAATCCTTGATTTTTTCGTTCGCTCGTCCCCATTTTAACCACCTCCTGCTAAAAACTGCAATCATTATTCATAACTTTTTTGAAGTGGGAGCCCTTTGGCTCCGACCATTCAAGAGGTTTGTCACCATATTTGCCGACCATTTTAAACACCGAATCCGTGGTCTTGTTATTTAGCAGTTTTTTAAGCTTACATAAATAGAGCATTTCCTGTCCTGTAATTAATCACATTTGTCAGGAATTATAAACTGATCTGCGTCAGATATAATTTAAAAAATATTCTCTAGGCTACTTTGTAACATGCTTTCGTTAGGCAAATATAATGTATTTAAACAGAGCGGGAATTAATAAAATTTTATTTTTGTTTTGTTTTTTTTTTATCTACAAATTATTTAGCGGCTGTCTACAGTGACAATATTCTGATCTATAGGTTTATAGGTTTCGGGTTGATAATTAATTCCTTTCGATAATGTACCAGGCAACCTCATTTTATGAATCATATCAAAAAGCCTCCGAACACCTAACGTAGAAATATGATTATGGACATATTTCTCAGATATCTCAAGAAGTTTACGTACGAGCTTTTTTGTGAAAAATAAACATACACCAATAATTTATGTAATGGCAGAATGTGAACGCAGGCAAGTGCTAGTTAAAATATCAAATATCGAAATGTAGTAAATGTAGTAGTAGACGAAATATGTAAAATGTTTTATAAATTATATTTTGTTGTAATCATGGGAAATAATAATATGTTAGTAAATAATTAATTAGATTTCGATTGGTAATCTCATCCAATCTTGTGGTTGTAATTAGGCTCCATTACAGGTCAGTAGCCCTAGTACATTTTCCTATGATAAAAAAAATTGGGAAAGTTCACCGTTAAAACCAGCAGTTAGCTGGAGGTGGTCTGCAATGGGGTGTATTCTATGTGGTGTTCAGTTAATTCAAGTCTTCATTGTCCAAAGTCATTCAGTTTCAAGTGGAGTCCTCAAAAGCATATTTTTAAATTTTCTTTAACAAATTTTAAGAAAAATTCGGTTGCTCAAACAAATTAAAGTCTTTGATAATCAAAATAACTGTGGAATGTACTTTAGTTCACAATTAACGTTCTTGTTTAATTGATTGATGTTTTTCCAATTGAATCCTTGCTTTGCCTTTGCTTTCTGTTTCTTCTTTTCATAAGGCCAAACAGTAGTTTATGAGCGTTTGGTAGCCTGGTCAATAGTCCTCATATTTATCTCCTTGACATGCTCCTGAACACTCCTTAGCTCAAGGTCGTCTCTTATTTGTTGGTTTCGAACGAACCAGGGAGTATTCAGGATTCGTCACATCTTTGCGATTTTAGGAACTTCGAGAGTATTAATGTGCCCTCTTGCGGCTGTCTAACAAACTACTGAACCGTATGTTATCGCCGGTATCAGTAAGGTCTTATACATCAGTACCTTGTTGGCAATACTGAGTTGGGGAGTACTTAGTAAGGGTTCCAGTATTAAAGTGGCCCTTTTTATCGCGTTTGTTTGTTTTATGTGTCTCTTACATGTCATTTTCTTATCGAGTGTGGCGAGTACTTTAGCTCGGAACTCCAGGGCAGTTGTCTTCCTCCAATGCTGGTGTGATAGTTGTGGGAGCTGATCTTCTTTATGAATCTTACAGCAAATATTACAATTAAACTCGAAGCAAGATGTGGCCCTTAAAAAAGCTGTTTCTTGTCAGTTTTTCAAAGTAGAGTGTTATATCTTTTTTGCTTGTAGGACTCTTATATTCCTAGTTAGGTGCAACCTAAAACATAAATCCAAAACTTCCCTATGTCGTCTCCATGATTTCTTCTTGAAACCTTCGCATTCGTTAGTCTTTTGTACGAGTAGCTTGATTACTTTTTCCCTGTTCTTAGTTTTCTTTGTTCCTAATAACCATGTCAGTAACACTTGTCGTCACCTTCGATTGTTGACTTGCGGGGATAATTTCAATTCGTTTAGTTCTTGTAGAATAGTTTTTGTGTAGATACTTATAGCGCTGATTTAAAAATTTTACTTTTCTTCGAATCGTTCTGCGCCAGTTAAATTTCGTGTTGCGCGGACATTATTTTTCTTCTATTCGCCCGTTAGATGGAAGAAATCACATGTAACGAATGGTACCAGTTGAGTCAACGATAAAGAAAAGATAAAGAGCAGAAATATTGAACGGCTCATTAAAACAAGTAAACAAGTAGCAAAATGCGAACTGCGGCCAATATTTGCGGAAAAAAATACAAGATGCGCCAAGAACTGGAAGAATACAAAATCATATCTTTTTAATAATTTTACACGATAAAATTGCAGCGCAGCGCGTTTATATGGCTGGGATCCACCGATTACGAGTCGAAATAGAAAGTATAAAAATATCTAAACTTCGTACATATAAACAAAATCTAGGCACAGCGTATTATGGAAACGAATCGAAGTGATCTGAAGACCCATAGAATAAAACAAGTAACCTCTTCAGCACCTAGTATTAAATTTAAATACATTACTCAATACATTTGTTTTAGTTAATGACTCAATAAAAGTTAATTAATTCTCCAGAAAGATACTTATCTTATGCCGTGAGCTAATCAATGGTTGAATTTATGTCATATACAACCGTTGCGTAATCAATATTCAACCGGAACGAGATATTTTAATTTAAATCACATTAGGTTATGCAAACGAACAACTAAAATGTTTATTTAACAATTATCTGCTTACATTTTCGTCACGTCAAAAATTATGTGCAAAGCATTCAACGTCTACTATAACCACGGTGATTGATTGCTCCATAATTAGTATAATATTGTACGCTGTCGCCAGTTAACCCTTCGTTTATCTGTAAAGGGTTGATGATAAAACCGGGGATTGACTTCGTTGGTACGGGAATCTGAAAGCATTAGGCTAATGACAGAACCGTGTTTTTACGATCACAAATCGTTTTATTTAGCACACGTTTACGAGGGTATCGGATATCCTAAATGCGCTTCAATCGCCGCTCCCATGTGTACGTAATACTGCGGATCGTATAAATCTAAACAACACGTCGTTGGTGGTGGATTTCAGTCGATTCTGGAATGTACGAGGCGGATTCCGCATGGCTATAACGAAAACGAAGGTGCTATTTCGGTGAATGTTCTTTTCAACTTCTATATTCACACACTGCATGTAGTTTGTCAAACGTGGGTGAAACGCCGTACGAAAGTATTGACAAATAAAACATGAGATGAAGGATTGTTAATTTGAAACCCAAATGGTTTCATTACTCTAAATGTCAGTAATAAATATTACGCCTTCTTTGAAGTTATTAAATTATGAATCACGATATTTTAGTTTCGTGTCTGACAGTTAGCAATGACACAGTACAACAACGCGGAATTGAAAATCATGTTGTTTTTATCAATCTTCACAAACGATTAATCCATCATTGTCCAGATCGAAACGACAATAAAAGCGTACTAATGGGGAAAAATGGAAAATCATTCGTAAACAATAGGCTTCGTATAATTGCACATTTATTGTTGATGGTCTTTGTATGTGTATGTGAAACGGTTCGGAAATATAATGCAATAATTGGACACTTTAATAGATCGTTGCAATCAACCTCAGTGTGGGTGAGTGGCGGTGCCTTAGCTCTATGAAGAACATACACATTAGGTCGATTACCTCCGCTTTTCGCTGAGGGCTATCTTCAAGACACGACCATAACAGTCAACCAGACCGAGCCCCGCCGTTAAAACATTAGGCCAGCAAAGAAGTAACTACAAAGGCCTCTTTCACTATTGTGAAACTAAAAACTCCCAACGCACCATAAATCCTCGCACATGCCAATTAAATCATGCCCGTGGTTTAATGGGTCAAACGTTGGGCTAATTGGTCGCCGATATTTCCAACGAAAAATAAAATGTCATCGGATCAACCGTACAATCTGCATGTTTGCGCGTTCGTGCGTTAATTTTAATTACACATTGGATAGTTGAAATCGCATAATCGTTACTGTAACGCATTCATCATGGCGTTTGTGTGTACGCGCTAATGGCTGATACTTAATGGTCATATTTCCACATAACGATCGAGACGGTCGTTTCAGAAAAATCGTCTATTTACTGCCCTATTTATGGATTTAATTGACTTGAATTCCACTACGCATAGATTAAAGTGAAACATTAATTTTCCTTGATCTACAGCCACGAGTCGTCACATTAATTGCATTTTCTGGAACATATTGCTGAGAAATCGTAAATTTCGCAGGCTAATTTTTTGGGCATTATTTCAGTTTATGATAAACTGAACTATTTCATTATTAGTTTTTTAATATATATAGTTCATGGTAGTGTTCATATTAATATATTTTATAAAAATAAACATTATAAATATTAATTTATATCAAGTAACATTTTCTAAAAAATCCATCGTTTTCGAAGTTTTAAATGTTTTGCGTACATTTAAAACTTCAAAAACGACGGATTTTTTTCGCAGGTTACATAAAATAGTAATAGCAACAGAGTAAAATTGTGGCAGTATGTTTCTTCTATAGCTCTGTAGAAATACAATTTTAGATATTGTACTACACCTGGTAATTGTGACGGTGTTTAAAGTGGACTTTAGCAAGTATTAGATTTCGGGGCCTCACGTACCGTACCAGAATATCTACCAACAATGAAAAAAGCGCATAATCTTAATGTACCTATTTGTTTTCATTTTGCTCATTTTTATTTCGTTCGATATTTTTTAATTTTATATTATGTCATTGGATATATTTTAATTTGATTGAATTTGGCTGTACCAATAACTGTTAACGTTCTAAAAGTATATGCGAACATCTGTGCATAATTTCCACCTATAATTAGCTCGTCCATGATCAGTTATTTACAACTTTGACTGGACTATGGACATGTCGGGTTCAAATAGACCATGTTTAGTAACGGCGGTCTCGTTAAACTCCGCCTTTATTTTCAATTAAATAGAAATTTCACATCCAATTATCATATGGATATATATCTGCGATAGTAATCAACATTATCGGATCTAATGAACGTACATCTGCAAGCAGTGAATAGAATTATAGCGCTTTTGTAAGCAGTCTTCCGCGTCCACCGATAATTTAATGTCAATTATATTCGAACTTATTAACGGTCGCCAATTCATATATTTGAATATATTGAATGTTAAAACTATCGGACGTCAGAGTTTTCAAATATTTATTATTATTTCATCTATTTGTTTGTCAGTATTTATCAGAATTTATAGCAAGTGAGGTTTGCATTTTATTTTATGCTGAAGTCTAGTAGAGTAAAATTTATAAATGGTATTTTGTCATAAGGATATACTGTGCCTTCAATTAGATTCTTCATTAAAGTGAGCTGTGTTTATTTTATAAAGTTGGCGAACGCAATTGAAGAGAAAGGAGTTGTTAGTAACTGTTAGTTAGTACAGAAAAACACATTTTTAATTAAATAATTGAACAGCTATCAGTGCTACAAATCTTAGGAGTAAAACCAATGACATCATAGCCCACCTTAATGAGGAATTTAATTGAAGGTACTGTATTACCGAATAATTTTTCTTAAAGCTGATTTATATCAATTTATATTTTGTGCTCTGATATTGTACATTGTAATTCATACTTTCGTTGCAGAACATTTATAAATTGAAGAGAACCATGAACTATTCGCTTTTCGCCTATAATTGTCAGAGCAAATGATCGTAAACTGCATTAAGTCAGAAAAATTCAAGTTTAACAAAGCGTTAACTGATTTACAGATAGTTAGGTAATATTTATCCTGTCATCAATTTGATGTAGAGGTAAGGTTCCAAACGTGTGCTGTAGAATTAAACGTGCAACATGGTGGTGTTATCTTCTGAGCTGTGTTATATGGTAAATAAGTACTGCTGGTCACATGTGATATTTGACTGGTCCCCTAATTCAGAATCGAATTACTATTGATCTTGCTGGCCATCGACGTGAATACAGCTGACCCTTTACAAAATCTACATATTGAGTACTTCCAGGTATTTTTGCCGCCTTGTGACTCTATAAGAGGAGTGCCCAATTTATGATACAATGGCTCGCAGGTTGCTCGATAATGATAAAGCTTCCTAAGGCTAACGATGTGCAGAAAACTTTTTAGATATATTTTGATTGAGTTATTTCATTGCTTTTACCATTATGAATGACGGTGAATAGAGTTTATAATTATTTTAGGTTAGTTATTTTAAATTTTTATGGTTTTTGATTTTTTGATTTTGAGAATTAATTGAATGTTAATTATAAACAAATTATAATTGTAAATTTTAAAAAGAAAACCCCTATAATAGATGACCAAATATAAACTTTAGCACCCTAAAAATTACTAAATCTAATACTGAAAATAGAGCAGAATAAATGGCACTGAAACACAATTACGACCATGACCGTTTAAAATAAGTAACTTCAAAACTTCAATATATGTTGATTTAAAACATTGATATTTACGAAAACTATGATTATCATATATAATCTATGAAATACCGATGAGGTTGTTTACACAAAGCTAATAACTTATACTATTAATTTTAATAGTCTAAGGTGAGTGTGCAAACAACCTTTAAAATAAATTTGAGCTAACTTGTTAGACGTGTAGTGATAAATTAGTTAATTATATTTATTTGACAAAGAGAAGATTTTTGTTGGTAAAAAATCTGGTGAAGATAGTTAGTCCGAAAAATGTATTTACTAATAATGGCAAAATATTCGTACAAGTAGAAGGTACAATTCATAAAATTCATTCACTTATCGACTATAATAAGATTAATAAAATGTTACCGTCGCAGTGATACTACCTCGGGATCATACTCGTATCATCGATCATTTTTGTATGTGGTTTTTCTAATTTAGGGAAAGGAAGGGGAAAAACGCAGTAAATAAGAATATTTGTTTTTAATTCTTAAGCTTTGCTTTGAGATGTATTTACATTAAAGTAAGACATGTTTTGTTGTGGAACTTAGATTGGAATGAGGAATCACGGGACAAAGCTAACACACATGAACATACGCTCGCTTTTACCGAAAGTTCGAGAGGTAGAAAATATTATGCCCTCAAATGATTTTGATATCTTTGCTGTAACCGAGACTTGGCTTAGCGAGAATATTTGTTCGTCTTCTGTTAATATCGCTGGTTTTCATTTGATCAGAAAGGACAGGGAAGGGGAGGGGGCGTTGGGATTTATGTCAGGAACGGGTTAAAATATTCGGTTGTTAATATGAATAATAATATTGAACAGTTATGGTTAAATATTTAAATTGGTACATATAAGTTTATTGTTGGTGTTGTATACAGACCCCCGCAGTTGAACTACAAGCAATTTTTAAATGAATTGGAAGATTCTTTTACTACTTGCCTCAGCGTGTCAGAGGTGATATTTTGTTGTGGGGATTTTAATATTGATATGTTGATAGCCCTGTTACCATCTATTTTGATAACTTCTTAGATTCTATTAATTTTAGTCAACTTATCAATCAACCTACTAGACTTACTGGAAACACATGTTTGGATTTAATTATTGGATTTAATTTTAACCACCGATAGTAATTTGGTTGATGGTGCGGGGGTGCTGAATTCTGAAATATCTGACCATGACATCATTTTCTGCAACCTGTCCTTACTTCAAAAGAAAATTTCCCCAATAATACGCACATATCGAAATTTCAAGGGAATTGATTTTAATAATTTTCATCGAGACTTAATCCTGATACCAATGAAATTTATTTTTGCGATGAATGATGTAAATGATAAGATTTCGTTTCTAAATAATAGCTTACTCGATCTGTTCGATAAACATGAGAATCTGTCAATTATCTCCTGCAGTTTGACAATGCATTTGTGTTTATGAACATAGTTTTATAAAATGTCGTACAAGTTAGAATGTGAGGAAGGCTTGCCGAATCTTTCCAAGACGGGTTGCCCTCAATATTTAAATCATGTAAGGCTTCAGAACTTCATTGAATCTGCAAGTAATAGAAAAAGAGTTTCAACGAGAAGATTGGACCAAAGATTTCAATTAGTAGAATCAATTTAAAAAATAGAAAGCGCAAAAGACGCAGCAGCTCAATTAGAGAGGATTCTAAGATGCTGCACAAAATTATGATTAGAACATTTTAGAAACAATGCCACGATAAGTTTAAACGACGAAAAATATTTTACATTATCTTACTCCGAAATAAAAGACACGAAGGCTTTTATGCAGACATTGTGAACGTTCCTAATGACGTGATGTATAAGAAAAAAGCGAAATTTCATAACATGGTACTAGTGTGGTGCACCATTTCGGAAGCTGGGTTTTCAATATCTTATGTTGGGCGAGTTAGGGGCGAAACTGCAGACATTTTATTCAAACGCATCATGTTGATGATAATATAATGTTCTGACCGGATCTGGCATCGTACCATTATGCGAGAAGAACCCAAAATTGGTTAAGGCAACAAAATATCCCATGTGTGCCTAAAGGGGATAACCACCCGAATATTCCACAGGCACGTCCTATAGAAGAGTTTTGGGCTTTATTCGGTAGAAAAAGTTACGACGGTGGGTGGGAAGCAATTACAAGCTGATGAGAGGCATTCGCACCAAATTTCGAACCACTGAAACTCGTGGCCCTTTGGCTGCTATGGGATACATTATAATTATAGCTAAAGCTTCACTGAATCGTTTTCTGTACTACCAAATTAACTAGAACAATTATAGTTTGAATGCTAATTAACCCACTAGAGACCTCGACGGGAAGGTGTGTGGCCATAAATACCTGCCCGAAAAAAAATTAAATGTATTCAAACCTTCTATTCCTCTCATTACTTAAAATATCTTTGTTTGAGAATAATTCAAAGTAAATTTTTTATATACGATTCTGACATCAAAACTACAAGGCTTATAAAATGTATATAAAAATTTCATAAAGCACGCAATAACCTAGATGATTGTAGTAATAAAAGTAATGTAAACACTAATGACATGAACATTTAGTTTCATCGAAGACGGTTGACGGTGTCCAAAGTTATATAAAAAATCGAACAACCGCACAGTGGGGCCGAATCGCCAAAACGTTGCCAAAACCCCAAAAAGACGTTTAATTCAGACAAAACTCATCAGGAGTTTTTGTGGTGGCTAATTACGAATTTGAAGTTAAAAATTGTCTAAACAAACTGGCGGATCCACAATAGCAATGATAGCAATAGCGTACATAGAAGTTTTGTAGATCAATCATTACAACAATTAACACACTGAAAACGTTATTTGTTTATTAAACCTGAATAACACACTATTTGTCGAAAATATATCGAAGAATTTGTATTCTTCTTTATTCTACAAATATTGTCATACAATATAATGGAACATAATTCTTCAAAATCAGTGATTGAATAAAATTAATAAAAGTCATAGTATAATCAACAATAGGTAGTAATTGTTATGTAGCTATTCGAAAAAATCGGTTTGGAATTTAAGGGGGATGTAGTAGCTCTATTGCCTGCTTCGACAAACTTTTCATTTTTTTGTGGCAGTTTTCTAATACTGGAAATATATGGATCGGAAGTTACCAGAAGCCGCTTGAAAGAGTCTTCCATTGTTTTGACTCGTGAACACTTTCTGGAAACGTCTCAAAGACTCAAATTCTCCACAAGAACGGCCACTGCATATACTAGTCGATCACAGTCAGCTTGATAATTGCCACTAACAATAGATGCCGGAAATGAAACGGATGCATTGTTTTGTCTCAAAAAGGGACCTTCTGTCCTATTAGCCTTTTGCCACCTTGTTCTCATTTTGCCAAACAACAATGAGAGGGAGGCTTTCATATCCTACTACGGTCGACCAATTTTCTCGGACAATTGTTCCTCCAGATAAGGGATTAATTCAACGATGTTGAATATTTCTTGCCGAGTGAATTTTACGTATTCTTCAACCGAACCTGTGTGAAAAATATTACATTAGCAACAAATTAATTACAGAAAAATAGTAAAACAGAGTTCTGAAGCCTGCCGACGCAAACTTGGGATACGATATTTGGGACACACGAGCCCGAGGAAATATTCATTATACAAGAAAATAGGCACATTTCGGCAGCTGATTTTTGTCAACTCCATCAGCTAATTGATTAGTCTATAGTCCGGGGGTTATAACACCTCGACATATTGCGGTATATACTACTTTTGCTCTAATTGAAAATGCAAGTTCGGAAATGAGATGCACTAATCCCCCTCCCTACCCAACCCATCCCTTCAAATTCCCAGAATCGAAAATTAATTTTTCGGGGTTTTTGCCACTTTTGGGGATTCGGCCCCACTGTGAACCGGGGCGGATTTGGTCAAATTCAGAGAGCGCATTAGTCAGTGTCGAAATTGTAACATAAAAACAAAATTAAATAAATCAGTGAAATTAAGAGTATTTTAAACGTTAAACTAATTAACGAAAGAAATCATAAAAGAATGAAATGTAACAATCACAAGCGATACACCGTCTTATTTCATTTTATCGCAACAAATTCTAGCGGTGAAAAGGTGATCTAAAATAATAAATGTGCGTGATGTAAATAAAACTGCAAGGTACACAGTTGCATTGATTCAAATTCTTAATTAAAGATAATGCTATATCTTTACAATTGGCTCCTCGACGACATTTTCTCCAATAAAAATTTCTAATAAAATGCGTTACCAAACTTTCTGCAAAATCCAGGGCAATATCTTACATCCAAAGCAACATCCAAATTTTAAAATTCAATTAAAATAAGTCAATGTTTCATATTAATTTTTAAGACACAATTCCCCGGAAAATATAGTTCAAGCCCAGGCTAGCTTTCCACGTCCAAATATTCTGACCAACTATTGACGTTTTAGTAAAAGTAGCTCCCATAAAAAATCCCGAGACCTATAACTTGGACATTTTTGTTCTCGTTATATTATTATTACAGCACATCCGGTCAACATATTGATATTTATTACCTATGTCGGGAGATTGATGTTTACAACGTTTAAGAGTAGCTCTTGCAGTGAATATTACTAATAATTAAGTGTGAAAGTCATTATGTCCACGTAAATGAGTTCAGTAATAAGTCCAAAGAGGCTACATGCTTAATCAATTCAGACAGCTTATCCTAAATAAATGTAAATTGACGTAGAAATTTAATGATTTATTCAATATATCTGCATCTCTGTCATATCGGTTACTGAATCTGGCCGTCCTTTTCGCTCACATTGAAGAAGTTTAATATTTTCGTATGCTTTTCTTGTTTTCGATCGACCCACAATTTGTTCCTACACAACTTTTCTGATAACCTAAGGGAATTTATTTCTGATCAATAATTGGTTGGAGATACATCACTTCGTATTTGTATTTGATTATAGTTCAGCAAACACTCAAAGCTTTTCATTGATATTTTTATAGCCGCTCACGTCAATAACGACGGTCAAGGTAACTATTAATTAAATTGTAGAAACAAAACGATGAAGCACTCACTTATAACAAATTGAAGCAGTCGACATTTTTCCCATACCACCAATAATCAATCATAGTGCTAATTAAAGTCGTAAATTAGTCGAGCAATAAAATGTATTAGTTATTAATTATTATTGATAGTTATCTCGGCAATTCTCGGTGTACGGCGAGCGTGTGTACGAAATGCCGCGTAAAAAGAATAAAAGATGAAGGCTCTCATTTGAGATTACAGTTGCCGCGCAATGTTCCACGATATATGAAACGTATAATAAGTAATTACGGGCAGCGAAGTTTATCCAAGTATTTCGCATGCACAATGGATACATGTCGAGCAATTATTATTTCTGCTAATACCAAGTGACCTTTTTCGTTGAGGAATTGTGATGTTTGAAATTACTGTTATTGTAACCCATATACGCGCAGCATCGATTAAATAAAATACGATTTGATTGGCGATCTAAGCAATCCACTTCCACAATGTGGCAATAATAACGTATTAGCTATATAAACTGCAGTAATATAAACAACATGGTTGTTGCCCATTTCGATGTTTAGTCTTCCTTTTAATTCAATTTCCAAAAATTGGTATTACACGAAATTGAAACAAATTCATATATAATAATATATATCCAACTTTTATAAGCCAGTAACTCGATGTTACTCAAATAAATTATCTGTGGCATTAAACACATCACTTCTATTAGATCAATCGAATAATAGTTCCCATCTGGCTATTAATTATCGGACACCCCGGTGGTAATTCGGATATTGACTCATAGCACTACGTTACTAAACTAGATAATAAAAAACGAGTTGTACTAATGAAAATGATCGCCGTCTGCGAACAGCAATACATATAAATGTGAATTCTTATTAAGGTAGCGGACAATAAGAGGTCGCGTGTTACGTAAGATTCGAATTAGACAATCAAAGTGCTTCATACATAATTACAAATTAGTAGGAAGTGATGTTTGATTGCAAACATTTCATTAGACGCGTACGCGTAATTTGTATAATTACCGCATTGTTTACGTGACGATCATTATAATAACTCTTAATGATCCTGTAGATCGTTCCGGGCTGATACTACAGCTTCACGTGTAATTTATTATGATTACAATCGAATTTGTGAGCGTCAAATTTCGAGATGAAATCGTCGTGTTTATTTCTTCAAGATAATCTAGCCGAAAATATTTATGATGCATGTTTTTTTAGACATTTCGAATCGTCATACTGAATTTAATAAAATAGCTGCTAGAACTTTTTATACTAAAATTTATTGGTTCATTAAGCAAAATAATGCTCAGAGGATATACAACACTTAAGCAAAGTTGAAAAAGACATAAATATAAGATATTAAACATGTTAAAATTGAAAAACGTAAACTGTAAAATATGTTTGCTGCTAGCGTGCTTTTTAATGCTTTCTTCATATCCGGAAGTGATTCAGCTTTAACTTTATTGGGTAAACGGTTGACTATTTTTAACGTCATGCGAAGCACATCGGAATCGGAACTACAACATAATATAGAAATAATAGTCAAAGAACTAAATAAAGCGAATATGAAAATAAATATAAAAAACAAAAACAATGAGTACAGCTGTGAATGATACACAACATCGTATTATAATACAGGGAAAAGAAATGGAACAAGTTGAAAACTTCAAATATTTGAGTTCAATAATCGAAAATAATGGAAGCCTAGATAAAGAAATAAATGAGAGGACAGGATAGACCGAAAAATTATTTAGTATGATGAAGAACAACTTTTCTGGAAAGCATGAAATACCGAAGGAGATATAAACCATTATATATATATTTGCGAAACATAGATAAACAAAAGTCAAGAATAAAAGCGATAGAAAAGGTATTTCTAAGAGAATAAGAGAGTAAGAAAATAAACGCAATAGGGAAAGGATAGGGAATAAAATATATCGACAAAAACTAAATATTGAACCAATTAATAGCAAAAATTAATAGTACAATTAAGATTGTTGGACATATATGCTGACTGAGTGGGCAGGTTGACAATAAATATATTAAACAATAGCTACAGGAAGAAATTGCCCGGGGAGCCCAATAAAAACATGGAACGATAAAGTTAAGGAGGAAGTGGGGAAGTAAGGAATCCAGTGAAGTAGAATCAAGACAATAACAATGAACAGGGTGAAATTGAAACGAATATATAAAACAAGTATTTGTAAAAAAGTCATACACCCATGTGGGTCTAAAATAATTTATGAATAAATAAATAAATAAAAACCGCAAAAGTGAATGAACACGTCAATAGTGGAAGCAGATTTCGCACTGCTGCCACTCCTGAGAGGGCGACACTAATCAGGGTCAAGTTCCCTCAAAAAAATGGCAAGAGAGCTCGATATCATCGTTGGTGTATCGTTGGTTGGTATTGGGTCAGTATCTCTGGCCTCAAGCCCATTAAGTTGCAGAAGAAGATCCAGATACTGCATAATTTTTAAAGCTTTAACGACTCCAGCGTTATCATGAACTGCTGAAACACTGTTCGTCGGAGCCATCTCATCTGAGTCTTCTCAGGCGAGACACTCCCCATCGTCCAGACGTGTGTCAGCAAGCAAAACGACAGAATTCTTTCCAAACCAGTTGAGAAAGCGAATGAGAAAGGCAGATACGTCGGAAGAAAGGGTCATCCTGCTGGAATCATGGTTAGAGTTGGTGAAATGAATTTTAAGTACAATAAAAAAATTCCGCTCATTTTGACCAGACATTTTAGAGAAGAAATTACTCCATGGAGCACCACCTGAACGTGGCTTCCAACAGGTCTCTGCCTCCGCTCTCAAATCTAAAACAGTGAATTGAAACAAACTTGTCTTATCACACAGTATTGTGAACTGTTATATTATACTGTGTGGTAAGAGTAAGTTTGTTTCAATTTATTTGCCAACCACAGTCTCCAATTTCCTATTTTACTAAAACAGTGGCTGAAGAAAGAGATTTTGTGACCGCTGATGACTAACCCACCCCAGTACTATCCCGGCAATATGTAAGAAAAGTTGTATTTCCAATTGAAATTACAGTCCAAAAACTCACAGAAACTGTTTTCCTCTGATTCTCATAGCATTATTCATCACATTGGTTCATCTATTTGACGTGGAAACAGACACGAATATATCAAGTTATTCATAAATAGTATACATAGCAGCGGTCCTAATATTCAGCAACGCAGCTAAGCTATCTCGTTTAGCTACCAAACATAGTCATAGTTTCTTTAGTTGATCAGTAAATTTCCCTGCAGTATACATAGATGAACGATGTGACTCATAGTACTACAAATGTAGTGCTCATCATCTTTTAATACCGTACTGGTAATTCATCGTAACCAACGGATTTTGAACTCTTTAAGTTTAAAATGAGTGTAGATATTCAACTAGGTTCGGTCAGATGCAGGAAAATACGCTGTTGTTGATTTAACAACTTGATCACTGGTTGAGCATGATTTGTTCATTGATTTGATTACTGCAACATCCCTCGCGCTTTCTCCCTCCAGCTGTACGTCATTTAGTAAGCGACGTATTTGTTTTGAGTGTTATTATGATTTTACGTAATCAATTTCCAGGTCCTGGTTTTAATTTATTTCTGGATTGGATGATTGAATGACCATTGTATATGTATTAACGTATCGATGTACAACATGACGGTGAATAAACTTGACAAAAACAAAACAAAACGTATACATGCATGCAAGAAATATATCTACACGATGTACGATATTCTCGAGCAGAGCAAGGGTACAAATTGTCGTATTTCTATAGAACAAACTGAGATATATAAAATCAGACAGAAATAAAAATTATTTCATAATGAGTACCATTCATTAGTAATGTGATTCCTCTGCCTGGCATATAGAATAAAATCCAATACTGTATTGTGATGCATATTGCATTATTAACGTGTTTATTTTGCTTAGCATCTGATATGTGTTTATTGTAAGTTTACCTTTAACCTTGTCGTTCAGTTGTTTATCCTCAAAAATTATGGTTCTAATTGTCTTGTTTATCGAAAATGTATATAAAGATATTTTATTTTCCTTTCTTTTTTTCTTGTAAATATTTCTATTGTATCATTTCATTCATAATTTGCATAGATCTGATGCTTATCAAATCTAATCGTATCCTGATTCGATGAGGGCATGTGGCAGATAAATTGCATTTTTCTGTAGTGCGGAACGTGCATGTATCGTGTGGAACGTACAAGTAGATTCCACATCTTCTGCGGAATTTGTCCGAGTTGTCATCACTTTTATTTTAATTTTTATTGCCTTGTTTGAAGTGATTGTAATTTGTAATTTGTGGCACTACACTGACCCTCTTTAATTTTATCGGCAAAGATATAATGGTGAATGTTTTTTGTCATATCTATTAATTCTTATTACTTGAATTACTGCTCTTGTGATTCTGCTGCTTTTAATTTCTGCTAATGCGAATTTCGAGACAATTTCGTACATCAAAGCTTAACGCGATAGATGAATGTACTAATACTTTCACCTAGCTCAACGTTTATTGTTGTCTGGTAGTCCTTTTGGCAAATTCAACAATACAACCATATTTTTTGTTCATTCTTTGCTATAATGGCTATATCATCCACAAATGCCACACTGTTATTCCAATCTTCCCAAGTTTTATGTATCCTATACAAAGCGGTTTCGCTTTCTGTTTCGTGCTCTTGCTACTTGTGACGCCGCCAGTGTTCTACTTATTATATCTTTAAATCCATTGTGTATTTCTACATTTTTTTAAACTACTGTTTACTTCTGGCAATGTCCATTTACCTTGTTTTCCTATTCGTTTTTCTAGTACTTGTTCCATTATATTTATTATTGTGCTAAGTCATATTATTCGTCTGGAATCATTACAGTCCTTGTGATCCCTTTTTATAGTCCACACTTTATTGCAAATTTGTAATAGCACGTCCCTTCCTCCATTTCACATTTATTAACCACTTCCGGCGTAATCTGACCAGTGCTTTTCCATCTTTCAATCTTTTAATAGCTTATTTGAATTCGTCCATAGTTATATTTTTTTCTACCGTTTGTCCTTATATTTTTTGTTCTTGATCTACCGCTTCCTCTACCCACTTTTTTTTCTTCTCGTCTTTCCATACATTTCTGAAATTTATTTTTCCATTCCTACATTATTTCTCTTTCTTCCGTTAATATTTCTCCTTTCTCTTCTTTTTGCAAGATTGTCTACTTTTCTATTGGCTCTTAGGTTTTAGAATAGGTTCTGATTACTTTACTATTTCGCTGCATCTTTTCAGAGTACTCTGTTTTCGGCATTGATTCGGTTACCATGGTCTTTACTTCACTTCTTTATTCTTTATATTTTGCATAGCTTGTTATGGTCTTCCTATTATGTATTTTCTATTTGCCCTACGTACTTCCCACATCGCTTCAATTCATAGCTCTTCAGTTTTTGAGATTTGGTATTTGTTTTGTTTTGTTTTGTATTTGTTCTTTTACTCGTTCTTCATATCTCTTAGCCCTTAATTTATACGATCTTATAAAACATGTTTGCTATAATTATATCATATACTACAGAATTCCTGCAGTCTCCTTCCGTTATTGTTTTTTTTCTCCCCAATTTCCAATAGTTACTGTGTGCATACAGTGAATGGTATGTATTACCTCTTCTTCTTCTTCTTCTCATTCTCGTCCAGACCATGTACTGCTATTATTGTTGTTTTTTTGCTATCATTTACCACATCAGCTTTGATTAACGGAGTACGTATTAACTGGAAATAAAGGAATACTATTTCCTATATCAATTGGAAAAGAATTTTGTAAGCAAATAGTCCGGAATAGCAACTGAAATTAAAATTTCTCAACCTCAATCTTGTTTCTAATATGCAGTGTGTTTTATATTACTATCTTGCAAGGATATTATACTACCAACTGGAAAGTTAAAATTCAGAAAATTAAATATTATTAATGCCTCTGTTATAATACAGAGATTTTTTGAAACCATGCCTAAATTGATGGCTAGTGTCGTCCTACGTAAATGGTAAGTTACTGGATATCAGTTTGTAAAACTTTTACGGTTGTACATCATTAGAAGGTGTAATCTTTGATAAATTTATCATGCTTTTTATAGCTCGCTGCAATTTCAATAAAATAATAAGATCATTAAAGTGGTTTTTATAAACTGTCTAATTAAATGTTTGAGATACAATAATTAAAATATCCAGAAAAGGTGTTTTTGAATTGGAGCATTTCCTCGCATTCGAAACGCTTTTTAAAGACAACTTTTATATTTACTGTAAATACTTGTTATCGAAAACAATACAACACGTGTTTCATAAATAGGAATAACAATCTGCTAATAGTACGTTGCAGAACATTTGTATCTGTTGGCCAGTCTGGTTTCACTTTTACTGGCGTGTCCCCAGTATAAAATGTTACTGGGCACTAAATATTTTATTTTTGTCTTTACAAGTGCTGCGTTTTCGACCATTAACGTTTATGGCAATTCTAAATGAAAACGTTTGCGCTTCGTAGTATCGTATAAATGCATAACATTAGTAAATAGTCTCATAAAGATAACTACAATAAACTCTGGAAACACGTAAATGAATAATTTGTTTCATTGTAGATATATACATCAACTGCATCTGGCCTTGCTTTTACTATAATACTTTTGGGGTGATAGTAGTAGTGAGCACAATCGAGTGATGAATGCGATCAAATGAATATTTTGATGTATTTCGAGTTGAACCAAGCAAATATAATATATAACTTTATTCATTTATCCTTCATATTAACGGACGATATTTAAATAAATAAATAAATGTCAGGTGTGTTAATGTTGGAACTTGGAATAAAAGATTAAAATACATATTAATAGAGGAAATGTAAAAAGTCATAATTTCAATCGGTTACTATTTATTAAAAACGTAATTTTACCGTAAATTTGTCAGTCGATCACTATTTTATTAAACGTAATAGCTATTACATCGGAATTTACTAGCTAGTTGAGTTTTCTTTTTAATTTTCATTTATTTGTCACTTATGTATTGATTTTTCTAATAATGTTATTTAATATATGTTTAACGATTAGCATAAGCACGTCGGATGTATTTCATTTACAATGACATTAATATTCAGATAGTCCTGCTTTGTATTAAAATCTATATTAATGTGATGCAAATTACATCCAACAGAGTCATTTAACATAACGGGTCCGCACTCGATACCTATAATAATCTAATCGCTCCCGAAGAAAAACAAAATTGTTTCGTTGCGTTCCAATTAACCAACACTTAAAACCATTACATGTTGACCAATACACTTGGTAGTTTCTGAAACCGTTCAAGCGGTTTAATGCCAATATATGAGCACTTAATTCAGACGGTTTTGAATTCCTCTGCTTATAAATAAATACGCGTCGTTTTAGCTGAAATTACCGACTATACCTACGTTCGGTAATTTACAGGAAATCGAAGATAACCATTTTTCTACATCGATAACCGTAATTCTAAATGTTTACGCGGTAATGGGATATTAAAATGGGAAGTCGATGCGAGTCTCTTGTTAAACAAAAAGAAGTTAATTGAAGATGAACTTTTTATGTATCTCCACTAGATTTACGGGATTAGTTTAATAGGTTCTCCTGCACTTTTTTGCAAATCGATTGTAAATTACTACCTGGTCGTAAATTAATCCGACAATGTGGATTGCAATTATGCAAAATTTATGGACTGCGATTGAATTTAAGTTACAATTTATTTAGCAGTCTCGGTATTATATATCGTGCAACCGCATATAATAATTATTGTAAAAACTTTTAATTATACTCACTTACGTGGATTCATACATTCTTCAAATCAGAATTATGAGAGAATGATTCTATAAATATATATTACACGACAAATATTATGTAGCAAAACTGCAACTACAATTACAAATTCTTCGCGTGTACCTGTTCCACTGAACTATATCGAAAACAAGAAAATAACAACATGGTCATTATTTTAGTGAAAAAATCAACTCGGCTGTAAAAATGCAACGCATGCCCCAACACTGTTAAATTAGTGCCGTAATTAAGGCCCGATAAGTATGCAAAAGCGATTGAATATTCATGTAGGTGATTACAAGTCCAGATACAATTGTTCGGCTCCTATAAATCGCAATCAATAAATAAAATTACTGGGTAGTTAATTTTAAAAGCAGCTTAGCGCATCTTTGTGCTACCTTGAATAAAGCCGAGTGGTTAACGTATTAATCTCTTAACTCGTTAAAAATATTTTTTGAAAATTGGTATAATTAATCTCGATCTTGGGAAATATAATGTAATAGGAAACCTCGTTTCATTATATTTTGCATTATTTATTTGTTTGTCATTGGCGCTGATTTTTATTAGTAGATTAGATATTTAGATTTTTTAAAATTGCCAGATATATTTTGATTGCCATCAAACTATATATATTTTATTTAACATTCATCGATTTTATGCATACTTGTCATCCACGTTGATTTGCTTCATTTTCATGTATATTAATTACTTTCAGTATATCTTTGTTTCATTAATTTAATTTAATTTGAACACTTCATTTTTGTCATAATTTGTTTTGTTTTACATTCAATATATTCATTTACATGTACAAATGTTTAGTTTATATTCTTTTTTCGATTGTGTTGCTTTAATTTGGTTTGTCCTCGATTGATCCCTTACTTCGTTGTTTATTTGCATGTGTACGCTTCTCCTTTTGTTAATTTTGCAATCCGTTTCCATCTTCTTGTACTGTACTGTACTAAATAAATTTCCTTTTTGATCACACTGTATATTGTATCCAGGTGAGTTGGCGGTTCTCCCATAAGCTGTAACTAGGTGCGCTTTCCGAGCGCAATAACTTATATACTCCTACTATTTAAACCCTTTTATTAAAAATAAACGTTTAACACAGGTATGTTTAACGCGTTCGAATGGTTACATGCGGCGTTTTATACGTGGTGTAAATTCTCTAAGTTAGTGCTTCAGCGGCGGAGGTAATAACACAAACTGTTTAAAAACTCTTGCAGAACGGAGGCCATAAAACCAAGCACACGACCCGCTAATGAAAGCCGCGTCCGTCCACTAAACACGAGTACAAATCGTAATATCTCAATAAACTCTCATCGTTTGGCACTTAACAACGGGCCGTAAAAATATGAGTAAAAAACAATTTGGTTGTTTTCGATGTGGAAAACGATAGTATTGTATTATATTGGTCATCGTTAATACGTTAAGCTCCTGCGTATGAATAAATTGCGCGCGATGGCGATCACTGTCTGGATTTGTGAGCAAAAGTACGGTTATCACATTTGTAGTCGACGTGTGTACCCGCTGCTTTTATTGTACAAACCGCATGTAATATAATTCGTAATTTTTATTGATTGTATTTTGAAAAAGTATGAAATAGTACTAGTAGTTTTTCACCGGAATGATTTTTTCGGGTAGTTTTTCAAAATCCTAATAAAACTACACACAAACCTGTTGTCGAAACTGGAAAAACGTGTCTAAGTTTCCAAACAAATGGCAAAAACAAAAACAAAAACAAAAAAAATATATTTACTTATCCACTCCTCTACCAAAGGTGTAGAGGTTGTTCTGTCCCGCCATGTTTTTCGATCCTGTGCTTCTTTCCATGCAATCCCGTTGCCTGGTAATTTCCGCATTTCATGTGGTCCTTGATCTACCTCTCACTCTACATGTTTTCACTTGTCGCTCATCTTTTACCCTTATGTCCATACCACCTGCGTTGTTGTGTTTCGATTTTCTCAATTACTCTTTACTTCCAGCCTCCTTCTAATTACTTCGCTTCGTATATTATCTGTTATTGTTACCCCGCAATTTTTCGCATGATCTTCATTTATGTAGCTGTAGCTTAGCTTAAGTATGTTTCTGCCATGGCCCACGATTCAGAACCACATATCAAGATGGGTGCCAGTACTGTTTCGTACACTTTAATTGTCATTATTCTGTTATTGATTTCACTTTCCTGTCCATCTTTTTCATCCATTATCGACCCGATGTATTTTTTGTATTTATTTC
Source organism: Geotrupes spiniger (assembly GCA_959613385.1). Taxonomy (NCBI): domain Eukaryota; kingdom Metazoa; phylum Arthropoda; class Insecta; order Coleoptera; family Geotrupidae; genus Geotrupes; species Geotrupes spiniger. The sequence continues at coordinate 24,433,360 of OY390731.1, forward strand.
TTTATTATTTGTTTCTTTTACTATGCTCTTCTCAATTTTTATTACTATTTGTTGTGGGTTCCTACCTGCACTCATCACGTTTGTTTTATTAATATTTATTTTAAGACTGTTCTTTTTTAATGTTTCTGACCATGCTTTTATTTTATTTTTTAAACTTTTCTGAGTACCCATCAGTATCAGTATATAGACAGATTTTAATCTTCGGTATTCTAATGGTGTACATTTATATTTCTTCGTTACTTCACACCCAATTTCACCCATGAGCGTGATGAACAGCAGGGAACTTAGAATTTCGCCTTGTCTAACTCCCTGGTCTGTTTTAAACGTGTCTATGATATTTCTTCCGATTCTTACCACATTTAATGTACGCTGTCAAAGACTTGCTCCAAATCTATTGCACATGTATATATTTTTCTGTTTATGATCCTTATTTTTCGGATTGTAAGTCAAAAAAGTGTTCAAAAATTATTTTCTTAATCTGTTTTCTATTATTCTTTCCAAAATGTTATACATAATAGAGATATACCTCTGTAGTTATTGGATATCTGTTAATCTCGTTTTTTATAAATAGGGATGAAATTAGGGATGCCATGGGTGTTCAAAGTGTTCAAAGTGTTCAAAAATTGTTTTCTTAATCTGTTTTCTATTATTCTTTCCAAAATGTTATACATAATAGAGATATACACCTGTAGTTATTGGATATCTGTTAATCTCGTTTTTTATAAATAGCGATGAAATTAGTGATGCCATGGGTGTCTATCTGCATCATTTCGTCTATGTGCATTTCTTATTTTTAATGACTGTCTCTTCTACTTTTCCGATTTTTAGTTCTTCTTACAATAAGAAGCAAATTAATTTTAATGTTGCCTTATTTCATGATGGAATTGACAACAATACTAGTAATATTTCCGGGCTATGGGACTTCTTCAAATGACTTCAAGTCATTTTAGTTTACTTCAAGTTCACTATGTTTCAATTATCGTTATGTCGGAAAGATTGTAACTAAGTGTGATTCTTTGCTTATAACTTGTGAACATGCATGTGAGCACGATGAGGTAGCTTTACCAAGTTTGTCAATGTACAAGTACATTAATATCACATGACATTCAGCACTTATCGCAGATGTGGACGTCAGTTCCAAATCTACCATAAAAATCTTGTTTTGTGAAATCTTCCTCACGTTACCCATGCAATATATCGATACCTTTCGATATCGATAGCAAACTTTTTATCACAGTTGGTAAGTCAAACACATGTTCATCTTTATAGGCCTGAATAGTATTGCACATTTGCCCTAAAAGCTGGTTATTTAATTAAATTAATCCAAACCCTTTCTATCTTGGCGTTGCATTTTATGACCTCGCTTTTTAAATGATTTCTGTCAATATCTCTTCTAGTATCTCTTATATCCTTTACTGGTTTTGTCGTGCATATCCTGGCAGTTAAATTTCCAGCATTGTTATTTTGTTATTATTTTATGTACATTACGTGCATAGTTTTCTAGCTTTCCGCATTCGTGTTTGCATTGATATAGTTCTTCATTTATTACTGCTATGTTATGTTGCAGATCATTTTCTATTTCCGATAGTAACATTCTATCATTTGAGTAGCACATTTATGAGATATTTATTCCTTTAGTTTCTAGAATTCGATAATTCATTCTTAGTCTTCATTTTTAATATATTCGTCTCATACCACGTTTTACAATAGGAGTTTCGGATACAGCTTTTTTTCCGGACCTGGTTCATATCTGAAATTCCTACTTCGGACGTTTTACTTTCAATAGAAATAATACATCATTTTAGTCAAACTAACATTCGAAATTACAAAAAATTAAATCAATTTTTTTATGAAGGAAGACATTAGGTCTTTGGAAAAAACAATTTTTACCATAAAAAATTTAATTTTTCGTTACTTTTAATAGAGATTATACATTAATCCATGATGCAATGCTAATTAGACATCTAATTCTCCAATTTGGTCGTTGTATTATCTTTCTCTGGAATTATTAACCCTACTAGTGCTTATTTCTGTTATGTTTAAATACTTGACAATTTCTCGTATTAGTACATCTTGTCCTTGCGGTTTCACATTTCTTGTAATCTTTATTACTTAATTCGGAAACTGTTATGTCATCAAATTAATTTTCGTTGCATTTCAGCACTTTCGGAACTTTCTGTCCCATCTACTAGTTCGTTTCTCAATAGCTCTTCAATGTATTCTTGCGAATGCGCCATAATGTCTTCTTCTTTTACTAAAATATTTTCATATTTGTTTAAAGGCTGGTAGAATAATTATATGAATCATAGTTTTGAAGAATAGAGAAAATTTGTGAGACTTATTCAGCAAACAGTAGGCTTACTGTTTGTTTCTAGCAAATTTGAATAATACTTTCACCGAACAATCTCTACGAATCCCAGCATATTGCTACGTTATGAAATTTAGTAGTAACCCTGGAAGGAAGAAACTGAAAATGTTGGTGTAATGTTTGTCATAATCCATAACATTCCTCGAACTTCAAAAGAATTATGAATGTATTACTTTCGTATTAGAGTGACTAACAGACTAAGTGTAGCTAATAAACACGAAACAGGAAGATATTGGGCAAGAACTTTGATTACTATCTAAGATAACAAAAATGCTGATCTGATAATTTCTGGGTACTGGGTACGTAAATAAACAACAACAAAATTTTTGGATTTTGAAGGACACATAACAGATAACACAATAAATCATCCATACTTTCCAGGAGATGAAAATGGCTGGCGTATAAATGTTAATCAGTACTGATACAGAGCAATTATTTTCGTAGCTTTTTTATGAAAGCTACAAAACAAGGCGGGTCTATATCACCATAATTCGATTGCAAACAATTGGGCGTCTTATTTCAATAGATGGAAAATCAAGGACCAATGAATAATCCTTATATAATATTTACTAGGATAATATGTTAAAACGAAAAAGTAACGGCCTTTGCCCTATAGTTATTATTATTGCGAATGGTATAATGCCGTTCCGTTTTATTTGACGCCTGCATAACCACTAAGTTCATATCTATCTCTTTCGATCAGACATGTGACAGGGATCCAGTGTAACGTAATAATTGTAAGATAATATCCTTCCAATTTAAACACAAGAGAAAGACTAAATACATTGTGCATTACATTATATTGTAATTGCAATTAATAATCGATATTATTATACATTAGTTTTGGAATGCATTATATTTTACATAATTTTGAGTCATGCTGTAATGTTCAAAATAGAACGTGTTTATATATATATATGTACATTAAGATAAAGCGATTAAGATAGTAAGAGAAGATTAAAATATTATACATCCGTGAAGCAAAATATATATCAAGATCAATTTACGACATCCAATAAGCGTAATTAATTGATTATGAATCACCAACAAGACCTGATCAAGTGACAAACTGATTGACGTGTATCTTGCTTTCACTGAAAACATTCCAATCGTTGAACTAACATAATTAAGGATGAATAATTTTACAATATTGACGTTCCTGTGTGTCTGTCTGCGTGTCTGTGCGCGCTCTACGGCCCAAACGATTAACGCTAGAGCTCTGAAACTTTAAACTTAACATTTGTATGTAGCAAGGAGGAAAACGTCCTATTTTGAACGCAATCTCTCAACCGGAAGTGATGGTTTACTCTTATCACCTTTTTCCATATCTCGAAAACGGTACACGTTATGGAAAAAAATATTCTTACATCAATTATAGAGATTGATATTTTAAACAACCTTCATTTGAAAAGTTTTTTCGAAAAATGTAGTATAACTAAGTATAAGAAAGTTCCGCGCGGACCACCGCAGATTTTTTACTTACTTATACTTTATGTATAAGTAAGTATAGGAATCATGAAAAATTTACACGTTTTGAGGTCCCCTGAATCGTTTCTGACTATTTTCGGAATGACGTCTGTGTACACGTTACGGAAAAAAATATTCTTACATAAATTATAGATATTGATATTTTAAACAACTTTCATTTGCATTTGTTTTTTCGAAAAACGTAGTAAAACTAAGTATAAGTTAGTTCCGTGCGGACCACCGCGGATTTTTTTAGATTAAGATATCTTCAAAAAAGTATATTTAGCACGTGTCGCCCTTAACAATTATAAAATTTAAAACATAAAAATTTTCTTCTTAATTTGAAATGTGAAATTTGCACTGGACGACATGAAAAAACGTTTCGTCAAAATGCTCTTAGTTTTATATAGTTGTATATTTGTTGTTAATGTAGTCATATGAAATAACTAAAAAAAATAACAAAAATTGTTTCCGTAGTGAAGATGATTCCCATAAGTATTAGATAAAACTAGGTTACTATAACATGTAAAAATATATGTTATTATTATGAAATGCATTTTATATTTATTTTATGTGTATGCATAAATATTTTACTCAGTAAACTGTTATTTTAGTGAAATCTGTATTAAAATGTGATCTCTGTTGTTTTTCCGGTATAAATTAGTCTGAAATTCTCAGAACAAGTAGTTTGTGCTACTTGTTTCGGACGAATTGCTACTCTGTATTGCACAACGTTTTACAATTCTCGAATGTGCCATAACGAATTTCAGATGATCAATTTTCTAGTACTTTTATACATCACTTTAAGTTTGTCCAGTAAATAGTTTTTATTTATCTTTTCGTAGCCATAGCAGATGCCATTATTTCTTATTGTTTTAATATTACTGGATTTTACAAATTTCAATTTTTTCACAAATAATCGAATTTTCACTCGCTATCGCTCCAATTACCAATATTTCCTGAAAATGCGTCCAGCATGCCGTTATTTGTGTGCTACTTTAAGACATAGCTCCGAGCCCCTATTAGCCTAGAAACTTAAAACGACTAAAACTGGCAAGAATCTAAGAGAGTGAAATGAAATACTTAGATTTAAATGATAAAAGAAAGGTAACTGCAACCTTACTAAAATAAAAACAGAATTATTTTTTCATGATGTGTTGTCATATTAACCCAGAAACCTATCATCGTTAAATCACGCCAAGAGTGAGTGGAAATTTTTCTTGTACATTTTAGGCATTGGCTAAACCTTGCATAGTACTCACATATTTGGTAACTTTTCATTGTTTCACATTAAATCAAAAATATTGTACAGTGGTAGCGAAATTTGTAGGTCTCCAAGGTATATGTCGCCGAATCTACATTGAAAAAGTGGTACAAAAATCACTATTATTATACATAAAACACTGAACTAGAACGCGCGAAAGGAAAATCAAGATTCATAATAAGAGTCAGGCTCATAATGAATGAAATTTTCGCCTGGTAATTTATCTTTTGTTAACAAATTAACTATAAATATAGTACGTAAATAATTTTAGGCATCTTCGGTCACAAATATTCAACTACAAAAAATAATGGCGTAAATCTCATATGAATACACGCTCATATAACTACTTCGCAATGCCATTACTCAGTAACCATGCTGCTACATGTAAAGTGAAGGAAAATTTATTTCAGCGGCTCGTTCTGTAGCGCAAATTATGCTCAACTAGCCATAAACAATAATTACAGCAAATACAGAAGCAAACATGCAAATAGTTAAATTGAAATGTTTAATGTTTAAATAATTAATCTTAAACACAAAAAATGTGGCTCGAATAGTCATACTATCGTATGGCATTGTACAAAACAGATATATAAATACAAAGGCGACTGTCGTTGATGCACACGAATTTGTTATGTAAAACTAGATATTTAATGATTTGGGTTATTGAGTGCTAATCAATATAATAAAAAGATTTCAAGAAAATTCGAGGTATTAATAATTAATATTGGTGATGAAATTAGGATTAGTAGTAAGTGAAACATTGTTTTTAAAAATGTAAACAAATTTTGCCATAAATCAATATTTGAAAACACAGTGGTGGCGTTTTAAAAATCTCGAATTTGGAATATGATATACAACTGGACTCAAGGAGCTGAAAATCACATATTGGAATTGTCAGCAAATAAATTTAATTTATAAAAATTCTGTGGTGTTAAAAGTTAAGCTTTATTTTATTAATATATATATAATGTGAACCACACGAAAAAATAATTTTTGTTAACAGTATTCAGGGAAATTATTTCTTGTTATATATTAGATCTGTAGAGAGGAATCACGAATCAATAGTACAAGCCTCTCCCTAACAAATAACCAAAGATTTTAGCTAGTAATTTATTAACATTTGACATATTGCTGATTTGCGATTTTATTATATAAACATTAAGCCATCTGTCAGATGCTGTATGTCGATCGAAGGTACATATATTTGTGAATATTTATTCATTTATTTCTGATCATTCCTTGTTGAGCGCGACTAGGAGAAGAAAGATAAAAGAATCAACATATTTTTATAATTACATAGATATCGTAATTTCGATCGTTTTTTTTTACTTTCCGTACGGCAATATTATTAATAATAATTTAACGGGTTATGTACCTGAACACCATTAGATTCATTAATATGAATTTTACGACCGATGAAGAAATTTTATGGCTGTATAAGATACCATGGGCAATAATTTTATCGATATGAATTACATATGGATTCAATTGAATGCAAAACACGGAAAAAGTAAATAGTTTTATCAGCAATGTAGCTATGTCGTCAAACGACGTGCTCGTGCTCGTGCTAATTAGTTGTAATCCATAATTAGCGCACCAATAAATAATAATAGTAACAAAAACTGCAAGGTATTAAAAAAATGCTTACGATACATTTCTTAATTTAAGTAATTGCGTTAATAAAATAAATCTACTTCACCATATAAGGTTGTTTGTATGAACACATTGTGATTTTGGCAAAATGGACAGTGGTTATTACTCACAACGAAATTATAATAAATTCAATTATGAAAAATCGGAATAATATTCAGCAATATTTATTCAAAACTGCATAGGTCCAATGAAGATTATTAGACACAAAATATTCAATAAAAATCATATATATATATATATATATAGCATAAAGTACGATGGTCTAGCAGAAATAGGTGCCCATAAATAATGTTCAATAAACGAAATTTAGTTTTAGATTTCCTAAAATGAAATCAATAATTGCCTTTGATGTCGAATGGATAATTAGAGTCAGTAAACTCTAGGGATTCAAATCTGCACAATTCCGATTATAGGGAAACTATCTACTCCAATATCACCCGATAATGTAGTCGGTGACAATATGACAACTTCGATTGATTAGTGCATATACGCAATTGACTAGCGGATCTCGTACTTAATTACTCAACAGGTAAATCAAATGTCATCTAATTCGAAATGCCATTTCAAATATTAACAACTACTAACATAATGAACTTATATATAACGTTATTTATTGATTTATTGCAAAATTATTTCATAGTAATTGAAGGATGTAGCCAATTCAATTTGACTCAAGCAGTAATAAGTAATAACACAATTAATTATAAATTAATAAAAAAAAACAATAATCTACCATGCAGCAACTCGTATGAAAAGTTTTCATGTTTCATGCACGTCATCATATATTAACACAAAACGGTAGCAAACACAATAGATTGCTCGAAATATTATTCTTTAATGCATCAAATCTCGTTTCTAGTCGATAAGTCTTTCATCTGAGTCATACGCATTTATCCTTGGTATATATAAAACAACCTGAAAAAATAATACAGTCCTTGGCACAAATGCTCCTTACTATGTAGCCACATTGCAAACTCAGAGGATGACCTGCTTTACCTTCAAGTTGTCTACACACTCTGTACGTAACCAAATCATTGACGTCACCCCTAACTAACATAACTTGATCAGTTCTTCTAGATCACTACAACCGAAAAGGCTTGTACTGATTATCATGATTGATCAGTAGGCCCCTCCGTTTGAATGTTCAATGGTTCAACAAGTAACATTCCTAATTTCGTACAGAGAATTCATTTTGCCATTGATACAACAATAACCTGCTTAACAACATCAACCAGCAAGATATCAGTTTCTATTCCAACGAGGCATGGTTCCACCTTTCTGGATACATTAATTCACAGAACTACAGAACTTGGTCAGCACAGTACCCCAAAAAGTGCCGTTACGCCAACTTAAGATTGGTGCCTGGATGAAAATTTCATGAATCATTGACCCGATGTTCTTCATGAAACGACTAACGCTCAAATATATCAAAGGTTTCTGTTGAAACCATTTATAAATCAGTTGGCTAACATAGAGTTAACAAACGGTTATTTTCAACAAGACAATGCCAGTGCACATACGACACTACTGACAATAACTTTCTTGGAGAAATTCTTTGCAGGCCGTGAACAAACCAGTGGGGAGAGTCGATCTCCGGATTTGACGCCTCCGGGCTTTTTTGTTCCCTTATTTAAGAAATGTTTTTCGAAATCAGCTAAACAATTTTCAAGAATTACAGCAAGCAGCGGCATTGACGAATATTGGACATGCAATTTTAGTAAATGTTTTCAATAATTTATCGTGAAGTGTTCAATGTTGCCTACAACAAGCAGGCCAACATTTTGAGCAAATAAATAAAAAAAAAATTATTGTCTATACGGCTGTACAATTTCGTTTAGACGAGAGCACGTCGGCACTTAATAATAAAACTAGTCTTCGCCATTATTTTGTAAAATCTTATTAGTAGAAAGTCGATTAGATAGATATTCGCAAAAACATCATCGAATTTCGGAGAATTCTTATGAACTTAAAAAGTGAACCAACAGACTCTCTTTGAAAGGAATAATAACAAAACCATGCAACTATGCATCAAAACAAGATTAGTCATCCTAATGACTCGCTCTGTATTCCATAATAATAAGAAAACGAAAAATAAAAATCGATCTAGGTAAGTGTGCGACCGCGAAATTACACAATAATCTAAATTTATACGTATATGGAGCTTTGTGGAATAACGTTTCGCGGATGACCAGATACTGTCGCCTATTAGACAAGTATAGTTACGGCTGTGTGCATTGGATGAATCACGTCTAAAATAATGAAAACTTCGCAGATACGTAAGCGAACTCACTCGCAGATATCTGAAATTTATTACAACTTGTCGACGTGTGTTATGTACTCATTTGCATATCTTATATAATATAACAAATGTCCTTTGGAACATACTGTACATGTTGACATTTTTTCTCCTTTGACGTTTCACGACGCGTTATCGTGTAAAAGTTCTTATGTCGGGTGCCTATAGAGCAGGGTTCGAATAACGCATTACTATGCGGAGGACATGTCAGACGACAAAGAGAGCATTAACAAGCCAATTTTAGAAGCGGGCGCTTTCTCCGGAATTCTACTCTTTCATAAAAAGTTCGCAGGAGAAAAAATACTCTTTGAAGGAATACTCTCTTGGTGCTACACGACTAGCTTCTATATTCAAGTGGAGAACTTGACTAAAAAGTTTATCGTAAAATGCGATTAATGTAACGGTTCTTGGCAACTGAATTCTCACAACAATAAAAGCAAGTTTACTACATTGAGATACTTACTTTAAACTATTACATTTCTTTGCACACACAGCTAGTTTTGTATGTTGAATAAAAATATAGTAATCGATTTTCTAAGAATTGTCGGTTCAGTGGTCAGCATTTCGTACTATGGAAGGAAGCACGCTGAAGTTTACGGCATTTTTGAGGCAAGTGTGAGGTGAAAATGCTAAATGTGCAGGTTTAGTTTAACCTTGTCCGTAAAGGATCTATATGAAAAACATTTTTTCAATAATAAAATACAGATTTCGTTTAAATTCTCTTTCAATTAGAAAACATTGTCACAACAGTTTTTTGTGTCAAAATTTTGTTATATATTTATCCGATATATAGATCGTATGACATCGTGAAAAGTTTTTTGATATATTTTCATTGGTAGCTAGTCGCCGTCGGGTTTGAAACTATTTTCGATTGTCTTTTGTCGCTTGACAGATCATCACAATCTCTCACCCTGTTGTAGTAATTCTCATTTATCATCAAAGCTTCAACTTTTATAGTTTGTAGTTTGGATCTGCCAAAGCCATAATTCGTCAAACGAATTTTAAACAAGCAGTTCGGTAGTTGGTCAGTTAATACGTTCTAGGAATATATAAATTTGCTATAAATATGCGGGCTGTCACATATTTAATTCACTGCCGGAACACATAAAATCATTGAGTGATAGGGTTAATTTCCGAAAAGAATTAAAAACATATTTATTATCATAGACATTCTATACGCTTCGTGAATTCTATCTCAGTCGTGGGGTAGCTTATGTATTTTTCGGTCTTATAGTTCCATATGTATACTGTGTGTCTTGTTTCTATCGATTTTATTTATTTATTTGGTTGACTCTGATGATTTTTTTTATTGTTATTTTATGTTATTTATTATTAACATATGACTTTTCACATCCAGTTGATACTGGCATACGTGATCTTATCTTATCTTATTTTACGTGCTTAAATGTGAACAAGACTTCAGTAATGTAAATTACTAGTGGCGCGTGACAATTGAGCTTTTTAGCAACTCAAAGAATTATACACGGAATCTCATACTTACATCAACAATTTTTTGTTGAACAAAGAACTCAAGGCCAATGATCATGCAATGCTTCGATGATTCGCTGTTTGGGATTTAGATCAAGATATAAAAGTAATTTAGATTTTGTCATAATTTTCCTAATAAGCAATGACCGAAATCCTTAAGTAATTAAAGAAAGATAATATCTAGATATATATTCTGTGGTTTTTGAGCTGGATACACTATAGGACTATATTTTTTAATGAGTATGGAGATGATTGTCAATCTTACAAATATTGTGCTATGATAACTGACTTTTTATAGCCAAGATTAGAAGAGACGATTTTAAACAACATATTGTTTCAATTGAAGAACCCAAAGTGGTTGATATAACAGTATGTTAGACCCAAAGGGGCAATAAACTTAAGGATCGGTACTAACTAATGTATTAAAGCTGCCATAAGTCAAGATAAAAATAAAAAATTACGGCAAATTATATTTAAAATCGAAAGACTCCAGAAAAGAATAAGTATACTAGAGCAATAGAAGGTGAGAACATTGCTGATTGATAATGGCCTAATAATCCGAAACAATTTTTAACGCAGTTATTCAAAGCGAGTACAGATTTCAAAGCAAACTTTTTCTCAAAATGTATGCCCCAGACGTGATCCACATAATAATTGTAATTTGCCTTGTGGATACTTTTACACAACATATCTTTTCGTGAACCAGTTTAGACTTTCGTATCATGGGCTAATGATATTTATTTTCTAGTTCGGGTTAGGGTCAAGCGGGGTAAATGTGAACTAGTGTAATTGTATGCAGGTCTGCGTTTGAGTAAATATATAAATATAGCTGTTTCGTGCGTTTTTACCAGTCGACGCATCGCGACCGGTTAAGCAACTGCACAGTTTAGTCCACTACAGGTAATACGACGCAAGCAGTAACGGAAAGTTTAGGTTGGTTTATTAAAGTTGGAAAATCGTTTCGGTCACATAACTTTACAGTTAACGTTCAAGGAATTAAAAGTTACAAACAAATACCCCAACTAAGTTTCTTACACTTAGTTGTGGTATTTGTAAACGACAAATTATCTCAGCAAAATCGTTGTCATTTCATTACGGGGTAAAATGCCTAGAAATATTAAGAAAAAACTATACAGAAATACTTAACAAGGCGATCTTTTAAGGGCTGTCGCTGACGTAAAAGCCAAAATTGCATGTATCGTCAAGTATCACGTGCCTTTTGTTATAGAATTAAGGGCAGATATGTGACAGCAACCAACGTGGGATGTGGACGTCCTGCTGTAGTTAAACTGCCGAAGTAGAGGAACAAATAATGAAATGCCTACCGTTCTAACGAAGAAGAGTTGCGGTACATAATTGCAATCTATGTTGAGGAAAAAGAATTATAAGCATCTTTCAAGGATGACAATCCCGACGACTTGTATTACAAAAAAAATTAACATCTCCAGAAAGCCAGAAAGGATCAAAGAATAATGTAATTTTCATAGAAATTTGGAAAAGGTCATTATTGAAAAACAAATTGATAATCTTGCATTTTAGTTCAATGCACAGAAAGTGGCTTCGGAAATGATCCATCGAGAATAACGGCCATTTGAGAACGAGGGAACGCTCCGACAAGAATATTCTAAGGCTCTGGAAGAGTCAACATCTGACCTGGCTTATGTTGCAGCTGATGAATCTTTGTTGCCACCGTTCATAGTTTTTAAAGGGGCATCAGAACAAACTGGACATCACCAATTACGGATGGATGGACCGCAGTTTTTCTACTGGCTCAATTCTGTAATAGTAATGTGGGTAAAGGCTCTACTGCTGTATGATGTGCACAAAAGTCACAATTTTGAGAATAATGTGCACTTGAAAAAAATTTATTAGTAAAATCTCCAAGTCACTTAACCGACAAGCTCCAACCTCTTCACCGACGTATTTTCGACCCTGGGACAAAAAACCTATTGATTTAAAGAGATTTTCTTTGAAATCAGCGGAAAGCCGAAATTATAGGTTAACAAGGAGAAATTTTAAAATTTAATCAGAAACAAGTAATACCGAAGGAACTTCCAACAAGTGGAAGCACAACTCGCACAGTTATTAACATCAAGTTCGTCCACATCTGTCGTTCGAAATACCGATGGTATTACTACTCCTGCTTCAGATATTGTTGACTTTTTCTCATAAAAAATTAATAAAACTCTAAAAACGGAGACTTTTTAACAACTGTCAACTTTTTAACAACTGTCAACTTTTTAACAACTGTCAAAGAAGCCGAACGTATAAAAGAATAAAACAGCTCAAACAATTGTGAGAAAAATGCGGGACAAAAGAAACCCCAAGAAAATGGAAATCCAAAGAAAAGCTGGAAAGAAAACGTAAAGAGAACAGTGAAAGCGGAGATGAAAACAACAATGTGGACCTTTCAGAACTTAATATAATAATAATAATGACTCAGATGAATGAATGACCAAAAAGGAATGGGCCTAAGAAGTTGCAGTCCACAGCTATTCGGACAATATCTACAAACTGCCATAATGGTATAGATGTTTCAGTGTAAGAAATACACATCAATTAAAATGCGCAGAACACGAAAATCGGTCGAGCGAGTCCATTATGACTAATAACGGGGGAGGCGCTAATCACAGTGGCGTGACAATTGCTCGTAATAGCGTGTGCAGTGAATACATCGCATATATTTATGTATATAAGTATATATTAACAGATAACTTACATTTATTTTACTCCCTATTACTGCCAACTACTTACACACAACACTTATTTTCAATAATATTCCATATTTAAATAAACGCTCCTGGCTTAATATTGCCCCTTCACCTCCGCCTAGTTTTGTTGGCGCAGCTTGTGATGAGTCATTGTGTATTTCTTAGACTGCACGGAGTCTACTTACTTAAGCCGGGCATATTTTTGGCAACATTTCTTGGAAATATGTTTGCCCTATACGTGATCAGATGAAGAAAGTGGAGGTGTTGAAGTTTAAGCGCTACGACGCTGAATTTTTTGAGGAAGAATGAGATATTTCCACAATTGATTTTAAAATAATTGGAGCAATGCTACCAGATGCAATTAATGTAATGCAGAAAAAAATAATATTTTTGCAGGATCTGTAAGGGTTTTCGGAAAATAAACTGTAATTTATTTCGTATTTGTTTTCACGTGCTTACCAATTTTCAATAAGATGTTTCTTCCTCTTACTGCCTGCCTTACCTTCAAGGTCGCAGTCTCGGCAGACGTTTGTTTATATATAGGGGCAAACGTAAACAAATAGGTAAATTACACAGAAGCAAAAGATTAACTTGCATTGTTCATTTTTCTCCCAAAAAAATTTTATTAACCTAATTAATATGACAAAGATTGCGTGTTTGCATTTACCCCTATTTTTAGCAGAGCTTCATTTTCCGTTGTAAATGGCCCTTGAGATTTAAAAAATTATTCTTATAATTGTAAAATTGAAAGAGAAATGCTTGAAATAATCCAAACTATATGGCTGTTGATAGCAGTTGATTATAATTATTCAATGAACCCAAAGTACGTAATTTTGAATATCAAAAATGCAAATAGCGTTTACGGTTACCCCACTTGACATGAGAGGAATCGGTGGAGTATCAATATTTATTTGATCTTATTTCATATTATATTTATACCGTTTATTCCCAAATTCAAAAACGTGAAAAGTGGCACAGTTCAATGTCTATTGATACATAGAGCAATATTTTCTTACTGCTGTTCACAAAGAGCATTTTGGCTAGAAAAGCTACTATCAAAACAACCTAATATCAGTCTACTCTGAACACCAACTGAAATTAATTACTATAAGGAAATAATGGCTCATTGTGCATTTCTAATAATCCTGTAATATATTTAAATTTGCATATTCTATTATTACTTTCAAAAATGTATGGTTTTTTGTAATAGAAGTTCATTCGAAATTAATTTTTAAAATGTTTAACCATAAGTAAATGAGTTCCCTCTTTCGAGTATCCTGTCAGAATATTTATATTAACACAAGATTTAGTATTCCAATTTATTTTCTCAAATCCAAAATCCACTCTATATGTAACACGCACTTTTGTACAGACATTGTTCGTTATGAGTTCATAATATTGTTCGACTTTAGAACAAGAGGTTACGTTTCTCTCAAAAAGAATTTTCATTTACTTATAATTGAATCATCATATTTTATGCTTTACGAGATATAATTTAAACCATTTGTTTTGAAGCAAACAATTTTAATTTCAATTAGTATTTAAATTCTTTAACTTATTATGTTTACAATCTTTTAAGTCCAATTTTGTAGGACTTCCTTTGTTATATTATAAGAAGGTTTCAGACGATAGATTTTTCTGTTTTCAGGATTATATAGATTTGTTTCACATAAATAATAATTGGGACATAAATTATATGCTTTACATTCTCCCCGCTAACTTACGCTCCTTCCCTTGAAACAATAACACAACTCTACAATCCTGACTTATCAACATAAACATGTGGATGTTTAATATTATTTGCCTTCGATAATGAAGAAAACATGTGTCTGGATAACATCCTATGTTGGTAGCCAATAGCGTTTTCGTACCAATATGTGCGGTTCGGGCCCGCATTTGGCACGGTTTCAGGGAGTCCTGAAAAGCTCCCGAATTGTTTCAGTACGCCCGCCGACATGCGCATTCCGTCCGAATGCACGTGGCAGAAAGCGAACCTCTTCGCTCTCAGTTCGAAGCGGCGCGTTTCGCCGTTCGGTTGTTGAACTTCTTGGAGGACGGGCACGACTCGCGTAGTCGTTTGACGACAACAATCGGACGTTTTTACATCTCGCATCTTTCAGCTACCAGCTACCGATTATTCGCGATTGTTCCTTCGCAATTATTGCGCTTTGTTTCCGTCGTCGTGCTCCTCTTTGAAAAGGGGGACAGGTCCTCGTCTGCGATCGTGGATCTTCACGCATTCAGTCTTCGCTGCGCGGGGAAGATCCGAAAGAAGCAAGTGCCTCGAGGATTATGTGACAAAATGCGCATAGATTAAATACGGTAATTTGCCGCGTAGTGTTTATGTGTTTTGTTTTGTTCTTGATGCTGTGTCGAATTGTGCTTGATGTGTATGTGTATGTGTTTTCTGCATGTTCTGTGTTGTTACTTTCATGCTTTTGATTTGAGATTTTTCTGAATAGCAACCACAAAGGAATTCGTTGGATATAATAACTAGTTGCAAGGTATGGATAGTTTTAATTACCATTTTTTTTTGTTTTGCACTGTGATTTTATTGTAAATGTAGTTCGTACAAAACTCTAATTCGATCTTTTATTCGAATACAAACGCATTTCCATGTCTGAATTTTAAACCTAAATTGCCAACCGGTTGACAAATTCAAATGTCTACTTGACCTAATTAAATAAATTTGCATGTAATTTCTCTATTATTTATTTGAAATGCATTGTGACATTGTTTAATAAAATAAGATTTTAAATAAATGATTATAAATCTCAAGAGGCGCCTCTAAGCCAAGGAAGCAATCGTGCAGTGTTGATAATATCTTATAAGTAAAGTTACCATCGGAGGCATTTGGCGTTCAGAATTATTAAAGCCGGATAAGGATACTTGCATTAAACCTTGATTGGTTTATAAACAATTTTTCATTTTATGAATTTAAATATAGCATATTTTAAAATGTTACATTTATTTATCACCAACATGAAGATATACTATTAAGAAAGTGCCATAAATGCGTCTTCGCCATTTGTTTAACTTATAATAAATTACTACACTTTTTACTAATAAACCAACCATGTCTCTTAACAAACTTTCATAGACAAAATTTATTTAAATGCAGTCATGAGACAGCATCAATTGGTAGTCATCAAAGTTATAAAATTTGAATTTATATTTTGGAAAACGTTTTTGTCATCAACGAATGTTTGCATTTGACCATTTGGAGAGCTTTTTTATTGTAATCTGCTTTATTAATTTGCGAAGAAAAAAACACAAGTAATTATCTAAATTAACATTTTAGCACAAGCTGTCATATCAGCTTTAGTAGTTTTAAACTTGATATATTTACGATAACATTTTTATTGCCCAGACGGTGTTTACATGAGCTTCTATAATAGGCAATTGGTGTTCGTTTTTATTATCCGAGGAGCACGCAAATTTGTTTATCTTCATATTTTTGTTCCTCTCAATAATGCTGGTTTACGTATTTGGCTGGTCGTTATATTTTTCTTTGTAAGTTAAATACTATTCTTCATTAAAAGCTATTCGATCAATTTTAAGAATAGAATCACAGTGTGTCCCCTTACTCTACATAATGTGAACTAACATTTAACCTCGCCCCTATCATTAACATAGTGTTTTTTATCAATATTCCATTCCAGGTAAATTATTGTCATTTTCAGTTATGTAATAATTCATTATTTGTATGCAATCGAGCAATCTGTTGCCGATGTTGTAAAATTTCTTGTATGTATTAAAGATTTTCATTCATAAAGTTATTCTCAATTGCCCCTTAATTACAATATTTCAAACAGCTGACGACTAATTTGTCATTTCAAACATTTTTCCGCCCCCATTAAATTTTCTGGTAGTATTGACAAGGATGTGAATCCTCCGATTCCAATGTTTTATTACTTAATGTACAAATCAGTGTACACTAATAATCAAAATGTTGGAATTCGAGATATTAACGGACATAAACGTTTTCAGCTACATTTCCGGTATGACGTATGCGTGTGTGTACATTTGTTAAATTGTAAGGGTAAAATTATTTCACGTTGAAGTTAACACATACCCCTTAAGAAAACTTCTGTTCTTATTTTTGAAAGCAATGTCTTAACCGGACACACCGGTTTATTCTTGTAATTTTTTCTTTTCTATACTGAAAACGACACTAATTATAGAGAGAGAGAAAGTTATCAAACTTCCTTAAAACCATATGTGGAAAATTGTACATTTTATTGTAAAATGACTTCGAATATATCCGTTGCATGTATTCAAATCTGAGTCTGCCGAGTGATTTATTGTATGCATGAAAATTGGTAGCTACATGAACGGTTAGATTGATAACTCAGTGAAGTGTATTGCGAAATATTTTGTCTTGTCTTTACGTTGTCACGAAATCTGACAATTAGTGGTGGCATATTTTACAAAATCCTTGGTCCGTTATTCCGTTCATATACTAAAACCAATTTTTGTGACCGTTCAACAACGTGAGAACCTTCGAAAACGACAATCCCCTCTGTATTTGGTTTCGCCTCTGATGCCAGTTAAGGGCTAGTAGTACTAGAAATGAAGACACTTGTCGTCAATTACGAATTCAGCCGTGACCAAAGACGCCGTACAAATACTGTGTGTTAAAACGTAAGCAATTTATTGTAGTAAGTCCTTAATTATTTAATTATTTTATGGTATTCTAAGAATATGGGTTAACAGGACAATTAGTTTACTATATCATTAATGTCGAAAAAGAAAAAAACTCACAAATAAACTTCGCACATGTGAATATAAAACACCACCAAGGCAACAGCTATACAAACTGGCACACAAAACCTACCAACCCACAAAGGTACACAAATTTCAACTCTAATATACCTATAGCGTAAAAAAAGTGTCGACACCAGTTTAGTAGATCGTACCAAATTATTATCACATGAGTCACATAGACAAGCAAACATATTAAAAATTAATCCATCTTAAAAATAATTTCTATAATAAAATCATTAATAAAAGAGAAACTATAACAAACAATACAAAAAAGGTAATACAAACTCACAGATCAATCAACAAAATAAATATACCATTACCTTAAACACCACAAACATCAGAAAAAAATGAAAAATTATTTAAAAAATACAACATTAAAGTCGCACGCATACTAAACAAATAATAAAAATTAATTACAAACAACTAAAAAACAAAATACCCCACCTTTACTAACGCATACAGTTTACAAAATTCCATGTTTACATTGTCCTACCGGGTACATTGAACAAACTCAACAAGAGGTAAAGGTGACTGTCAACTAGAAACATTCTATCAAAAGAATACGTCACAAACTATGTGCAAAAATAATACAAGGTGAGTTCTGTTTATTTTTTTTAATGTGGTTTCTCAAAACAAACAATTTTAAACAATTTTAAAATCTAATTGAACCTTTAATTGCAATATGTTCTTCTCCAATATACTAAACAAAAATGTTAATATATTTTAATTCATAAAAATATATTTTTATAAAATTCTGACGATGTTTTTAAAGAAACGAAACGTACGTAAAAGAAAAACTATACGTGTATTTAAAAAAATGCACACGCATCGAAAAAACCTGCGAAACTATACACTCATATATACGAGAAATCGATCAATACTTGCCATCAACCAAATTGTAACAGTAACTTAGATATTGTTAAAGGAGATGCAGCGGAAACACAGAGATGTCAATATAAAAACTGTTGGGAACAACGTTGATTAGGGATAAATTAGGGGCGTGTAACATAAAAGGTGTAATTACTTATAAATGTTAAAGGAAAAAGGAAAGTTTATTAAAATGCAGTTAGGAATCAAATAAGTAAAGATGATGAAAATACAAGATAGATTAGCAAGCGTAACATTTTTGTCATATTATGTTCTGCCCATTAGAGTAGTCAAAAGCATCTTGTCTTAGGAATAATGCATCTAAATTTACTCACTAATATGCGTATATGCGTATCGGGGGCTGATACGAGCCGAGTACACCAGTGCAATAAATTATACAACAATTTCACCGTCAATTCGTAAGTAACCCATACGCCTTCCTCTTATTCAATGCTAGGTTTTTGGTTCCCTCTTTGGCACCAGTTTCTGAGACCCTGTAGTTCATATCACCTTATCCAATTTGTAAAAGTATTGATATCTAATTATGCGTAGTGTGCTTTAAAAAAACCATTTTCACATACTTCTTCAATGAACGAGTTAGGTGTAAGATGGTGTATATCACCAATTATGGCTTAAATGTTGTGGTGTTCCTCTTGATTTAGTGATACTTTGTCATGGTTTACCATTTTTGTTTCGGGCACCGACGTCATGTTTTATCTTAAACGAATGCTGATTCTAGATGTGGTTGGTATACTCCACCAGTGACCATAATTTTATACTTTTTTACAAAATATGTTCGTTATAATGTACATTACCTAACGTTTGTAACATCTAGTCTTTACTGGTCGATAGGAGTTTAAACAACACATTTTTGTAGATCATACCACCAGACTAGCATTGATGAAGGATAACAAGCTCGCCTTTTGAACATCAAATGTCAGTAACATTACACTTTCCACCGAACAGTTATATTTCATTGAAATGTGCAATTTTTAATATTGAATGTAGTACAAATATGATCCGAGATTAAAAATCAGTAGCTATTTGTAAAATAAAATGTACTACTTGTTATGATATTGTTCATCGACGTAAACATGTCAGTATTTACTTTCATTGTAACTGTGACTGCTTTGTCACGTTTACTTTTCCTTTCATTTTACCAATCATCTGCTGAATTGCCTTTTGCTTGCAACGTTCGATTATTTTCATGCTCAAACATTTAGGTTTCGGTAGATTCCTTTCTGTGGTGTTTATTTATAATGGCGACTAAATCCATTTAGATATTTTCGTTGCAGTGCTTTCGTTAATCCGTTTATATTTGTTATATTTGTTGGCTTAATTTTCATTGGTTCAATTAGTTTTTAATAAAATAGAACTTAATTGTTAGTTTTTTCATACTAAACTAGTTTATTCGAAGACAATTACGATACTAAATTAAAAAACAAATCTAGGATGTAATACTATTTATAAACAACCATTTTTCTTCTGTTTCGTATTTTATGCTTTAATTATATAATAATATAGATTACTTGTATATTTCGGGGGGTTGGTAAAAAAGTTAACGTTCAAAGCATCACTGCATTCGCCTATGCCTTTTACCATTTCACCAATGTATAATTTAGGACCGTGTGAACGGGTGATCCGTAGCGTTTTGTGGGTTAAGGGAAGTCCCAGACCGGTTATAGACGCTGCCTGCCTGCCTTCAACCGAGGAAAATAAAGATAAACAAAGCGGTCATCATCGACGGGAATTACGAGCGAAGTGAGCGAGCGAGTTCCTTTCGGAATCGTCACGACTTCACAGCGTCACAAATTCTCAAAGTGCGTCCACGTTAATTAATTTTGTTCTAATTTCGAATGGTTTTTAGGAGCACTTTTCGGCAACGTACGACTTCCAGTAAAACTAATTTATTTTTTGTCGCGCCGTAACGGTCGTAGCATTCCGAAATAAAAATTCCTGCGTGTCTAATTAACTTCCTTCAGGGAATTAACTTTCGGAGTTCTTGCGGTGGCGGGCCGCGCGCACAAAATGATTTATCGAAAGATAATGCATTCGGGAGATAAGCGCAACTGGCCAATGACAAGATTTTCGTTTTTTTTATATATAATGAGAGGAACTCGTTTACTTCGCTTGACATACATACGCGTTTTCTATTCAAAAATACGGTTTAGTTGGATATAGCCTACAGATATGCGATGCGTATATTAGCAGGTGGTAATCTTGAGAGTTGATCTGCACAGCGCACGTAGTTCCCTTTATGGTTTACTCTAGATTTTCCATGGAAATTTATAGTGAGTTTTTTGTAGTATTGCTCTACATTTATTGATCAGAATTAACCCAGTATAACAGTGGCGTCACTAGCATACTAAGAACTTAGGGCTCAGTGATACCTACACAACACACTGCAATTGATTTGTCATATTTGGATAATGGAATAACATATTTTGCAAGGAGTTTCACAACAAGTATACGCAACATATCCCATAAAATGTACCGCCAAAAATAGACTTTAATTGATTTAATTATAACCCGGAATATTAGCGCAACAATCTCATCTCATCTCATCTCATCACATATATAGCATCAACATTACATTACATTACGAAACTGTTGCTAGAAGTTTTACCCGGAGATTATTATACTGACTTTTGCATTCCCACATCTTCATAATGACATACCATCGATGTCCCTGAAATGAACGTACCCGACCGTAAATTAAAAGTGAATTAACAGCTCACAATAAATTAAAATGTGAAAAGGTAAGAAAGTCTAAGGTCGTGACGTCGTTCAGGTGCGAGGTTTTGCAGATTGTTAATATTTGCTATTATAATCGAATTAGAGGTATTAATTGATCTCGATATAACTTCATGTATATAAAGCGTGACTGAAAATAAACAGAATCAACGTCTTCCGGTATCATTTCAACACCTTGGTATTTACAACAGCAATGACACCATATATTGAATGACAATCACTGGGAATGTAACGATATATTAGTTGGATATTGCAAAAATGTGTTGTGAAAAAAATAAGAAAATCTGAAAGAAAATAAAGTACGCAAAATAAAAATAATAAAATGAACATAAAAAACATAAATTATGTGTCACGTACCAATCGCCAAATGAAGTATAATTGGTTCTCAAAATGTAAAGCAACGTCAGATCAGAATGAAAGTGATCATTATAAATATGCTACAATAAATTCTAATGCAATTAAACAAATTTCCAAACACCTTGCCATAAAACTACCAAATATTTTAACATTTATTGTTTACATCTTATACTATTTTTTTATTTATTCGAAAGAACCATAAAACAATTTAATAGCATGTTTGTATCAATAGTACGTCTTTAATACGTAAGAGTGCGAGGCTGACAAATCAATGAAGTCTTTCGAATTTACCTAAACATTACATGCGCGTGGTACAAATATTTTTTTTTCACGAGTAAACTACGTGCCAAAATAATTGCCTCGAAAGAGTTGAGTCAAGCTGAAATTATATCAAGTAATTTGTTTTATTTCAGTAGTAAATCGTAACACAACATACAAACTAAACATTATGCGATCCCATCCATCGATCCAGCGTTGTCTTTGTTGGTACCGTAGAAGTCTGGAATCGTGCCATGTGAAAGACCAAAAAAACCAAAGATTGGTTAAGGCAACCAAATATACCATAATCCCATGTATATGAAAAGGATAACCCCTCCGAATGTCCGTCAGGCAAGTTTACGATCGTTCGTGAGAAGCAGAAAATGAAGAAGAACTACGACAAAAATCTACCAAAAGATTTTAGAGTTTAACCCACTTACCGTCCAAAGGCTGATGAGAGGCATTCGCACCAAATTGCAAACCATTTGAAACCCATGGCTGCTATGTGACATATTATAATTATAGCTAAAGCTTCACTGAACCGTTTTCTGTACTACCAAATTACATAAACAATTATAATTTCAATAATTGTATTTCGAAAATTTTCCCAAATCTTTTGTTACATAGGTTATTAGCGTACAAATCGTTTCCCAAGCCGCTGGAGACGTTTGGCAACAAAGGTTTTTTCACGTTTGTTAAGTAACAAGGCAAATTGTAGTGTCGTTAAAAATGTGTACTTCACGATCTAATATTCAACTTCTTTTGACAGCTGCAGAACAATAACTATAAACTTTGACTTTGTGAAACATATATTGGTTTACCTTTTATTTATTTTACGTATACCATTGGATGGGGCATATCAATGTTGACTAATGATATTTGCATTTTCAATTTTGAAGCTAAATTCTACAGAAAGAGGATAAGGCATGTCAAGAATTTTATAAAGTGAAAAAGCGTTGTAATGCCATCATTATTGTTTAATGGTTGAAAATATATTTTGAAATTTGACATTTTTTTGTAGCTATATATCCAGGACACATACATAGACTTAGTTCGGAAAAATGACGAACATTTTAACCTCAGTAATTTCATTAATTTTATAGTGTAAACGTGAAAACTAACTTTCGAATTTTAGGACTGGGAGGGGACATACATGTTAAAATATTTACGACAATGCTGTTGTTGCAATGCAGTACACAGTCAGTGTAAAACAAAAATTATTAACCTTGATTTCCATATTTTTTAGGATTCTGCCGAAGAAAATGATCAAATATCAATATTATATTCATACTAAACAGATGCCTTTGTGGTACAAAATGTTTTCTCTGTCTACTGTCACACGCAAGTTGTCTTGAAAATAAAAGATAATGTGAAAATTATTCAAATTTACCAGGAACAAACAAGAAACATAATAAGCATTTGATCAATGAACGTGTTCTGTCCATGACTCTACCTACCAAGTGTATATGTAGTTCATGGCTACAAATATGCTTCCACATCGTAACGGAGTTGACATGTTGGCATCTACTGGAAACGAGTCGTCCCAAGGACTATGGATGTCCAAGTTTTGTTAATATCGTTTGGTTTGGTGTAAATTTTTCGAACAATTGCTTTGCTCCCCGTAACAATTATTTTCGTCAATTATTGCAATAAGGTATATAGAAAATAACTTTTATATTCGACTACGAAATTACTACAATTAATACATTTTTGAACGTATTCGGGAAATATTGTAGGTGAATTATTAAATGCGATTATGGAGGGATTCAAATTTTATGTATGGTACTTCATGGCTGAATTGATAAATATATAAGGGTAACTAGAATATCTAGAAAAAACTAATCACAAAATACGGACGGTTCGATACGTTTTTGTGGGAGCTGTAATTAATTTGAGCTGATTTTTATGAGTATTCAGATTTTGAGAAAAGAATGTCCTAAAAGGCAGGAAAAGTGCAAAAACTGGACTAAATATAGCTTATTCAATATCCAAATTGCCACATCTGACTACAGCTACTGTCATGAAAGATGTATCATATTTCTTTGTTCTTATCAACAGCGCAAAAATTTAAGAAATTCTCTGAAAGTTTCGTTAACGTCCAATTACTACAATTTCAGCAACAAATATTGTATTCGATTTCAAATCAGTCAGCAGATGAGTGAGTCAGAAATAATTAAAATAAAATTGGAGGACGTGTTCATACCCGATCCACCATTAAATAAATTATAGAAACAGTTATTCAATCAAACGATTCCGACGTCCGAACTAGCAAACAATCGCTTCATTAAATTACGTTTGGATGCAATTAATCGAACCCGCTGATAAATTTACAACGCATTGTTGTGTGCAAATGTTAATCTTCCTGCTTCGATAGTAATTGTACGTTGCTGAAAAAATGCGAAATGAAAGGTGCCTTATGTCATCAAACGTGACTTTTGCAAAACGTTACCACTAACAATTTAGATAGATAGCGGCCGTGTACAGTTACCTCACCATGCAGCCGCGGACACATTTTATTTCGTTATTTATGGACGTGCCCTTTTCACGTACATAACATTAAAACTGCATTACGTTGCATTTATTCAAAATTCGCACCGCGCAAAGCGTACGCAACGACGCAAATTGCGTCGAAAACGCGCGTCCGAAGCGAATAAATACATTAATAAAATTAATGTAAACTGCGACGCATTTTATCGGCGTTCGCATCGATCCGTTCGCGCGAAACACCAGCGTTAGTAAATTTAGGCAGAAATGGCCACAAAATGACACTGGATGACCATAATGTCGCTGTAAATATCTGGCATAATCCGATATGGCCGTGGAACCGCAGATAATTTTAAACGATCCGACCGCGTTTAGGGCAATTAGCCTTTCTATTAATTGCCGTGGTGTTATTTTGGGTAGAATTAATATCGCGATCGTTTAGATTAAGCCGATAGCAACACCGCAAAATAAAAGTAAATATGGCCACCTTCATTGCTTTACGTATTCGGTATTACACATAAATAATGACTTTGTTGAATTAAAACTAATTAATTTTCCTCGAATCGCCATTCCGTCGAGAACATGCTTATACGAGTAGTGCTGATATATACGATCACAGGCGAAAGTCCAATATACCATGCATGTCTAAGACTTTCGCATTTCCTAACTGCTTTGTCTATTTTTTACATTCTTGTACATTTAGTCAAGAACGCACATCTGTTTCAGTCGATAAAAATATTGTGAAATTCCTAAATGATTTATCAAAAATTTCCCAGATTAAGCAATGTTTTATGGAACGAACTCCCGAAGCGATACGTCATCATAACACTTTACTCAGCACTGCCTGTCTAGTGCACACCCCAATCAGATACAGACTGGCCCTCCAGTTATCCTAAGTTATTTTTATGCCCTATATAAATGCCAATTATGTAAGCTACGTTATAGTTTTTTCTGATTTTAATGCCAAACAGGTGGCGTAAATGTAATACGTCCGGCATCAACAGATCCAAGGTCACGATACGGTGATTAAGATGTTTTCGGGTGAGCTATAAATATGCTGAGGCATGTATGTTGTTAATTAAACGCCTTCCATCATGTCATGTAGTTAGTGCCATGGGAAATGCTCAACAAATTCTTGTATATAAATTGCTATTAATCGATAAAAAATATATGTTATATATTGAATTGATGATCAAAAAAGATGTTCCACCTTCGAATGTTTCTAGCAACGAGTAATCCCTATATTATGGCCAGTAAAATACGTAAAAATTAGAAACTGTTTCGTTTTATTCGCATCGTACTTAATTTTTCATGTTTGTTCATGACGTATGTTCTCTCAAAGACATTTGTGCTCATATTCCATGCACTTCACATACTTTGATTACAGAAAAGATGTTAATGTCAGTGTAACCATTGGCTACTGTCAATTACGAATTGATTCGCTTTTATAACATTCTTCAACATACGCTTAAAAGTAAAACATTTTTTAACTTGAACCATGAAGAGTACGTTCGAAATGGCTATATTTCGAGAACTAAAAAAAGACAGCAGTATCCCTGATACAGAAAAAAGGAAATAAGAGTGACATTAACAATTACAGGCCTATAGCAATACTTTCTAATATATCTAAAACATTTGAAAAAATAATTTACCGGCGGATTCCTTGAAGAACATAGTATATTGAGTACTGCACAAAAGGCTATGTTAAAGGAAGAATAACCAGAAGAGCCATATTACAAATTATTAAAAACTTCCTAGATGATATGAAGACTGATATGGAAACATCGGGCAGTTTATGGATCTGAGTAAGGCTTTCGATCGTGTCAACCATAATAAAACTTTACAAAAGTTACTATTGATGAGGAATAGCGTTAGAATTGCTGACATACCTAACTAATGGTCAACAAAGAATAGCAGCTTTTCAGAGAAATGACCGTTACTTCTTCTTTTCTACATCAATGATTAACAGGAAATTATTAGTAGGATAGAATTTTATATGCGGATAACACTTCAGTAATAATAGAGGCTTCAAAGAAAACAAATATGGATAGCACAGTGCCTGTCACGATCAAAAAATGTTATGAATAGTATGACTTATAATTGAATATAACTAAAGCCATTCCCATTCTTTTTGATTATTTCAAGAGAGGAGAATTAATAACCCTTACCATGCAAAATGATATAAAATTCCTAGGAGTGATGATAGACTCGCAACTAAACTGGATATCTAACATAAATTACCTGGTATCGAAAATATCTTCTTTCGGCTATGCATTACGGGTAATATCACAATCCGTCACAATTAAAGGCAGTCTTTGTGTATACGTTGCTTATGTACAATCATGACTTAGGGTGTAATATTGTGGGAAACTCTGTTGAAGTCAAAAGAATTTTCATCCTACAAAAGTAATGTCTGCATAGAGTTTTTAATTTGAAAATAATAGTCTCGTGTAGTAGTTTAACAATAAGATTTCATTACATACATTACCGAAATTATATGTATTTCAGTGCGCGTGTTTTAGACAATTGAGAGACAATTACGAAC
This sequence comes from Geotrupes spiniger, assembly GCA_959613385.1. Taxonomy (NCBI): domain Eukaryota; kingdom Metazoa; phylum Arthropoda; class Insecta; order Coleoptera; family Geotrupidae; genus Geotrupes; species Geotrupes spiniger. The sequence goes on from OY390731.1 coordinate 24,460,639, forward strand.
TATACAAGGATAGTTTACTTAACCATTGCTACAAAACCAGGGGTCATATATTCAACTTGCACAGACAAAATCTATGATATCGAAAAGTATAATGACACTAATATTAAATATATATAATTACTTGAATTGAAATGCACACCTGTTATAAATTTTAAGGCTGAATTACGACGTATACTTACCAACAATGTTTTATCCTACATTAGTAGTTTTATGACTGAGAAGCTTGTTGTTAATGTATATGTACCTATATGTTATTTGTGATATCTTGGATTGTGCATCATGTATACAATAATGTTATTTAAGTTGAACGTAAATATAATTTTAATCATTTATAAGCAAAATCAATTATACGAGTATATACTCGTACATAGTTTGACCCGTAGAAATATTATTATTATTATTATTATTATTCCCATTGATATAACCAATATAGTTGCTGGAAAAATATGTGTACTCTTCATTCAATATTTTAAGCACTAGTATTAAAAAATAATTAATTTTGAATAAAGTCAATATTTTCTATGAAGCAAAACGACTTCAACCAAATATGCATTTCGTTTGATTGCACATTTCTTTCAGTTTCAGTCAACTGAAATTTATTCCAAATACTTATTGTATATTACATTCTATTATATGGCAGGTCTTGATTTTAGTATATATATGGAATAAATAATTTACTTAAGAATAGATAGTATTTGCTTACCTATGAATATAAGATTTATTTGACTGATTGACAATTAGGTTGAATTAAGTATTTTTTTACTGTGCATGTGTTTGCTATCGTATCGGTAGCCCCAAATATGCAATAGTATCGAACTTCGAAAATGCTATTTGTTATCTGCAAAATCATTGTACAATACAATTAATTGTATTAATTGGCCCAACAATTTAAAATCCTGACATATTAGATATATTAATAATTACAAATTATTTCAGGTTTATGCGATAATCGATTTTATTTTATTTTATAAAACATTCTAACAGTTACATTGAAAGTAGACAGGTTGGCTAAAAAGAATAAAACAAATTCATCAAGATTCATTATCATTATATATTTATCTTATAATGAAATAATTTTAATAATTTATCGCATATGACATCGATTTAAATTATGAATTGAGAATACTTTAAAAATGTTCTTATTAAAAATTGTATACGTAACAGTAAACCTGCAATTGTGTATATTTACTAATGCTCCGCACCGAAATAGCGTAAAGGCATAATTTTAGGGCCCAATTTGGATTATAATTTCCTGAATACCTTTGTAATTATCCTATATAAGGATTTAAGACTAGTGTCCCTGGATAAGGTGCGAGGCTGAACATTTAGTTTATATGCTGTTTATATGCAACATTGAAATTATTCGAATAAAATATAACATTGAAAATCAATTGCGATCAAAATATTCGTCAGAGTAATTTACAAAATAAATATGACAAGGGTTTTACTACTTTGCGTACGGCCAAATTAATTTTCACGAGAACGAAAGTCAATTTTACAAACAAAGAAGGAAAAGAACTTATTAAATTGATGACGAAAATAAATGGAACGTACCGAACAGAAGTAAGAATAAAGACGGATAAGGGGAAAGAGAAAAACAATAATAGGATGTATCTTAACATGCGAAAGAAATAAGTGAGGTTCGAGTAATTAAAATCATTTGAACAGAAAAAAAAACTATAAAGGAATTCGATATTTTAAAGAACGGTGAACGATACGATAGATGAATTGGTGGATCCACAAGAAAACTGTAATAAAATGAGAAAAATTAGAAATACAATCATTAAATTATAAATATGGAAACCAGCAAGAAATATTTGAGAAAGAACAGAGAAACGAGAAGGAAACTATGACACATAACTGAGACGATGAACATAGGGCAACAGTGTGAAAGAATGAAGTTAAAGAAATTAAATTAATTGCTATAAAAAATGAAACATTAGAACAGCAGCGGAAGCGTAGAAATATATAAATAAAGAAGGCAAATACCAAATAGTCATAATGCCAACATGAAGATGGACAATGGAAGAACAGTAGAACGAAATAAGACATCTATTGAAACGACAAAAATGCACCAAATAATATCTAGATTCAAAAGAAAACGAAAAGAAAATGGAAGGAGAGCGCACATGCAGACTATGCAAGGAAGAGGAACGGTACGAGTACTATATAGATGTTGGAGTATCAGGTACATAAATACGGCGAAAACTACATAATGGATATGGAGTGAAAGAGAGAAATGAGAAATAGAATTCAAATTGTGTCGATACAACGTGAAATAAATTGCGCAGATCAAAAGGCAAATATAAATATATTTATAATAAACCACTTTGAAACAAACCTGTTCACAAACATTATGCTGCATTAATAAAAATTTATATTTTTAAAAACAACTAAATTTATATTACACTAATGATAATCAAATAAATAAAACATAGACAAAACAGACATCCACTTGATAGCATACCAATAAAGGCAAATTGAATAAAACAATAATCGAAAACTAACAAAAGGGGATTGAACGAAATTATTACAAACTTAATATACTCAGTGACATATAAACTGCACCACCTAGAAGGAGGGGGAATTTTTGGACCAAATTTGGCAGGAATAGTGGACTAGTCCAGGGAAATAGTTGATTAAAATTTGAAACCCAATCATCAAGTAGTCATGGGATTTTTGACGTTTGTGTAATTTTTTAGAGGTGGTGATAGACAAGCAATTATCGAGTCATTTTTTGAATTTGTTCAACTTTTTCGGATCCCGTTCTTTAGTTTAAAGTGTTTCAAGTGTTTAATGATGCCTAGAGGAAGGAGACCTGAAGTTTACCAGCAGTTGAGTGACTTTGACCGAGGGCGGATTGTTGGTTTACGAGAAGCAGGTTTTTCGTTTAGAGAAATCGGCAACCATTTGGGACGGCACCACTCAACAATAATGTGTGTTTATCAAGCGTGCTCTGAACATGGGGTTCAACGTCGGAGAAGAGGCACTGGAGCTCAAAGACGAACCAATGAACGTCAAGATCGCCGCTTAAGACTAATGGCCTTGAGACACCGATTCTCTACAACTAGATCAATAGCTGATCAATGGTTAGGTGAACAAGGTCGTCCGATAGGCTTGCGAACAGTTTATCGTCAAATAAGAACCTTTGGCTTGCTGTCTTACCGCCCACATCTTGTGCTACCCCTCACTGCTCAACATCGCCAGGAACGTTTGGCCTGGTGCACGGAAAGACTTCAATGGAACTTGGAGTGGCATCGAGTTGTCTTTAGTGACGAATCTCGATTTTGTTTAGGAATGCATGATGATCGGATGACTGTTAGACGAAGACGTGGAGAAAGGCGCAATCCTGATTTTTCCATTTCGAGGCATGTTCACCGAACTGTGGGGTTGGTGGTGTGGGGTGCTATTGCTTACGGCAGTAGGTCATCCTTGCTCTTCATTCGGGGCAGTATGACCGCCCGACGCTACATTGACGAAGTGGTAGAACCACATGTTCTTCCATATCTTCGAGGGCTAGAAGACCCACTTTTCCAGCAAGATAATGCACGACGTCACGTAGCATGGGTTTCTCTTGACTTCATTGAAGAGGCCAATGTTAATCTTTTGCCTTGGCCGCCAAGATCTCCCGTTTTGTCGCCCATTGAGCACGTGTGGGACATGATGGGTAGAAGATTGAGGAATCTGCCGAACCCACCGTTGACAATAGAAGCTCTACGGCATGAAGTACAGGCTGCTTGGGATGCCATACCCCAAGAAGACATTGATCACCTGCTGGAATCAATGCCAAAGCGGGTCAATGAGTGTATCAGAAATAGGGGCGGACCAATACATTATTAAAGAAAAATCAAAAAGATGAAGTGTTTTCTTTATCAAATTTTAATGAATTGTTACCTTAGACTAGTCCAATGTGCCAAATTTTGGTCCAAAAATTCCCACCCCTTCTAGGTGGTGCAGTTTATATGTCACTGAGTATATAATATTTTTGTGTGAACAATAAAAGAAATATATATCGCTCTTAAAACAAAGATGATTAAACCGTAAAATAATTGAATTTGCATAAAACCTCAAATAAAAATATGTTTTAATAACCAACTTTAAATCATATGTAGGATGTGGTAAAAATGATGATTTGTTTTGATTTAGACTCTGTACTATTATGATGCATACAGATATTTGTTTTTTTATATTTGTATTCAAACCTTCGTGCAATTACAATTATAATTGCCAATACCTGCTCTAACTTCCACGTAATCTATTCTGGTTAATAAATAAATTGCTTGTTCGCAAGCAACGTTATGAATTTTCCCCCGGTAAATCAAACCCAACATATAGATTTCGTTTAACGGAAGCTGCACGAAGCGAAATGTAAAACGGAAAACGCCATGCTGTGCGACATAACCGGTAAATCTTTCAATGCGAGCAATAAATTTCAGCAATGTGTATTAAAGTGTCAATAAAATCGACTTCCTTATTCAATACCATTTATCCACTCAGCTTAAGCTCAAAGGAACAATCTAATTAATAAATTGAGATTTCGATTAATTATAAAATCATTTAATATTCTACTTAATATTTGACATGAATTAAATCATGAGACAAAAAAATAAAATGAAACTTCAGCACAGTACAGTCAAATATCTTGGAGAAATGCAAAGCGTGACGTTTGAATATTTAAAGAGCTGGACGTGACCCGCCGACCAACAATATACAAATTGAATCCAAATAAGTCGGGAAAGTTTCAGGTTCGATAAACAAAGAGACGGCTGACGCAAAATCCGCTATTGAACGAATGTAAAACTTTAAGTGCACCTGCCACAAAACCACTATTAAATTCAAGCTTTTTATTTGCTGATTTGATTAACACAATCACAAGTAAATTCTTTACACTTGTATGTAACTTATCCCACAATGCAGCTAGATTTATGTGCATACGTGCCACAATGCTTGAGAAACAACAGGCTTACCCAATTCACTTTCTGAATTTAGTAATCGCGTTTAATTAAAAATACTTGCAGGGAAATATGTCCCGTCACTGCAGTTCTTTGAAAGGCAAAAATCAAACCAAACCAAGATTTCAAGGTTTTTCGTAGAAATACATTTTTTTTTGTACGAGCTCATTAGGCTCGACATAACGAATGGTTCAGACGAAACGGCGTTTCGTAAGCGCTAAAAACTCGCGTTTACCCAACTGAGAAGTTATTTTGTACATAATTACGTGTACCGGCAAAAAAATCCTTAACTTTAAATATCAACAAATATGGGCTAATAAAAACTTACGGATGCGTTTTGGAATTGTTCGTTTATTGTGTACTAGGAAAATTAATTGTATCGCACAATCAAACATTTTTTTAACGAATAAATCATCCCATGCAATGGGATTCTATTGTCGAGGTTCCATTTTAATTAATATCGTTAGTGTAGGTATAATTTTCGTTTTGTCAGGCGCCGAATGCATACAGTGATATATTACTGAAATAAAACGTGTTTCGAAGTAGGTACGCATTCAGTTATTTGTATGTGTCTGCTATTAGGTAATTTATTTTATTTTACACAAACAAGGCCACATTATCGACCTTCGGACGACCTACACACCAATCAATAAAATTTTAAATGAAAAGAGATAATGACGATACTTATGAATGAAACGACGTTGGTTTCGGTTAAATATAAAATTTCGAAAATATTTTTGGTCACATCAACGATGTTTATTGTATCCACCTACTGCAAATTATTTTTTTGGGTTTGAATAGCCTGCTTCCTTTTAGGAAACCGGTTTTCGAGTATTCATAAAGCCTTTTTTATTAATTGACGGCATTCCTAAGATCCAATCATGTCTGACAAAAATTCCTCAACCGAAAGGTAAATATCTGAAGTGGCTTAAAAATAGATACGGTGAATAAGTGAAAATCAATTTTACACATTATTTGAAACTAATTTAACTTTTGCATCGAAGTAAAGCTCACAGTAATTTAATTTAATTATATTGCTTTGTTTAATTTATCCATTCCAAAGCACATACGTATATAACATGAACGAAGTAAATAAATTAACTCTGTCAACGTAACTCTAAAACGCACACCTGCTATTTCTTGTTCCAATTTCGGTTTCAAACTTCCTAATTTATTTGAATGTGTCTGTGTGTGCATGTACTTCTTTTACTCCTTACTTTCTACTTAGGTTACATCATAAAACCGTTGGATATTTTTAATAGCGGTTTGGAAAGTTTTATTATTAATATTTTATCGACGCAGTAAAACCCGTGTAATTTGAAATTCTAGTCGTAAGTATTCAATGTTTTTTTTTTCGAATATATGATCAATTTGTAACTAATGGAAATAAGTCAAATTATGTAACAAATATTGTTGAATAATTGTTAATGCTTAAATTGGTGAAAATTGTCGGTGTTAACGAAGTAGGTTGGTATTTACGACGATTCTAAATATCATACATGAATTTATGATGGAACAAAATAATTGTATTTGTACTATCAATTTTCAGGTAAGCTGGGAAGGATTATTTTAACTTCTGTATTTTGAATGTTAGTTCGTCGTTCTTTATGGATACTGGTTAGCCTTGAATGTGTATTCGATGATGTACAATATCTATAGTTCAACGTCATTAAATAGTCTTTGAATAAATTTACTGGTGTCGAAGGCTCTTAACACCTTTATTAGGAATAAATTGATAATAATAATAATAAATTAATCAAATATTGCAATGTACTGAAGTTTCAAAGGGAATTTATTTATATGTTACGTATACTAAATGAAAAGTAAAATTTTTATTTTATTATCACATCATATATTTAAGTATGCGTAAGTCAGGTTTAGAATAATCATCTTTTTTGATAAAAAAAAAATTTAAATTGTAAAACAAATAGCGACCATTTTGAGATAATGCACCGCAATCAGACAGGAATAGTCGTATTCGTTGCATTTACGATCAAATAGGATCAAATTGCTATCACCCTTTAACTCGTATTCCGACAAAATATTTGCAGGTCTTATGCTTATGGACATTATTGGTGTTTTTTCTTCTGTCATCAGTAAAGCGACAAAAACGTCTGTTGCTTTTGTTGTTTTCAGTTGAAGATTCACTAGAATTTACAATGGACAAAAAGTATCGATTGTCATTAACTGAGAACTAGATGTGTGGCGTTCATAAATGAATCTTCAAATGAACCGGTTTTTATCAAACCGTCTAACCTAATTCTTAGAATTTCTCTTCCTACATTGAGTGTCGCCTCCTGTTCACAGAAGTATGTATGATTGAGCTGAACATGTTTAATGCCAACATTTCTTCTTCAGTTGTGATAAGTTTATAATATTAAGCAACTTTAGATATACAGTTTTGGTTCCATTATCTGAAAAAGTATTAATGTAATTGCAGCTTGGTATTTTCATATCGCTGCATTTTTAATTAGGGGAGCGAGGGGTATGGTAGTCAACGGGTAATTGCGTGCTTATCATTTCCGACACTAGGGTATTACATTGTGCATTGGCATGCCTTCTAACTTCCATAGCATACGTTATGTTCAAGCACTGGGCACTACAATGCCGTCGGATTTCACTTCGCATGTTTGAAGCTCTGGAATAATTAAGTTATATGTGTATTTACAAACAATACAGGACCTATGGAATGCAGTGGATCGTATCAGTTATAAAAACGTGGAAGTACGAGGTAGTGAGACAAATGGAATGCAAGGAGCAAAATAGCATTGTACTGAGGCAATGCAACAGTAGTCATTAACAAAACACATTACAATGTGAAGGTAAGAATCCTACTGGATCAAGTCCATTGTACGCACCGAAACAAAGACCCTACGAATGCAATTCAAAAGTAGACCCGCTACCGAAGCATGAAGAAAAATGCCTACTGCCACCAGACGCTCGCCCACCTTGGCTTCATGGATTATCGAAGATACATAAAACTATAATCCCGCTGCGACCAATTGTTAGTCAAAATAACTAGACCAATATGTAGGATCAACAAGAAGCTTCGTGAAGAATTTCAAACACATTGTGAAATTTCTGCAGCAATACGTGATAACTAGTGAAGATATTTTAGGAAGTTACATTGAAGAACAATAAGTGCCACGAGGAATATAGCAGGATTTAATCGCGCTATCAAAAGTGTGCCTGTCTACTACCTATTTCCTATGGAATGGAGACTTGTACCAACAAAACATAATCGATCTAGTGATAAGAAGCCAACATAATTTGGCCTCATGGAAAATAACGACCGCAATGGTGTCTAGACCATCTGAACGGACATCACACCAGTACCAAATTCACAATGGAAGATGAAGAAGACTGATGCTTACCTTTCTTGGATGTTTTAATATATACAGAAAGAAGACATATACAGCCAGATATCTACACTCAACATTATACCACCACCCACAACAAAACAATCGGTAATGTCAACAATTTTACGAAATTATGTGGGAAAGAATTATTTATTATGGTAAACGTTTAATATGTTGGCCACTTTCTTCAAAACACGTTCTAAATTTTAATTTTGCACTTCCATTTGTTTACCAAATCAAAATATTGTAAAAGCTATCGACTAGCAACAACATAAGTTTACCACGGCGAATTCAAGCGCAAACATTAGTAGCCAACAGTTTACTTTGAAAACAAGATATTTTGAAAAGATTTCGGATCGAAGAAAATTGAATATCAAATAAAGCATGTCTTGTTTAAGAAAAGTTTAAAGTCAAATCGCAAAACGTAAAAGGTAAATATGAAGAAACCATTTCCGAATACGTAAGGGTAAGATATAAAAGTCCATTCGAAGAATCTTCAAAATCGATATACCATACGCAGACACATCTATGTTCGCACTTGCAGATTAAATTTATGCGAAACTACTAAACGTCACAAATCCGAATTATCGAATGAAAGTATGTTCACTTCGATCCAAGTGCACCAAACAGAAATCCAGAAACACAGCAGGTGATAGACAGCCTGCAGAATGTGAAACAGTGTGGAGTAAATGTTCGTGTGGTTTATAAATGATCTACAGTAAACGTTTCAGACAAGAATTTGAAGCAAAGACGACAGAAGAGAAAGATGTGTACGGCCTGTCAAATACAGACAAAATGTTTATATAATTTTTAGTTTATTAAGGCACGAGAGAAATTAAAAACTGCATTGTTGCAAGAAAAAAATATATACATATTATAACAAAAATTTAAAAGGAATAAATATGGTAAAAAATGTAAAAAAACAGAAACCTATAAAAGTCTAACAAAACCAATTTAGGTCAATCATTCTTGATGAGGCTATTTAAGCCGACGAATTTCATTTTGCCAGCTATACGCATCATATCGCTTAGGAAGAGATTTAATATAAACGTTGCTAGCCAACGGCGTGTTTGAATGAAAATTTACAAGTAACGGTGTATGAACGTCAAGTATAAAGTGATGTGTTAATACAAGTGCTTAAATTTTAAAAAGAAATATAGAAGAATAATGTTATTCGAAATCGGTCAATACCAGGAAGCAACCGTAAGTGAATAATAAAATTGATGCTCTGTCCATCCGGAAATACCATGCACCCGAGAGCAGTCTCAAATAGAAATAAACTTTCAATAACTTTCAATAAATGGTTTTCTAAAAAATGATTCGTACAAAGATTTAGAATTAGTCGTGGAATATACAGAGTATTTCATTTGAAAGAAGCGAGATGAATATAATTTTCATAACACGAGCGATCTGTAGTGCCGATAGCTTGCTGGATCCAAGAAATGTTTAATTGAAAATTAAATAAAAACAAGATTAAGTTTAAAATTAAATAAATGCGAATAAATTAATAATAGATCAACACGATCACGTGATTTCTAAAATAGTACGATTGTAGAAGTTCGAATAAAACTGAAAAGTAAAGTAAGAACAAGCCCAATCGAAATTAGGAAAACGCAATGAAAAGTCAAATAATGCACGAAATAGAAAAAGTGAAACATGGAAACACAATCAGTCGCGAAGAAGATCAATAATCGTAAGATGTAGGAATATATATCTCTGGAAATAACTCACTGTTGCTGGATTAATAAATCAATCAATATTTAATTTATTATTGATTTATGTATTATGATTTATAATCAAATTGCAGTGGACCATTATTATAACTTTGTCCTGGGTGTAACCTTTTCACATATCTACCATTTACATTACCACTCAGTTCAATGTTCCTCTAATAATTTGCATCTGAATACTACTGAGTAATAAAGAGACTAAAGACAATGTTTAATATGTTCTTTGTATTTTTCATAATAAATATATTATCGAAATAGCGAACGATTTACGATAAAATTAACTTACTCCTTATTCAAAAAGTGGTGAAACAATGCTGTAAATTGGAGGATTTTACAAGTGTAACATAAAATATTCTACTTATATAATCCAAGTTTCCTTGTGGGGTCTTAGAGAAGCACAATACAATACTGTCTCGACAAATGATATTTATGTACATATATCTAAGTGTATTTGCATGTTCGAAGCCACAGTTATAATTAAATTATTAATTAGCATACGCTTAAGATTCCTATCTCGCAAATCTTTAATTGTTCATTCCCACGATCACGTTCCTCACAAGTCCCTGAATATTTCAAGACTCGCATCGATTTAGCGTTTACATTAGCTTCATCGTCCTAGGAAAATATACTGCACAGTTGCACACACACACACACGCGCGCACACATACACGCACACACATGGTGGTACGTATTAAACACTGAATTTGCTTCTGCATATATTCATATTGTTTCTATATAAAAACAAAGGCCGGTTCATTCGCATTCATCGCGAACGGGCATAGCCGTATATCACTGTCTCCCCGTTCCAGTGATAACAAAAGCACTTTTCCTCCTTCTTGACTTCTGACTGGCGTCTGTTTGTTTTCACGTATTGTTTCTTTAAAGGGAGGCACAATGAAATACCGAGAGCGAAATTCGTTCGCTCGCTCGCTCGTAGTTGAAAGTAGACTCCCATCTGTGGTTTCAAGTCAATGTAATCAACGCTATAACTGGAATTGTAAATTCGACTGAAATGAATTCGGATTGCTTTTTCTTGCAATCGATGAGATGGAATTAATGCACATGGTGTTTCAAATGAAATTTTTGAAAATCAGTAACATTGCACATAAATTTGGAACTGAAACGAAGGCAAAACTTATTAAACGTAATCTAATTAAATGTAAATAATAGACAATGGTAAAATGTGTAAATGAAACTTAAATGAAAACAAACGAAAAGGAATTAGTATATGAAACAAACGGCAATATTATTAAATCCAATAAGAAATATTAAACAAGATAAAGAAAAATTAAGCGAAAACTATACACCAATGAGATCAATATAACGAAAATAATTCAACTCTAACATTATGGAAGGAACACACAAATTTAAAGTAAATACCTATGATGTTTATAATGAACTCATCTCAGCTAGAAGCTCTGATAAAATATTTCACATTTACTGGTAAATTTTGTAGAATTTGATACGTTTGTGGATATATCAAACCTATACCACCATCGTTAATGCAAAATCCTAACTTAATGTATATATTAATTTTTAATAAAACAATGGCATTTGAAATTTATAGAATTTATTCGATAACTGAAAACAAACTATTGTCCTAGTCTGTATATCCATCCATATCTGCATTGTACTTTTTGTTACATTTTCTTTTTGTATTGTACAATTATATTAAATGTTAAAATTTATTGTTCAATTTTCCGGAATGGGAAACAGACCGAGATTGATGGTTCTGTTACTATCTCTGCAACTTTCTCTGTAATAATTCTGCCAAATAATTTCCCGCGATATTTGTGCTTTTCCACGCACCGAGTCCTTTTTAATTTTAATAAATCACCACCTCATTTTATTAATAAAGTGGCTGAAGTGGGTTACAATGTTAACTAATTCTACTTTTATGATTACATTTGTCTTTGTTTTAGGAATCTGAATTATTATGATTTCTTTTTTCAACTGAAGGTCACCAATAACCATTTTATATAGCTCTTCCCTGCAAGCACCACATACTCCAGTTACTAAAACAACGTTAATAAATCAGTACACATTAGTAATTTTGGTAAATCTCTTGTTTAGGAGAATAATTTTCCTTTTTTACATAAAATGTAAGTAATAATTTTTTTTCCAAAACTTTATTTTTTTTGTTAAGAGCGAATTTTCTTTTCAAAAACGATATCAATTTTGCATATCGAGAAATGTCCAGATTATCATTAAGTGAAATACAGGACATCGAATAGACTGATCATAAAGACTTTTTGTTTTTTTAAACTCCACTAATTCCACGAAATACTCGACCATAACGATTTCCGAATAGACTTTCACGTCTTTTAATTTTCACCATTTTTAAAAAGTCTGTACCTTTTTTCATTTTATTGAAATTATTATTTAAAGCTTATCGGCCAAAACTTCTTATACAAAACTTAAGTCATTTTACAGCGCTCCACCAAACAAAGTAATGAGGCTTACCATTCGACTGTAAATAGCTATTTCGTTCGTAACATCCTTTTGCGAAAACACTACAGACTCTTGAATGTTTTCAACGAAAAGGTAAACGTTTTTGCCAGAAAAATAGTCGTGGATAAAGTATAGTATTCAACTCGAGGTAATGGCAATAACTCACTTGGATGATTACAGCGCTCGCCTGCGGCTCGCACTGCAATCATCCCGTGAATTATTGCCCATATTACCTCTCATTGAATAATATACTATTACTCTGCTACAATAAAAAATATATATAGACATTTTAATAAACTGATTACAATGATAGTTTTTCATATATGACTGAACAGACGAATTTCGATACATTTCTTTATATACTCTCCAACAAAAGATTCGGGAAATGTAAGAGGTGACTATTTCCCATATTTATATTGGACGATATGAAGAAGGACCGTTTGGCGGTTTGATAGGTCTCGCATTCGTAGTTTATCTGCCAAGATTTTCAGATTATTTCTAAGTATTTCTGTCTAAATATATTACTGTAATTAAATAGGATTTATTCACCGTTGACAAATACTTTTAATCAATATAATGTGCGAAACTTGTCCATTCTGGATATGAGACCGACATGACCTGAGGATACGTTGCTATGCTATTAGCTATTAGCTAATTTTGCTAGGGTTGATAGGAGAATAGGTTTGTTTGTTAGTTGAAATACAGGATTAAGTTCTGTTTGTAATTAGTTTTATGTGTTGTGAATCTCGAACTCCAATTAGTGTGATCATCGATTGTTACCCAGTAGGTTTTTTCCGAAGGACGAAGATTCAGCATCATAGGAATTAATGAATTGTTTATTTTGTTTGTTTGATGGACGGATGATTATTAAGTTAGGCACATTTTCTGGCTGGCTTTTCTTGTATGGTCGACAAGGTCCATGCAATGAGTTACCGAACGTTCTAAGTTCTTTTTCCAATACAGGAAATAGTAAACAGTACCAATACGAAAATTTGATAACTGGTGCTATTGGGCTATTGGGCTATTGAGAAATTATTTAGAATCAACGTGTCGATGAACGATTTATTTTAATATCGACTTTTTAGCAATATTTTATATATATTTTATATACAGTCGTAATTACTTTTACAGAAAACGATGATCTTCTTTTGCCCATGTAAATATTCTTCACTTTATCCTATTCCTTGTCAACAGGTATGCTTTGTTATATGTCTTAATTTAGTCGTATTTTTCAATTGTCACTTTTAGTCTTCCTCGTTTCATCTTCCTTTCCACATTGGCTTTCCATAAAATAGTATCGCTGCTAATTGTTGAAATGGTTTCACCTGTTAGTTATTCGTTCTTCCACATCTGTTTCTTCACTACAAATAGGTTTGGATGTATTCCCTGCCGTTCGATAGTTCACCTTATTCGTATCGCTTCTTTACTATTATTGACATTATTTTCTTTTGTTCTTCCATGCCCAATCTTTTTACCTCTTTATAATAATGTTAAATTAGCTTTATTACTACTCCGTCTCTTATCCTTTTCATAGCTTTCTCTTGTTTTTTTCAATTTATTGATACTCATTACAAATTAACATTACATTACACTGAAAACATTGACAGAAAATGTCTGAAAGAGACGATTGTGTGGACAGGGGTATCGGCGGACCTGGTGGAAAGAATAGCAGAGATGTGCGAGGATATATGAGGCAAGGTGAGATAGGGGAACATATGACAAGAGAGTTCATAACAATCTAAGGACTTAGGCAGACGTGCCCCTTAAGCAAGCAAAGCTGAAGAAAACGAGGAGTCTACTTTTGAGCAAAGGATACTAGTATGGAAAAAATGTGTGAGGACATATTGATGTATAGACCAGAAGTGTGGGGAATGAGAGAGCAAAGTAAGTTGAAGAGAATGTTGCAGTTGTGTCGCAAGAAACGGGGTATGGAAGATTAGCAGTGGAAACAGGGAGACGGTTGAAAAGGTATGAATTGAAAGCTGCAGAATAGGTTGAGCAACTAAAGCGAGAGATGAAGAAAAGGGAAAATATGAGGAGCGAAATATCGAGCTGGGAAGAAAAGAGATTCAAAGTATACGAAAATGTGAAATGGGACAGTAACGAAGGCAAAAAGGAGCAGAAGAGAAAGTAATAGAACAGGTTCACAGCAGGACACATTTCCAGCACATGTTGGAAATAAATAGATATTGAAGTAATCGTTACGTAATAAGAAGTCCATTAAATGAAACACGTTGGTGTTAAATACGATCCTGATTGCAATTGAATAAATATCCAGTCAAAACGCACACTAAATTATGGCAATTACAAATCATTTCAAGTAGCACGCAATCGTTTTGAATCAAAGAAGCGACGCTAGATTCAGTTATATATCTTCGCGCAGATACGTCCCGATATAAACGTCCTCTGATTGTAATATACGACACGATCTGCTATCTATGCCGGCGTTCAAGTTCTAAATTTTATTATTTATATCCGGTCGATAAAAACAAGAAAAACGGAACGAGGCGTAATTAATGTACGCCCGATGGTGTGGTGGTGCGAGGTCGATTACGTCCCAGATACAGAAGTGTGACCGTTGACCTACGCAGGTCCGCGTATCGGAATGGGAGCCCAACCCGACGAAGACCCCGCGCACCACCTCATACTCAGAAATACACGGCATAAATCTAGATTGCTAACTATCGCAATGCACGCTACCGCATAGCAGAAAGTGCGCCGAGTTTCAAAAATCCAGAACCACCGTTGCGGAGTCGCAACGGGATTTTCGAGTGGAGATTGTGTCCCGTTAGAACGCCGAACATTTGCTGTTTACACGGGCGCGATTTAACGACAAGGGCCTGACACAATACAATTTCCTGGCATCCACGCAGCTACATAATAATGAATTAACGAAATTGACAAATGTATTCGTTAAGTTAACCCTTCCTCCCTTAAAAATGTGTTTAACCTTGTGAACTATTATTAAAACACAGTATTCTTGTTTAAAATTATATGTAGGAATATATCTATACTTCGATCGACCCAATATGTAGATTATAGAGCACCTTAATGGGCAATTTTGTATTTTGGTAAAATTGCCAAATTGTTTAATTTATAATATGAATATTACTTGACTAGTTAAGATGTTTACTTTATATTTTTTAACCAACCACCCTACAACTGTCTGGCATATTGTGCACCTTAGAATGTATAGCTATACCATTTTGCTAAACCGGCGGTTCTCAGAAGAATCCCATAATTTTGCTAAGAGCAAGTTTCTTTAATTCCCTGTGGTCCAGGAATGGACGGCCCTCGAGGTTACTTCTTTTAGTCACCCTGCTTACACAGTTATATAGGAGGTGTAGGTGACTTTCTGCCACCACCGCATATGGGGTTGTTTGATCTTCCGCTGCGGCGGTGGTGATTTTAAAATTGCAGTGGCTGGTAAATAATCGAGTAAGGGTTCTTACGTTATCCTTGCCTACATTGGTCACCTTTCCACATATTTTGGGTGGGGTCAAAGGCTCCATATTGTTTCATCCCTATCTACTCTTTAAGTTGACCTTTTCGGTCTTTACCACATGTGGTTTCAAGCCCAAGTAATTTTTTTGTATGCACTTCTTGAGATCAGAGTAACTCTGAAATGCGAGCCTGTTCCTTAAATTTATTGTAGAACTCTGTGCTGAATTTGAACTGCACCGGCTGCACAGCCAGTAAGGTTCTTTGGCTGCCTGTGTAATTGCAGATTCTCTTGCCTAGAGGAATGTTCTAGTATGCTACCCCCCACATGCTGATATAGCTATGATATCAGCATGGAATACAGTGGGAAAGGTTCCCATCTTAACTGTAAAGCCTTTATGGGATACCTCGTGCCCTTATCCCTTATCTTGATCTGTTTAGAACGATCCATGTACAACTGCAGGTTTGTGGTTTTGTAAGATACTCTTTTACGTCCTCCCTGTTCAGTATTCCTACCTTGTAAGGCTTCTGGTAGTCGATAGTAAGGGTTATGCGGTCAGATATCATCGCTAGGGCAAAGGTCTCTTTCAGACATTTGAAAAATGATGTATGAGCCCCTGGTTTAGCTTTATCTCTCCCCAATTCAGTGGATGTAACCCTACATGCAGCGATGGGAAGGAGGTTTAAAAGCACCGACAATGCAGTCGTGGGCGCGGTAGATATACCACCTGTAACGCCCAAAAGCAGCCTGTTTTTGTAGTAGTGTATTTATTGCCGTCTTTGTACTGGCTTTATGCCATAATGCCAAGGAGCCAACTTCCAGAAAATCATCATGGGTCTTAGACACCAGGCTTTTCCAAACATGTTCCTGCAAGTCCAGAAGGTCTTCGCCGATTTATGGATAACGACCTCTATATGTGACTTGAGAGACATCCGGGTTTACTTAGTGAGTCCAAGATATTTGATATTTTCCATGAATGGGATACTAATACCAGAGTCATGTTCGTTGTAAATGTTAGTGATCTTCGGATTGACAGATAAATCTACCTTTCTGCAATTTTTCCTCGTTGTAGAGGGCAACCTGCATCCGTTCGAACATGGTGCTCCAGGCCGTTCAGAAATTCATCTTTGGAGTGGCATTTCAGGAGCTGAGAGAAGAGCCATCCATGTTGATAGGCCCTTGGCGCCCACGCCTTCACCACGATCGCATTCAGGGAATAAATTATCTTTCGCTGGGCCAACATGGAATTGATCCATCTCCGTAAAGTTTGATCGATTCCACGCTCTTCCGCACTATAGATAGAAATTAGGTATTGTCGAAGGCTCCGTAGATGTCCAGAAATGTCGCAAAACTGAAATTTCTGCGCTGCGCTGGTAAGCAAGTTTGAACTTGAAGTGATTTGTTAACGGGATGTGTATTTTCGCAAGTATCTTGAGCACAAATTATATAAAGCTGATCTGTATGATTTTGTCTGGGAGTAAGAATCCCTTCCTACCGTTGACATGCAAACAACTACGATTTCTCTCCAGCTTTATGGAATGTATCCGACTGCAATGGAAGCTTATGACAGCCTTGTTACTTTATATTATTATACCAATTTATATTTCCAATCTTTGGTGCACAAGTTGCACAAAAACATCTTAAAGCAACATCAAACTGTTAATTCTGCAATAACCAATGATAGTCGTCTTTATAAAATTATTATTTTTAAACTGAACGAACAACTTGTTATATTACTTTGTTGAAACGTATCAAATTGCGGTAAACATGGCCATCAGTGAAGATGGATTCACCAATTTTTTATCATTATAGATTCATTATTATTTAGTTCATTGTTTTCGTCTCTGAATCATCGTCGTAATTACTGCACCTTAGCCATGGACTGGATAAGTTCAGTTGTCGTCGGCCTATAAAAGCTCTGCCGAGGTCCCTAAACTAGTAGCATGCTCGAACAGTCTCCCGTACTCTCAATTAATACACCTGCTAGTCTGAAGACAAATATACTTTCATATTTTACTCCATATGTACCCCTATCGCTCGCATTTTTATTACTTATTTGATTGCCGCTCATTGGTGGTAACAGCGTGTAGATAGTGTGTAGTTTTCCTTATTTTTGTGCATCCAAAACAATTTACACTTTTAATCTACGTCAGAGTGCGATGAACAAAAAGTGAATTGAAAAAAACTGTTGTTATCACATTGTTATTATCATAACAAATGCCTCGTATCTACAGTAAACAATGGCTTGGCACCTGCTTTGTCACTGTACGTTTGCTCTTAATAACCATAAACATGCAGTACAAATTAGATATAGGTCACATTAAGGTGAAATTATGAAAATTAACCATTCTTTATGAAACAATGCTGCAGCCTTCGACTCATCACAAAGCGAGGTGAGTGGATAGTAACTACACATTGAATCAGCACAATTTGAAGGATGGTGTGTGCTGTTGACAATCACTCTTTTTACATCAATAAAGTGACCAGCAATTTTCGAAGGAAAAACAAAGCGGGCTAACAATTACTGAGTGCTTTCTTTGGATATATTAGTCTAAGTAGATATTAATAAGAATTAGTTTTCACTCATTAATTTCAGATACTTACGAACCACGTTTACAAAACTGTCGCTTATAAAATAATCAAATCGTGTTCTTCTCAAGAAAATGCTGAAAATGATTATCATCGCTGTATTATACGAAAAATTCCACCAAACAACACAAACTAGCGTTGTTATTGCAAATCAGTGTACAATTTAGTTGTAAACGTCAAGGTCTTTTTTCCTGTTTCGCTCTTCGCGAATGGAGTTGTTTTTTGGGAGCCCACGTGATCGATGTCCTCGCTCGGGAACGCGCCTCTGAGCGCACTGGGACGCTTTCAGCGTGGCACCTGCGATCGGTTTATTTACGAGGTCTATATTTAGTGAAAGTGCGACCGTTCAGCCGTTCACCCTTTCCGCACCCCTGTTCTGACGACTATTTCGGGATTCGTACCTTATGTTCGATCGCGCACGACACACGTACATCGGCGCCGTAAATTAAATCTTTCGGCACGTTTCAAGCACCACGTTTGTTTTCCTTAGCGTGCCTTTATAAACAAATTGAACTCGGGTTCTTTTCATTACAAACAAGACAACTAAACGCGGCTCTAATGTCAACAAACCGCCGGGGTTCTGTTTGTCGTCGCTCGCATTAAACGTAACATTACGTTTTACACATCTTTGTCTGTTACGGTGGAATTGTAAGGAAATTTCAAATTAATGATTTTTCTGAACATCTAACCAAATCAGATTATCTAAAGTCCGGAATAACAAAGGAAAAATGTAGAGGTAATTCCCTGATTTCTGTTTACTATTCTAGAACAATGTTATTCAAAGTTTTCAGGCCACCAAAAATATCATGACCATAAAATGTGTTTAAATATCTTTCAAAGCACAAAAGAAAATGAAATATGTCTTTGGCCATTCTAGTCATGGCCTTGTGAAATGCGAGACTCACATGTGTTACGCATTTGTTTCGATTAAGTAAATTAATGGTAACTGAAAGGTTGCAGGAGAATATTTGTTAACTCAGCGCTCAGTGATGGAGAAACATTCCTGCATCCATTAAGCGACAGGACATCAAAAAGCAATATACACACGTCGTAGCAAAAGCAATGGCAACAATGGCACATCATGAAAATGCAAATAACATATTTTACAATACAGCTAATGCGATACATAGAGTTACGAGTACTTAGAGTGCTCTTTTCGGAGGCCAGCCCGATCCCAATACATTGCCTATAGTAACTATCCTCGAATCTGTTATCAATTTGGAAACATTTTCCAGATATCTTTGCATGCTAGTGTGAAATATTTCACTTGACGTGCTCGTCGCTCCCCGTGGAGTTGCGGGAGAAGCAATGGACGCCAACCCCCATACAGCACCCAAGGATCGCAACTTTGGATATTAGTATACCTTGCCTTTTTGGACATACGGTTCTAGAATCACTGTTCACCCACTACTTCGGGGAAAGGACGAAGCTCGCTGATAACCACTCCTGTTACGGTTAGAATAATTGCTAGCTATTAGATTCTGACTACATGATAAGCCGGCTCCACGCAACGTGGGGAGAGGGCTCTGTATTCTACTCGCCACAGACAACACAAAGGCGACTGTCTCACATCAACAACAGATAGTCAATACTTGCATTTGCCAGCATATTGTTCGCCAAGACTTGCTTCAAAACCGTTTAACACTACTCGTAACTTCAAACCCATTAGTTACGCCGCTGTATTCTACACTACTATTGCCTACACGTGCATTGACTGGTTAAGTTAGCCATTAGCAACTGTCCCAAGACCCCTCTATATCTCTATATTTTTATTGTCTCTTAGACGACGCCCCTCCACTCAACCTTTAGACAACAGAACGCACAGAAATTTGTCCAATTAAATATTTAAAATGTCTATTTCTATAAAAATATCCGCGCTACACATGGATTGCCTTTATCATTTGTATGGGGTTAAAAGTGCAAAATAACAAAATGACACCGAACATTCGACTTCGACTTCGCTACTATCAGTTTTCCAATATCTACCTTAGATCATGCAGAGGCAATCATAGCAACTATTTATGTTTTAATCTTTAAACAATCTTGATTAAGGTACCTTGATAAATTCCCTTTAATACGACGAATTCTTCTACTAGAAGTTTTATTTTTTGTTCGAATATAGTGAGGTTGAGATATACGTGAAAAAGTGGGCAGAAATATTCATAAAATCACCAGAAAAATAAGTGTCGATGAAGAGGAGAAAGAAATTGGACTCTGGTGAAACAAATGGTAAACTTTGAAAGAAAGTATGTGGTATGCGTAACGAACAAGAGCGTTTTTCTAGGAAACGAGAATCGCAGCCAGCGTCCCTGATGTCAGGAATAAATGAAAGTTTAAGTAGATGTCCGACTAATTTGGGGAATTATTAAGAAACAAAAAGGAACAAGTACGAGAACTATCAGCCACACAGAAAGAGAAATATGAGCCTAGAGGAAATGTTAAAAGTAGAAAGGGTAGAAGATGCAGACGAACTTGATGAAGATAGCCTTTACAATTGTAATAATATGGAAGAAAGAACATGACCTCAATTATGTATTAATATAATATCTATTTTAATCATAGTCAAAATAGCAGGGATACATTTTAATAATGTAAAATTTAGATAATATGGTATAGGTAAGAACACATTGGCCAATGTTTGACATATTTCCATTGAATCTTTGTAAACTGATGCTTGAAAGTTTTGGTCAATGAACATAGAAGACATTGTGGCGAATATGTGCTGTAAGTGGTGCGCAATCTATCAACTATAGGTCAACACCAAAAATTTTTTGAAACGTCAAATGAAAATTCGAAGACCCATTTTAAGTCAAGTTAAGTTAAAAGTATTTATTTCATTGAACTTGATTGCATTTCCAAATCAAAAATGGCCCTTTAAACAAATGTTCGGGTAAATCCTCATAATCAAAAGTTCATAACGTTGTTGTAAATATAGTCGTCATAAACAATAACGTATGTTGCAAAAGTTTTGAGAATTTTTTTCAAAGTTCAGGAGGTAGCATCTCCGTTGAAAACAATTCAAAAATCTGCACCATGGTAACCACTCAACATCTTAACTTCAAAATAAAACGATTTTGGTTATGATATAATTTGTAAAAATGTCGTATAAATTAGATATTCGGAAGAGTATTTACAGTCTAGTTGGACGACTTGAAAAGAAAGAAATAGTTCGCCTATATCAAGAACAAAATATTTCCGTTGCTACAATTTATCGAACGATCCGTGAATGTGACGAAGGTATTCCTTGTATAAATTTGCGAAAAAATGTCGTCCAAGAGCGCTGAATGCTGCTACAGTTCAAAGATTAAAACGACAACCCTCCCAATCTTCCTCAAGCAAGACCTATCGAAACTTTTTGGGCTCAGCTGTGTACCAAAGTTTATAATAATGGCTGGGAAGCTCAAAATGAACAGCAGTTAAGAAGGAGAATAATGCTGAAGATCAGAGAAATTGATTTAGAATCTGTCCAAAATCTAATGAGGAACATTAAGAGAAAGTTGCGAGCCGTGGAAGATCATGGCCCATTAGCAGTACTTTGAAATCATTTTTAGTTTAAGAAATATTGTTATTTTCAGTTGTTCTTATTACAGATTAAATATATTATTGCAAGTTTCTTTTTTAATTTTTTTTTAAATTCTCAAAACTTTTGCAACATACGTTATCATAATTTAGTTCACGGACAAATGGTGCACAAGATTCATTCATCCGTACCTTTTCCAAGCATATAGCACACAATATATAACTTAGTCTTACTCTTACTCTTAAATATAATCTTATAATCTTCGCTAGCGAATCATGTTCGTACTTAATCTTCGTAATTATATTAAAATAGAAAACAGCATATAGACTAACGTGCGAGTAAATGTATTACCAATTGAATATTTTGCTATGGTATCCACCAAGGTGTTTCCCTATCTCTTTATCGCTTTATCGCAGTATTTCTATATTTTATACACTTAACTACTTCAAAACACCTAACTGCCCATTAATAATTCATACCATTTAACATATACGTGTATGCATCCCCACATCTACTGCCCCGTTTTTTCTTCCTTTGTTGGTCCCACACATAATCGTACAACAATCTCCATTGTATGCACGTAAGTGAGCCCCATAATGAGGTAATTTTCGCACAGTTGTTTGATACACAGTGCAGTAAACGGACGAGTGCGGCGTTCACATGGCTGAACGATATCCGAGGAGCGCTCAAGTAATGAAATTCGCCATTATGCACTTTGAATCGCCGCAGATTCGAATAAACAAACCGAGTCACTACGTGCAAACTACACGAGACAATTACTGCCTATATGCGCCGAGCGTTCGCAACGACCGATTCATTTCCTCGAGCTCCGCTCATGTTTAGAATACGAAGGCACAATATTAATGTACGGGAGTCGTGTTTTATTGCGTTTTTTCGCTCCTGTCCGAATGCCTGCGTCGATAATTCTAAGCAGTACATGAATAATGCATGTTAGAAATTACAGGATTACATGTTTTATTTCGATAAGGATCGTCGCAGTTCGCTAATTACTTTCGAACTGCCTTCGTTTTGTTGCTGGCAATAATTTCAGACGCAATTAATAAAGAACATTAATGGGCGTACCGCGAAGCGATTTAATAGAATTTTTCGTCGTGGAGGCAGAACAAGGTTATCAACGTTATTTATTGTGGATTAGGAATTATTTCTATTGGTTTGTCGAAGTAATGATAGTAAAAACTTTTTGATTTATTTATTTATAAATTGCGAAAGCAGTACCAAAGAATTATATTAACTAGTTTTGTTTTTTTTCCTTATTTTGTCATTTTTCTGGTTTAAATCTTGTTTTCGTATTTTCGACATGTTTGCTGTTCATATGCTACATTATTTTTGAGCTTGTGTTATCTTATTTGAAATACCTGTTTTTTCATTGAAGTTTATTTTTAATCCGTTAGTCAATAATTTCCATTCACTCTTTACGATCGCAACTAATTGTGAAACATTATATTCCTTAGTTAATGTTCATAGCATGTCTCGTGCGTATAATTTTTCCATCAATTAAATACTTTTTTAAATTTCTTATTTTATATATTGTGTTATGATTTCGTTCCTGTTAGAGCAGTTTTCATACAATCTGTTAACGTTGCAAACACATAATAAAAATTTTATTTTAGTACATAAAAATAATTTTTAAGAAATGTCAGTTGTAAGCCATTAGGCGTTACTAAATAGTAACAAGTCGAGCTTTAATACTATATAACTTTAAATAATATAAATGGCACTGTTACACTGCTACTAGACTGTGATGAAATAGCGTGTTGCTAGCATTGCTGCTGCCACCACTTCAAACTGGTCACCGTCAACCCAAATGACCAATGCTAATTTCATACCCTCCGAAAAGTAATTACCCATTTAAGGAATTATTAGTTTATCACAAGTTTAAAAATCATTAAGAGTGTAGTAACAAATAAAATGTTGCCAAAATACAATATTGTTAGTGTAAATAAATAGTGTACAAAATAAATAGTTTTTCTGCGAGAATCAAGCCACTTCTACGAATTACTAAAACCCAGACAATAGCGTCGCACAACAATGGCGCTACCGAAACTGAAATTAACTTTCGGCAATCGAGCGCGACACTACTCGTCGTTAAATTGTTATATCGGTATAACATATATGCAATTTGTCTATGCGTCATTTAAATACTCGTAAATCACATTATACTCGATTTTTTAATTGAAAGAAAACCTCAAACGAATTCATTATTTAAAGAATTTTATTTCAACTTGCCATCTGTATCAAACAAGTTATGAAAGTCGAATCGATTAAGAACTTAAAACTAAAAGTATCTTAATTACTGGTGTGGTTCTTAAGTAATGAACTTTACAATGAAATTAACAAACCTAATTAACAAAAACTCGTAATGTAAATTAATGATGATTATAATATATAATTAGGATAGAAATTAAGACGCGTCCTGGTTTATTGACTTTAAAGTTTCGAAGACGTCTCATTAATTAATGTGAAAACTGTGTAAATTAAAATTGAATGAAACTGGATATTTTAGGTATTAGTTTGATATCTAATAACCTGTTATTATGAAATAGCATAAAATAAGAGAGATAAACAGTGCCGCATCAGTATAACTGCATTTAATGAAATCCGGTTAAAATAAAATTTGATGGCAAACATACGTTTTCCGCTGGTTATTTATATACGTGTCGGCGAAGGCGCGATTTTTTAAATGCAGCTTCATTGTAAAACATATCCAATAATGGCTTGTTAGGAACAAATCCATTGTAACATTGTTCCTTTCCCGAGCATAAGTGTATAATATATACGCATTTAATGGAGGGGAAGTATACCGCAAGCCGAAGCTATAAATCTAAGAAACGGCATTCTTAGAAAAAGCTACACGGTATAAATAATACCTGGTTTGTTATTTATTTATTTTCGTCGATGTGTCTAGTCGGCGAAATTCTACGGTGTGGTAGTATAATGCGTAACGTAAATAATCAACTAATGATTGTTTTGCATGGAAGATTTAAACGTACGAATTTCTTCAAAAATTAAATTTAAGTTTCAACCAGAAAATTAATTAGGTAAATAAATAAAATCTGTGTTGTAAACGCACAAACGCAGATGGCATATAAAAGAAATATTATTCGCATAATTAATCAAGATTACTATGAATAATCAAGTAAATAATTCATTTTAATGTGTATTTGTGTTTTTGGAATTTTTTCTTTTTAGATTATTTTAGTTATTATTATTAAATGTCAAACTTTCCCTAGGGCCAAACCCATTATTATCTTCTAATAACATCTCTCAGGAGCTTTATTGAACACTAACGTGAATCATCTAGATACACGCAGAGAAAAGAAAAGGCTACCCTCCTCCCGCGACCACATTAAGGCCTGTAGACCAAGTTATTAACGTATGAAATAAAAGTTTTGGGAACATTTTTGAAATATAATTATTCAAACTATAATTGTTTTATTTAATTTGGTAGTACAGAAAACGATTTCGTGAAGTTTTAACTATAATAATAATGTATCAAATAGCAGCTAAATGGCCATGGGTTTCAATGGTTCGCAATTTGGCGCGAATGCCTCTCATCAGCCTTTGGACGATAAGTGGGTTAAACTGTTGAATCTTTTGGTAGATTCTTCGTCGTCGTTCTTCTTCATTTTGGGCTTCCCACCGTCGCAAACTGTTCTAGTCACTAAAGCCGACAATTCTTCTATAAGACGTGCCTCAAATTTCGTTTTTTTCTTATACTTGACGTCATTAAGAACGTCCTAAGTTTTGTCTCTATAAAAGCCTTCGTTTCCCTTTATTTCGGAGTTCTAATCTAAATTGTCTGCAGCATCTTGGAATCCTCTCTAATTGAGCAGCCGTGTAATTTCGACATATTGTCGCTTTCTATATTTTAAATTATTTCTGCTAATTTCCCTCTTGGCTGTCATATGGGAAATGTGAAATCTTCGGCCTAATCTTCTCGTTGACTCTTTTCCTATTGCTTGCAGATTCAATGACATTCTGAAGCCTTGCATGATTCAAAACTCGAGGGTAACCAGTCTTGGGAAAATTCCTACACGGCAAACCTTCCTCGCATTCCTTAATGGCGCGGTGAATTGTTGTCTTAGCAATGATTTGATTTCTATAAATGGCGACAATGTCACAATTGGGCATTTGGCCAACCAAATTGTAAATACCTTTCCGCAATTCTAACTTGTAAGACGTTTTGTAAAACTGTGTAAACACAAATGTATTGTCAAACTACAGAAGAAACTTGACAGATTCTCAATGTCCAATGGTAAGTTTATTGCTTTATTATAATAAGAAAAAATAATACAAAAAACATTCCAATACTTTTGTTACATACGTATGACCAATGCTAGCCAATTACATTCTTAATAATAGTATTTAATTCGCTGTCGTAATTTCACATTTAAAAGAAAATCTCTCAGCATACTTTATAATCACGTCCTACCCACGCGTTCGTAATTTTGGCCCTAACCGTTCATATCTCGATTGCTTAAACCACAATGGTTCATTGTCAGTTACTTTCAATACGTCGATGATGAGTACATTTGACATTGCAATACACAAATATGACCCCGTTTACGTTTTGGTTAAAACGCTCGTAACATTGCCCGAAGACATTCGCTCAGAAAATAGCAATCTCATGCATGCAAGTGTATTCACATGTTTGTTAAAACCTTATCGGTTTATGCACTGGGAATTACATAGATTAATCGTTCATGCAAATGATATTAGTCGTTATGAATGCCGAAACCGTTAAATATTCTAATCTTTTTACAAAACGTCATGTTGAGTAATGACGCTTTTTGCGATTAGATCTGCACGTCAAGGAGCGCGTAGGCAACTGCATTCGCCGAGCTGTATGTGAGGTTGCATAGTGAATTAATTATAATCTTTTACGTTTAGTAACAAACAATACACCTGTACAAATTACGGCGATCGCATCGGTACTGAAATATCAATTTTCAGCGAATTCGCAAATTAATCTATGCGCGCAACGTGCAACATAATTATTAAGTCTATTGGTACACTGGCACACCTAGATTAAAAGTATTTGTCACAAATTATGAGATTTGATTCCACGGCATAATTTATATAAAAAAAAATTATCAATTAAAAGACAACTTTTATATTCTCTTAATACTTAAAGTTATATTATTTCATGATAGATATTTTAAGTGGTTTAGTTGTACATAGATGAACGTTTAAAATAATCAGATTATTGACCTGTATTTATAAATACAACGGAAGTATGAAGTTAATCCGACAGTCTGCGGAAAAGAATGATAATGAAACACCTCTGTCCAGTTGGTGAAAGTAGTGATATGTGGTTTCCTATTATCTTGGTGGAAGAAGACCCACTTCTGGTTGACCAACGGCTGGCGTATTTTCGCAAATTTTGCAGCCAAATTATTAACCATGTAATAGTAAATGTGCCTATCGATCGTCTTACCAGATGGTAGAAAGTGATTGTAAATTATGCCTAACAATCCCAGAATGCGCAAAGTAGTTCTTTCCTGTTACTCAAAGAACGTTCACACCTGTTAGGTGGCTCTTGTCACAAATCACATCGTAGTAAATTAATTTTTCGTCGCATGTCAGAAATCGATTGTATTTTTTGCAACGATTCAACAACGATGCAAACTTTGAATTGCGTACACGCATATATATTTGTCAGTAAGGATACGTGGTACCCATTTCCGCTTTTGAACTTGATAGCCAAATATTTCAATGCTTCGTAAATAGTTGACTGAGTAAAGCCATCCTCAGCGTTGAGCTGCATTAAGAAATCATCGTTAATTCCTTGAAGACGTCCG
The DNA here is from genome assembly GCA_959613385.1 of Geotrupes spiniger. NCBI lineage: Eukaryota > Metazoa > Arthropoda > Insecta > Coleoptera > Geotrupidae > Geotrupes > Geotrupes spiniger. The sequence goes on from OY390731.1 coordinate 24,488,504, forward strand.
GAGCGTGGCCTTTCTTAAGGGCTGTCTCCAGTTCTGAATTGAGCGAATCAATTTCTAATTGTACGCTCAGACAATCTATCGGCGCTCTAAATTTTCTGCATTTTTTACTACTTCCTCTAACTTATCACTCTCTATTTTTTGATTTCTCATTCCAACGCATTTCCAAACATTTTTGTGCGTACTATAAAACATTTACAGCTTACCTAATGTAAAGGTTACAATTAATATTAACTTTATGTCAAGAACATTAAACATATTGTATATAACAAATGAAATTAAAATTGAGTGTGTAAGATTGTTCCAAATTATTAAAATTGTAATTTGGAAAGAACGAGAACGTTTAAAACAATTTGTATAAAAAGGCTAAGTCAAAATCTTAGCGAAACTGACCGTAATGACGAAAAAGCGGTGATACGTTAAATGCATTTAACAGGACGAAAAAGGCAATGCAAGGACAAAGTGGATCCGCCTAAAAACATGTAAATACATTATTTTAGAATATTATTTATTATATTAGGCGGGTGTCATTAAATTTTCGTTTTAAATGTTGCAAATATTTTGGGTAATATTTATGTAAATAGATTCAAGAATTAAACGTTTCCGTGGGTTATTTTGTTTATCCATAATTGTTGGGTTAGATAATTCTGAATTCTTTTCCTTCGTTAATATATTTTTGCAATCTTGTCTATCGTTCTGTATTCTACGTTTTAAATATTGTTAAATTGACCAACATAGGGCAATATACAATCTGCACATTGGAATTCATATATCTACTTCCGTACTGTTTTTGTACTATAAATGTCAAATTGTTAATGCTTTTATTTAGAATTATTCCTAATTGTTCGGATAAACCACTAATATAGGGAAAAGAATTAAATTTAGAATCAACTTATATGATGTTAATCTACCGGATAATACCATGCATACTATCTCTGGGACCACAATTCACTATGATACACATGTAATGAAATACCTATCACTAAATTAGTTACAGATTTAGAATATTAATTGAATAATTCGAAGAATAAAAACAATAGATTTAGATTAGTGTTGACGTTTACGACCATCTGGTGATCTAGGACTAAATCTAGACTCATCTGTAAAGAGCACGTTACTGGCTTGAGTTTGCACCTCAAGCTGCGCTCTTCGATGTCCTACCGTCATTTTAGGGCTCGTAGCTGGTGTTTTCGCAGACAAATCTCCTTCTTTGAGTGTCCTCCTTACTGTTTAGGCTGAAATCCTTACTCCACAAGCATCGTCCAGCAAGGATAGTTGATGGCAATCCCCTATCTTACAACACAGAAAGATACAGAAAACGGTCATCTCGATTTGTTGTTGACCTGCTGCGACCAGATCCTGTTCTTCTTGTGAATTCATGTGTTTCACGAAACCGCGTGTTGCACAGTACTTCGCGGTACGTTAAGATGTTGTGCAATATACCGCACACTTCGGCCATCGTTGCTTAAAGCAACAATTTGAGCATTGATTTCAAGTAGCATGGTACCCAAATGAGTCAAACCTGTCATCTAAAAAGTGGTTTGCACAAAAACACAATCCAAACTAAAAGTAACTTGATAAGTGACTAGTTTTAGGTACACTCGCAATTGTGAAAATAACTTAACGCTAGTGTTGCTCTAAAGAATACAATATAATAATTAGAATTTTCTTTTAAAACCCTATCAAGGCATTATTTGATTTATGACGTGAGTTAAATTATCACAAGAAATAAGTTAAGTTGTTTAAACTTAAAAAAAATAGGTGCCCGGGATTTTTTTGAGCACCAGTATATTACCTAAAATATTTGTAACATTAAAGACGAAAAAATAGTGATATCCACGATATATAATAATCTAAAATATCATACTTATATGTTTTTAGGCAGCTCTATTTTGTCCTTGCATTGGCTTTTTTCGTCCTGTTATTTACATTTAACGTACCATCGGTCTTTCTTTGTCATTGCAGCTAGATTTTGACGTTAACGTGTTTTGGCACATTGTTTTAAACTTTCGTTCTTTCCAAACTACAATTTTAATAATTTGGTAAGATTTTTTCATAGAATTTTACCTTCAATAATCTAACTAAGAATATACTGACCCCCAAAAGGAATTACTGTGCACACTTTATTTTAATTACAATTGTCATATACAATATGTTTAATGTTCTGGATATACGTCATTATTAATTTTAATATTTACATTTACATTTATTTATTAGGTAAGTTTAACTAAAAATTTTGTTTTGTTTTGTTTAATATTTTATTCTGATGATGCACTTTAACAAAGTGCGAAGCGAAGTAAATTGTTTATAATTTCAAATGCGATTGTCCCGAAGAATTTTTGATTAGATACACATATGTATATATATATATAATTATTGTAAGAGTTCTCGACTGTAAATCGATTAGAATGGTAGTTATCCTGTGTCGTGCGCAGTCATAGAATAAAACACTTAGCAATATTAAACGCTTGATACTTATTACGAAATTGGCATTTAACTTACCTACAACCGCAAAAATAATTTTCTTTTGCGGAATTACAATCTTTGTCTGGAAACAGTCATTTTGCTTTGAGAATGGTATTGGAACTATCATCCTGCGTCGTAGGTAACGATGGTGAATTCCATACCGATTGAATTTTTTCTTGTTTCCAATCAAGTGTTTTATTTAAATCATTACTTTCTGCAACGAATTTCCGATTGCCTTGATATTTCCGTTGTATTATTAAGTATGGGCAAATAATATCATTTCCAATTTGCATCTACATTTGCTAATATTTTGCTAATATTTGCAGTTCTATTTTAGTTAAAAACAAAAAGTGTTAGCTGTCACAATTATTGTAAATTGGCTGCAATATTGTTCGTTCGTTCAACAACGAACAGCGAGGTACAGTTTGTTTGTTATAATCGCACAGGGATACCTTCTAAATATCATTGCAGCACGGGGGTGAATTGAGTAAGTAAATTACTTTCAAAGCGTGAATTGCAGGTTTTCAAAGGGAGCATGGATTTTCAGTGTTCTGGTCATGAGCAATATTTAAAGGCCTAATTATTTTTAGAAGAAGATTTTATGAAGAAATATCAGAACAACATTTATTTGATAAGAATGGATGTTGATGGACAAATGGCGTCAGTGCTTTGTAAAAAGTGGACATGTTGAAAACAAGTGTGAAGTTTCCCACGCTAAAGTTTGTTTATATATAGTATACTGTATACTGGTCACATAAATTAGTCCTCGGCAGCTGCGATGCAAAATTTGAAGTTTTAAAATGTGATCTTCGGTAGTTTTAAAGCTAGAGCGTGCGTTCGTACATACGTGCGCGACACAATTCAAAGAAGGTTAAAACGTGTATTTCCGTTCAAATCTGTAAAATGTTCCTAATATAGTCTCTTATAGATTGGGTATATATTTTTTACTTTGGTTACTGTATTGTTTATAAGCGTGGTAGGTTTACATTTTACAAATTTCTTTAACATTGGAAGCTGTTGATCGAACCTTTGAATCCATATCTGAAAACTACTTAAGGCTAGATCCAGTATGTAGTGCTTTGCGAACTCGCTTACGGGGTTGTAAAAGTACAATATAATAATAATACTTATAATAAATAAATAAAAACTAAACAACACTTTTAAATTTTCAATGGTGCAATCACAAATTTATTGATTCATTATTTGCTGGCGAGTAATTGAATTGTTTATATCTACAAAACAGCTACTGGAAACTCCAAATTGAGTTTAACTTTTTTCATATATATGCATTTCCACTCGCAAATTGATCATCATGAAGCACAAAGCCAATCTTACAGTTCAATTTATCTTTGTTATGTTAACACAATAATAATAATAATATAATAATACATAATAAGTAATAATAAATATGTTATACTTTTATATATAACTATAACTACTTCTTATTTGCACCATCATTCTAATGGCTATTTTCGTTTTCGTTTTCGTTTTTGTTGTACCTTATTCATTATAAACAATATTATTAATATCCCTTTAGAGCTCAGGTTTTCTTGACTGCTATGCAAATTCTTTATGTATTTCAAAATACAGAACATGTTTTGCATTCTACAACCGTTTTGATATATACAGCTCCACAATAGCTTAAAAAGTAAGGAAACCATTTAATAAACGTGGAAAAGTGTGAATTTAAACTCATAGACAGTATCAATTATGAAAAAACATTTAGTCATTATAGTACGAAACTCGTTTCGTTACTCTATGTTCCATGTACTTTTCGCCGCAGGCTTTGAAGATAATTTGAAAAAAACGAACAAAATTTTTTTCAGCCTTCATCCGAACATATCCCGTACATATTCTATAGGCGATATGGAGATCTATCTGGCCAAGGAAAGATTGCCTTCACCATAATGAAATGTGGCTTTGGGTTAGCTCGATAAAAAGTGCGTAGCGAAAGCCGCTAATTAGGCCACTACAATATGTTTCATAATGAAGCCAATAACGTTGAGCTGCCAAACTACGGGTAATCGCTACCAGAGGTGACCAGCTGCAGTAACTGATAAACCATTATTCCATGAGATTCAAATTCGGTTGTTCTGTTACTTAGCTAAACATTGCTGTCTGGTAAAGGCCAAGTTGGTTCCAAAACTGGTCAAAAGATTTTCTTCACTGATAAACAGATCTGAGAGATCACTTTTTCGCATTAGCACTTGTCCAGTTTGTTCAAATAGAAGCTGACATTTGGGAACGATAAGTCCCTCCAGTCGTTAGTAAATCTTCAGCGGTGTAGTCACAGGACAGCAATGTCCTTAAGTGCAGAACTACTGAATTATGGTAGCGTAATTGCAATTCATGTGGCATTTAATTTTTGAAAAGAAAATCCTTGTTTTCTCCCTACAATTCGTCCTATCTCAAACAACCAAAATCACACGTCCAAAAAATTAAAAATTTATTTGTGATTTATTTGTTTTGATTTATTTTTATCCTATAGCAATATAATTCATTCATATGTATTCAAATTATTCATCAATTATCGAACTCCATGTGCTATTTTCAAAATGATATTATTTATTCCTTTGCCTAGTTAACCTCTACCACAAATTTTATAATTTAAATAATCTATTCAAATCACAAATAAATTCATCGAAATATTTCGCATAAATGACTCGAAAACCAATTCATGCAAATTGACAATAAAATTATGCATTAATTATACCTTGTCTGTGTTATTAAATATAAGCAATTAATAATATCGAGCAGCTTTGTGTTGTTAGTCGCATAAAATTGCAATATTGCTAAATACGGGTGCGCCGGCTGTCAATAAAATCGACGCGAATAAATCGAACCATGAAATCAGTTAAACTCGCTAACCACACAAATAAATTGATTCCTCGGGTTTCCTCCTCGAGTCGCATCCGCCGTGAGACAAAAGAATATATTAATTTCTCACAGCATGCCCCGCATTTATGGTGCAATTAACACCTTCTACAGCGGCCGCAGTACCGTCGGTTTTTGTTACGATTTGTGTTTGACATAGTAGAACAACAATGTAACACGATAGGTATGCGCGTTTTAATGACGGTGTGTTTTTCTGTTTGCAGGTGAGTGCTGATTGAATGCAATTGGTTATGCTGCAGTCGTTGTGGCGTATGCGGTGAGTTGTATTAATTCGTAAAAAAATGTACATTTATACAAAACAAATTCACATTAATTACAATAATACATATATAACACATCAAAAGCACCTTTTCAACTATTACATAAGATGTCGAAATACATGGAGTATATGTATATAATTACATAGTAATAACGCTAGTTTCAAAAAATCAGTGATGTAATTATAATATTTTTAAATCTACGTATGCTGCCTAGTTCGTTGACAAATAGGTGCTTAAAAAGGACTTACACCTTGTATATATTTCATGTTATTGTACATCAATTGAACATCACACATGATTTTTTGTAAATGTCAACGTTAACTCCCAAGACCTGGAGATGGCTATGACAGCGCTTCCGCCAAAAATGAAGGGTCAAACGGTGTGCAGGATTGGGTCCATCCTAGTTATCGGAAATAAAAAATTCAACAAGGCTATTGATCGTTGTTAAGTCAGCACGATTTTTCGCCAAATGGCGAACATTTTTCCAAAAAGTCCTTATTTTACTATGTTTTCTGTCCCATTCGAAGCTGTCAAAAATCAGCAAAAAAAAATTCCAAAAATGAACGATCGGAGCCCTGGTAAGTGTTAACTACGGGACTCGGAGAATCCTTCCGTCAAACCAATCATGAACAAATACGTTGACAAAAGAACATCCGATGAGCTAACAAACCATACACAGCAACGTGTGCAATGAAAAATAGCCCTAGGACAATCTTAAGGCAGCGCGAAACAGCCGCGCGCCTTTATGTTAGACGAGCTATAGCTCTCGAACTAGAGAGTAATCTGAAAAACCCTTGCAAAAAAATCAATTTTTGGAAATCGTAAAGGTGTAAGTCCCCCTTAATAACATTTACGTTATAGACACGGTGCATAATCACACACAAGCTTTTAAACATATTTTAAATACACATACACATATATAATATATCGTATTTTTACACAAAACTTTTCAGTATCATAGGTTGCCTGGTTTGTATTTTTTTCTAAAAAACTAATAATACCCAATGGCTAGTACACAACTGTCCTTTGTTAATTCTCATGTTGCTTTTATACAAATTCATGACCCGCTATAACGATATGTTTGTGCCAAAACAATATTAGGTGTATCTAATATCTGTCTGACTGGCCGCATACGATCATTACCTAAAATCGGATAAATGAATATCTGCATACAAAAATGACAACAGCGTCAATTCTTATCGATCGAACAAAAAATGCAATAAAAGCGATGTCGATGAGTGTGCAGATAGATCGCAAAAACGAATACTGGCAGCATTACCTTAAATGCATCATGTAACTTATGCACATAAGAGTAGTTTGAATGTGCACGTTGCGTCGGTACGTTGATGTGTCGTTTTTAATTTCGAAAAATTTATAATTCCGATTAATTGAAGTTGCGAAAAATAAATTCGGACGAACGACGAATTTACTTGAACGCGTTTATGTGAGTGTGTGTTTCTTGGTTTGTGTTCCGGAATTGTTTTGGATAAAATCTGAGTAAGTAAATTGCCTAAATCGAATTTATTGAATCGATTACACAGCTCAACAATAAATATGGTGCTGCAGCATTTTAAATGTTTCGAGCCTGTTTTGTGCAGTTTTGAACGGGATATATAATTTTGCGATCTTTCGTTAAATGCTGAAAATGTGGCATTTGCATAGTAAAATCAATTTTTCCAAACAAATATATTTATTATATTGTAAACAAATATCCTTTTTTCGCGTAAACATCGGCGGGCAGTTTCGCATGATGATCTTGGTATTATTATGTTTAAATGGAATTGCTCCCCCTGTTTTTCGGTAAAAAACCCAAGATTATCCGGGAATCAATTCAGATGGCTGAAATGCATTTTTATGTTCATATTATAATACAGCATTTTAAAATTGTTTTACATATCATTGACCGACAAAGACAGAGTAATTTTCCGATCTATGATTTCCCAGAAAGTTTTTTTTATAATTTCAACAAATGAAAGCCAGGCCAACGACTTAAATTGTTCGTTGCCTTTATAAAATTAGGGCATGCCACCAATTATCTAATCTGAAGATCAAAACTTAGCCTGAGAAATTTGCTCCCAACTTAATGTAGTGGGGGCAGAAGGACTTTGTTCCGAGAAACCAGCGGCAAATTTATATTATGCTTCCCTACTCCCATTGTCTCTCCTGATGGCAGCTATCTTATTAATAAATTGTTACCCACAGCTCTGCTGTCCACCAGCACAACAAACATGGATATTTAATGTATCCCAACAAATAGATCACCATTTTCAAATCAATGCAAATATCCAATTGGTGATGTTGCTAACATTTCTCCACTACAAGTAAAACTATCTTATATTTTTCCTTCAAACTTGTTGAATGAACAATGGGTATAGAACCGTGTTTATTACTATTGTGTGATAGGACAAATTAAACTTTCTTTTGAAACTGGCTATAAAAAGGCGCCATTAACGTGAGAGATATTCAATGACCGCTATTTTATTAAGAGGACAGCTTATATCAGTGCAAAAGACAATAGTATTTTTTAAGTGAAAAAACAATCGTCATTTTTTCTCCCTAGCATTGTATCTTAGTATCTTAGTGCCCAAAGATAAATATTTATTCTTGTAATCGAAACCCCAACAGTTCTGAAGATACTTTAGAAAGGTTGAGCTCGCTGATTAGGTCACTTAGTTCATATTGATTAAAATGTTTAGCGTTAGAATTTTTTAATTCAAATCCTGTGTCATTTTCGTCAATTGCATTGATACTTAGGTCCATAGCATTGTCGAAGTTCACTAAAATGGGAATGAAAACATCATTTTAGTGGAGTAAGGCTCTTTTAGTCCAGGTCAAATCTGGTCCACCAATTTTTTTGGGTTCACGTAACTTCACTGAACAAAAATATCACCAAAGTGATTTTTTTCTTCTGACCAAACCATGTGGACTCGAAACTTCATGTGACTTCTTTGACATTTCATCTACTGTTTTGTGTGTTCACATTAAGTTTTACAGAATTTTGAGCCTTCGAATTATTCTGATCCTTTAACTTTATGCCATAATAACAAAACTACTCACTTCGCACGAACTCATTTATTGGTTTCCGCAACTTTTGGGGGTATACTCTCCTCAAATGGAACAAAAAGTGTTCGGCTCATTTAAAAGCATCTTCTTGACGTAGCCATTTCATTTAATACGTTTCGAATATTCTAAAATGTGAAAATAACAAAAACATATATGAAAATATAAAACTATACGTATTTTGACAGCCATATTAAGTAAATCATCGCTAATTTTTCTTAATTGTTAATAGTGATGTTCAAAGATTCTATTAAAATTTTGCCAGCACCATGCAATTTATGTGGACTTATGTTATTTGGTATTTATTTAAAATATAAATTTAATATAAAACATATACGAAAGGACTCCATGCATGTCATTGACCACCAATTATAGGATTACCAAAAATATCCTAGTTTTAGTCATAGGTTAACTGAATTCAGTTGATGAAAGACGGTTGTGTATTTTATATTCATTTGTACTAAGTCCGTATTACTATTACGTATTCATGTTTTTTATATAACTATGCTATTGTTATGCTGAATTCTTTCCCACCATATGTATTATTCTACCGTACCAGTCCAATTTGAAAACTTAAAGACAGTCTTCAATTACAAATTGTTTATCTCGCACATTACTCTGCCTTTGTTTTATTTGTTGCAGTTGTTTCGATATATTTAATTTCAGTCCACTTATGATATATTTACAGTATATTAAATATCTACAAGCAGGACAAAATATAATGAATACTATTTGCTATTTGCATTTTTACTATCAATCAAAATACAAAGTTTAAATTACGATTTTGTTTTATACATTTTCATTAGTTTTCTTGTTTTCTATTAGTATTTGGGTACGTTATTTTAGATTATTTTCCGTCCTCTTTTTATTCTATTTTGTATCCATTTGGGTTCCGAAGTTGTCATTTTGAATTTATTCTAGATCCTTTGAGATTTGTTAGTAATATTTTTATTTTCATTTCAAAATCTTAAACCACTGTAATTGAAATTGAAACAGTAGTACTGTGTGCTACAGTTTCAATTATTTTAATACGTATTAAAACAATAATAAACCGAGGAGTATCTAAGCAAGGCATTAATGAGTTAGAAGGCAATTTTATCAGGTCATAATGTAACGAATGCATGGATTGTTAGATGTATAGAATAATCTGAACGTTACATCAATAGAGCTTTTATTTTTTAACTTTTGCACCGGTTGTAGAATAAATTTTGAACATAATTTTAGCATCCATTTGCACTCTCTTAGTTTCGACTATAAATAATTCACAATCAAATTTATTGCAGTATCGATCATATGTAATAAACACAACACTGGCATAAATTCAGTTGTTTTTTATTTGGTAGCATATTTCATATTCACCAAATAAAACGTCATTTATCTTCGTTTGGGTAATGTGTTTACCATTGTAAGGCGTTCGTCGTCAAAAAAATTGTGATTTTCATATGCATTCAGGTTGCTTTGATCCCGTTATAATATTATTCCACGTTTGCTAAATTGATTCACCTGTTGTAAGTTATATATGTTTTAAAAAATATTAATTTCCATCATTTAGTATTTATGGCTCTGTTTGATTAATGTTCATAACTTCCATAAGGTGTAAGATACGTTCTTATTGACATGACATATTTCAATTAGCATGTTTGTGAACTTAATTGCTTTAATCCTTTTCTATGTTGACACTTGACATTTTTAGACACAACAATGTGCTAGAGAGATTTTCTCTTGTTGGTGTTCTGTTGTAAAATTATTGTTTGATTGTGATTGGCTTGCCCCAAGAAGTCTTGATGGCCACCACATATAAAGATATTTCTACAACTAGGTATTCGCTACTGAAGAGGGGAGTTTAAAGGAGATAGTTCGTTTAAAAAGATCAATGGTTTAAAATTACAGAAGAACTCTAATCAGTTTCCCCTTAATGTGGACCACTCATTTTTTTTGGCCGATGCCATGTAACTTCACTGAACAGAAATAGCAGTCAAACTGATTTTATTGCTGTACTAAGTCTTAAATTGCCACATATTTTATCTGCTAAATACTCTAAGTACTACTGCCCACAATTTACATCCCTTTCCTCTTAATATCTGCGGTAGTTGCGGTATCTTGCTCTCTTGCTGATGTTGTCCCTCCACAGAGCCATCCCAAAGCACCTAACACCGCGAGTAAGAGTATTAATGATAGAAACCCTCCAGCAGGAGTCTATAACCCTCCCTCTTGGCTTATGTACCTATGCGAAAGTTTGTTCAACCCGTCTTTAAGCAGTTTTGGCGTTTTGAATTCTGTTTTTTGTTCCGCTGATGATATTGCCTGGCGAGTTAATTTGCTTCCTTCTGGAAATGGCAACTGCTCCCCGCATTCTTCACATTTTTTGCGGAACATCTTACCTGCTTTTGACTTCAAACGTAGTTTACTGACACCCATCCCCAACGCGGTTTTTGATTTCATTATGGTATCCACAACGACTTATGTCAATTTCCCTATACTCGCGTCTTTACTTAGAAATCGTCCGTTCGCTATCTTACCAAATATTAAGTCGCGTCGTATTTGTTTCTTATAAGCCTCGTCTAATTTTTCACTTCAATTTTCTCGGCACACTTTAATTGTACTTTAACGATTGACATACATATACATATACTCAGTGACATATAAACTGCACCACCTGGAAGGGGTGGGAATTTTTGGACCAAATTTGGCAGGAAGGACTAGTCCAGGGAAATCGTTGATTAAAATTTGAAACCCAATCATTAAGTAGTCATGGGATTTTTGACGTTTGTGTCATTTTTTAGAGGTGGTGATATACAAGCAATTATCGAGTCATTTTTTGAATTTGTTCCACTTTTTCGGATCCCGTTCTTTAGTTTAAAGTGTTTCAAGTGTTTAATGATGCCTAGAGGAAGGAGACCTCAAGTTTACCAGCAGTTGAGTGACTTTGACCGAGGGCGGATTGTTGGTTTACGAGAAGCAGGTTTTTCGTTTAGAGAAATCGGCAACCGTTTGGGACGGCACCACTCAACAATAATGCGTGTTTATCAAGCGTGGTCTGAACATGGGGTTGAACGTCGGAGAAGTGGCACTGGGGCTCAAAGACGAACCAATGAACGTCAAGATCGCCGCTTAAGACTAATGGCCTTGAGAGACCGATTCTCTACAACTAGATCAATAGCTGATCAATAGGTAGGTGAACAAGGTCGTCCCTCACTGCTCAACATCGCCAGGAACGTTTGGCCTGGTGCACGGAAAGACTTCAATGGAACTTGGAGTGGCATCGAGTTGTCTTTAGTGACGAATCGCGATTTTGTTTAGGAATGCATGATGGTCGGATAACTGCTAGACAAAGACGTGCAGAAAGGCGCAATCTTGATTTTTCGATTGTGAGGCATGTTCACCGAACTGCGGGGTTGATGGTGTGGGGTGCTATTGCTTACGGCAGTAGGTCACCCTTGCTCTTCATTTGGGGCAGTATGACCGCCCGACGCTACATTGACGAAGTGGTAGAACCACATGTTCTTCCATATCTTCGAGGGCTGGAAGACCCACTTTTCCAGCAAGATAATGCACGACTTCACGTAGCAAGGGTTTCTCTTGACTTCTTTGAAGAGGCCAATGTTAATCTTTTGCCTTGACCTGCAAGATATCCCGATTTGTCGCCCATTGAGCACGTGTGGGACATGATGGGTAGAAGATTGAGGAATCTACCGAACCCACCGTTGACAATAGAAGCTCTACCGCATGAAGTACAGGCTGCTTGGGATGCCATACCCCAAGAAGACATTGATCACCTGCTGGAATCAATGCCAAGGCGGGTCAATGAGTGTATCAGAAATAGGGGCGGACCAACACATTATTAAAGAAAAATAAAAAAGATGAAGTGTTTTCTGTATCAAATTTTAATCAATTGTTACCTTAGACTAGTCCACTATTTCTGCCAAATTTGGTCCAAAAATTCCCACCCCTTCTAGGTGGTGCAGTTTATATGTCACTGAGTATATATTCATTTACGAGAAATTTTACATGTGTTGTACGTGAGTCTTTCAATGTATATTTAATTAAGTTTAAATTTCTTTCAAACTTTTAATTGTAAACTTAGATCCTTGAATCTGTATGTTACATATTACATACTGGTGTGTATTTGCTCGAACGTAGGCTATTTATGCACGAGCTGTTTTCATTGGGCGTTAGAAATTTATCATAAAATTTGAAAGCAATATTTTACTCCGTGCAGGTTCATACGAAGTAACAACAAAAATTGCAAAATAATAATAATGTTTATTAACAAAAACCCCATTCGAACTTATGCAAGTATGGAGATGGGTAATAATTTGTCAGATGTTTTTCATCAGTGTTGTATTAATACTGGATTGATTTTTGCCCGGTCAGTTTGTACGTACTTCCATGAATTATGATTAAACATACCGATTTACTCGTTGTGTAAGTTAGCTTGTTACATTCCAGGTTTCTTATACCATTATCATAATATAATTTTCATACAAATTACGTTACCATTTTTTATACATGACAGGCGAATTTTAATCTTACTCACTTTAAACTAGTTAATCAAAAACAAATAATAAACGAAAGTTGATAAGTAATAAATTAATGGCATTTAAAAATTAAATGAAGAGACGTAAAACTAGCTGAAAAAGGATTCAATAATTTAAAACGAAATACACAAAATGTTCAAACGGAAAAATGCAAAGAAACAAACCAGAAAATAGCTGAATATCAAAAATAAAAACAAGGATTTTAAGAAGTTAGCCGATAAATTGGAAAAAATAAAAACAAGGAAAGGAAAATGAACGAGAAAAAATAATAAACGTTATAGACATAAAAAATCAACACAGACGAGAAAATAAAAATAACCAAACGAGAGAAAAGCCATTAATAATTCCAGTTTAAAATAAAAATACATATAATTTAAAACTACGAAGAGACCGAAAATTTTACTGAAAAATTAATAATAATAAGAACACAAAATAATATTTACAAATAGAAGCACAAAATAAGAATTTAAACAATTTAAGAAAAAAGAACAATGGTTTGGATTGGGTTGGTTTGGATTGGGTTAGGTTGAGTTTGGTTAGGCAAAAATAATTTCAATTTTACGTAGCTTCCAGAACTCTCCTACATATAACGTGACAATACATGCTGTGGACCAAATAAGTTTCTGGACAGCCGCCAGACGCATAGGAAGCCCTCATTGCATGCTTTTCTATTTCACTTGTTTGGATTTCCACAATAAAATTTTACTATTGAAAATAGAAAATACCGTAACGATTCTAATTTTACTCTAAATCTGCCGACAATGTGATATATACACATAATATGTGGTCAATGGCTTTGTTTTAAAATTATTATTGCCCTCAATTTCTATTAATAATTATCGATGAATTTTAAGTTATTATCGATGTATGCTTTACAATTCGACAACAAGTAATTAGAATAATAAACAATAAATTAATTTATGCGTAATATAACTAATAGCTTCAATGGAGTTTTAAGGAACTATTAAATTAAATATTTATTAGGTGCATATATATATAGTAATAACGATCACTTGGAATAATATAACTCATGTGATCATTTTAAACTTATAAATATGTGTCGTTTACTTTATCGCGAGTAATATAAGAAATCTGCAGTGGTGTGCACTGAACTTTGTTGTACTTAGATCAATTTCCAGCAGTGGCGATGACAAGTACATTTTTCGAAAAACCATTTCAAAGTTGTTCAAAAGTTGTTTAAAATTTCAATATCTTTAACCGATTTGGAGATACGGAAAAAGGTGATAAGATCATAACCGTTCCAGGTTGAGAGATTACTTACATACGTTACAAAATATGGCGTTTTATTCCTCGCTATATCGTTTGTGTGTGGTGTGTGACTTGCGCCAAGAAGTCTTGATGGCCACCGCTTTTAAATATATTTTAACAACTAAGGTTATTGGTATTCGCTACTGAAAAGATGAAATAACATTGAAACAATATTGTATTGCGATCCATCATTTAACCTTTATGGACCTGTTTGATTAATGTTCATAATGTCTATAAGGTGTAAGGTTCGTCCATATATATAAACGTACTGTGGTTGCATCAAATACTTAGAATAACCAGTAATATATCCAATAACAACAATTTTTACTTGTACTTGTCATGATCCAACATTTTAAGTCTGTATATTATTATTTTAAATTAATTACATTTATTCATGCAATTATTTAATATACTATCCGGCGTAACAGTTTAAAATCACAACCCTTGATCCATTTAAAAGCAGACCGAGTTGCACGTGCTAACAGATTAAAACATCGGTCCGTATATTTTCGCAATGCAACAGCAAACACGATAACGACGCTGACCAACCAAGCCCCATCGATACTCTGATGAAATTAAATTAAGAACCCGTTTCGCAAGTACTGACCACAGATCGTCCGATCAATACAACGACAGATTTGAAAAAAAAATCGCACATCGACCATTCTAACGGGTTAAGCGTCCAGACTGTGCCTCAAGCGTATCCCAATAGTTTCGTGCAGCAGCGCTTAGTCACCAAACCCCCTCCCCCCCTTGCATTATAAACCCTCCTGACACCCTCTACACCGAGACCTCGTGTTACACGAGGGGTGCCCCCATTCGCAATGTCTAATCACTTTTAGTTTGTATACAACGAAACGGTGGCCGGTAGCGTTTTTTGATTCTCGCATGTTTCTGTCCATAAAAACGGTTTATCAATTAACAGAGTTTTCGCGGAATTATCCTTACATTGTTTATGAATTATCAATCGCAGAGATGACTGACTCGATTGGTATACACGTGGGTTGCAATGCGTTGTGCGGGAAATCAATAAGTGCGTTCAAGGACGAAGTTTTTTTGGAACGAGTGCAAGTGTTGATAGATTTTATAAAAAATGTGTTTTTCACTTTAAGTCTTAGAGGTATAATAAGTCAAATAGCTGTTTGGTTTAAATATAATATAAAATATTTATATTATATGCAAATGTAGAAAATGAACACGGGGAATTCGACAGATCCTTATTCCAGGTGCAAAATGGCAGGTAGCTGAATTTACTAATGTGTTCGATTCAATCAAATTTCCTATAGTTATCAAAAAATTCAACTTATGAAACTTAATTGGTCGCTGCCTAGCAGGGCTCAAATAACATTTGGTGAATAAAAAGCAAAACAAAATGTGTGTTAAGAGAAATCTCTTGGCAGGCTTTTATTGGCTCCATGTGATTATAAATGTAGGGTTTTACTTTTCTGTCTGGTATTACAGTTTGTAGGTCCTTTTCGGTTGCTCGATCTCATCGAAACGCGTAGATACCCACGTCAGACTTGACTAGTTTTAAATTAGATTACCCTTTGTTGTACACGGTTATACTACGAACTCAACCACGACCTCAATCCACTACAATTCGGACCCCGCCCAAATTTATGTACCGATCGCACCATAGAATTAATTTCGTGCTAATAATAATAACGACCAAACGAAAGGTCAAGGTTTCACAACAAATATTTTATAAATTCATGAAACTCGCGCGAAGCAAATGACTCAACAATTAAAGTCTCCTTGATTCGATTCGCGGGTATTTAACCATCAACCAAGTACAATTTAAACCAAACATTTCACGTGCAATTTAGAACGAAATTTACAGCGATTTTATCGGCAATAAAATTCATTTATATCTCTGCCGTCGCAAAAAACATAAAATGTGCAATTCAGATGAAATCAGCGCACAGTAAAAACCGTAATCGAGATGCGCATAAAAACCCAAATCGGCGTCAAGTTTTCCTCGCGGGCATTTGCCGGGTACGGGGCCCATGCAACGTTTTACGTTTCTAATTTACTAGATTAGACAGCGTTTAGTAACGAAATTTACACACTGTCCGGGCTTTGTCTGAACTGATAATCACACATTATTTCAGTCTCGATCGTAAAACTTTACGACGTACGCTTTTACTGGAATTCTAATTGTTTGATTTAAACCAGAAAAGTCGTAAAAACATCATAATTATCTGGTTATTATGTCTGAGGGACGCGATTATAAAGTAAGAAACTAATTATTTTCGAAATTAAATGGAAAGATCTTTGCTGGTTTATTACCGACTTTTAAATTCAATTTGTGGGCATAACCGATTTTACGTCACTGGTTCTGCTTTTCGTGTCCACATACGACGAATCAGAGATTATATTGGGAACTCAAGCATGTCACGAGTTAGATGGAAGGAAAGTTGCAAACTTTAGACACCACTTCATCTCTGGTGTTGTTTGGTTAGAGTGCTTCGCAACTTTTCTATGTAGGCATCTAAATGTAAACTTTTGTTAAATACAAAATTCTCCCTATGTTGTGTGAAATGATTTGAAATTCTTTAAAGATGAATCAAATAATTCAAATAAGGTGTCCCTCGATAATCGGATAAAGCTCCCATGACGACTCAACTCAATTGTAACGTACATAATCAAATCCAGCTAATTCCTTTCGGTGCGGGGTTCTATCTATTCTCTCTATCTTAGCTATTATTCATCTTAATTTTATTCTTGTTGTCCTGCGCTTGCTAAACTTTTGCACAGCCGTATCATGTCATTTGCCTCTTTTTTACAGGTGCTTGGCAATTTCATTGGCCCATGTTTTTCTTGGCCCCTCTCGCTGTCTTTTCTTTCCTATTCCCATATCCATCTGACAAGTCTCGTCTCTTATATCCGTCGTATATGATCCCTCCACCACAATTATCTTTCTTCAATCAATTGCAAGGTTGGTTCAATTTCTGGTTGCTTCTTATTCTATCCCTCTTTGTAATTCCCTTAACCGCCCTTAGGTATTTCATAACTACTGCTTGTATATTTCATTTGTTCTGTTTCATGTTTCACTTCTGTAAGTTGGAATTGGGCTGAATATTGTCTTAAATATTGTCATTTTGGTTTGTGTTGTTACCTCATTCTTTCTTATAAAGCCTTGTTTCATCATATGGTACGTGTTCATCGTTTTCCCAATCATGAACAGCATGGTGGCCTTTTATTGTTTCCCATTTCCCTGAATTATTGTTCCCCAGGATTATATTGAAAAGTCAACACACCAAGCGAATTTTCATTACCTTATCAACCAATGAAGCCACACTTACAGCAACTAAAACATGCCACACTGATTTTATTGCAAGTTTTATTTTTATTTTACATATTAATTATAAAATCACTGCAATGGAAAATTATTTAATTTAAATAATTTAAATCTTTGTTGTGCCGCCGATCATTTTCTTTGACCAAGGTGCTGTTCTCTTCCTATTCTGGTTAACTTAGCATTTCCCCATATAATAACTGAAATTAGTATTTCATATGTCTGCCATAACATTATAGGCCTCCAGGATATGTGGTCCGTTATTTGGTGTGTTTCGTTTTATCCTCGACAGGGTGAGATACTAATAGATCATCACTAATAACTTACAGTACCTTTTTAATGACATAATCATGTCATATGGGTATCAGTTGGAATAAATTTCCACGTGTATCTTGTGAACATTGTATGTTATGGATGACAAAAAACTCTGATGAACAAAAGCTTAAAAACACATGGACATATGCATCAAAATCATTGGCATCTATGTTACAAGTTGTAACGCTATTTCAAATCCCCTGACTTCGTTTACAATCTCCTCATTTACACGTTTTCACTTGCGTTTAATACGTTTGTGGTAGTGTCAACACTGTGAAATTGTGTGGTTTATGAATGTATATAATTCCTTTCCAAATTTTCACAAAGATTTTAATAAAAACTAAAAAATAGTTTTTATTCTATTTTTAAGAATTGCAATAATTCGATAATGAAATTTTGTTAGCTACCTCAACTATTAATGACAACCACAGCTTTGCTATTTATTATACCTTTTTATAACAATCACGAAAACAACTAATATCACTGTGACATAATAAATGTGCGGCTGCGACGTTGAGCCATGCGACATACGCCAAACGCAAAAGGACAACGTTGAAAAGGTTCAATTCCAACATGCTCCGCGTCCCTTTTCAAAACCGAAAGTCTAAAGAATAGCCGTGGCCATAGAAGCCGCGTCGTCAAAAATTCAATAGAAACTGAGCATCGTACGTCTGTGACAGGTGTTTAATCAACGAGAATAATCGTCATTGTTCGCGATGAGATCCTCCGACCTCACTCCACCGACCGCCGATAATACAAAAGACAGAGAATCGCAGCATCCCATGTGCCTGACAGACATACCCATACCAACGCCGCCCCCCATGGCGGACCTCCAGATGACATCGCGTTTGGATTATCCGATGCGTAGACGACTATTAAACTCTAGGAGCTCGGAATTCGGACGGTCCCCGCTCCTTAGCAGGACCACCGCGTTCGGAACGCACGTTTCCGTCAATCGAGATAACTTATCCGCGCTGAAATACACTGGAAGCTGTTGCGCGCTGCAGAATTGCGATAGGATGCGTTCACCGTCGGTGGGAAGACGGAACGTCCATTTTGATTTACCCGAAAATTATTACGCGTATAGACGTAACGTAGAAGTTCCAAGCTCGTTCAGGAGCAGCGCTAGCGTGAATTTCAACGATTACAAGCACGAAGCCAGCAGATACAGCTTCGATTCGCGTAGATTAGAAACTCGTTCATCTCGTGATTTACCAAGGCGACCAAACGAAAGACTAGTAATGGGTAGTTCATTCATTACCTTCGGGAAAAGCGCAAGTACCCAGACTCAAAAAATTCCCCCGAAAGAAGACGCCAAAAAACGCAAGCAAAAAAATAAGTACGTATCTTGCGATACCGATCTATTCCAAGAATTCGCTGAAGTGGACCATCTTTCCAAGGAACTAAAGACCAAATTTAGTGGGTTGGTTCCTGGCCAAATTTCGCCGGAGCAACGCGATATCTATTTTAACGATCATTACATTTCGGATATTGACGAAAACGAGGAGATCAGAGAGTTTTGCCACGGATACGCCGAACGACGGTACTCGGATACGACAACGATTGCATGTTCGGAAAGGACGACGCCTGTTGGATACCGCACAATGCCAAATCGGAGTAAAAACTATTCTTCGGAGGAGCCGTTGGGCGACAAAACCGATGCGTTGCATAGCAGCTTTTCGTCGATGAAGAGTTCGGAATTTGGCGAATGTAGCCCATTGACGACGAAGAAGGCAGATTCGGATTTGCAGCCCCCTCCGAAGGTCTTGAAAAATCCTTGCAGGCCCGTCGTCAAAATTGCAAAAATCAGGTTAGTATTAAATAGTAATAATAATAAAAATATTAATAATTCATACAAGTAGAGACTTTGTACCTCGTTCCTATATTTCATATATAATCAATCCGATTCCGACAGCGTATGCGATATATGAACAATCTTCCTTAAGCGATGGCCACACTATGCATTTAGTTGCTGCAGCTTTGATGCTGCATTACAGTTGCAGCATCTTTTCGTGGCCACACTACGCATTTTAGTTGAAGCAACCGTGATGCATGGGAATAGAACACGTTCGAATTTGTGGGAAAAATACATGCATTTCTAGTGATATTTTTAGTAACTGTAGTAATGCCAACAGTTACTATAAAAATAAGAAAGCACAATATCAACACAACGGCAGGTTACCTATTCAATATAAGAATGACAAGAGTACAGTTTTATTTTCGTAGATTGGTATTACAAATATTTTGATGTGTTTGTAAGTGTTTGTAGTTGAACAATAAGTGAATTGTGATAAAATAAATTAAGTGCTTCACAGAGTTTAGTTTTAATTTTTACATTCAGAACGAACCCACATGAATACATTTTTTCAGTTAAAAAGAATTAGCTAAAGGAATTATCTAAAATAAGCCCCAAATTACTTTGTATAGAAATTGTAAAATTTCGCCCCCAACCTTAATTTTGATCATGCGTTCATTTATTTACAGATCTTAGTCTTAACAAAGAACATAACTTTTGTAGAATTTATTATGTTACCCTGTTTCACAACATAGAAGCTGTTCCCACATTCCACAGCAGATTGCCAATATTTAGGCTTAAAAAAGAATTACAGTTGTGTGTCGACGGCATACATAGCAATGTTGCATGATTTAATATATTTAACTATATCATTAGTATACAGGGAAAATAGTAATGGTCCTATAATTGCTCTCTGTGGAACACCAATCAGAATTCTTATAGGTGCTGATCGTTTTTATTTGCTCACTGAATTCCTAGAAACACTCAGCTGTACCAATATTGAAATCATTGCCCTGGTCTGTCGCCGCTATAATATCAGTTGTCATCTTTAGCAGCGCTATCTCACTACGGAATCTCGATTGCATATCAGATCGTTTATAAATTTACAAATTTTTTTGTGTACTGCCAATTTGTGCCGACATCTAGACGCGAACACCAACTTTTTCTGCTACATAAATGCAGAGGTCTTTTTTGACCAACTAAGCTAGTACTATAAAGACTTGCAATTAATCCGCAACCGTCGACAGTAAAAACCGCTTTGCTGAAAATAAATTTCAGCGAATGTATTAAGGTGATGACAATTCTTTCTCTCTATATTTGAGATCATCAGACCTAGATTCGCTGAAGTTGCATCAAGTTATGCAAACACGAGTGACCATCAGTTCGTGTATGAACATTACCGACATCTAGATGTGAATACGCACACAATTTTACTGCTACATAAATGCACACGACCAGCTAGTACTGACTTGATTTGCAATTACTCCGCAGTCGTCGGCAATAAACAACGCTTTGTTGAAAATAATTTTCAGTGAATGTATTAAGGTGATGACAGCTGTTTCGCTCTATATTTGAGCTCATCAGACCACCATACTATTCTTACTAAAATTATAGACATAGTCAGCAAGAGGGCTCGGATCTCTATATGCAATATTTTCGTTTATTTTCGGCAGCGGCATAAGTATATGCATCCTGTATATCCTACGTCTTCCCAATTGGAGGTCTATAAATGGCTTGCGTATTACGTTTCGTTAGGGGGGGGGGGGGGGTTAACTTTGATGATTTTATTTTCATTTTATTTTTATTTTCATTACCATTATTATAAAATATGTTATTGAGTACTGGACAATATACTGTTTCTTTTTAATCATTTATAGACAATTCTAAGCTAATGTAACTAAAAATCGAACGCCATATAATTTTCGCAACAAAATGTTGTTACTTTTATATTTTCACCACTTACTTGATGATTAAAATGGAATCTGTTTGAATGTTATGATGTGAAAGGACAAGTTTCTTCGTAACAGTGGCAAGGTTATCAGGTTCTCTTAACTTCGTTGTATATTATGAACTGAACTTTGTTTTGTCCATCCATCGCCAGGAATAGGGCTGTTGCCTTGCATGAGGTTTCTGGACTGTTATCAAATATTTTAAAAAATATACATTTTGTTCTTTAATGCTCCATTCATGGTGGCTATCTTAGTGGGAATTGTCTCTACCCACTTCCAATGGGCATTTACTAAGATACAGATATAGTGACGAAATAAAAGGCTTGCACAATATATATGTAGTCTTTATCGCGGTTTATTTAACTGCAGAAAATCGATTCTAGCCTTTGTGGAAGCCCTGTGTTACAAGTAGCAGTTGCAATATGTCTTCGATGTTATGATCCATTCGTCTCAGTAGTAGATTTCATCCCACTAATTTCATTTAAATATCCATTTATCTTCAGGGATGTTCCATTGTGTTTCTTTTCGTGTCTTTTAGTCGTAATTGATTGAAATATGTGAAACTGATTATGCAACACGCATACTCGACTATGGTAGGTAAGCTCAGTTCTGTAGGAAATCTATTTTATCTCTTTTCTTTTTGTATTCCATTATTTAGTTAGAAACCAGATAAAAAGCTTTAAAGTAATTAATTAATATTAATTTCTACCCTTCTCAATATCATTAGGGCCCTGAAAATTGTCGTTACTTTTTTTGTTAAAGATCTTGAGGCTAAACGTGCTGGGCATTCCGATTCACAGTTTTGTCTAATTTCACCACTTCTAGTCCTACTGGTGATCAATCTAAAACTGGGTTGAAATGCGTGAAAACGTATTTGCTTGAAACTTCTTTTTTTTTCAAAACTTTTGGCAGTTTTCGTTCAATATAAACTCCTTTAGTAAGTGTTTGTTCAAAGGAATTTATTTCATATAGTAATTTGTAATGTGGGGGGACCTTTTAGTTCATTTATATATTCATCATCTTCCGAAATATCTATTTCCGGACAGAAGACAGACGCGTGGGATCAAAGTAGCAGGGATTTTTCGACCTCCCAGCTCTCTTCACATCCGATGGCTAGATTTTTAGGTAGTATTTTTTGTCTTCCTTCCCACATATCTGCCTTAGATTTGGTGGTATACTGGTGAAAGTCTACGGCGGTTGTTAGGAAGTTTTTTCTCGACATTAGTCGCTGGTTGTAGTTCAAAGAAAGGGTGTCGTTCTGAAGTTGAAAGGTTAAACCTTGCCTTATAGGCTGTTGCTTCTCTTCGAGCTTTAGGCGGTGCAATACCAGCCAGGTTGTAAACTGTATCTAAAGGGGGTGAGTTTCAGACATATTTACATATCTATCGACTTGTACTAATTCATATTCCCTACTAGAGCAATATAATTAGCTCTCCGTTGTAATTTTGACGAACTTTTGATTTGGCACTCTAAGAAATGCTTGTTTTTTTTAATAGAATGTTATTTCTCCTGCTTAATTACTGTTTAGTGTTTCTGCAACGTTGTTTGTAGGCTATGGCATTGTCCCACGTATTAATATTAATGTGAAAGGAATTATATCATGCAATTTAAAAATAATATCGATTACGTATTCACAAAGAATTTTGATTGACTTACTATTTATTTATCACTAATATTAAAAAACATTATACGAATATACTTTAAGCAAAGTATTATGTTTTTAAAACATAATCAAAATACTACCTACGTATAACATAATTCTGTAAATAAATTCGCAGCAATAGGTTAAAATGTACTTAATAGAAGTTACTAGATTAAAATCTACAGCTTTTACAGGTTCTTTTATGTCACACGGAATAACGTTTCTGACAAAGCATTTATTCCCATTTCTTGTTCAAAGCAACGCACAAATACATTACGAAAGTTGTAAATTATTATTGACTCTATAATTTGAAAATACTTTTTTGAATGCAAGATGCAACATAATGGACTTGTAACTGTATAACTACAATTTATAGAAAACATTAATACCAGATGAAAGAGCTTCGCTGGACCGTGAGATGCCCCGTATAATTAAAATCATAAATGATTATTAAGAAATCTCGACATAGAACTTTTTTGCCCCATTTCCGCTGGCATATTACGATTATATTAATTATTGACGATTGAATTGCAACTAAACTGGTTCCATTTAAGTATTTGCTTTTTTATGTGATACAATATGACTTATTCATGCATATGTTAAGTGTATATACTGCGTTCAAAGCAATGGTAAATTACAATTATAATTTTGTTATATACAAAATTGTTAATATCTACCACCATACATATTGGTAACCCAAACTAAAATTGAATTTACTGGAACTGCTGAAAAATGTTATGAGTGACGAAATAATACGATTTGTCTTTTAATATTATTTTATATTATTTTATAATGACAAGATACATTTGATCAAATAGCAATGATTGAATATAATTACGTCAAGTAAAATTTTGTTCGTGGCTAACAGTCACCGAATATTTGCTGCAAGCGTTGCCTACACGAATATATATTTGGTCGATTTTAAAATTGTTATTGTTGTTGGGGGTTGGTTTCTTTGCCAATAGTGGTTTTTGAAATTTTTCTTTCCATTCAGTGAATTATTTTTTTGATTGGGGGTACTCTAGAGTGAATGTAGGTTATATAATTAATTAGGATACAATAAACGACAATTGCAACACAGACCTTGGCAAATTTAGTTATGAATAATAATGTTCGTTACAAATATTTTACTACCGTCGGTACCAATAATAAAACAAATATATAATGGATAATCGAATTTTTGTCCTCAAAAACTTTATTATATTTATCTTATATCTCTAGTGGCTCCTATTCAAGTGTGTCCATCGGCATACAAAGACACCTCATAAAAACTACATCTAACAGCATCAAGATAACAATTTTTATCATGTACACTTTAATTGATAATTAAGCCATTAAAACCTAACCTTTCTAGACCGTTATTAGCACAAGCGTGTCAGTTATAAAATTTAAATGTAATAATCGCCGTAAATCCTTTATGAGCGCGTCCATAAAAGGAAATCTTGTTTGACTTCTTCAGTATACGGCGCCGTACGATAACACACAAACCTTTCAGTTAACACGGAAATGAGCGGTGTTAAGATACTCGAAAGTCTTCATCATAGTTTCTAGTTTTAACCATATGCGGCTTGCGTCGATATTTGAGTGTCCAATATATCACTTCTCCCCCAAATCAAATTAGAAATTAGAACCTCTTATGTGTAGGCGTCGGAATTGTCGAAATAACGTCCTTGTTCATCCGACACATATGCAGTACCACATAAATAAAGATTCACTGCGCAAGGGGTGCGTTAATTTTACCCTCTGAATCATCCCTCGCAAAAACTGTTGTTGAAACGAGACCAAGTTCCATTGAAAACGAGCACTGTACGTCTGTTATTAATGTTTTTATTTTTTAGATTTATTGAACAATTAATGCAATATAATATTGCAGACTTTTCGATCATGTATCAATAAAACTGTTTTGTTCATAGACTCAATATAAAATATATATATTATATTTTTAAATCGATATTTAAATATATATTACATAATACGACTAATTATTATTAAGTATTTATGCATCTGTCGTTCAGATTATGGCCGCAGATAATGATCTCTGTTTAAATATCGAATCGCGGACAAACTACAATCACAAGATTGTAGTTATGGCAGTTGACATTTCTGGGTGCCGTTATTGCCGTCTGTTTCCATACGTTCGTAAACTTAAAACAAGAACGAAAGGCAATAAGGAAGGAGCTTATTTTAAACAAGATGCTATCGCAGCACCGCCTGTGTAATAACGATATAAGCACGTGACCGGCATGATAACCCGAAGACAACATCCATTGCCAATGACAAACGTTCCTCGTATGATGGCAAAGTCATATACCAGGGAATAAATTATAAATGTAATAAAATGTTTTGCATAGACTAAACAAAATAGGATATAAAGTTGGTAAAGCAGCAAATACATAAAATATAATAATTGCTACTGCAGACTCTAATAATAATAATATTAATTGAACAATTAATAATAAAAAATTCTATTTGAAATATAATTTTTTGTTTTTCTTTTGTTCAACGCTACAATCAATAAACTTAAAAAACCTACAATCTATTTTCCTATGGTGACACGAAAAAGATAAAAAAATTGAAAAAGTGATGTTTTTGTGTACTTTTTTTACTTGTACTTTCGGTGTAAAAAAACATCTAAGCTGAACATATCGAGTTTGCGAAATTGGTGGAAACAAAACTGTCTGATACAGACTTCTGCCACCCGTTTGGCAAATACTGGTAGTGACGTAGCGTTCATAAAACGTTATGCAAGATGGAAACCCACTGCCGTGATGGAAGTGGTTTTTTTAGCTGTAATTATGCTGAATTTAAAACTTTGTCTTGCTAATCGTACTAGATTCAGGACCTCTTGCAACTCATCTTCATCGAATTCAGGAATTAATATATATTAATATGTATAATTAAATAAAACTAATTAGCCATTTCATTCTGTACGGTCATGCAAGTTATTTTCGTCTAAAACAATTAGTCCGAAAAATCGTTTTCCTAACCGTTAAAAAAGTTAATTCACAATCACTATAAAAACATGTCGATTCCAAACCTATTCGAGTTACAGGAATATGTCGTTACTAACTGCTATGAGAATCTCAGGGGTGGAAAGTAATCAGAAAATATAGAATTTAATCTTATTTTGATAATTATTGACTAAAAACGGTGGTGATTGTTATAGCTCGGCTGTAATGAAACACTCCCCTTCTTGGATGTAATATACTATATATGTAGTAACGGTTTAACCAGGAAAAACGTAGTGCCGTTAAAAATACAATTTTCTCTATGGAAAAATGTCACGTTTTTGACATTGAAAACATTCTTATTCACTGCCAAGATTTTGTTTTTCGCATCGATCACGATTATGTTTCTGTATAACATATTGATGCCGCTAATTTTGAACTAACAAATATAATGAATTTGTGTTGACTAAGTGTAGTGGGTGTCTCGATTATTATTGCAGATCATCCTCATTCATTCGGCCATGAGCCCATTCATTTACAGGATCTTTCGATGTTAAATTATGCCCCCATTTTGTTTAATGCTCCCACAAAAACCTATAGCATGCTTAGGATTTCATTCATCATTATATATTTTTTAATTAATTTGACTTGTTTTTACGATGCTATGTTTTACTTTTATATTCTCAAGTCGTTTTTGCTTATTTTTTCTTTTCAGTTATTTTCAATTTCTACTTTACTCCCGAATTAATTTTCTTCGCTCTTTCGTTTCTGATTTTCTTTTTATGCTTTGTGTCGCAAACACAGCATATTAAATCTAATAATTAACTTACATAGAAAATATGAGCTGCAACAGCACTGAAGGAAACTTTGTCCGTTAAGAAAAGATAAGTATAAATAGGACAGAACCTTGCATTGCTAAAATGATAAATAAAAGTAAATCAAGAAAATATATAAAACGTATTAAGGGAAAATAAAATGAAATGAAAATAATACCGGCAAAACAAAAGAGCTTAGATAGAGGCAGTAGTTTTGGAAGTAATTTCGTATCAGAAAACGCAACCAGAACAGTTATGTGTATAATGAAGAACATGAAGAAGTGACATAAAATGCAGTTTCACGACGCAATAAAAAAAAAGTGAAAGCAGGATCATGAAGACCTAAGCAAAGAACATACTGAAATTTGGAATGAATTAGGGCATTAAAGAATGATGTCAGTATCACTAACAAAGAAAATTTTAAGGACACATTTATATCAAAGCCACAACAAAGCAAAATGAAAACATTGTGTAATAGAACTATAGAACGAAAATGATGAAAGGAAAATGATTCAGTATAAATCAACCCAAAATATTTCACAGTGGGAGGAATCTTCAACAGAAAAAGCAAAGATAAATGACATTAACGGACAGAGAAGCGCTGTAACAATCGAGGTTGTAAACAACAAAGTAACTAAAGATGGAGCAAAGTTCAAATGAATGCAAGTTCGAATAAAACTAAGAAAATCACTAACTTTTGCTGAACGTATATACCGGCACTCTTATTGCTTCATAAATGGAGAGGTTGGCTCGCTTTTTGCAAAGAGGTGTTTATTGCCGACGGCTGCGGAGTAAATGCAAGTCTTATACAATCAGCTTAACTGATCAGCTAAGCAGGCATACATTTCTGTAGCAGTATTCACGTCTAGATGGCGGTAATATTCGCACACAAACGGACTGTCTAGTTTAAGTTGTTTTGCAAAATTGATGATTTTGCAATTTGAAAAATTTGAACCTAGCGGAAAATTGTTAAAGTTTGATATTTCATAGCCTATTCGATACTGCCTTTCTTGGCAGGTTATACATTTCTTGACATTTTAGTGTGTAATTTAGTATTTTCCGACATGTTTTTGTTAATATTTTTATAATGACTTTTTTGTATTTTATGTTTTGTTATGTATTTAGTTAATGTTTGCAATTTGGTGCAATTATTAAACTATTTAAGTTCACAATGTTGTCTTAAAAATTTTATCCTTCGTGGTGTTTTAAACATTTTAATATTGATTTTGTTTCCCAGATAATTTTTCGCTCATAAATTAACAATAATTATTACTGCGTGATATTTTGACCATTGTTATAATTAAGTTATATATAATTAGTTAATTGTAATTGTTTTTATGATTTTCATCATATTCAAAAGATTACAATTTTTGACAGTGTTTCAAAATATATAATAAAAACATGTCAAAAATTGCCTAAAATGCAAACATTTCAAAATTGCCCCTGAATCTGATGACAGAAAATGACAGAAATTTAAAGAATGTGTTCTTAAAGCCAATAATATGGTCAAAATTATCAAAAATATTTCGCGCGGAAAAAAAGATTAATTACTAAATATATAAAACAACTGCATGCAAAACATTCAAACAGATTCCCAATCGTGA
Source organism: Geotrupes spiniger (assembly GCA_959613385.1). Lineage (NCBI taxonomy): Eukaryota > Metazoa > Arthropoda > Insecta > Coleoptera > Geotrupidae > Geotrupes > Geotrupes spiniger. The sequence goes on from OY390731.1 coordinate 24,517,355, forward strand.
ATTTTTCAGAACCAAAGACAATTCTCCTATCGCCAGGAAACGGTAATTTCAGAATGTCCGGAAAGTCAATATAGTTGACGAAACTACTAAGTTAAAATTTTTAAAACTATCAAAAGAGTAAACTTGTGAAATACAAATCGACGACAAACATCAAAAATATAAAAATTAGTAAGGCATACAATAAAACAAAATATAAAATATCAATATTGTAAAAATATTGAAATAGTTAAAATATCGAATTGCCAATATGGTCAAAACTTTCAAAATTATGTTGGACGGTACGTTAAATTTGAGATTATGGCTTTATTTTTAAAAAGTGGTTACAAGTGGATCACACAAAGTGCTGCCTATGGCTAGCCACAAATTTTTGCTGGCATTATAGGATGGCGAATCATTTGGACACAATTTCAACAAACAGTTTGTAAATCGAAATGAATATGGCAAGGTCCAATATGACGACGGATACTAAATAAGAATGGAAGAAGTTTAATCGAATTATCAACACATTCTATGAACATAAATATATTACAAAATAATTATGGAAGGTTCGAAATTGATACCTTCTGGTGTACCTCAAGTGTAACATGTAAATATAATTAACTATATCTACATTTCATTTTTCATTTTTATCTTGAACTATTCTCTTTCCTTTCTTCTCTAGATTTGCATATATCTTTTTATAATAGGCCTTGCTCTGGCGCTGTGGGTTTGTTCTGACACCTCATATCCTTCTGACTTACCTTCCATCATGTATCCTACATACATGGCTGAACCATTTCAGCTGGTTTTGTTCTATTTGATGTAATATTGGGTCCACTCCTAATTCTTCCTTATTTGCTCGTTCCTTATTACATATACCCACCCTTGTTGTTCCGAAGATAACTTAATATCTTAATAGACTAAATACCTTAATTTCCATTTGCATGGATGTTGCTTTTTCTACTAATAAAAGTTCCATTGAGTGCATGAAACAGTTTTACAGCAGACCCCTCCTCTATTTTTTGGTCATGTTTTCCTTGTTGCCCAGAGTACTACCTACTTGCACTCGTTTACCTGTTCCAATTTCTGACCATCTATAACTATATATGTCTTGACCCAAGATAGTACTTAATATTGCTTAGGATTTAGAGGTCTTAATTTTTAGGTACTGCTTCTGTAGATCTTCATTCCATGCTTGTAAGTTTTGGTTCCCCAGATTTGGTAGATAAGACAATAGTTAGCAAAAAGCATATATTCTAGAATTAATAGGTACGGAACAAGTTAATTAATAGAATCAGTAAAATAATATGGATGAGTCTAAAGGAATATACAGCAATTTAACAGATACAGTCAAAAGTCTATGGAATACAACGAAACATTAAAGTAGTATCAGTAATGGAACTTGAAAAGAGTTACACATAGAAGATAGATAGAAGATTCGGATATATGAATGTCGTAAAAATAGAGACCTATGAATGATGATGTACTTATTTCTAAACTAGCCTATGAAGCAGAGAACTGGGTATTAGATGAGAGAATGAAGAAACGCTATAGACTTGAAATACTTGAGAAATGTAATACGGGCGAAAATAATGGAAAAAAATTACACATAAGACAGTATCTAGTTAAAAGGCATTAAAAGAAAAAATAGTTTAAAACAAGTTATACTGAACTGCATATATTATGCGGATGGATAACTAGTGGCAAGTAAAAATGATATGGTGTCATTAAAATAGTTTATGAGAAAAAATATATAAGTTAAGTAGAAGGGGATAATAATAAACAATGAAACGTTTTAAAAGAAAATGTACCAATTAGAATACAAAAATGTAAACCAGAAAGTACAAAAAATTTAACAAAAATAACTTTAACTAAATATTGAATAGTAACGGGAACAACACATTTATAAAATGCCGACATAATATAATAATAAATACCCGGAGTAGAGTAACAAGATTAAAATAAGTAGAAAATAAATGCAACGGAAGCACATACATTAAAACAAAATTTTAAATTACATAGCATAACAATAATTATTGAAGACTGGCAAATAATACATATCCATTATTTTAATAGTTAATAATAAAACCACAAACCTATCTAAAACAAAAGAAACAAAGAAGCTAAAACCACAACATGTTATTTCATGTTAGTATGGGTTGAGAAAAATGCAATGAAACGAATTAATCAAATGAAAAATGTAACTAAATGCCAACAAGAAATTGAAGAAACTCTTTATAAGAAACAAAATAAAAAGTTTAATAAACAACTCTTCTTAATATTAGTTGTCTGAGAGCATTATCGCAGCATAATTGCGTTATATTTATAATCCGTCGACTTACGTGCAATTAACTATAATTGATGTAACTAAAAATCAGTTTGTATATGATAATTTAATCAAGTCCTTAAAATCTCCGGATAGGTTATTCCACTATGCAAACTGGATTCGTTAACGTCACCTGCCACCAGCGATCCATGCACAACTTCCCTAATAAGTACAAATGAACGAGTTCTGGCGTCCAGATTGATGCTTAATCTGCATTAGCGAGAAGTTACGCAAGGGCGACGCCGACATCGCGGGGGAATCGCAACCCACGTTGCTTTACTCCATCTCGCAGGATCGGTGATTGGGTTAAGGTTAATGAGATTACGTCTCGCAGAAATTAATTGATTTGCCGCTTTCGATCGCCCCTCGTAAAATCGAGAGTGGGAAAAATCGGAAACCGACGGTGATCGAGACGACTTCCGCGGTATTAACACCGCTAAAAATCGCTGACGTGTACCGTTGCATACGAGAATAATTTATTTACCTGTCCGTCCGTCTGTCAATTTGTAAATAGTTCGTCGGAGTGACATTCCGATTTCGCGAATGAAATTACAAGACGAAAAGTCGTCGAGCGTGGAGCGCTTTTACTGTTAGATGTCTTCGATTCTAGAGTTTTAAGAGTCGCTTATATTGCGATTGTGGTACAGCCGAAAACCTTTACGATTATATGACAATAATACTTGTAGTCATAACTTTATTTTTATATTTAATTCAGTTACGGTAATTACTATAACTTAACTTCATTAGTTATACATAGTTGGGAATAATTTTTAATACAATATATGCTGTAACGAGGGGTCGATTAGAACAACAATTTTTGACGTGAAAGGTATAAAAATAATTTATTTCAATTATGCTGTTTCATATGTCAATTTGTTTAAAATATAATCATCGATAACAAATGACTGTGAAATAAATTCCTTTATCTAACTTTGAGCTAATATAATCTGAAACTTATATGTAACATGAAAGTTAAAACAATATATTAAACATCCTATTTAATGTAGTTATAAAATAAATAATAATATATTATGAAGAAAAGGCTAATTATTGTAGGTTTTAGTATTTTGTTCTTCGACACCAGAACATAAGCTTTACAGAAGAAAACAATACGGAGTTAGTATTAGTTAGAGTTAGTATAGTTATGCCGTATTCCGCTTGAGCTAATTGTGTAGATTAGGATGCTAAGTGGTTACATGATCATCACTTTTCCAGTTTCACTTGCTTTTACGAAATTAATTATTTATTTGGATGTTATTATTTTGTTTGTTACGCTTCCATTAATACTTGCATTCTTAATTTCAATTTGTTTTAATTATTAATTTTTTGTATTCTCTTTTTAATTTTATTATTACGTTTTGATTTCATTTTCCTACTTCTTAGATTTTGATTATTTCACTTGAATTGCCTTGTTTTCCCTGTAATTGTCTTTCGTCGGTTTGGTCGCTAATTGTATTGCTTTAATTAACTTTGTTTTTATCCACATTCATATATGTTTACTCAAATTTGGTTTGCTGGAAATTATTTTGTTGCATTTGATTTTGGTTGTTTATTTGGTTTTGACATACATTTTATATAGATCGTATTTATTTACATCGTAATTTAAAAATATATATATTTAATACTGATTTTAAAATTTTATGGCTTTCTTGTACGTTTTATAATTATTTGTACAGTAATGAAGTCTACTTTGTTTAGTATAAATATTTTTATATTTATTTATTTTTATTTCAAAATCACTTTGATTTTGCCTACTTTCCACAGGTTTATATATTACAAAATTTGATTAGATTGATTTGGGTTTGCTTAGTTTGCAGGTATATTATGAAAATTTTAAATCTAATGATTATTTCTCATTTTGTATAGCTAGATAAATTGCCAAAAGGGTTGACTGCTGGAACTCACAGAAAGTGTTTTTGTTAGGCGTCTTATACGTCGCCTTCGATCGATAATCTCAGATTCATAAAGATTATCAACAAAAAAAAGAATTTTCAAACGATTGGGAGTAGGTTAGTTAATAAACGTACATTTTATTAATTTTTGTTATAGACTGTTTATTAACCAGAACTACCTCAATGTTACAACTACTTTAATTTATAACATCTTAACTTATCATAGTTACTAACAAATTCACATTTAGTCGTAATCTATTATTAAATAAAAATACAAAATAGCATGTTATATAATTACTAATTCTACCTATTTACTTCCTAACCCAATCTTAACGATTCGTCTGCTTTAATATAATTTATTGTACCAGTCAATTTAACAATTCAGCTCGTCATATCTACCCAGGTGTTGCTCTGTTCGTATTTACTTGTAACTATTGGGTCTATACGACCCGAGCCATTATTCTAAATTCAGGGATGTGTGAAACATGCAGTAAGATACAATTAATAAAATATTTGATGATTGGATGGGAACATAATTTACAATTGTTGTATACTTTATAAAATAAAATGGTGAACTATGTTCTTCCTTATTAGTCAGTGGTGGAAGCTCAGGCTTGTTTCGCCTTACAGTGCCAAACATTGGTACTTTTCGTTTCAGCAAAAAATGATCTACATTGTGGAAAAATCGTAACATGTAACATTTTGACGTCTAAGTTCATATGTTAGATTCGCAAAGAGCCCACATTTTTATTCCATATTTAGCAGGTTTACTTGAAAGAACAGCAACCTCTAACTTCGGGAGTACCTCCACACACAACTCTCAGATTTCTCTAATAGCAGTAAGCTTATATGTCTTCTTTGTTGGTCTCTTTGTTGGTTCAAACGAATTACCAAAGATGTTGCACTAAATTTTTGAATGGACTTCGTAGCTCTATATACAGCACGTCGTGTTTTTGAATCCCATAAAGATTTTGTTAATTCTGCATTGGATTTATATACACCAGCTGTTTTCGTATACTTGTATGATTTTCCTACATAAATATTTCTACTTCATTTTCATTGCCAGGTGATGCTTCTGCTAGTGCATCGGCATCAGATAACGCTCTTCGATTTGTCATGTTTAGCTCTATACGTACTAACAGAACATCTTCGCATAGTTACCGAAACAAGAGTGAGCTGAGAACAATAATCTAACTAATCAATTACAAAATTAGCCTCGTTTGAACCTGCTTGCGTACATTTAAACTAAAAGTTGAAGTAAATACATTTGCTCGCCAGTTTGTATTATCACATATAATAATTCATTTTTTACTAAATAAAAACAGAAATTGCATTATATGTTCGGGTATTGTATGAAACTAAAAATATTAAAAAATATTAAAATACCCGAAAACGAATAAATACTTTCTAAAAAGTAAAGTCATAAAATTCTATAGCAAATTTGTTCAGTATATAGGTAGGACGATCAATTTAAATTCATGTCGGGTCACATAGTCCCGAACAAAACAAGAGGATTAATCAATGTTTATAAAAATATGCATTTATAAATAATCCAGGTTATTGAATGTTAAAGACCCCATAACTAAACAATTCCTAAATGTCCCGTCGTTCCTTTCATTCACAAAACAAATTTGTACACCGTGTTTTGTGTTTTGTAGGAATTGGTCAGTATTTTAATTTGAATGTTCTAAAGGTTTCGTCTCACGTGAAAATCATTCTTCATATTGTTCTTCCATTGCTTTGATCATTGTAAATAAGTAATAGCTCATTTAGTGAGCTATGAAGGACATGGGTTCAATACAATCATATCGTCATAGAAAGCCAGCAGTATTTTAAGTATGTCACTTTTCATCAAAATTAAATACCAAACCAGATATATTTCGCAATCTCAGTTTCGCAAAAAATCCTAATTGAAAAATCAAAAATTTAAGGGCAACAATTTGGATTGATGTCTGCTTGATTTTACGTATATCACCTGTCTCATAGAATAATATAAAGGTGTCTCATTGACGAGGGGTTGAATGTTGCAAATCAACAGCGCCATTGCTACTTATTAGGTGTAGCTACAAGCTTAGCACTATTAGACTATGGGCGAGCGCTATCTACGCTTTCTACTAGCTCTCCAAGCTAGTACCGGAGCCGAAACGAAACTCATCCATCGAAAGCTTAGCTTGCAGACCTCCAGTGGCGGTCGACACGAAGTTACCCATTAGAACCCGACGTGGTTACAAGCCAGTTAGATTCTTGGTCAGACTTCTGTCTTTGTTAATCATGGCACCCGATAGGAGGCTCCTACCCGATTCCAAGGAAGTCCTGTGTTTTCACTACCGTTGCCCCCACCATGCATTCTTGCAACGCAATGTGCCCCCTCACAACATAAGTCATGTTAAGCAAACTCCTTTGCTTCCATTGGATGAGTCACTTGCGCTGTAACTCAAATGTGTAAACCTCGCAAACTGCTAAACGAAGTACAGGGTCGCCCCTTAAGTATTGGGTAGGCTAACTGGGCCGTTTCTATAAGCAGCACATGCTAAACTTCTTATCTGGCTTGAAAATCAGTCCTTGATGAGATTGTAGATTTACAAATATAATTTTTCAATTTCTGTTTTAAGTGTGTAACAGTTACGTATGTCAAGTATACTGTTCATCGCCATTATTTGCTGATCGGTTAATATATTGCTTTAAATTTGATATATATTTATGATATTGTATGTATTACCAGATTTATAATTACTAATGTCCTTTGACATTAACAATTTACGCAATTGTTAATTTCGTTTGTTTCCATATTTAAATAGCTTTGTAATTAATCAAATTGTCTTTACATCGCTCAGTCATCTAGCTGAAATTATCGAATAGTATCTAATGTGATAATAAATAACTTTTGAACCTGTATTGTATGCCTTTTTATAAAAGGTTTATTTTTTTGACGAATTTTATACAGAAATGTTGAATTTTTAGTTTAGAGCTGGGGTACTGTGGTCTTGTGATTGTTTTAATTTTAAACTTAACACTGACAACACTGTAACTAGATACAACAAAAACCCGAACGAATAGATTAAATAAAAATATTCGTTGTCTCCGATTTTAGTACACGTTGTGTATAGTTATGTTTGCCCCTCTTTAAAAATATAATTTCAAATTATCATAACATTTTATGAAAATGCATAACTTCCATAAATAGTACACACAATATATTCGCTCCAAACTAAATCTAAATTACAGACGAAACCGTAAATTTTTCATCGCGTTTATCAACCCAATACCACAAACCGAACAAAACAATTTTCACCCGTCCGATGGAAAAGCCAGCCGGGCCCTATGCGAATAATTCCTATTAATAACACCGAAAATAACGCATTTTCAGTCTAAATTAAATATGCAAATTCAGAACAGCTTGTTTGAATAATTTCCCTTTCTACCGGTCACGTGAAAGACGTCGACTTCGCAACTGCAGCATCGACGTTTGGTGCGACAAGGAAAGCGATAGCGCACGTCGTGGAAAGCGAACGCGTCCGCCTTTCGGAGGCGTATTCATTGCCGGTACTGAACACTGTAGTAAAGGAAACCGCAAAATTTAATTTGAGCAGACGTGACTTAAATTCGAATGGAATGGACGTGACTATGATGGATTTGCATCATTTGCTGAATTTCGGCTTATAACATCTGTCTGGTGTGCGGAAAACAAATAACTGTCGACAGTATCGTCCGCCTAATGATCCGGTTCAAAACGCGTGAATTTAATGATTTAATGAGAAATAATTCACAACCACTCATTTTAATTTAACTCTGGAATCTATATACGTCGTAAAAGGAAATTTTAACGTCGTCGCTTCCTAATTATAACAAGAATGCAAAAAGAATCGCAAGGGTTGTGGTAGCGTCCCGTCACTTTGATCTAAATATAATTGAGCACTTGGCATACTTTCGTTACAGCGCGCGATCCTCCAATTCACGACTATTCTCCTCATCAAGAGTCAACACGCGAGAGTTAATTTACTTATCGTCGCAATTAATTTCGACGTGAGCGTCTAACTACTTTCGAATGAAACTTAATTACGACTTTACATAGCCATAGCCGAGCAAACATCGTCAAGCATTATCCTTCGTGCAAAAACGACGAGTAACATCGCTAATTCCACCGCTTCCCTGTGATGTCGTACCTTTTTGCATGGCCAAATTCGAACGGACAAACAAAGACAAAGTGCAGAGTTGATGTTGATGTATGTCGGGGTGTTTCGGTTTGTTTGCTCTAGCTTCGGAGGCGCCTATGTCGGCGCCCGGCATCCCGGACGTCGTACCCATGGCAACAACTCGTGACCCGTCTGAATCTGATTTATCTGCTTTTTATGTGGACGTAAAACTTTTCGAAAGTCAGTCGTGCGATACGTCCGCATTTTGTTATCGGCCTCGCAATAATGTGGGCTTTATCGATGATTCGATTTTCACTATTTGAAAGAATATACATGAATACGTTTACGGACAGTCGCTGGAAGAAGTTTGAGCACTATCCATAGTTCCATTGTAACGAAACTACAAGATTCATTGAATGATTATTCATTCATCTTTCTAATTGAAGCCCAAAACATTTATTCACAACAATGGCTGCTTATCGTGCACGGTGTCATAATTTTTTTAGTGGCCTTGGGGCAGTAAAGTTTTATCTCCTCGACGGCCCAACACACAAATTTTATGAAACTACATGAAACTAAGTGAAACGAAAATAAATCAAATAGGAACAAAAGCTTCGATTTTGATTATCATTGAAGAGAGTACAGTTCATAATTATTCTTTGTTATATTTATATGTAGATATTTGAATTATAGTTTCAGATGTTGTATTCTGTCAATCATAAAAATTCCCTAAGCATCAATTTGTGAACCATATATATGGATAAAAATCATAAACTTTATAAGTCAAACTAAAATAATTGGCTCCGTTGATACTTCTACCTGGTTACGTCTCAGAAATTCGGTAATGTGCCCAAACAATACAAACAGCAATTACGTGTAAACAAACAGCATAACAATTCAATATAATCAAAAGCAAAATGCGAATAATTCACATTAAATTTAAAGATGGCAACGAGTGTTGTAATATAGACATATATATTCTTCAATTGTTATCATTGTGCTAAAACTATGCTAATATGGTTCCTTACAAAAAAATGTTATGACAACTAAGTTTCATATTTTTATGCTATTGTTTTTATAATTATCAAACATACATCATTGCTAGAGCGAGTCTCCTTCGTATGTGTAATAAGTATCTCTATACACGTATACTTGTTGCGTTTCTGTTTAGTTTCAATTATTGTTAATGCTATACTTTATAAATTCATGACAAATATATTAGTTATATGGTATATGTTGTAATAGAGAAGATTGCTCTGTGCTTTCGTGTTTAAAGCTATGGCAATATGTTATATATATACAGTATCCATTTTCAAAGTGTCGTATCATTTTTGTATTTGTGATTTATGTTTGACATTTACAACTCAACCTGCTCCTTCAAACTTGCGAATCCATTTAGTTGTGGCATAAATCACACGGTCACAATTTATTGGGAAAAAATCGCGTTAGCTCAGTTCGGCACCGTTCAAATTGCAGATAACTTAGAATTTTGTAATGATGTTGAGGGATTGATGCATTAAACATTATACGACAAAACTAAATGGTAATCGTTTGTCGAATCGTCTGATGCCAGCTTAAAAATTGCACTGATCCACAAAGGGAAACAGTACAATTCCTATTGCTTATTCAGGACAAATAAGAGAAACGTATGCAACATGAAAAACTATTTTGATAGCGATAAAGTATTCAGGCAAACTTTGGTTCATATCTGGATATTTTAAAGTGATTGGTTTAGTACAACTGTTTCATTTGTGAGTGGGATAGTAAGAGAAAGGCATTATACATACTGTTATTGGCCATTAAGGGGGGTCCTACTTTAGGAGGCCTTAAAATAGCGTTTTTGGGGGAATTTTTTTTGGACAGAAAAAAATGAGCAAACCTAGCGAACTTTTTAGATCATTTTAGTGCATATTTGAGCATTAAAAAAAATATATTTCGAGAGAAAAATATTTAAACGGAACAGATTTTTGTGCACATTTGTGCAACACCTTTCAATTGCAGTCTACAATGATTGCACCTTTGCGGTCTTAAATGTTTTTTTGTTAAAGATGCATATGCTACAATTTGGGGAAGATGAAAACATGGTGAAAAATTTCAAAATAATAATAAGATGTGAGTATGGAAACGGAGTGTAAAGGAAAGGAATTGGTTGCAGTGTTGGCAAGACATTGTTGGAGTGTGATGTCGGATACTTACTTACTCGTGTTGTGTAATTTTATTTTAATAAAAACCAACATACATGTCTAGTCCAATGTTTGATTGATTCAAGGATGTTATTTAATAAATTATTTGCTCCTTTCGTATATAGCTATAAGAAGTGACAGTATGTTAACAAAAGTAATAAGAAGTAACATCTTTAATAAAATCATTAATCAATAATATCACCTTGATATTTTGCAACTCAATCTCGAATTGAGAACTCCTAATTCCAACGAAAACGTGAAATCTTTATCATTTATACTTTGTATCTTAGTTGAAAAAAATCTTGTACAAAACACGTAGCAAAATACTGCTTTAACACGAGTCAGGAATATTGAGGCGCCAGCCCATCGAGATCGAGTATACTTTGCAACTGGTTTTGTTAATAGCTATTTTAAATTAAAATTGTAACAAACACAATAATTTTGGAAATTTGTTGGCTCGAAAATGGCTAAATTCGAACAGTCATATCAAAATTCTTAACGCCAGTTGGGAATATTGTTTATCGATACGCCGTCGAATTTGAGTTAATTTTGGAACTAGTTTTATTCATTTTAACTGAAAATTATAAATATAGAAGTTAATAATTTTTCAAATTAAAAACTTATTTTCAAGCCTACATTCGGACCGCAACACAACACTTCGTTTGTTCTAATTTGAGGTGGTAAAATGATTTATTTAGATTACCTAAAATATAGTAGACTGCAAATTTATTTATTCACATCAGACTTATAATCGAATTATGACATTAAATTGCAACTTTAAAACTTTGTGATGAAATCTGAGTTCGCTTGCGTTGCGTTGCGTTGAGTTGGCTTAACTGTGTTGGGTTGGCTTCGGTTGGGTTTGGTTTGGTTGGGCTAGGTTGGGTTAAGCAAGCCCAATATAATGCATCATTCGTGTTGTATTTCAAATGCCTGTAAATTCAGACCTGACCAGAAAAAAACTTAGTACATATTCGTGGTCAGCGACCCCCGAAAATACTGCAAACGACATCAAAATGCGACGGGATTTTCTTTCTGTTGTACGGTTTTATCTATAAAGCTGACAATTCAACATCATTAGGGGAAATTAAATATATAGTAATTTATAGCAACCACTATTATATTATGTTATATAATAAATAAAATAATAAAACTTGAACGGTAAAGTACGAAAATATATATTTTATTGATTGAAAATATAATTTCAGAAGACTGAATAAAATTGTATTTCTCCCTTTCATCGTTGGAAAGTAACAATCAGAAGAAAAAATTAAATACGTCATAATTTTAGCAATATAAATAAAATAACAATAAATTTAATGACTAGTATCAAAATAAGAAAATCGCAAATATGCTTTATGATAAATATAAAATTTTTCAAATGCTTTTGAAAAAATAATAATAACAGTAACAAGGTTTATTACCAATATTATTAAATATATAATAAGTTTTATGTCAGAATGTAGCATAAAAAATATTTACAATAATTCAAAAGATATGGAAATAGTAAAGATATGAAGAAGCATTAGCGTGTAAACTAAATCGAATGAAGCCACAGTCTAGGAATTATGTAATTTTTATAATTCTAAAGCCATACCATAAAAATATGAAACATCAGTGTTGTAATACTTTTTTTTTGAAGGATCGTGTTTTCGCAAAATACACTTGAAAAACAATTAACTTGTTTGCTTTTAATTAAACATTAAAATTGAAGGAAATTATCTATATCACAATATTCAACCTTCAACATTCGACATATAAACAAATTGATTTTCGATAAAATACAAGAAATGCAAACGCATTCGGGATTTAAAAATCATCGTCTAGGATAGTGTCCTTTCCATTTCGTTGGAATTGTTCATGTAACTATTGATAAGATAAACGAAACTAAATGTTTGTTGGTGCTTGCAGGTACTTTTCACTGTTGGTGTTTTGTGTTGGCAATCAATTGGAGTTAAGTGAGGGGTAATGCCTATTGATAAATTCTACGCAAACGAAGTTTTGTTTTATCGGTTTGATGGTCTCTTCGCGATAGGACGAAACAGTTCTAGGAGAGTTGAAACTTTTTTTTACAAACTTAACCAATTTAATAAATATTCTTCGCACATTTTATGGATGGTAAACATAAAATACTAATTGTTCCTATTATATTTGACAAAATTCCTTACTAAAAAACACACAATATTACAATATATCTTTGTTTGGTCCTTATTTCGTCAAGGACCAAACACATCAATCGAATATATCTTTGCACTAAGTCTAAGGCATTTTCCGATTTTAAGTCGGAACCACTATAATCAAATTCCTTTAGCAAGATTCCTGCAAGTAACATTTTCTAGGTCGCTTTAATGCTAATGTTAAAGCTTTGATTGAAATAAAACTTACGTAACTGCACATAATTTTTAGTAGTAGAGATTTAGTACAATTTTACACTATTGGTAGGGCCAACGACTGATCCTGTCTGTCTAAGAGGCTGAGATTATCAACGTGTTGGTTACGTAATATTAACGTAATAGCCCTCTGATCCTGAAAATTGTATTGTACGACACCGTTAAAATAAACAATTTCTACTTCTACCAGCATAAAGTTTATTTTTGGTTTCACATTCATTTTTTGAATATTCGATAGTTTTTGTGCTATTTAGTTTTATTTTTAAGTGACTATCTATTCTTAAACCCTAAATTAGAACAAGGTTTTAAATGAATTTTCTGGCCCTTATTGATAATGAACTAGAATGTTGTTTGTTATATAATAAAAATTACTTTAAAAATATTTATAACAAAAATAACTCGCGGATTAGTCAGTAGGGGATGTTACAAAACAAATAGTTAAAATTAAATGTTGTGGCAAGAAAACGTGTTATCAGTTAACGCATAATTTGACATCGTTTCAACAGCAAGAATATTTTTACGATAGTACCATAAATATGTTAATTTATGAGTTAGAAAATGTATGTTCGTAATATGTGATATTATCTATTTTTATTAAAATAAACTGTGGGTAGCTTTAACACGATATAAGTGGATGCACAGTTTAAAATGGATTTTGTAACCGTTTACACGCGGTAAGAGGTTGAGAAACACTGATCTAAAATATTCGCACCTACACAAATATAGAATGTGTGGATTTATGTGCTTGCAGCAGCTAAAACTGCTCACGTGCATAACTCGCTGGAATTTACTTCTCCCCAAGTTGTTCATTAACATTTTCTGGTTCTTTTAACTTCCGTATTTAAAACATTTTTAGATATTATTGCATCTGCTTCAAAATAATAACTGGTTTTTACTACATGTCGTAAATGTTTTAACGACTCCAGAAATGTTCACACAAAGGGATTCCTTTAAAAGTAGTTGTAATATATAGGAAGTTCTCCTTGCTCACAACAAAACCTATTGAAAATATATTCATTTGCCAAAGAACAATTTGCCAAGGGGCATAGCGACTTCCCGCCCACTCCCAAACAATTCCTCTTAATCAATTCCGTAACTTGCACCCTGCACGCCGGCCAATCAATCGAAAGACGTGATAAATAGTAACTGCAAGTTTATTACGTCGTGCCTGGACACGGTCGTACAGATTCGTGCGAATTCGTACTGTGGTTAGAATCCTGCACCGAACGAAGGCGAAACGAGTATCCCGATGTGTTATATCCTGCGAGTTATGGCGACTATTTAATTTGCATCTTGTTCGGCGCCACTTTTAGCAAATTGGAGATTTATCTGCAAGTTTTATGACGGCCGAACTTGACGATGCCACAATTTAACAGATACGGTTAAAAGGTTTTCGTAATAAGATTGATTTCTCCAACTGTCTGTACAAGATCATTTGAGGATTCACTGTAATATCAGTGATAATTTAATTTATTGAACATTCTTCTGGCGACTATGCATACGTTGATATTTTCACATAAAGCCACGGCGAATTTCTTATTACAAAAAAAAAAAACAATAATATATGGCGATTGCGGTATGGAATACGAAACAAAAGGGCGGACAAACATTCTATAAACTTCTTTATTCGATATGTGCTTTCGATAGATGCTTTTTTATTACCAAAGTTCGACCGAAAAAATCTCCACCGAACATTACGTTGAATCGTTCCAACAAATGATTCAATATCGAACGTGACGCGATTGTTAACAAGTCGGGGACAATACATAAAATATTGCATTGTATTTCTCGAATGCGACTCGGATATCTTTCTATAAAAATTTGAGTGCCGGTTGAATTTTTCAATTTCCTCAGAATTACCCCATGAAATTGGGTTATTAAAGTTTCCAGCTGAACAATATTATCCGAGTATTATTTAGACGGTGTGTAGTGCAAACACAGTGGCTAGCTTTTTATATTATTTAAGCTAGCCGGGAAGTACTTAATGAGAAGATTCTAAATAGGAAATCTACCCCGACCGGTGCATGAATAATATAAAATATTCATTACGTAAATAACGTGAAAAACATTGAATATGCTTTAATTATTAGAACGCTTATGGGAACACGTTTGGGAAACAAAAGAACCAGTTGCCCAGTCATTACGGGGTGCTTTCATGCCAAGCGCAATAAACGTACGTAAACATTCACCGCAAACTTTAAAAACTGTGAAATCGTGCGTCAAATTTTGCATTAAGTATAATGTTGGTGCTCATTTTCAGAATTCCAAGCTATGGCGTTGACCTGTACATACGATGTAATACGTTGGCGCGTAAAATGTGTTGGTGGCGATCGGTCTTGATTGCAACACAATAAAATTATTTTTGAATTTATATTAATTAATTAATATATTAACCAGCAAAAAGTATTGCAATGAATTTATTTCATGTCGTGTCTATTTTATGGTATATTTGAAAAATATTAATAATTTTTTTTCATTGTTTCAGGTGGGTCTACATACCATGCCATAGTATAAAGGTAACAATTTACGAAAAACTGTGATCATCTAATTAATCATTAGATTGGGAAAATAGAGCGCTAAGCGCTGCTTATTTGAAAAATGTTCGTTAATGAAATTTATGTAATTTTTGAAATTCTGGATGTGTGTGAAAGCAAAGTTTTGCTATTGTTCGAATTACAGAATAACTACAAGCTGTAAAATGAAAACTAACGTTAATTAAGTTGAGTTCATAAAATATGCGATTTCTGATTGGATCAAAAAGGGTGGAAAAAGTAACGTTTCATATGTCACGTGTCATATTTAATGCAACTATAATTAAAATATTCGTTCACGTAGTATCCTGTGACGACTGTAGATGCTTCATTTCTCAGTCAACCGCTCTGAAAACGCCGTAAAACTTTTGGGTTTGACTTGGTTTACCTATTATGCTAATAGTCATTTAAGTTCTTCTTCATTCAAATCGATAATGCTCCAAATCTTTAATATTACTATTAATAAATAAGAATGAAAGTGAATTATCGAATTTATTTAAAGCAACGGACGTTGAAAAATTATGTTTGAAAGTCATGAGTAAGGCAGCTCTTTTTCACTCGTAGAGTCAGACTACTTACTCACTTGATACATAAGTAACTATTAATTTTAACGCAACAAACAAATACGGAAATATAACGTTTATATGTACAATAAAGTTGTGATTTTTTATTAGAATATAGAATTTATTGCGAATGAATTTTTATCTTACCTGAAACAGCAGCTAGTGTCCGTCAACGTAATCCCCGTCGATGGTAATGCACTGCTAGACTTTAGGGATAACCTTCAGTTGGGTTGTCCGAAATATCAGGGCTGATTTCAATTTAGCGAACAAGGAAAGTCCGGGTGAGGCAAATCTGGGGAGTAGTGTTGGTGACGGTGTAACAGGACTTCCCTTGGCCAGGAACTGCTGCAGCACACACGAAAATGCCCGGCACACTTCTGGAGCAGCACTTCATAACCAACAGAGGAGTTGTGTTATTCAATCACCCACCCTACTCCCCAGACTTGCCTTCCCTGGACTTTTTCTAGTTCCTCAAATTAAAGTCCTGAAGAAGGTTTTCGCATAGTTCGAACATCCAACGTAACGTTGCGACCCAACTGAATTCTATCCCTAAAGGGGACTACGCCAGAAGTTTCCTTGACTTTTACAGTTGTTCCCAGAGCTGCATTACCATAGACGAAGATTACTTCGAAGGACAATAAATGCTGTTTCAGGTAAGCCAACAATCCATTGGCAATACAGACACATTCACCGAACTTTCTGGACAGAGGTTGCATATTTAGCGTGATCTCTGTACAGACAAATCCCTGGTTGTGTTTTATATAAATAAATTCGTTCCTGAAGTACATGTCATTTTCACAATATATGTTCAATGAAAGGGATCTGGATTTGTAGGTTTAGGTTGGGTTATTTTTTTTATTACATAACTTTCAATATAATGTGACATTTCTGATTCCATTTTCTATTGCAATTTTTGGAGTAATATTTGGTTTAGACACATATATTTGGCACAAAATCACTTGCAATGATTCCATCAATGTGATATGTGTCACATGTTATATCTGTCTTTTTAAGTTAACTAAACATTATTTTCGTAACAAATTTGTCGTATTTATGGATCCTCTATATTAATAGTTCAATAATTATTTACTTCTTGTCTGGGCATTGCGATCTCGATTATGTGAAAACAATAGTAGCCAGAACAAAATAAATTGTGCAAAAAGTGAAACCAATTAAACGAACAAATCAAATGCGTAAAGGAATCAATTAAAGTAAATAACATAGAAACCAAACAGTCACAAACTAACTAAAATATGCCAATTGTGTTAAATAAGTTTATAAATTTAATTATAAATATTAAACAATTGAAAAGCAACTACGCGTAAACAACACAGGCGGTTACGTATGCAGTTTATAACGTGAGAGCAACGGAATTATGTTTTAGAGTTGGCCCTGGAAGAGGGAGATAGACATACCATGAATGTGTAATTTTAATACAATAAAATAGTTCATTTAAACTGTCACTTTTTGAAGTATTGTAAAACAGTTTTTAATTAAATTTTAACACCATTTATGAACATGTTGCACGACGTCAAAGGAAGAGTTACATTGTGATGTCGGTGGTGGCTATATAACTCATCTTATTTGATAATTACTATTGGTTGTCATGATTAAAATGTATTATTTAAAATTTTATTGCCAACATAACCTCAGTTTTTACAGCTTTGCCTGCAGTTTGATTTAATCTAAATTTAAGTTACCGGTAAAACGGTTGGTACACCTGTTAGTAACGGCGAGTAGTTCTATTACTCAAAATTAATCTAAGACATACGCGAAAACTTCCAAAGCCCTCCCTGAATCACAATTCCGTTGCTCACACGTTACTTAACCTGTTTTTCTAATCATATAAATAAACTGTGTCTAAAACTGATTTCTGAACTCTTCGGACTTGTCGATATAACGCAGTTAAAGGGGAAAATAATTATGAAACCTATGAAGATATCTATTTCTTATTAGTGCAGATGTCAATAGTCGCTTTCCTAAATGATTGAATGAATTTCTCCATTTTCGTCGTACAACACAAAGTATTTGTGTTTATAGCAACATTGGTCGCTTCCACTAGTTACGAAGTGATACTGAGACAGTACTCATATATTAAAGATATCATACAAGCTAGTAAAGGTCGTTTAAGCATACTGGTGATCATGAAATATTAATGCGATACAAATTGTTAAAGCAAAAATATTTCTTACATAAAAGGAGCTTTGTCAAGCTATAAATCAAAAACAGCTTGACACATAATAAATAATCAATGTTCTGCAAATAAAGCTAAAGCCTATTCATAATCTTGATCGGGTGACACGGATTGGTTGATAATTTCCCAATCTGTAATATAAAAATTAACACTTTTTTACTGACTCTCGCTGGAGATGAATTGCATCTAAGAACTCGTTCGGCAACAATGTCATTCCTTGCTCACTGTTTGTTAAAGTAGTGAATCTTGATCTAGCTTTGATAAGTGCATCTTTTCAATACGCACAAAAAGGATGACTTAAATTATAGAGGAATTGTATTATTCGCGGTGTCTTCAAAAGTGACTTGATAAATTATTTCCTAAAAAGATGATCGGTTCGGGTCAGCAGTGGTCTTTCGATTCAGGATATAATGTGCACTCTGTAACCATATGCTTACGAATTTTGAGAAACAGAAAAATTGCATGCATGTTTTCAACTGAAACGTGCTTTTGATTGTTGTTAACCACAACCTACTTCTAGATATGTTGTTTGTACGCGGTCGGACACTTCATTGGTTAAAATGTGCAACGAAAAGTGCAGAAATCTAAGCCGGGGACAGTTTCTGAAAGGATACCACATGGTAGTGCACTGGGATCTCTGTTGTTCAACATATATATTTGTTTAGTTTGATATATGCAGGAATACTGCTCTTAAAACAGTCTGGTTCCCACCAATAAAAAAAAAATTATTTTTATTTTCAACGAAACATCATCCCTATGGTTAGGATGAATAATATTAATTGATAGCTGGTTTAAAATGCTTTGACCTGTTTTATTTAATTGCAACCTGGAATGCGTGTATGCAAATTCTGAAAACGTACTATTATTCATATATTCATTCTGCGCTCAATTATTCATTAGGGAATTACAACGAACGCAAAAAAATATTCGTACAATGACCCCCAAAACTGTTGGTGTAGATGCATTGCTGAGTTGGGATTTTAAACTGTTCGTTCTATGTGTGGTTATCAATGTCAACTGCACAGGTGAAATCAAACATTATTCTCTGTGATCTATGGCAAATGGAGATGGCAATGAAATGATTTAATAGACTCCCAGTTCCGATATGCAACAGCCAAATTTGTAGCAATTCAAAAGTGAAACAAAATAAATAGTTTCCATTGAAACGCAGCTTTTACTCAGTATCAGGATATCTAAATGGCACTGATGCATTTGAGTGAAATTTATTTATTATTGTGACTTATATTTGTTTATCTCATTCTAACTGCCTCTATATTATCCTGTACTTATCTTGTATATATCTGCGAATATATGGGTGTGTTGTACTCATAAACGTATCTTATTTGTTGACAATTTTTAATACTCGTACTGCAGGTATGGCGGAAATAAACTATATATTATTATTATATCCTTATGTGTATGTGCGTGTGCACATATATAATCGTAGTTTATGTCATGTGCGGTGTAAATCAGGCATGAAATGGCTGCATAAGTTCTAAAATGCTACTCACAGCAAATCGGAACCAGGAAGAACTCTCACTGTAACCAGATGCGACATGTGTTTAGCAGCACCTGAAAACCAGATATTAATTTGCAATAAGCAGCCATAGTGTATTTTCTACACTACGTAAAGCTTAAGCGCGTTCATTTTCACATGAATTTTCAACAGGCCACTAGCGGTAATCTACGGTTTTTACATATTAAACATAATTACGATAGTGATATTATTGTTGCAATTAAATTTAGTTAATTTTAATCCAATAGATAGATAAAACATGGCTTGTAAGCATGTACGAATACTGTTCTCGTTAGAATTCTTCAGCAAGGCAAGCTCAACATATGCTAACAATTTCATTGTTAAATAATCGATACGGTTTCTAGTAGTAAAAATGCTGGCTAATTGGTTGCTATTAACTGTGTGAAAGCTGAGCACATATGCTAGATTTGTCTTAATGAGGAATTCTGACGAGAAAACACACCAATATTTCTAAGCCATGTTTACAAACCTACTCTATTAAATGTCACTGCATTATATGCTAGGATAACATCAATATCGTTATTTTAGATATTTGTGTTTATGTTGTACTTTCTGAGATGCGATCGTAACTACGAGATAACATGATAAGTAAATACATAGCACCCAATTATATTTATATAAAACTTCCATTAAATGCGTGATGATGTGAGCAAACGCGAAGGTTAACAAACAAATCTGCAAATTGAAATACCAGGTTGACACATCGTTAGTATGATCAAATATCTGGTTCTTTGACCAATTGATATCAGGAATGGAAACGCATGTGGAAATTAATGCAGTATCGGACTCATTGTTCTAGAGGCGATCTAAGCACATATTCATAAAATCTATTTTTTGATAAGAGGGGTAAGGAAACAGCATATTTGGACGGCAAGAACCAAATTGATTAGTCACGATTAATTTACGTAAAAGATTTTGTTGTCGAGGTAACTTCATACGAAGTAACAGGAATTAGTAATTAGTTTAGTTTATTATTAAAATGGTGCTTTATAATTGCCTCAATTAATCAAATCAAAGAATGGAAAATTTTTACCATATACAACACACAAACTTTATTTTTTACTACTTATATATCTTTCCAAAAAATTATACAAACAATTAGCAACACAAATTATTTAAACGAAATTGATATATTTCAATTTTATAAAAAAATGGGCTCAATATTTGAATTTGATTGAATTCAAATGTTATCTCAGGGTTCATTTTAAATATTATAATTAATTATAAAATAAAACGCGTGGGTGCGTGTCTTGCACTTGCACTATTTGCAAACTTTCTATACATTTTTTATTCGCTTATACATAAATATCATAACAATATATTTATATATATATTTAACTTAGCAAAACTGTCTTATGAGTTTTGTAAGCAGTGTGTAAATCTTCCATTGTATTAAGACCGTGGATCCTGCATCTTAGATAAATTTCGACAGTGATCTAAACAACTTTTTCGACGTCGTTTGTTCGCCGAACGGAACCGTAAAATAGCTTCATTTGCGAGAAGAATGCGAATAGACGACGTCGTCGGCGTTATCGGCCTTGCGCTTCGCTGAGCATGGGACCGAAGCCTGAATTGAATCGATCATCCGAGTCAGGATGCGCTTATTTCAAAGTTTTACTCGCCGTTCGCAGCAATAAATGGAAAAAGCTTGTATCGCAGGATAAATGATTCTATGGGCATTCGTCTTTTATTTCGACATCCTCCCGAAGATTTTCTCTCAAGGACTCGCTCTCGGAAATTAATGTTTCGTCCTATATTAGAGTCGTGCAAAGTTGCGGTCTGAACTCGATGCGGAAGTTAAATGAAAACGTATTCAAAGTTAATGCGACCGCGTTATTGGGAAGAGAAGTCTGCAAGTCTGCGAAAATAATCCGGCGAGTCGCGAGGTCTCGGCGGAAACTTATTACGGACGTCGTTCGCAGTGCCCTCTTGTGTTCATTAAATTTCGTTTCGAGCCATGAATATTTGAGCGGCTGTCAGGACCTCTTCCGTCTTCGTGAAGGACGCGAGTTCATTTTTCAACCTAATTCGTTCACCATTTGCATGTCTCGTGCCAGCTTTCTTTTCTGGCAGCCGCTCGTTTATTTCGTTCGTCCCCTTTCGGAGATTTCCATTAGCGCTCGTGTTGCAAGAACGGGATAATTTAATTAATTGTGGCCATGAAAAGTACCTGTTTTAGTATAATTTGAGTATATTTCAAATGCAACTGATAACATATTTTTATTAGCTTTTACAAATAGAAATTTAAAAATATGGTTGAAATTTTATGCCATATAGTCTAATAATATAATAATAATAATAGGCTTTATTGGTCCTTTCAATAACATGCGACATTAGTCAGCTCAGATTACACTATTACACATGAAAATACATTAAAAATAGTCCTGAACGGAATGGTGACATTTATATTATAGATATTTCTTAAGTTTCCTCTTAAACAGTCATGTTAGGTTCATTTTTTATTAAAGTTTTTGCACAAGCATAATACGGTGACCTTTCGTACAGTTCGTCCTGTGCGGATGGGTACTAATCATTTCGTTTTGTTGTGTGGGATAATAATGAAATGAGGAATTGTGTATAAATGTGTGTTTGTTGCGTTTTACTTACACGCAACATTTTATGCTCCACAAAAGTATGTCTCGAGAAGTTTAAGCGACGATGAATACTTTACTAATTGTACGACTCCGTACGAAAGGTGTGGCACATAATACATCACCATCATCAATACATCAATACACAGTTCACATTTTAACTGTCTCAACGCAAAGTACGCGCAGGCTACCTTTCTACGTGTTCACACCAAGAGATATTTTCGTCAAGCTTCATACCCAAAAGAATTACAGAGTTTACAATATTGATATCACGCATGTCAAATACATTCTCACCAATAAATAAACATTGCGTTTTTGTCAGATTATTCATTTCTGTGCCACTAGTCTCTTAGTTGGGACAAGACGATTCTCGCCGATTGGTGCAATTGGTCAGGGTCAGTATAAAAAATCGATGTATGTATAATGACCAAAATTTATGACAAAACCATCGCTTATATAACTTGCCAGGTTACGATAAATCAAATAAA
The DNA here is from genome assembly GCA_959613385.1 of Geotrupes spiniger. Classification (NCBI taxonomy): domain Eukaryota; kingdom Metazoa; phylum Arthropoda; class Insecta; order Coleoptera; family Geotrupidae; genus Geotrupes; species Geotrupes spiniger. The sequence continues at coordinate 24,540,162 of OY390731.1, forward strand.
TATTAATGAGCCAATGACGGACCCCACAATCATTAGCGTATTCCCACAATAGAGATCCTTCGACTGAGACGATAAAATTTCTATCAATTAGAAATTAATTAATCCATTGAATGACATTACCTCGTAATCCAAGATTATAGCACTTAGAGATTACAAAACTAAGATCACTGCTGTCAAAAGCACGAGGTAAAATAGCACCACAACTCGCCGATGTTGATCAATTTCTTTATGTATAGAATTAAGAAAATATATGCTAGCTATCTCCGTTGAACGACCCGATCTAAAACTGTGCAGAAACTTTTGTGCATTTATTTAAAAAAAATCATCTATTTGAGAATATATTAGCTTTTCAATAATTTTGGGAAAACTCTTCGCAGCTCTTTTTATAGATTGGTATTTTTGTAATATTGAGGGAAAACCTCCTCCTGTATAGTAAAGTTTTTATTTTCGCCAACGGGGCAATAATAGAGTAAGCAATTGACTTAATCACCCTCACATGTATCCCATCTGATCATATACATTTAATGTTTCTCATTCCACGAATACTTCTGTACACCTCAAAACTGATTGGAGGAACAGTCACCGAATTCATTTCACCAACCGTACAACAAATTTAATTATTCTCACTGACAGAACAATACGATTCATTGTCATAAACATACAGCTCCTGGCCAATTCATGTCAAAGTTGAGCTAATTTCAGGGGCAATATTTTTTCGGGATAGTCTTGTAAATAGTTTTGATGCTACATTGGTGCGTCTATATTTATTTCTGTACTGTAGATATTTCCAGTTAGTTCCGAGGCTTGATACAGATACAGATCACTGTAAAATGTGATACAAAGCCCAATGGTGGGTGGGGGTTGACAAATATAGCACTAGTAACGCAACCAACCATTGCCATTCTCATTATAGTATAATATGAGTAATGTGGTAAAATTTATCTATTAATTCACGATAATTAATTCAAATAAATCAACCAATTTCAAAATACTATTGTTATTATGGATTTGACAACATCGATAAAATAGTAAATATTATTACAAAAGGCTGAAGATGTTTACTGTTTTCAGTGAACTTCGGAATTGCTTGATGTATTTAAACTTGTGCCTATATTACAGTGTCTATATTCGATCTAGTAAAGACGGGATGGGGAAAGTTAAAAGCATCTGCGAGGCGAAACATACGGGGAAAAACTAAAGAGCAAGGCCTACGAGAAAGTGGAATATCATAGTGGAAAAAGAAGGACCAAAAATTAACACTCAGCGAAAGAAACGGGAATAGGTAGTAAGAAATGGAAGAAGACGGCAAAAGGTAATAAGATAGATAAAATAGATAACGTAAAATATAATAAGGTAAGGAAACGACGTTTCCAAAATGGGGGCACCCTCGAATTTCATTTCAATGTGGACAATATTATTGCAAGATTGCACAGCATTTTTGTTGTTGCCCCAACATATTCATCACGAAAGAAGGCCATCCGGTTTGTTACATCTATTAATAATGTTACACAATAACATAAAAATAAATTACAAAATATACCAAACTGCAACAACAGAGATGAGAGTATACTAATATAATAAGAGTAATTTTCAATAACAGTACCACTCGAAGCTTATCAGTAGCAATAGATGTCACCTGTCAATAGCTACAAACCTCTTCCTTAATCTTACTCAACTTCTCTAATTTCCTTATGAACGCTCCACTGTAATTTGGTATCTATTATTATACGAATTTGTTTATAAATAGTCATTATAGTCATACAACAATCACAATTTCTACCTGGTGCATATGTTTGATATTTGGTATCTTATCGAGTGGTTGGCAAATTTTTATTGATCTTCTTTCCAACGAGTGGAGTCGACACAAGCAGTAATTTCGTTTTTTACTGTTAATCACGAGTTCCTTATCATGGGCCCAGAGCTGGAATCTAATAAATATTGGCATTGGCCAACATTATATACAAGAACAGCATCGGTCACACGATACTGCTCTGTGGTGCACCTCTTTGCACATCTGCCTCCTTTCCTGTAGAGAGTCCAACTTTCACAACAAATGCACGATCATATAGACAAGCCGCGTACCATTTTTTAACTTACTTCTTGTTGACATTTTTTTAAATTTTGTATTTACAGTCTCCGACTATGTGATCGTGCCTTTCATTTTTTGAAATCCATATTGATTTTCATCGTCAATTCTAAATTTGTCTAGATAGCACCAGGTTTATCTATCACTGGTAATATCGGGTAATATGGTGTAGTTACTGTAATTTGTATGCACAACCTGCTTGTAAATTGGTCTCACCATGGCTTTTTTAGACCTTTGGAGATTCTTCCATATTCAAGAGAACCATTAATTTTTTTAATCGGTCGTCCAAATGATTCAGTGAATTCACTTGTCTTGCGCTAAAGAAATTAGCATCGATCACGATTGAGTTTAGCTGTTCTTCCTCCCATGAAATAAAGTTACATCGCAGCTATGAACTAACACTTCTACCTATATTTATGAGGAAATGTTTTATGCAGCTCTATGTAATTACTATTATATAGTTATTAATTTGTTGCTGTCATTACTTACTTAAAATGATTCCACAATATGACCACTGTTGAGAAATATTGTTCAAACGTGCTAACCACTTCTTTCGGTTCACTTACTTCATGATCGTTTTTATTCAATTTAATATTGTCGATATTTTATCGACTCTGTCTAATTTTGTAATTACTGGAATAGTTTCGTTTGGTTCGTAAGATGGCATTTCAGTACACATTTTTTTCTTGGCTATATAATATCCTAACTTCTTCATTATTTATGTTTTTCACTTTCCAAAATGAAGTTTTTAAGTTATTGCGAGAATTTTCTTTGCATAATTTCAGCGGACACATGCCTAAATATGTGTATCATCACATCTAGAAATATTTCGAATTTCTTCTCGGCGTTTACATTACTAGTGCTTAGGAATTTCTAGTCGACAATACTAAAAAAGTCGTTTATTTTCTTTAAAGATGTCATTGATATTCGTCGATATTATTTTTTCTCTTGTGTGTTATTACACGCATGTGTTTGTATTTATACCCCAGCAATTGTCCAACATTGTCCAATATATTTGCGTTAATAATTTTGCAGATATAATATCCCTCGTCCAAGATACAATGCAATCAATGCAAGATGATAAATTAGATGAGAACCTTATGAAGTTTCTCTATGTGACAAAAGCGTAAAATGAGGGTGGAAATAGCATATGACAGAATTCGGAGCGTACAATTTCCCTGGAGATATAACCACGAAAGTGTGTAATAAATATGAAATATAAATAGAAATTCCTATATACTAATAAAGGAGCCATGTTGGAAATGCGATAAAATACAAAGTTGCATTCAGTACGATTCTTATGAATATAATTAATTGATTAATTTTGTTAAAAACGTCTCATTTTTCCAAAGTTGCTTTGCTATGGACAATAAAGAAAAAGATCGACAATCGACAGTGGAAAAAATTATTGCCTTTTTATTATTTTGAATTCGTAAATAGAATCTATTTTAAATTGTAGGAGATTTGAAATTATAGGTCGCAATTAATCTTTATTATTTTTCTCATTTCTCTGATTTATTAAAATTTGGCAATATAATAGTTTCGTAGTAGAATATGAATTATTTTGAATTGTCGATTAGAAGCATATTTTTATTTATTGCTTAGTTAAATGTTGATAATACCACCTTTTTCAATTAAGCTACCTTGAAAAGATGAATTAAAATATTGGATTTTTTGGAACATTTATCCACTTATCTGGGTCGAAATCCGAATAAATTGAGATAAATTTGGACTGAAAGTTGTATTTCTTGGCAATTACGAGGGGATATCAGTATTTACGGTCCCTATCATAAAAGGAATGAAAATTGATAAATATCAAACGTTTATTTTTCTACATAATCTCTCTGAACATCGATGCATTTGGTACCTTTGATTCCACTGGAAAAAAATCTTTCGGTTGCTCTTCGAACCAGTTGTTTACAGCCGTCATAACTTCAGTATCGTCGTAATATCTGGTTCCCCGAAGATATTCTTTTAATTTTGGTTATAAAAATAAATGACTAGGGTCAAGTCTGAAGAATTTGCGGGACATGCTTTAATCTTTGCGAAACTGGCTTCAGAATGCAATACTCTAGAACGTTTTTGATCAGGTGTCAACATTCGTGGGACCCAACGTACAGACCTTCACCCCAAAATATTTGTTAAAATATTTCCTATAGTACCATACGAAAAAATCGTAATTTCAGCTATCCGGCGAATTATCAGTCATACAGATAGACGTACGATTTTCTTGGGTGGTTACAGTCACTCGTCGTCCAACACCCTTTGCATGTTTGTCTTCCCGGTTTAAATTCTCGAGACATTTTTTTCACCACTTGGTAAGAAACAGCACCCGCACCAAATACACTTACCATGTCTTCATGAATTTCCTTTCGCGAAAATCCTTTGTTTTGCAAGTATTTTATAACTGCACGAACCTCTAATTTTTCCATTTTAAGAATTTCTCTAAAAAATTTACATTCTAAATTATTTGAACAGGTAACAAGTGACAAAACTACAATTGAACCAACATAACAAGAATAATAATAATTTTAAATTTTAATTTTTAAATCTCAGTGATATTCGTTGTAAATCTTAATCAGGGACGATATTTTAACAATGTTCTAATTTAGTTAATAAATGCAATTCAAAGGCAATTCAAAGTAGTTTTGAGTAACGGGTATGTATGGCACAATATCTTTTTTCTGAAGAGCGCTTCAGAAATTACGATTACAATAACTTTCACGGTCATTACTAAAATAACCCAAACAACATCATGGAAGCATTGCACATGCCAGGGGCTTATTCTACAACTTTGTTAACAGTCTGGAGATTTTTTGTACATAGTACAATTTTTTTCCTAGATTTCCATTATTTTTAGCCTAGTAGCATTCAATCGTTTTATGTAAATGTATAATTCATAAACTTGATAATAAAATTAAATGTTTGTTGATTTAATACTTTATTGTCCCCGTCTGACAAAAAAATGACTAATCTAAAATGTATGAATTAATATTTTTAATATGAATTATTTAAATATTCCAGTAAAATAAGTATATGCAACGAACGTATTTCAACTTGATGGACAAAATCTACAAATCTGATAGAAAAGAACCCTCAAATCCGAACGGTCCCCCGGTGTAATAAAAAACACATCTCCCGCTCGATGAGTGATATAAGTTTTTTACGGCCAAGACGGAAGGTCCTTTATGACCGGCCAGTCGTTTAGAATGACAACTTACAGTTTTGGGAACGTACATACGTTTCAGAGAAATCTTTAAGGTCGTCCGAAGCAATTTATTGACGATAAATCTAAGAACCCTGGAACAAACGTGCCCTTTAAAATAAAACTATACTAAGTCGAATATTTTGATGCGCAAATGCCCCATGGTGTAAATATCGTACATCTAAAATAACTGTAATAATTTTACCAAATTTATATTTTTTCTTGTAATTCCTCCACGTTTGATTTAGTGGGCCGTTTCATGGTTGATAACCATTTCATAGGTTACGTTGCTCCATTCGAAGGAATTTTATCGAAGTGGTTTTGTAGATGCTATGTAATAAAATCTACAAATATATCTTAATTTGTTCTAATTATATAATGTTGCAAAGAAAGTTTATGAATTATGCTCATTTAGCAAGATTGCTTATGTAGAGTAGCTCTGGTATCCTGATGAGTTCAAATGATAATGAAACATCCTAGTAGGTATCATTAATGTTTCCATTTAAAGTTCCTTGCATTTTTTGCTTTTTTAATACCAATTTAGTATTTATTCTAGTCTCTAGTAACTGCATCGTCCGTTTAGAGAATGGAATTTTAAATCGATACAAGTTGTTGTAGAATATATTTTTTTAATAAGTTGGTAATATAACCCACCGTAGCTCCATTTTATTAGTTGTTACTTCCACAGATTATTTCTTATTTTCATTGGAAAGTCCAGATGAAGTCTTGTATCTTACTTACGCAAATTCTTCTAGGTTGCTATATAGTTTTCAGTATTTTAGCCGTAAAGATAAAAGTGTATTGCAGCCGTGGCTATATTTTATGTAACAGGGAATGGAAGCCCTAACATCCACATCTTTATTGATTAGTTTCTCCTTATTTAAACATGTTTTTCGCATTGATACGAAACGACGATACGATAATTTTTGTTTTCTTATTGAAATTAAATGATACACGTAGGCGTGTTTTATGCCCGTTTCTATGCAGAACAGAAGCTCACGCATTTAAACAAACAACCGTGAAAAGGCGATAAAATCTTCACACATCCACACACTATTAACTGACATTCTCGTCAGTCACAAACCTGTTCGTGCTCGTAGACGTACTCAATTCCCCGATTGGCTAATGGAAATGGACGTGTCGAAATTTCGTGCGTTTGGCCAACGCGAATCAATTCGTGCGTTTTGGTCTGGCAGACGTGAGGGTTGTTTTATGTAGAAAGGGCGGCCGCAATTCGCATGGTAATAATAACGACATAACCCCCACTAACGCGCCGTACACGATGAATAATTAACGTAATTTGTATTCGTGTAAATGAGGTTCGGTGACAGGGATGGAATTCTGCTTTGCGGAAAAGAGAGAGGAAGCTCGAGCGCACACATGCGGTGCTATGTGAACAGGTTTTATCGCTGAATATAGCTTGAAGAGTGTTTGACTAACGGTAAAACTTAAATTTAGTCGCTATAAACTTTCGTCGTTGCTGTCACCGTGGCTGTAGAACAGCGCCTCTTAGGGTATTTGTTTTATATTATAACAGAAATATGTCAGATATCCTCCTCTATCAACATTACCAGAACTACCAGAAACATAATAACTAATATCAACACAATCATTCACACCTTGAACGAAAATCCATAGCCCCCATTTCTCTTTAAAATGAAACAATGATATAATAACGTGCAATTTTTTTTAACGGTCTTTTATTAATTACCGTTCGAAACAGGTATTTAAAACTATTTTACTCACAGTGCGCAAAATATGTACATCGTTTATGTCGTCAGATCCACTCAGTTAGTGTGAGATAGCTGTTCTGAAGATGTACAACACAATAAACATCTTTATGACCATCACAAACTCAGATGACTATTGACTATGTATGTGCAATGTATACATAACGATATTAAATACGTCGCGTAATCTGAATATACCATAAATAACGTTAATTCAAAAACTCAGATGCCTGATTATTGAAATAATTTCAAATAAAATGAAATTTGAAATACCAAAACACAGATGACAAACGAGAAAAAATACTTAAACAAAATATTTGATATATTTCAATTTTACAAAAAAATGGGCTCAATATTTAAGGGGGATTGAATTTTAATTTTATATCAGAATTATTCATAAAACAAATCTCATGGTGAATAATATAACTTAATTTAAAATGTCTTTAAGAGTTCTTCGGATTTCGTTATTGAAATTTATTTTGATAGGTGGAATTTACAAATGGACGGAATATATACTTGATTTCACACTTACGGTTGTTTATCTGATTTTCGTATAACACATAGTTGCTTAGCATTATTTGACTTCTGAAGACAACCGTCGTGGACACTATAACGGTTAAATTCGTACTATTCTCATCGTTTCCTGACGTTTCTTTTATAGCCTTCCGTGCCTGGATCTGTTTGTACTATATTTTTATTGACATTTACAGGCTCTTATTTTCTCTTATTTTATCTTTCTGTTATCAAAAGATAAACGACGGTCTACTGATATATGCATTATACCGGAAATTGTGGCTATTCATGGGTAAAAATAATATGTAGTAATATGTGAATTATTTGTCACACCTAGGAAAGCCACTTTAATGTTGGCCTTAATCTGTATTCTGAAGAATATCTTTCTTTTATCACCACAAAAATTAAAACAAATATCAAAATTCCATTACCAAGACTTCTTCTTCTATTCAATCATCAATAATCAAATCATCCAAAGTCCATATTTTTACCTATGACATCAGAATACAGTACATCAGCTGCTAAACGGTTTTATCTATTAAGCTTTTTTATATAACCTAAAATGATAGAATCAACAAAAACTCCATGAGAAGTTGTTCCTGGTAGTTTTAGAAATATTTATCGTTAACACTATAATTTTCTTTCGTATCAATTAATTGTATTTTTTATTCTTATTGCGTACATCTGTTGAGACATTGATTATTTTTTAAATTAAATTTGCTACAATATCAGAAACACGATAATTGCCATAGCAAATATTTCGATGGGTTACGAAAAAATAATGAATAATATCACCAACATTTCATTGCAGACCTAACTAGGCACAACGTTAAATTACAGCAAAATGGCATTCAAACATGTTTCAATTAATGACTGCGATCTGTTTCAGACGAAACGTACGTGTAAATAATTTAAATTGAAAACAAATTGGCGTCATATCCAGTGCTTTCGGCCGATCCCGGCCAAATTAAAAATACCGAACGAGCAATGAATTAAGCTTTTAATGAAATCACGTGTGTGCGGCTTTTCGGACAGGAAAGAATGCATGCGCATTTCAAATGCAAACATAATTAAAACTAACGAGGTCTTTTTGCGCTAATGCCGCAGACGAAAAGAGAAATTAATTAGGGACGTCCACATGCGGGCGACATGCTTTATATGTGACGTTTATGCGTCCGCAAAAAATTAAAAAGTTGCCCACGTAAATGAAATAAATTAAAAAACCGTTGACGTCAATTTGCTTTCGTTCAAGATTTATATATTCGGCTTTTTCAAATTAACAACAAAAAATACAGTTGGTACTCGTCGAGATTGAACATTGGTTTACAAGTATATTGTAGGGGTTGAAGAAATTATAATATTGCGAAATATTTGCAATTCAAATTGATTAAAACAATCTCAACATGTAAACAATTTCTACAAATTACATTTATATTTATTCATACTCATGCGACTATGTACTTAAGGGGGGGGGGGGGGGGGCTGCGTTAGAAGGTTCCAAAAAAAGATTTTTTTTATTGCTCAAATCTATGCCTAATATATTTAAGAATATGTATAAAAAGTTAAAGCGGCTAATACGCAATATTTTGAAAGATACAGCACTAAACACAGTGAGGTGCCGAGCAAAAAATATACGAACGCACGAACGCTCGGACAAATGAAACGCGCGCCCCTTCCCGCGGTCACATAACACCGAACTATGTACTGAAAAAAGTTCAATCGGTCGTTTGAAACAATAATATTTTGAATTCGTAAGAGCTATAATAGGATTATAACATGATATTCCGTAAGTAATCGAAAATTAACATTTTTGCTGATCGTAAACTTTAGAGCGCGTTTTCTCGAGATTTCGTTTTTACGATTTTTCTAAACTGGTGGGCTTGATTGCGAGAAAACTAGACAAGCAATCAAAACGAAACAAAAATTTTGTTAGCTTCAGTATCATTCTATTCGATTTGAACTAAAAGATTAATGAAAAAAAAATTCTAAACAACTTTTTTAGCAAGTTGAAATGATTTTCTCTTCCTGCAAAGAGCACATTTATTTTCAAACCTGAGAAAAATCTTGAATTTCAAAATTTTGGGTTTTTTTTAGTTCACATAGAAGAAAATATATGAGAATTATATTTTCTTTGGTTTTTTTTTGTTTCAGACAAAAATTACGAGCTACATCTTTCCCACCGATTGTAGACTGCAATTGAAAGGTGTTGCACAAATGTGCATAAAAATCGGTTCCGTTTAAATATTTTGCTCTCGAAATATTTTTTTTTAATGCTCAAATATGCAATAAAATGCTCTAAAAAGTTCACTAGACTTGCTCATTTTTTTCTGTCCTAAAAAAATTCCCCCAAAAACGCTATTTTAAGGCGTCCTAAAGCAGGATCCCCCCTTAAATACAAAGGAAACTCTATATTAGTCATTTTATAGGTTAAATCTTCTCGATAGTCTGATGCTTGTTCATTATATGTGCTTGAAACGGTCGTTGATTTCTCTTTTTTATTGGTTTGCCAATGAAGTTTATACTGGTATGTGGTTCAAAATCATACCAAATAAGAATACATATAACTAACTACAAAAACAAATAATACAACTTTGTTATTATGATCCCAGTCATGGGAAGCGATCCAATTTCCGTGAGCTACCTCAAAAATGTTCAGTTTGCTCAGTCTCCGTTACAGTAAATGCTCATACATTTCGCATACGAGGACAATCTAATAAAAAAATGTACACAACTATGATAGAGGCTTAAGAAAGCATTTGTATTATTATTTTCCTTAAACTACCAGAATATAATAGTCGATATTGCATTTTCTTTGTGAGCTTTTGTGAATTTTTTCTAGTGGCGTGTTGTAAATGATGGAAAAAATGAGCATCGTGCTGTCATAAAATTTATCACAAAAGAATAAAATAGATAATAAGATTAATAGATTATAAGTTAATACAATTTTGGTCAAAGCAACTAAATGTAGGTGCGAATCCATCGAAATAATCAACCAAATTCATCCATTAACCAAGGAACCTTCCAAAAGAAGAAAAAATGATTCTTGAAGATCAACGAATTAAATCGTTGTTATAGCTGAAAGTTTGAAAATTTGATGTTTTACGTAAATTGCAACAGGCCATGATGACGAAAAGAAAACAAAACACAAAGAAAAATTCAAATATGGAATTCTGCTTTTGTATGACAATGCGCCAATGCACAATTTGTTGTCCAGGATGCTCTGGAGGATTTAGAATTCAGAGAATTTAATCATGCACCGTACAGCCTTGACTTTGCACCCTATTTTTTTCTGTCCGTTAAATTACTGTCGAGTGAGTTCAAAAAGATTTCTACGCGACGAAGAACTAAGATTTTTACAGAGCAAGAAAAAACAGCTTGGAACAGCTGATATATCCAAACATGGACAACATAGCATTATGTAAAACAGACTCGGTTTTCGCAAGGAGTAGGTTTTAGCGCGGCAAATTTAAATCACTCCTTCTAGTTTCAAAACAATGTATAGAAGTTATAAAAAGAAGAAAAAATCTACACATATCATCATATCATCAACAATCCAAGAGAAACTATTTATTCTGAAACTCCTGGATTTCAGGTCTAAGCATAACGTGTATCCCGTTACACATGTACTTACGTCAGGAATTGTTGTGCTGCATTAGCGAATATGACATAATTCACTCATCACGATTTTCTGCAGCACCACTACGACTATATTTTATTAATTATTTCAACATTATGCACATAACTTATCAATTATATGTCATGTGTAATGTCACACTAGTATTCTTAAATCTTAAGTCAATCTTAAGCAATAGGTTTCTCCTTATTACACAAAAGCGGATGGAACGATTATAGGAATGATAATAATTCATTGTCTTAAGGAACATTATTTTCCGGCAAGAAAAAACTGTCGCAAATATTATAACCCATTTTCTTACCATTATTTGAAAGCAATTTTTTGTGTTAAACATAGTTAATGTTTAGAATTTGTATTGTATTTTAATTAAGAACAAGGTTTTGTTGAACTAAATTAAATATATGTGTTTTGTAATTTATGAAAATTCAATGAAATATTAAGCAATGGGGATATCTATTTGCTCTTATTCAAATCTCACTTCGGATCACAACGTCCCAATTTTTGCATTTTGTAAAGCGAAGAAATCAATGTGCAGAATGTAGATTGGGGTGGATGTCATTGTTTATAAATTCAAGTATCAAATCAACATACATTTTATTTTCGAATAACGCAGGATATTCAAAATATATTTCAAGACGAAATGATAAGAGTGCTATCGCTATTAAGATTAAAAACTTACATCTTTTCGCATAGTGTATGTGTATTTGGCTGGATTTTTACATCTCTTGAAGGAAGCGACCATAGTCATACCACTTCTCTTCTTTTACTAGACTAGATTTCAAATATAACAATATAAGAAACCAAAATATGCGGCGTAAAATTTAAAAAATATTGTGTTATCATTACGATGCCCAAACTCGCAACTATGTAAACTGGACCGTTCTAGTACACTCAAGAAATATAGGCGATAGTTCATGAAGGGCTATTCGTAAGATGGAAATCGTAAATTTTGACTCCACAAAGGTAAAAACCCATATACTGCGCAGATGTTTGTCTGACATAAATAGGGAGTAATACCTGTAAATATCCGACCCAACCTGATCCAACACAAAATAATCTAACTCAATCCAAACCAACCCAACCCAACCCAACCCAACCAAAACTGATGTATCTCAGGGAAATAATGCTGGACGAGTATTGTATTATCTTCGTACAGTTACTATATTCCTGTTGAGGAAAATCCAAATTAGTATTATCAAACATAACTAAAAAGTGAGAATTAGTATCTCCAAAACCAAGACATTTACCACGATAAATTTTCCCACTATGAATTTTCCGGGCGATGAATTTTATCTCACGATGAATTTTTCCACGATGAATTTTCCGGGGATACTCCATAGGTGCGTACTTGGCTTTCTCAGAAATTCATTAATTTCTGATTTGTCCTTCTTTCCCATTGATATTCAGTTTTCTTACCTCCATAGATTTATCGCAGACAAAGAAAGTACATAAAAATGATACTTAAGAAATTGGTTCAAGTCCGAAAATGATAAATGATTTTTGCAACTTTACTTGGCATTGAATAAATTCTACTCCATTTACTGATTTTGTGTACAAGGATGATGTGTTACGAAAAACTTTGCTATGTGCCGCATTCGGTGAAGTTTTGGGAAAGGAAACATATTGAATGGAAATGTACAAAACATGGTCAAAGAAATTTGAACAATTAAAGTGATGATCATACAGCCCATGACTTCATGTAGTAGTGTAAATCATTTAGATTAGGTTGGTCGCGAAAATGGTATGAAATGGACTGGATAGCGTAAATAATTCTATTCTATTTTATTCACCGGATGACGGTTTTCAAATGTAACGTCAGCATTTGCTGTTAAACCAAACAAACTTGACATTTAAGATTGCAAGTGGGCAAGCAGGGCATGTAGAATCGTAAATCATTTCATTCGATTGTATTCAATTGAATCTGTAGCCTACGATTACTAGCCAGACATGTCGAGACGGATCACTAAACCAGTAAGTTTATAATATCTATCGATAAGATAGAAATACAAAATATGAAAATTATTCAAGTCAATTATCCTAAAAGAATATAATATATCTAATCAGATGATAACCATACAAATAAACGCTATGAACATTTAATAAGCAGATTGGGTTGACTTCAGAACGAAAAGAACAATTTGTGACCTTGGGCGACGTGAGATTTTTGTTGTTATAAATTATCCCTCCGGAGATATTTTGTTAATTTAAACAGAAAGCCACAAAGCCAGCCATAGTTATCATATTGTTTGTGCTAAATAGTCAAAATAATTGATCATTCGCACAAAGTAAATCTAACATGTTTAATATTTAATGTTCATCCTTGTATGATTAAGATTTACCTAGCAATTTGATAAAAATAATATTTTATACGTTCTTTCAAAATATGAATTCTTGTTTCACTCAGTTTTCAGCTCCTCAGCATGAAACAACAAAGTAGCAAACTTAACCCTTATTTGCTGAAATTAGTAAAAAATGATAGGATGCTTAAATAAAGTTCGTGGCATGTTTTGTGTTGGTTCGATCTACAACAAGAACATAGTTTGAGTTCTTCTGCATGATTAACAAAAGTAATAAGTTTTTTTTTTGTTACATTATATTTCTTGATTGAAATACTATCATCCAATGTCAATTTGTATGCAATAATTTACGGAAAAACTTATTTTTCAAGATTCACTGGCAACTGTCATTAACCCAAACCATTTTAGAAGTTCCTAATGCTGGTACACACATATTCTATCTGCTATATCATTAATAAATTGGTGTTGAATCAAAAATATTTTGACCACATATTACTAACCTAAAAATCAAAGATGTATAAGAAATTCGTGTTAATTCACTGACGCGAACACTAATATGAATGAAACTAAAATGAAATAAATAAATATAAATACTGTCTGGTAATCATGCAACATACTGTTAGCAGAACTGGACTCCCATATTGTAAATACTTAGCTATGTTATGTGACTATGTTAAACGTAAGCTAATTAATATTACCCCCTCCCCTGTAAAACTATGCAATTATAAAATTTATCGGCTGAACAAAATATTTATTATTAATTGGGTAACTAAATAGTTGTGCAATTCTTTGTCTATGCATCTAGTTCTACACGCAGTAATTACAATAAGGCGATTTTCACAAAATAATTTGCATTAATTCAAGTTAAGGATGTTCCATATAACGTGTGAGCAACGGAATTGTGATTCAGGGAGGGCTTTGGAAGTTTTCGCGTATGTCTTAGATTAATTTTGAGTAATAGAACTACTCGCCGTTACTAACAGGTGTACCAACCCTTTTACCGGTAACTTAAATTTAGATTAAATCAAACTGCAGGCAAAGCTGTAAAAACTGAGGTTATGTTGGCAATAAAATTTTAAATAATACATTTTAATCATGACAACCAATAGTAATTATCAAATAAGATGAGTTATATGGCCACCACCGACATCACAATGTAACTCTTCCTTTGACGTCGTGCAACATGTTCATAAATGGTGTTAAAATTTCATTAAAAACTGTTTTACAATACTTCAAAAAGTGACAATTTAAATGAACTATTTTATTGGATTAAAATTACACATTCATGGTCTTCCAGGGCCAACTCTAAAACATAATTCCGTTGCTCTCACGTTATGTATATGTTCCTTGTAATTGTTTAGTGTATTATCTTAATTCTCGGAATGTATAAATTAGAAAATTTTTGTTGCCTAGTGGTTCTCATATTTGGTTAAGGTCCTTTAGTTATTATTATTATTATTATTATTGATATATACGACGATATGGACAAGTTTATCGATTTTTAACACGTCTCCTCGTATAATATATTCACATGTAAAGAAAATGGAAGACTTCCAATTTCAATTCACATCTACGAGTTTCACTTCGAATTTTCCGACGAGACACCTACCCCTAGCGCATTTTCGCAAGTAGATCACAGATGGCACCTGTGTCCCAACTGCTTACGCGGATTTATGGACTCGTATATGCGATGTTTACGATCGCGGATATGTGACAGAGTTCATTCCGAACCAGTTTACAACATGCGCGAGGGGCCGGGGGGTTCTCACATGAATAGAGCTCTCTTCGGTTTCGATCCCTCCCGATCCACTTTGCATGCAGATTTCGAAAGTAACCAAATCGTTGCGTATTTACGGAAACCGCATAAATTTCCAACGACGATGTCTTTCTGCATAAATGTATTTATTCCGTAAAAGTCACGAGAGGAGCGAGAGGTAAAAAAGTGTACAATGGAAAGGATTCGTACACGGAGCGGCACTGTTTCACTTTGTTTTCGCGTAATTACGACAATGATCGTTGGATGTGGCAACAGAACGTCGACGGTTGTTGGAATGTAAATTCAATTAGGTTCGCAATTGTGTTCGTTTTCGAACAAATACGCAGGTATTAATTAAGAAACTAATTTTATTCAATTGTTCGGCGGCGATAGTATAAAATCGCTTTTGTTGTAAAAATAATGCGAATGTGTCGAGTCATGGTGTAATTATTCAATTTAACAATGAGTTAGCAATGCATTATGAAAACGGCGCGGGCGTTGTGCAAGAATTTTTTGGGTGGACTGCAATTACATTTGTCGCATAGTGAAACCACATTCTATGAATGGTATTGAAAACATAAGTATTCACTAGATTTACAGGTTTTAAAATAGCAATGAAGATATTGCTTCAAAATAATTAAATTGTTATAAAAAGTTTTTATAGGTCAGTCTATAAATTTAAGATGTTAATGGATCACTCTAAATTTTAAATTTTCCACCCAATTCTGAGTGTATTAATTGCCTATAGCAATTGAATTTCATTGAAATACCTCATTTTTACCATAAATGAATTCTATGTCTGTATAGAAGGATAATTCTCTTTTTATTCGTTTCAGTGTCTTCAATAAACGAGACAGCACACTATGTAATATCTTAAAATTGTACATCTTAATCACGAAAGAACCCTTTTTACTTTGTACACGACGACTTAGACCATTTGTGGCCGTAACTGTAAGAAATAATGTAATACAATCATTAAGCAATGTGATTGTATGTAAATGTTCCCGGTGAAGATATGTCTACATTCACGCAAAAAGAATTTTTTCTATCCTTTGTACTGTAGGACGAAGGCCATCCGTAGTGTCGATAATGACACATTGCACTCAAGAATGCAGTCATATTATTCGAGGCTGCATCTTGAACGAACATAAAATCTATAAAATTTAATGCCTTCGTTTGAAATTCAATTCGTTCGACATTGGAAACGCGTTCGCTCTTTTTAGAAACGAGACGTTATAAAAATTTTACCGTGTCGCATTTATTGAATTATTATAATAAATAAACAAAATTATCGGTGACGATTTGATTAAAATCCTTGTCATAATTCCCGCTAATTAAAGCCTTTGTTTTTCTCCATCACCTCTGTGTCAAAAAGTATCTTCATCATGAGATAGTAATTTACATTGATTTTACAATCCGGAAATGGGACAAATCGGACCAAATTATTGTAATCAAACAACTGAAGTGAATATATAATGAAATGGAAACTCAATAAATCACAAACAGTACAAATGGAATAAGTTGACTTAATTAAAACGAATACACATTACGTTGATTACATTTTAATAAATTAATTGAAAATAAATTAAGCACAAGTACAACTGCAATAAATAGAAAGAATGTTGGACCTAAATTAAACCAGAGTACATATGATAAATCGAAATATTTTTATAGCACGAATTCAACTAAAGCAAACAAATTGCAAGTTTATTAAATAAAATAATAATGAAATTGAAGAACGAAATTAAAATTAAAACAGATAAAAAGTAAACAAATACAAGAAAACAGAAATGAGAAAAAACTTCTATAATTATTTTCTCTTAATCGGGGAACGTACCAGAAATTTTATAGTAACTTATATTATATCCTTGCTATATAATCAATCTCAAATCTGGGACGTACAGTAAATGAAATTCTCTCACGTCGTATACTTTTCTTGATTTTAATATTTTTTCGATATCGATGATTCCATTTGCTGGAGATTCATACAATATAATTGGTATATTATGTTGTTAACTTTTTGCAAAGTTTATTGAGATTGCGATTTTAATGCGGTAATTCAGTGTTATTTACATAAAGTAAACTGCTTCTTATGAATAAATAGTCTCTTTTGCTTCTTATATTTGTATTATTTTCGTATTTTCAGTGCAGTACTTAATCGTCGTCGATTTTAGCGACAATTACAATAATGTATGGTGTACAACAAACATCACTGTTCTTAACTATATAATTTATTTTAGTTGTGAAATTTGAAGTTTAATAGCATACGTCATATAACAATAATAATAATAATATTGTCTTTATTGCGCATTGAAAACCAAAAGAAAAATAGATATATAAACAAATAAATAAAGTTATGTACAGATACGTGATGATAAAAACCCTAATTTGCAACCTAATCTTGAGTACAATAACAAAATAAAATGAGATATTATACCTACCACTAACTAAATATGTACATAAAATGGGAACTAAGATTAATAATTAAAATTAAACTTAAACGATTCAGACTCAGACGCAAATGAAACAAATGGAATATAAAACTCATGTATATTTCAACAAAAAAGAAGTCATGGGCAAAACTAGCTCGAGTCACATAATTTATTTATGAAAAAGATATTCTTTAATTCACTTTTTAAATTCGCCTATAGTGGTTTATCAAGCTGTTGCAGTGGTGATATTAATTCCTAAAACCGAGTGGCGATGTTGTGAATATCCGAAACCGCATTTTTTTATGAAAATACTGCGCTGACTGAAACATGAATATATTTTGAAACAAACAAAGGCATTGAAGCTCTCTGCGATTCTACATGATAAGCCAGCTACAATCCACTAGTTTGTGAGATATGTTATGTATATTTTCTTACACCCTAGACCAGGCAATTTTAACTTTTTGAATACGATGAACAGTGATAAAGTCAATTGAAGGATGATACAAAAGCTTCACATAGTTTCACTTTAATGTCCACATTCAATAATGAACGATACGAAAATAGTTTGTTCAACTGCCAATAGGCATGTTCAATATATTTTAAAATTTGCTCGCGATATCGTAAGGTGTTGTCAATAATAAAACCTACATTTGTTGGTATTGGTACAATTGGAATAGTGTTGTCTGCATTTAGGTGTACAACACCCTACTCCCAGTCCTGAGATCGAAACGAGTAATACAATTACGTATTATATGCCTACATGTGAATTTAATAATGCTTAATGTAACTCGTAAGTTTGTGTGAATATATTGTAAAAAATGCCGGACCTAAAACTGAACCTTGCGGAACCCCTTGCTTTACGATATCGCATATCCTTGCGCTTTATTGTATTTTTACTAAAACCTATTTCTTGTAGAACTGATGACACAATATTACGTATAACTACTACTAGAGTATCAAATGGTTTACTAAAATCCAATAACACTAAAATACTTATTACTTACTTTGATCAGTTACAGTTAGTATGTCATTAGTAACTTTTAAAAGAGCAGTTTCACAATTATATCCACGACGAAACCATGATTGTGTTGGAGGAAAAATATTGTACGTATTCAAAAAATTAACAATTCAATTATGTTCAAGAACTTTAGAAAATAGTCGGACGGGTGCTGATTGGACCTTTGAGACAAGAAGGCACGTTATTTTTAGGTAAAGGATAATAACGTAATTTAATCATAACAATATTTGAATCGTGTTTTTCTAAAAGGGCGTATGTCATCCACTTACTGTAGATGATATACGTGGGAAAATACAAAAAACTTTTTAAAAAAGGAATTTAAAAAGTTATTGTTTTGCCACTTCATATACCCATAACAATAGTTCTTCCTGATATTACAAGATTTAAAAATATTAAATTTATTTGCAACTTTATTTTTTATTGAACTTTTAATTCTGTTAACTTCCGCCCTTTTAAAAGAATACAAACTAGTTGATTTCTCAAAGAGAAAAATAAAGTACAAAATTACCATAATTACTTTGTTCCACACAACATCACATTACTCATTCATCTTGCTTTCCCTACATACCACAATGTATCTTGTTTAAATCAGATTCACCAATAACTTTGAACTTAAAAAAAAATTCACAGTGGATAAAAAAACTAGTAGTGTATGGTTCCACGTCACTATGCCTATGAAACAGTACCAGTTACTGTTTCAGTTTTCAGTTTCCATTGTATGTTGGCCAAGAACATGTTAGCAAATAGAAATTATGGTATTCAGATCGAATATAAGCCTCCATCTTCTTCAAGTCTTGCATTTTTCTTTTCTTCATAGCGACTCTACCAGTTGGATACGCTGAAGTTGATGGTTGTGCTGGCCATAGTGCTTGATGCCATAAAGAATATATGATGATACAATCCATTGATTCTAGGGCAACATTTAATGTAACCCCTCCTTTCTTTTATGTACAATTACGAACAAAAATAATGTCCCTGTAGTAAAACAAGCGAACAGTTCGATCTATCTCCTTTAAAAACCAGGTACCGGTCATAAAATGCAAATATGTATTACGGTCGCATCACCCGGGATTTGGCATTACGTTTAACAATACTACTTAGATTTTCTTTAATGAAAAACCGTAAATATGTGTTTGTATTAAAAATGTTTGCTTTGATTTATTTATTATTTTTGAAATCATTTCATCTATTACGTAAATACAAATATAGTTACATATGATAATTCCGTGAAACCTTTCAGATGTTAGGTAAATTTACATACCATGGAAATATACAAAATATATGTCTCGCACACTTTTCTAATTAATTTCATTTGTCCTTTTGTGAAGAATGATAAAAGTATTTCGATCACCTAGTACGGTGATTTAAGTGGTTTAAGCTGTAGCCAATTAGTACTATAGTTTAAAATGTTGCTGTTCTTAAGCATACAGTGATTCACATCAAAGTAAAACATGAACGTAAATTGCACATTAGTTTGCATTTAAAATATATCTTGTACTCCTAATATTTGTTTTTCTGATTGAATAATGTCATCACTTTGCATTCGTATATAACATAGATACTGAATATAGTTTTTCTTGTCGTAAAATCACGATGTTTCTTAGATAAAGAATATTCTTCACAATAACGACGGTAGGAAACCGGGGTTGATCAGTATACACACTTACCTAGATCAAAATATAAAAGCCAGTTACTTGTTATGAAATACGAATTTGAGAGATTGAAAAAACGTTAACATTCTGTTGAGAGTCACATACGATACTAATAAATACGAATTAGATATTCCTTTAATGAAGATTTCTAATAAACGCAAATAGGATCAGTTTTTGTTTAAAAGTACTTCTTCCAATTATTAACTTCTCCTTCTTCTGACATGATTCCAATAGTTAAAAAAATCGTAATTGGATATTCAAAATATAGAAATATGTATATTTTAAATATTCCTTTGAATTATTTATTTATTCTAATTTCATATATCGCAAGTAAGTTTAATTATATTATTAAGTTATTCTTCATTGTAATACAATATACACATAACAAACCGTACGGAAGTACACAAATTGAATAAAATCTTAAATAGTTTACATATTGTTCACTTGGCGCCTAATTATGAATAATAAAACGATGCATTTTCTATATGCACGGGAACTTTACAGTATTCGTGCAATATTTAATTCCTAAGAATTAAACTTTGCCCAATGGATATTTTTATTGGAAATGTTTGACAAGATTTCTAAAAATGTATCAGTAATCTAAAATATATCTCAAAAGTACACACGTAGAAAAGCTACTCTTGATGTATTCGGATAGAGCGACAAAAAGCAACTCAATGCAATATTAAGCGCCTGAGTTATAAAACATTAGGTTCCGAAATGATTTAGAACGACATTGCGTGGTGTGGAATCGAGCGCTGCTGCGCATAAAAATGCATTTTTTTTTATTAAACTGTGACATATATTTTTCTCAAAACCTAATATTATCGGCAATATATACAAAACAGGAAACTTAAATGTAGATTCTAGGTCTAAAAACTAAACATTGATTAATATTTTGTATAATAGCCATTGCTTCGAATGCATGCGGTTAGGCGATTTCGCATTGATCGAACGGTGTTGCTGCAAAACGTTGTGCCTCGGAGTCTCTCCCATACCGTGATAACATGATTTGTCAGCTGCTCTATTGTTCTTTCCCTGACACCGAATCCAGGCACATCCTCCCAAGACCTCACCACAGATTTTGCCGGCCAATCCAACAATTCGATATCGTTTTGATCATCGAACCAATTCATAACTGCTGCCGATGTATGTATCGGACAGTTGTCCTGTACAAAATTGATCACCTCCATTTCATCTTCTGGGTAGACAATTCTCAATGAAGGGATCACAATATCTTCAAGTATTCCAATGTACCGCTGAGAATTGAAACGTGGGGGCGAAACAGGTTTTATTTCACCGGGGCCGGCAGCTGTCATCCACCCCCAAAATTCGGCCGTTATGCGACCGCTTGTTGCATTTGGCCTTACATGTTCCCGCATATATCGGGTGTTGTTCTTTCGCCATAACACTACAGGAGAATCTTGCGAAGATGAAAAAGTTTTTTCATCCGTAAAAATCGCATACTGCCAATTCCTGTCGATATTCGCTTCGCAAAAGCGAACCCTAGCTGCAGCATGTGCCTCGGACAATTCAATTTTCTGGGCAGGCTGTGTGGCATGGTACCCACTATCTCGCAGGCGTCTCCTTACTGTCATTGTGGAGCAATTCAAATTTAATTCATCCCTCATTCTGACACTTGTAATGAATGGGCTATTCTCAACCGCCCTCACGATGGCACCATCTTCAAGTGGTGTCGTTATGCGGCGGACACCGGTTCTGATGGTCTCCAAAGGCCGATCCCCGTTGCACCCAACGACGAACTTGTTTTACCTGTACATTATTAATCTTTGTAACATTTGCATATTAGTTCAGCGTAAAACAATCATTGTCAAGTAAATAACTACATATTCGTTCACTGCAGGGTAACACAACACTGTAGAATTTTTACTTAGTAATAAATATTTATTATTTATGCACTAACCAGAAGCAAACTAAGAATCATTAACGAAATAGGCGGTGGTCAATATTTTAAGATATTTACTTAAGGAATTCAATGTGGGAATATCATCTACGACGATTTTCTCCTGTCCAGCGAAACACTTATAAACGAAAAAGTTTCCAGCAGTAAGCAAAAATGTTTTAAATCACAATCTTGCGTTGATTTTTATAATGTGGAATATTTTCCATTTTAAAAACAAGCCGAATGAATTTGTTTTCAACAAACGCTGCGAAAATTAATAATTGTTTCTCTAATCCTTATTCACATGCGACAGCTCAAACGTAATTTCATTTTGCGGCATTTTCATGTCGGTATCTTTAAGAACAGTTCCAAGAATTTTATGTTCATTGTCCTAATCTTTTAATAACATTTGTGGGTTTTTCGTAATGACATTTAATATACATTTTTAAATGTTATATAACACTTAAAAGTGTATGTCTCATTTGAACAAACTAATTAAATTATTCTATCAGAAAAAGTTGATACTTAAAGGAAATATTTTGAAATGCAAACTTATATAACAATTTGATTCGAGTCGATATATGCTGAAGAACCGCAAAATTGAAATTAGTATGGGCACCTACTTAGTTCGGCGATTGGTCAATATCACGTTACGTTATTTGCTGTGTAAGCCTGGAATCGTTCTTAATTGCATTTATTTAATTCTGTGCACTACTCTTATTATTCGTCAAAAACGATGAAATTAATGTCTACAAAAATGTATAAGATTTCATATATTAGTAAGGATTTGTTGTAAATCAACATAGCATCGAAATATTTGTATTTGCATAATTGATTAAATGCTTTCGGAAATACTAAATATTTTTAAATGCAGACTAATATATATTTACGTTTATAGAAATATCTATATTGTTATTTTTAATGAGATCGCAGTTGGGGTAGTAGCGTATTTGCATTTTATGATGTCTGTTCTTTAAAGGGGATAGTTCGAACTGTTCGCATATTTTATTACATTGACATCTTCTCTATTCGTAATTGTACATGAAATTGTAAAAAGTGCTGGTGGACAAGTGGACCGTTTCTTTTCTAGGTTTGCCTTTTGTTTCTTCGGAAATAGCTCTCTTTTTGTAGTCACTGGTCCACCAGTTTTCGAAGTCCAGTACATCTCCTGCTGTCATTTCTTTCACTATGAATTTTCCTGGTGTGCGACTCTCAATTATATACTCAGTAATCTCAGTAATCAGTAAGGTTTATGAAACATAATACTTTTATTCAGAGTATTATGATTGATAATGTTTATGGTTGATATATTATTTTCCTTGTAGTCTAGGTGTTTTCACTTTATAGGTTGATGGGTTCTTATCCCCTTTTCCCTTACGTATATTCTCTTGGGAACCACTGCTTATACTATTAACATTACTTATAATTAGTAGCTTGCGTAAACTTGTAACTTTATGCAAACTGAAATAAAATTTGCACAAGTCTTTCTTGTGTAAGAATGAGCGCTAACATATCACCCATCGAGAAACTAGATGTATTAGCTGTTCACATTGCTGCAAGCTATGAGATACGCCCATGCAAATCAAATACCAATCTTTGACATGCAGTGTACACTGAACCAGAAGTCTGCGTGTACGTGTACCGTATATCTAGGTATGAAAAATGGAAATTGTTAAAATCATGCGTTACGCCCTTTTAAAAAAACACGAATGATTTATTTTATAGGCGCCTGTTTCTGTAGTCTTAATTTTATCTATTACATCAGATACAAGATTTTAATCAATAAAAGAAAATGTAAATAACTTTGTAAAGTTATTACTATCGGTATCGTGGTCGAAAGAGAAACTTGAATTAGAAACACCATTAATGAAGTAACTAGTTACTGTATAGACATCCGCCAAATGATCAGGTATATTAATTGTACGCTTGTACATGTTTCCATATTTGCGATTAGGATTTGTTCTAGAAAATATGCAAAATATGCTTTTTCTCTTCTTTAGATGTAGTATTTGTTTAATTTCGCAAGGGCTTATAATAGTCGCAATGTGCTGAGATGGCGAAGCTCGATAATTTGATTTGGCCTTGTCCCTCAAATTCATGAGCAGTTTTAAATTATCAGTCAACCATGGAGTATATCGTTTAGTAAAGCCATTGGTAATCACCGGCGCATGTTTATCAAAGAGATCAAGAAATATATTATTTAAAAATGAAATCTTATCATTCACATAATTCATCGCAAAAAAATTACATTGGTATTAGAATCAAGTGCCGATGAAAATTATTGAAATCAATTCCCTTTAAAGTTCGATATGTGCGTATTATTGGCGAAATTTTACTTTGAAGCATCACCAGGTTACAGAGAATTATGTCGTGGTCAATTACGAGTATATTCAGTACCACAACACTATCAACCAAACCAATATCAATGGTTAAAATTAAATCCAATACTGAACATGAATTTCTATCTAGTAGGTTGATTGATAAGCTGACTAATATTAATTGAATCTAAGAAGTTTTCAAAATAAATGGTGACCGGGTTATTAAGTTTTAGACTGTCAATATTAAAATTGAATCGTGCTTTCTTGAACTTGCCATTCAAATCGTCAAACTAGCTCATAAGACCAGCATAAATGGAATCAATTCGTTGTTGCAAGAATTGTATTGGTTTGCATTTCTTAAATTAGTATATTTGCCAGGTAATCCCGAAACTTCACATTTATTTAAATTAACGTTGCTTATCAGTTCAAGGCCTCATAATTCGTTGCCAGCGGCTGAAAAATTTGCGATTTAAAATCAATTAGTCAATGAGTTATTTCATGCAATAAACTAATTCGGTGGATACTTCGTTTATTACACATTATATATAATGATTACTAAAAAGGCGTTTTAAATTAATATTATAACCAATTAATTCTACGCATTAAGAAGCAAAAACGTGGTAACTTTCCACACTTTATAATGGAACGAATCCGTATTTCACACCGATAAAACCGCGCTATAATAACGCATCCATAAAACCTGATGTCCCTTGAATTAATGAACCATTAACGAGCCATTATCTTCATATGACCGTACGACTGCATGTGTGTTACAAAGGCGGAGAAGGAATCGTTCTACCGTACTAGTGCAATCGTTGCACAACTCGGCCAATTAATTAGCGCGCTTTTCTGATTTATCGACTCGTTTTCATTTATAATTCAAGGGAATTTTTCAATTTGTGCTCATTAAAATAGCTGAGAAATCGCGTTCCCGTTAGCGGATTTTCCGTTCCTACATTTTTGGCATGTCGCTGCGAGATTACACATCTAAATTACAGGAGATTCAGCGAATTGTAGAAAAATGTTACTATTGCCTTTGTCGACGGAGCCCCGCGATAAATTTACTGGTAAGGATGTAAAAATACATTGAAGGTTGTTCGTACAAGAGTTATGGGAGGTTTCTTTTAAGACTGGTGTTAGTCGATGTTATACAAATATCTCGTTATGTATATATTTTCTTCTGCTGATAATTTATCATCATTACATATTGTCGAGCTTTAATTATATTCAGAATGCAGTCCACATTGAGATGTAATT
Source organism: Geotrupes spiniger (assembly GCA_959613385.1). Classification (NCBI taxonomy): domain Eukaryota; kingdom Metazoa; phylum Arthropoda; class Insecta; order Coleoptera; family Geotrupidae; genus Geotrupes; species Geotrupes spiniger. The sequence continues at coordinate 24,565,963 of OY390731.1, forward strand.
GTGAATATAGCAACTAATGAGTTGCGAGTGCGATTTATGTTAATCAAATTCATCAGTGTACCTTGTAAATCAATAGTAATAAATATTTAATTGGCAATACATGTTTTATAAACTATAATAAATTCATAGTTTATAAAACATGTATTGCCAATTAAATATTTATTACTATTGATTTTATATTTTTTGACGGAAGTTGTAAATAATGTAGCAGCAATTTAGCTGTTGTTTTTAATAGTTCACGCCACGGAAGAAATTTTCTCTCAAAACATTCATATTACGCCACCATTTATCATTCGTGATGTACGACGAACGTATCCCTGTATCGCTCAACAAGGTTGCATATGCTCCTATTGTCGCCATATATTAATATAACGACAGAAAAATTGCTCCCATCAATCACGAACACCGCCGCGAAGAAATATGCCCTTCTTAACGTGAACGATGAGAGGGTCTGTCGCGTTTTCAGCGCCATCGTCGCGGCACCTGAGCACCGTAGGGGTCGCGCCGTGCCCGGGGCAAATATATCACGACCCCTGCATTCTTGTCAACTGTCGTACGCGGAGACATCGATCAGGTTAGAGATTACGTCGTTATCTCGCTGGGAAAAATCCTACAACTTCGCTGCCGAACTTTTACCGGATCGTGTGTTAGTCCTTTTCCAACTCCTCGCCAACGTATAAGGCGCTTTCGCTTTACCGTGATTATATCGCGTTCTGCAACTAATCCTGGGTGCGTATTCGGCGAATGCGACGTGTCTATGTGCGGCTCCCTGGTTTGTAGATGATAGATAAGGTTGTTTTCTTAGCGGGAGATGCGGATTTGGATTTGCGTGTAAGTTTGATTTAGGAGAACGTCTCATGTGCGGCAGTGTGACAAATTAGGATTTGGATTTGTTTGGTAAAGTAGTAAAGAAAAAAATTATTCATCCAAGTATGAAAGTCTATGTTGGAATTAGTTTTTCCCGCACGTTGTCTAGATAGGTAATTATGTTCCACATTAACTCCTGTCCTTGCAAAATCTTTGTAGTCAAATATACAGTCACTTGCGCGTCTAGCATTTGTGTAAATAATTCACTATTGAATGGATCATCGTCGTATACATTGTTTAGTTCACGCTTTGACCAATAGTTGGTTTCTATATTTACCTCGTACTTATGCCAAAAAATATGGAATACCGTTATAAATATTTGTTTTATTAAAAAATATTATGAAAGTAATTACTAAAGTGATTGGTCATATTTTTGAGAGCATTTTTCGTTTAATAATTATAACAGGATATTTTCAAATGGCAATATAACTTTCTTCTGCTCTCATTGGGTAGATATTGTTCGTCTCTTTTTAGCTATGGTTATATATTTTCGTCTTACATAACGCCATTTTTGATAAAATCTTTTGGTGTAGTTTCAAGTTTCGACTATTACAACAAAATAAGAATGCTTTAAAATTTTATATTTTTGGCACTTCTGTTATTATTAATTAATATTAGTACATCGACTACTATAATGATGGTTTACCTATATGAAACAGATAGAATTCTAATTTGGATATTGGTCGAATATGACTATAAACGACGTGGCAGGAAATCTGCAATTGAAGCAGGTCTGTTTGTAAAACTTTAATGGACACCGGTAACGTAAAATCTTGAAATAAGTGTAGTCGTCCTAAAAGCCTCACCCTAAATCAGCTACCTGCTTGGAAAAGAAAATATGTTATAAGAAGTTGGATATAAATCACATTTATCCACAAGACAAATATCCTTAACGTCCTACGTCCGTTAGACAAATTTACAAAAAAATTAAACGTTGCAAAGTACAATTTAACCACGGCTTAAAAGAAAGGGATTAACGCGAGAATTTTACGAGGGTGCTCTGGAAATGAATAATAGCCATGAAAATGTTGCTAATAGAATTACGTTTTTACGACGAAGCTACTTTTTGCTTAAATATAGCTGTAAATCGTCACAATTTTCGTTACTGGTTTACTAATTGCTGGATGATACGCAGTGTCTTGAAAAAATAACTCTTCTACAAGAATGGTTACCATTTAATTGTAGTGTTTTTTATACAGGGAACACTAAATTCACATCGACATTTAGAATTATAAGAAAGATAGGAAATCTTACCGGGCTTGTATGAGATATTCCCCCATTCCACATTTTGGAAGGCGAAGACGAAGTTAATTTTTGGTGGTGATATTTAAAAAACAACGCGACTTGGTAATAACGAAGAATTAGAAAACAGAATTCGTCACGAAAGAAAACATTCATTGCCGAAATTGTTATTAAATTCTGCGCAAATTGATTCATCCTTTTCTGTTCATTGTATAGAGAATTTGAACACTTGAACAAAATATTCATTCCATTTTCTTAATTTGTAATCTTGTTTGACATAATGTGTTTAAAAGAAATGTTTAATATTTTAATGGTTTGTTCGTCATTCTGGCTATCCTGGGTTTTTCAAATATTACTCCAAAACGAAATGTTAATCGACTTTATATGGGTTATGTAATATGGTGAATTTTATATTTTTACTTCAAATCGAATTGGATCGAACTGGCTGGGCTGGTTAGTCTCAATAACTCTTTTTCTACGCATAAGGTGATTTTTTGTATTCAAAACTGCAAAACATTATGCTACTTATTGTATACGCCTATCGTTATTTATTACAATAGATTGTGTTTTACTAGCATCGTTTAACTACCCGTGTGCTTCCAAGTATTTAATTCGTATTCACTTACTTGTTGACCGATCATTTTGAGCAGAGCCACATGAGTACCGAATTATAATTTTCTCTCTTATTCTCCGAGTTAATTTCAAGGGAACTGAAAATTTTATAAAAAATCTGCGGAGAAGCGCCGTACATGAAATTTTGCTTCGTCAAAAATGAGTCAGAACGAAGATTTTATTAAGTTTCAGCAACATGTTTTGATGTCCCGTTGCTTCAGAATACTTTTCTGTCAAAACTAGCTTTCACTGTTTGCTGTTACTACGTATCTCATCGAATCAACCACTAAATAGACACGAACACACACACATGAAATTGGAATGGCTATGAAACTTTTCCTAATCCTACATAATTGAGTAAACCAACTGTCTATTTTCTAATTAAATATCAAAAATAATACGTAAACTGTTTTGTAATTCCAGTATAGTAATGAAAAAATCTTAATTGAAAGTACAACTGCAATAAGTTGATTTCAACAATAACATCTGGCATTTGTTGATAGCGTCACTGGATTTTTAAACACTCACTTAAACGCTGGAATTCATAAAACCGTAATTATATACTTATGTATGAAGATTTTATATTAACATGTGTTGTCTATTCGAAATAATTTATCTCGTCGCCCATTCCGTATGTTATTCAATGTTACTTATGTCTCTAAACTTTGCCTATCAACAATTTCGATTAAAATATTTATTTTAATCATTATACTAGCTAATTAAGTTTTAAGAATGAGTAGTCCGTTTTTGGTAGTTTTTCCCAATGATTCATTTTATTGCTTCAGCCATGTCAGTGCAAAATTTCGAATTGATCGGTCCACGCCTTCCTCATACATAATTCCGCGATTTTGTTTCAAGATGGCGGACGTTTTGTTAAGTTCGTGCTCCAGCTATACCAATGCAAAAGCTCAGCTTAATCGAATCTGTCACTGACAAGCATTAATTAATTGTAGTGACAATGTCAAATATTTCAACTTATAGGAAAAAATGTTAACGTTTTATACCCACTCTATAAATACAGTGCAAAAAAAATAGAAATATTTTCATATCGTTGATTGGGACATTCAAATGTCAACATTCAATTCAATAATTTGAAACAATGATAGATTTAAAACCATTTAATACCTAACTACTAACTAAATATACCATTAACGATCTTATTGATTCCTGCTAGACAATTCAATTTTCAAGGAAAGGCAATCCTATGGTATTAAAAAAAAATTATTCCACATCAAGTGAAAGCAATAATGTGATTGAAGCTGATATTTGAATTTTACAATACTATTTAAATGATAGCAATTGGAAATTACTGTTTAAAGTATTTATGTAGAAACGAATAATTAATCCAGTGGAAAACGAATACGTGTTGTAAAAACCCTTATAACGTTGCAAAATGTTGAGAACTTTCGCGGTCTAGGAAAAAAAAATTATTGATAAAAATGCGAAAATATTCAAAAGAATTGACATAGACATTAACATTTTCAATATTCAAAATAAGAAGTTAAAAAACGTCGCGATTACAGAAAATTTTCACAGTTTTGAAAATGATATGGATTTTTCAACTCAAAATTTGATTAATAAAAACTTGACAATTTAATAGAGCGTTTGAATTTTAGAAAGTTATTATTATTATTATTATAAGGATTTAACAATTTATAAGCATTTTTGAAAATTATTACATTAACTTATTTTTTTCTCGTCAATCTTATAGCATTTTTTGATTCGGGTGAGTTAGAAAAAGTGACAAAAATTTTAAAAACATTAAAAATTCAAACTGTTTTAATATTCTAAGTAGTTTTGAAAAATGTTCGCTCTTTAGGACTTTTCAAATCAATTTTTTTTAATAAAAATGCGCGAAATATTTCCCAACAAAAAATTTTGACAATAACATTTGCGAAAAAGAAATTTTTGAACTTTGCTAGTGAATTTTGGAGAACTGTAGGTTGGATTGGGTTGGGTTGTGGAGAACCGACCCAGCAACCAGAGCCAAAAGATTTTCATAGGTACTGAAATTTTTAGTTTTAGTTTGCAGGTTTGTTTTCCCTTAAATATAATACCAGACCTTCTGGAAGTACTATTAAAAATTCTTATATATAATAAATAAATAAATATTCATAAATAATATCTATATCACAGGAAACCTTTGGGGCAAGCAATATTTGCTAAGTATGCGTTAGTTACTGAAAGACAATTGGCCAATGTACGAAATGGTTTTATATTAGATTGGATTTGGTTGAGTTGGGTTGGGTTAGTTTGTAACAATTTGCAACAGCAATTACGAAATATACTTTCCAATTATACGAGTCCACTACACATTCTAAAACTGAAGTCAACACTTTTGCACGTGAAATGCGCGCTTGATATTTGAAATGTCACGTATACGACTTGAACTTTTACACTTTTGAAAACTGTGTTTGTTAATGCATCGAAGCTGCAACAAATTCAAACTAAGCTCTACGACATAATTAATCCATTGATTAAAAAAATTCGCACCGAATAATTACAATGCGCAATTTGTATCGAATTCGCACATAGATAGAAAGACGTTCCCTTATGTATGAATGTAAATCAGATCAGGCCAACCAGACCACAGCTTCTTGTTATTAAATCTTAAATTAAATGTAAGTTTGCGTAATGGTAATGTGTCTGTAACGTTAATGTACCCATATATAATTACTGCAAAAATAAGTTTAGCACCCATTTAAATATGCATTTTTTGTTAGGTGTTAGATCATTCATACCAAATGCTAAATAAAAAAAATTAGGTATAAACTTTCATTAAAATCAAATGCACGACTAAACACATTCATAGCAGACATGTGTGTGATGCGTAATACATACCGAGGTTAAAATGCCAGGCGTGCAATTTTATAAAGTGCAACATACTCAAACTACGGGTTTGTGGAGATTGTTTTAAATAATCTTAATTTAAGAACGCATTGCTACTATAAGTATTTCACTTCACATTATCGGAAAATTTACATATCCGACGAATATTTCACGCTATGGGTAATAAAACTAAAAGCATTCTTTCTGTTATGAGTAGAACGTAGTCAGAAACGTACATTTTTATTTAATCGGAGTATGTTTTAAGGCAAATATTCCCTGATCGACTGTTGATTAGCGGCTTTATAATTAGTACAAAGCCCAGAAATAACGTTGTGGTTTAAACATACCTTCGTTGTATTAATAGAAAGATTGGTTTTCCTTTTGAATAATTAATCACCGGTAGTAAAAAATAAAAATATTTCTCACGATTTCTGGTTATATAGGTTGAATTAACAAAATAATCAATGGTTACATCTAAAAAGAATTGTTTCTTTCTGGTCGTCAGTTTAGCGGTTCGTCATTCTTAAGATGAGTAAGTAGGAGAATAAGTATTTGACTATTTTGAGTTTTTATACAAAATTTTATTAAAACAATAATTGAATTAATAACAAAAACAAAACATACCTAACTCGAACAATTATTGCTATTATTATCAATGACGTTCTTCCACGTTTTGCGAATTGAGCAGATTCCATCTGTGTAGAAATTGGTGGGTTTCAATTAGAAGAAGTTCTCGAGTGGCGTCTTGACCTGAACAACTTCGGCAGAGCGTCTACCGCAAAGGAAGTGATCAATCGACCGGAACAAATATACGGCGGTTGATTGATTTCTATCAAGCACAAATCTTTTTGCCACTGTTAGTTGTGCCATATGGAGTCTCTCCTGACTTATATCGACGCCGTTCTCCATACATTTCTGCTGAACTCTGTCGAGTTGTTGACAGTACTGATTAGGAGTGATGGCTTGACCACGTGGAACAAGCTCACAATGCGCCAGACCGTCGCCAACCACCAAATGCTTCTTTTGGTGGAATTCCGGTTTTTGAGTCATAGCTCCCGGATCATGCGCCAGCGCTGTGAAGTCGTAAGACCGGCGATTTTTTTAAACTTCTGTTTGTGAAGCACAGTTGTTGGCGATTTTTGCGACAATCCCGTTTTGTGCAAATGCCAAGCCACGATTGAATGTGACCTTTGAAGTTCAGCAGCCAGTTCAGGAACTATTTGAGCTGGATTTGACTTGATGGACCTGCGCACGCACCTCTTGTTTACGGTAGCAGGCGTTCAGAACGTTTATTGTCTTTCATGCTTCGCTGGCCGGCTTGAAATTTCTGATACCAATTCCGACCAGTCATTCTAGTTGGGGATGACTTGACGGTGACTGCCTGTATATCTCCCGCTGCATCCGATGGATTCCTGAGTTTGAACTGGTCGAACTCGGTCACTTTTTAACGTTGACTTGACATTGTTGTACAGAATAAAACTTTTGGTTAACGATAACTGGACATATAATACCTTAAAATTACCACAAAAGAATGCTTTTTTAAACTACATAATTTGAACCAATTCTCTTCGACACCTGAAAAAATGTATAAAAACTTGATAAAATATATTTCTTATGAATCGATATAACCAATTTTTTTCCAGGTGTTAGATATTTTATTAATACATTTGATAAGAACTACAAAACAGCTGCCTTAAGGTGCAATTGCTTTGCTTTGGACATTCAAAAGTACAAAACTGCTTCACATACAAAAAATAACTTTCAACATGGTTAATAAATTTAAAGGGAACTTTATTTAAATTAATTGACACATGATGCGCTGCACCTGTCTGATAATACTCAAATCAAAATGGTATTACGTAGAATACCCCGCATTGTTTGCATACTGTATTATTATTATTATTATAGGATAGTGTTGGCAACATTCCGCCAGGAATTTTTAATAAAGGGTAATCCCATCAACTAATAAGATCACGGCATGTCGGTCGGCATTCTCCAAGTTTCGCGAGTGGGAAGAATCTTATCCTGCGGTCCCATTGTGTAACGAAGTCCTTAGCTTATATTAATGCATCCCCTCACCCATACCCTACAGCGTTTAACAAGATATTCTCCAACCTATTGTTAAGCTCTTAAAGGAACGGAACCTCTAGTGTTCCCGTCGTTTATCATTAAAGCAAACATCTTCCATTGTGCTCCGAGTAGTTCTTACCTCAACGCCAAATTAAATTAATTCAATTATTAACAAAGGCCCCCGTGTTCACAAGCACTGGCAGGGACTTGTACGTTATTGTGGTCCATTTTTTACTTGTACAAACAAAATTTGCAGATTACACTATATTAATTATTGGTATTATCCGCAGTGCGAATATAAGTTGGATGATTGACTCACGGCAACTTTTCTCCCTTATATAAACCAGAAGTTGGGCTGAAGGAAATGAAAAATGCGGAGTCATTGAGAAGTTCCAGAAGAAAAATATATTGCATATCGATTGGATGTTCGCGTGCTTCGGAGATATTTAATAATATGAATCGCGTTTCGGCCGTGTTTTATGCGGCGGAATGGCTGCGTTATTTTACGGTGCACTCGTATTTATTAGTTCGATTTTACACGGGCGTATGGTTAAACTGGAACACATAATTTAAACGACTGAACGACGCATGCATACGCGCACCGCGTAATCGGGCACGAAATGTTTCATATAGGCAACCAATATAGCTACCGTGCAACAAAGTATAGTGCACTCATGCGGTCTACATAATGGGGACAATAAATGTTAATTTTGCCTGAAGCTTGCAAATGTAAATGTAAATAAGCACAAACAGTAATGCAAAATGAATTACAACAAATCGAATACGCGGACAGTAGTCTCTTCATATTTGTTATGAAGTAATTAACTAACATCAGAATTTAGAAAAAACATTATCACTGGAATATAACGATAATTAGAGACAATAATCTTTAGGACTCGAAAAATCAATTATCACTTGCGCACACTACGATTCAGGACCCTTAATACTCAGTACGTAGTTAGATTTTGTAGCATACGTAACAATACTAAAAATACTATGTTCAGTAATGAAAACGTAAAAATGAATTTAATTTCGCAAAAACGTAAATATTCTAAAACAATTTCAATTGAGATTATTTTGACAACGTTAAGTTGCACGTGCAATATTTACGAAGGAAATAACCGAAGCACAGGAGCATATATGAAAAAAGTTAAAATGACTAAGCTCGAAAACATCGTTTTGTGGTTTTCTCAATCCGTAAAGAAATAAAAGACAGCTGCAGAAAGGGAGGAAATCTTACGCATTCAGGTAACTGCAGCCACTAACGTTGTTGAAAATGAAACAATCCGTTTATTATTTAGCGCCCTGAATTTACTGAACCTGAATTTTTTCCTAATATATTGCGGCATCTATTTAGCTCTGCATGTCTTCTTCGCAATAAATTTTACGTCATGGAAATGTTATCTTCACGCAAGCAAGCAATTAAGAATTTTAACTATAGTATATTTAAATAAATAGTAATGTTAATGGCAAGTTCCCCTGTGCTTATGCATTATTAGAATTTAATTTATTATAATTAAGTCATTTAGAATTGTGGCAAGTGGCACAACGACGTATTTTTCACTTACTATAATGACTATAATAACGCAGAAATACACTAGATATAATTTAATTCTTATGCTTAATTATATTCTCAGTTTTGAAGTAAACCGTGAACTTAATGCAACAGTTAAGCACATCGTCTGCAACCAAACGCACAATCCAACATAGATGAATGACTGCGTTGAATATTTTTGTTTGCATACTCAGTTTTAAAAAGAGTTTAATATATAACATAATTACAATATACCAATTAGTACACTTTACGCTAGTTAGGTTTTCACATGCAGCTCTGTTCGTCCCTTATCACCTCCAACTAATTATCAAAGTTTTCGTTTGCATAGAACGATCAACATTAGGGATGCCCCCATCGTCTGTGCTCGCATACAAACGCCCTGTTGATGGCGCTAACCGTAAATACAGCCGGATTACCTCAAGCACCTTGGTAATGTAAAATAAACCCATGCAAATTTCAATATACCGCCCACTGGTTTGTAAATTGACGCTCGCTCATATTCTCGTTTTCTTTTATATCATCATCGTTACTTTTTTGATTTTTCTAGACTAATTTACCACATTATATCTCAGTATAAAATCCTTGTTATAAATGGTAATTGAGACGTCGTGCAATCTGTTATACTGAGACAAAAAGTTATCGGCATTTTGTTTAAATTTATGGATCTATCGTACCACATTTTATAACTTAATTCGAGTTTTTCAGGCCACGATAGCATCGTTCGTCTCCAAGCCAATTATTCATTTTGCATAAAACATGCAGCAAAGTAATTTCGCATTTTCCCGCGTATTATTATCATATTATGCCTTCTCTTCAATTATAGGGGTCGACCAAAATTAATCGCGCGAGTCTCTTGTAGTAATCTAACTGATAATACACGTACACACAATAGACAATCAAACTCCCCTACAGAGTGTGTGTCATGTGAGGCCTTCGGGGTAATAACCGGTCTATGTGTTATACATTGCACACTACATTCTAGTTACTGGCAATATTCCATTTGGGAATTATAACTAACCTATCGTAATATGAATATTCAAAGGAATTCCCACCGGTGGAAATTAAATCGAGTGGTTTTTTTTTGGGTACGTTCCAATTTAACGAGCAACGAATAAAAACATTATCAATATGGCGCCGTTAAATCTACGTTCGTTAATATTAATAATTCATTATCCATTACGGATGCCTCTCGTATATGCAAATATGGTATTATCGCGTTATTTACATAATTGTACGTCTGTAACGCACAATAAAACAATAACAGAGGTAATACTAGAAAGGATGATGGTACATGCAATAAGGGAATTAACGAGGTGCTGCGGTTTTAAATTAACATTTCTGGAGGGTGTACGTAAGGTGATAATGACGCCTGTGAACTAGTGAAAAAGACCATTTATTACCTATTTTATAACGTCGTGTTAATAACAATGGATGGAAGCAACCAATTAAATTTTTAGAGCGTGTAATTAGCGTTATGGTTACGACTAATAATATTTTCAAAATAGACTATGAACAGTGCATGGATGTGTGGGAAAACTGATCGAAATGTTAGTACTATAGCAAATACCTAATGCCAAGAAGCAATATATACTTATTTCACCAGAAATTGAAACCGATCATACAGCAACTATAACAAAGTTAAATTTGTCATGGTTTCTTTTTTTTTTTTCGTTTAGTAAATGGTAAACGGCTTGTCCAGTATTTAAGTTTTGGAGGCCTAATTTTAGCTAGTTATATTCCTGCCTTAAAGAGGGATTTGTAGTCTGCGCAATCTCACATGTAACGAGAATCCGAAAATGAAATACTAATGTAACTGTTGACTAGTTGTACACTAACAAGTATAACAGTAATAATGGCATATCTAATGGTCACCTTTTTAATAATCACCTCGTAAATAACTTCATAATTTCATATCTATTTTTAATGTAAACAATCAAAAACTGAAATCTAATGTATATTTTTACTCAAGCATGATCCATCAACTTTGCTATTATAATTGCCTACGCACAATAATATATTTATGAAAAGTTTTTAAAGATGCCATAACCCACCAAATGGTATACAAAGCAGACAGTTTGTCACGTGGAAGTTTTGGCACTAATGCTTCTAAAGAAATTATGCAATTATCTTGAAAACAATTTAGATAAATGTATGTACTTAAATGTACGTATAATATGCAACCAAACACACACGATATCCATAAAAGATACAGTCCACGCGTTTTAGGATGGCGAGTCCCGGCGCTGGCCGAAGATACTTTCAGACATCGCTCGGGAAAATTTTAATTTGTAAGCGCCAGGTACTGGCCTAGCTCGATTTATTTTTAAATTATTTGGGCATTATGAAAACGATTATAAAATAAAGTGCATTAACAATCTATATTACAAAAATTATATTAGATAATTATGTATGAGTACTACCATCATTTTATTTCATCGTCATCACTAAAGTGAAAGTGGTCACTAGAATCCTCATTTAAATTAATTATTAATTCTTCAGTTCTGACGTCACTTATAGATTAATTTTCTAAATACTTCTTTTCAATATTCAATATCTTCACATCTTTTTCTTCTTCTTCTTCATCTTCAAATTCAATTTTTAACTGGGTTGATTGCGCAATCATTGTTTGACGTGCTTTTGTCGAATTTTGTCCAATTCAATTGTATATCAATGATGGCGAAGGCTACGGTTGATTTCAGCGGTGAAACTAAAAATAATGACCCTCGGCTTTAGTTTCATTTATTTGCTTACTAGTAGCCTATGTGTTTAAATAAATTAAATAAATTACATTATTTTCTGCAACGACGTGTTCGAATATCTGCTTTTTCGATTAACATTTTACGGTTATTTTTTGTATTTAAATCGCTAGATTTTGCGAAAATTACGTTTCGAAAATGAACTTTTTCATAATTTTTCAGGTCAGGAACTGTACACTTACTGGGCCGTTTCTTGTTCGAAAAAATAAGTTGATCTTCGTGTGGTGGATTATTTCATTCTTTGCCAATCCTTTCAATGGACACAACGTTCTTTATTTCTATCAAACTTTATCATTTTCCGTTTTGAAGTAATTGAAAACACAATTTCACGAGCTCGCCTGTGATGCACTTTATTTGCAGCGATTGTTGCTGCCAATTTTTGCAACCAACGTATTTTGAAAATCTAATTAATGTGGCGGTTAGATGTTACAAAGCAAACATAATAAATGAACAATAAAACTAATTTGAAATATACCTATATTTTCATCAAATTTTGTTTTTATCCTGGAATTGCCTTGATGTATGACATATGTCATAGATTTTTAGTTATTAAATATACTGCCACTGCATGGATTTATATTTTTACTGGTGTATTAGTGGTTTTCAGTAATTGCACAAATTTACCTTAGCACGCAGTAAACAGTATTGAAATAATTTTTGGTCGCGAGAAACGGGCCTGGGGGGGTCGGTGGAGAAAATTGTAAGCGGATATGCGCATGCATCTCAGCGTATGAAAAATATCGGTTCATGATGGTAATACACAGCTTAGAAATGTTGCATACAAAATATTGCGCCAGACGTTCTTCCACAATTAACCGCATTTTGGTGGTCCAGACTGATAAAGGAAGGTCGCATTTCGACTACAAAACTGAGCACTCCAACCACAGTAATAAACCAGATCATAATTAACACACGCTGCCTTTTATTTTTTAATTTTCCAATGACAATGGAAGCACTGTCGGGCACAGTTTACGTTACTTAATTCACATGCACGATTCTTAGACATGAGACATATCTCATGTTGTTGCTGTTGTATATTTGGTCTGACAAAACTATGAACGGAATTCCGTTTTGGCAAAGCTGATTAAAAGGATTAAACAATGTTTTTCATAATTGCCAGACACATTGGGCCAAATGAGCTTGATTTGATGAGGGATTATTACGAAAAATCACAATCGACCTGATTTATGCCTACAATATTTCTTAATTAACATTTTATTTTTATAATAATAATCGATTAAAGAATATCGAAGTATTATATGATTTCGACAAATTAACACGAGTAGAAAAGTAGCATTTTAAGAAGAATGTTGTATTTTGATTTATTTAATTGTACTTTCAACTCTACTAAAAAGAGGGCAAAAATGCAAATACAAAATGTACCGAAATATAGGACAAATTTAATCAAATCAATGCACATATAAAACATAATTGGAAGTCAGAAATATATGCAATGACAAATTAAAAACAAAGGGTTCATGTCAAATTTTTAAATATTTAAAGCTTAGCCTCTGGAAATTTGGCGCACGCAATAAATTTTTGCTTATAACTAGTGCTTATTTTTTTTTTATTTGACGTAGTTTTTAAGATATGTATAGTACATAAACTTGAAGATGAAACTTAACAAGATAAGTTTCGGACAGCTTAGAACATTAAGGTTATACTATAAAAATTTCATTGAAATTCACAGAAACCCAATTTTTAATATTTATGGTAGGTTTCATCATGACATAACAATGAAACTGCCCACGCCAAAGAAAAATTACCATTTTAATTCAAAATATTGCATAACGTTCCGGCAGTAACGTTAGACGTGACGCAGACGTTCTTCCTTGTAAAAATATTAAGTGAGGACATGCGCTCACTCCACTACAATCAGAGTTTGGCAGACATACATTTCAAGTTCTCAAGTCTCCTAGAGAATATGTAAAAATTTTTGTTATTTGGTATTGGTTTGGCAATCACAAAGCGTCAATATGTGTATTATTCGTTGTATAAAAAAAAAACAATGAAAAATGGTTACCTAGTCATTGTTGAAAAGATTGAGCCTCATCTTGTACCCTCAACAGAGAGTTACTACGAGGTCAATCATATTCTTTGACATTGTCCTTCAAACACTGATTCCAACACCTTTTGGTGGTTTTTGTTAACATTTCTAAAGTACATCTGCGCTGATTTTTGTAGATAATATAGTTTGTCATTTCTTTAGCATCTTAATATTTAATAATATTCCAAATATCCAAATATCTTACTCCAGGACATGGAACAGGATTTATGACATATATAGCAAAAGTTTTGGAAAAATGTTTGACATATAATTATTCAAACCATAATTGTTTTATTTAATTTGGTAGTAAACGATTCAGTGAAGCTTTAACTATAATCATAATGTATCACATAGCAGCTAAAGGGCCATGGGTTTCAATGGTTGCAATTTGGTGCGAATGCGTCTCATCAGCCTTTGGACGGTTACTGGGTTAAACTCTCGAATCTTTTGGTAGATTCTCCGTCCTGGTTCTTCTTCATTTTGGGCTTCCACCCACCGTTGTAAACTTTTCTACCGAGTAAAACTCAAAACTCTTCTATAGGACGTGCGGGGGATTATCCCATTTAAGTACATATGGGATATTTTGTTGCCTTAACCAATCTTGGGTTCCTCTTGCATAATGGCACGATGCTAGATCCGGCCAGAACATAATATTATCATTAACATATGCGTTTGAATAAAATTCACTAATTTCAGGAAGCATCTTCGAATATAAATGAAGTTCTGAAGCCTTCCATGATTCAAAACTCGAGGGCGACCCTCCTTGAGAAGATACACGGGAAACGTTCCTCTCATTCCTTAATGACGCGGTAAATTGTTGTCTCCGAAATATTTTGGTTTCTATACTATAAATGGCGACAATGTCACGTTTGGGCTTTTGACCAATCAAATTGTAAATACCTTTCGCAATTCTAACTTGTAAAACTTTGTAAATGTATGTCAGACTGCAGGAGAAAAATACGAAAATGTTTCCCAAAACTGTATTGCCATCCACTGAAAATTAACATTTAATATGTTGTACAAACACGAGCGACTAGTACGAATGCCTCCAGGTAAGATGCAGTGTTTGGACTTTAGTTCAGCAAATGTTGGCAACCTTATCTTTTCAGTGTTACTTTTTTCGTAGTTAATACAATTCATTTCATACATAAATCACCATCATTGTGGGAAAACATTTCAAAATTTTGATTTGGTTGATCCGATTCAGATAGGATTTAAGCATTACATTCGCAACACATTTTGTTTCGTACCGCGTGTACAATCTGTATTTGCTAGGTTTGAAACAAATTAGTCACGCCTTTACGTTCGATTGAGTATAGCAATGGAGTAATAGCAATGGACTATTGATTGTGTACCCAAGGATTATATATTAATATAATATTAATAATAATTTAATATCACTATTAAAATTTAGTGTTTTATTTTGTGTTAACACCTTTCGATTTAACTAGTAAGACGAATGGAAATTAATACCATAATTCGTATCTTTAAATCATCTATTACTCATTTTAAAACGTTCAATTTAATCACCAAGTTGCTTGGTCCCTTAACTCTTCCACATCAACTACGCGAAACTTTGTGGAACTTTAAGGTTAAGGTTAAGGTGAAGGTTTAAGTGGCAGAGATAGATGAGATTTCACGAAAGATAATCCTATTGATTCCCCATTTATTGCTCTCGTAAAAATGTCAGTAAAATATTGCTATTAACGTAATTTGAACTTGGATTTTGTTATCTTCAGTAACCAGAATACACGAACATCAGCCCTAAATATGCAACTGCGAAAATCCCAACTCGTCAAATTTAATTCGCTCCCGTCTTGTTTTCATAAACCTTAATTAATCCCCTTAATGACAACAAAGACACTTCAAACGGAGCGCAAATTCAAACTTTAATTTGTAAAAATTGCTACAGTCGCGTCCCTTTATTATCATGGCGATCGTAAAAACTCTCAATAATCCTTTCATAATTTAAAAATCTCATCTCGAACCCCCTGCTGATCCTCCACTTGTCACTCCAGTATAAAATTGTCTCAAACGAGTCTCCGACTCGCGGCGCGAGGGGGAGAATTTCATATCGGTGTTTTATGACGTAGAACAGACGTTCTACCCGACGTGCTGCGTCTTTATCGCTCTCGAAATTGTTAATATTCGCGAAGGTGAGAGGGAGAGCGCGATTATAATAAATGGAGGTGTTATTTAGCCGGCACAGAGGACGAAAACAGTAGTAAACCGTTTAAGATGAGGAGGAGATATGCGCCTTACGCGCTAACTTAGGGGCATTTCGGGGATTTCAGGATATACGTTTTTTATGTAAAAAGGCGTTAGGGAAGATGAGTGGATGAAGCGTTTTGCGATGTTTTTTTTTGGGCCACATGAAAATGCAAAACGTAACCACAATTTAAAAAACGAATGTTGTTATTTGCTTATCTGATTTGCTGAATTACGTCTTTTCGTTCTCATAATTTATCCGCGTTTCTAAAAGTTTTACTACCGACAGCGACACAGTTGATGTCAAATATCAAGGGGATGATATTCAAATATAAGAGAATGAGTCGACCGAATAATACCTCAGGAACTTTTAACTTTTAATTTCACAGATGGGCTCACGCCGCATATATTAAACAAACTTGAAGAGATGAACCTTTTAAGGCGACGCAACTGAATGATAAAAGTCATCTCTCTGGGAATATGAGAATCATAAATCCGGAGTCGGTGGCGTTTCTTTCAGGGGGGACTTCACAAAGATAATTTATATTTCGACGCATTTATTAACGAAGTAGAAATTATTTTGTGAGTAAATGTTATGGTTATTCGAAATGGATTAGCTCTTGTTGTTGTGTATTTTAAGTACAATTAAAATAAGATAATTTGTGTTTGGTGGATAAGATTAAGTTATTCTAAGAAACGAGTACTTAAATTTCGTCCTTTGATACCTGTGATATATCCTAGTTCCGGGCCTGACTCTAACAACATAAAATTGTACGTTTCTAGCGACATCTATTCTTAAAACCACAGACTCGTTGCAACTTCCAATTAACGTTTCTTTAGACTGCCGTTGATGGAGAAGTGTGCATGGAGTTGCCTACATTAGCAGCTCACATCCTTTTATAAATAACTTCCTAGTAATATAGGCGGTAATTCGTTTCGTAAGATCGGAAAAAATTTTAAACATTTACCATATACTAATTATTTAAATTTTTATTGTAATAATATGAGATAAAAATATTTAATAAGTGTAATATTGGATGCATAATCGACTGAAGATCAGTCGCTTATTTACGTTCTGTTGGCTATTCGTTGATAGTCGTATCCACAACACCCGATAATTGCTTTTTATATTTCTTAGAGATTTTCCTTGAGCCTGTATCCGTAACAAAACAAATTCCAATTCATTGACATAAAACAAACAAATCGTGTTTGATGTTGCTCTAAAATATTTTCTTTTCTTTTCAGGTAAGCCGCTTAGCCATTCGTCCCAGAACCTCGATTATAACCGCTGCGTAAGTAACCGCATAACAAACCTGTAATCTTATTAAAACGAACCTTCGATAATGTGAAAAATCTCACGTTGATCCCATACGAAAAGATGACGGGGGAGATGACTAATAACGGAAATAAGTGAGCCATATTATTTCGCTCCATTGTCGAACGCATTTGTGATACCTTCAACGCCTCTGATATAATTTATTTCTTTGATGAAAAACGAAAATATCAAATCGGGTTAAGACGAATGGAACGACGTCGGGCGAGATAATTTGACGAATGAAGATTACCTGAAACTAATGGTAATGATAGGAATTTTATTACGGCCGCGATTTAGTTTTACGCCCGAGGAGATTGACCCGCAGTTATTTTTTACGGAATTTTGATTATTTATGATATAGTCGTTTAATACGAATGCACTCGTTTGTTGTCTGCGCTTTTTCATGAGTTTGCTTTAATGTGCAATGATTCGGTAATTTACCCCGACTCTGGAAGAACAACAGAGACGACGATGGGTAGTGATTTATAAATTGGCCAATTAGGTCTTTCAACGACTTGTGTGGGAACTAAATTGCTTTGTTTTTGTCAGCGGATTTAAAATTACCGGCAATTATATCGACGTAGATTTTTTCAATGCCACTGTCTCCAGTGGTTATTTTAAAAGATTATAAAACTAAACAAAAACAGCGCATGTGTATTCTTTAGAGATGTGCAGAACGGACGTACAAACGTTAATGTTTAAATAAATATTTTACAGATGGAATAAAAATCGTGTTGCAAATTATTACTAAGATTTGTAAAAATGTCAGGCGTTAAGATAGGCGACTAAACAAGTTTACATTACATTAATACATTACATTAATACATTGTCTTAACCCATTATCTTAAACAAGTGAACAAGGATGAAGCTTTAACTTGAATTCTGATCGCATTTTATAACAAACATTCAATAAATTAATTCGTATCGACATTTTATCGTGGAGATTGATAATCTACCTTGATTGTTGCTTGTATAACGGAGTCACCCTTTTAATTTAATTTACGCGAGAAACGTATGCAAGAATTTTGATACATGAAATAAGTATATACACCCTGAATGTTAAATGGATGTATTGAACCTGAAACGAGAACAAAAAAGTCATATGTGAAATACATATGACCACCAACCCATGAATATCTAATCAAAACAAATTTCGAATACGTAAAGGTGATATAATTGAACGAAATTATCTTTTCTTAAAATTTAAATATAACTGATAATGTTTCTTTCACATTAAAACTGTCACCGGACGTGGGGGAAACACGAGACAATCTTGGCAATCTTGTATTTGAAACGAAAATTTGTGAAACTTTAATTTTTTCCTCGATAATTTGAAACGTATTGTGTGCGTAGACTGTACACATTAAGTAATTCGCTTCGCACTGAAGCAACCTTATATTTCGCTAATTCGATTTAATAGTCACTCGCTAATTAAAACAATAATTAACGAAACAAGTTAGCGCGCAAGATTCCACCACAAGCTACAAGTTAGCACACTTCAGCTCGTTCATTCAATTAGGAGTACGTGCAAGGAAATTTGTGGCCTTTGGCTTTCAGCGAGCGCACGATTTGTCGTCGTCGGGTTCGATTCGCCATTTCGTCGAAAAGCCAGCGCGATAAATTTCGCCCGAGTCGGATTCACTTTCGCTCTTAAACGAATGCGATTTGCAGGGTCGTAAACGTTGAGTCGTAAAATTCCCCCCAGATACATCGGCGTAAACTACGTCGAATGCAGGTCCGGCGCTTGAATTTATGCGGCTACACACAGAGACAAGACAGGACGATGCAATTCGTGCACATGTTACCATCTACTGACGGAAAAAAACACTGCTTAAGTTAAATTTAAAGTCGCTTGTGTTATATACTATTTCCAAGGACAAGATAGCAATGAAATTTAATTAAAAATATAGACATTTTGAATATTACAAATCGTACAGGTTGTTTTTTGTTCTTATATTCTTTCTGGCTTCCTCTGTGTAGTTCGGTCTATTTTATTATTCATTCATTATCACCTATTTTATATTTGACTTCCTGTGTTTTGTGTACGTGTCATTAAGGCACCAGACCACGGTGCGCGCGCGGTACGAGGGTGTATCTTTCATAATTATTTTCAAGCGAATGATGAATGCAATTCATTCCATCAATGTTTATTGTCAATATATGCATATAGAAGACTGTATACAAATTTTTATACTTGAATCTAAAGTATAGTTTGCGGTGTACGCCGCTCCTAAGAGAAGACTACGCGCGCGGTGGTTGACAGCGATTAAGCCATACGGCTCATCAAAAAAATAAAATAAAAATATATTTAGAAACTAGACATATGTGTCTATGGCATCACGTAGGGGAATTTTGATATCTAGAAGAAAAAAAAAAATGGCAGACCAGCGAATTTTATTTTCGATTTTTATGAAAAATTTTCATCGTTCATATTTAAAAAAAAATAGAAAGAGACCTATTATAAAAAAAACCCCTACGTGGTGCCATAGAGACTACATTTTCGAACAGTTTAAGACTTGGTGCATGCAAATCGGATGTACAGTTTTTCTAATATGCTGTCAACCAGGTTGAAAAAGTAGTTTTCGAGAAAAACGGGTTCAAAGTTTTGCTGAAGCATAATTCAACATACAAACTAACTATTTTCTTGGTCTATTTTTTTCTTGTTTCTTACGTTTAGTCAGCTATTCCTGGACCATACAACAGCTCCTCAACGTCCAGAGAATCATTATTTTTTCCATGTTTTGCACGAAGACGACCCTCATGCGTGCTTTTTTCGGCTTCGTGTTCGGCTTCGCATATTCGTTTCTCGTCGATGTTTTGACAATATTGGTAGAGTGCGTCACCAATTTTGCTGTCTAATATCTCCAATACATTTCTGAGGCCAATGTGACCATTGTTAAAAAGTATTGATGCAATATTAGCGGCAGTTTCGTGACGGCTTATGTAAAACGGGGAATTCAGCGCTTAATACCGGGCCGCAATTGTAATTGAAATAGATAACGTCTTGTACGTGACCGTACAAGAGTTTTTGGGTTTTTAATTTGAAAAAATGAGTAATAAATGTAAACAATCGAACCGACCGTTAGCTGGCGCATCTGTCGAACCATCTGTATCTGGACAGCCGTGAATTTTGGACTAATTTCGTATGCAAAATATTCTGAGGGTCGAAACGAAATAATTGTAGAGAATATTTTGCACTGGATTGCGCATCTCTAAACTAACTTAATTAATTGGTAATATATACATATGTGGGACCGAACAAATCGAATGATATTATATATACGAATCGTACGACTGCCGCTCGGCGCGGTCGTACGCTAGCAACGGTTCACATAAAATGCTGCATCTCCATCAATTTGACGAATTTCTGTAAAATATTCGGTGAGAGCATTCTTGACAAATGCATCTTTCAGAAAATGAAGAAAAAAAAATAAGGAAAAAAATTATTTTTCACCGTGGTCTAGTGCCTTAATTTATTTACGTTGATTGTTTGCTTTTATTAATTTTCCATTTATGTCTGTATCTAGTATTTCTTCCAATCTTATATTTTGCTGCAAGTCTATTTGGGTTTTACTTCATTTGTTACAGTTTATAGTTCCTTCGTAATGATTATTTCTAAATTCTGTTTATGTTTTACTACCATAATTGTTGCCTAAAAATTAACACTTTGATACTGTTTATTAAAGCAAAAGGATAATATTTTTACCAAAAGAAAGTTACGTTTAACACTGCTTCGGACTGTATGTATAGTACTTTTTTATACTTTTCATTTAGGTTTTCTTGTAACTGCCCTCTATCTTCAACTTTCGCGTTTTTCACATGCATTGTCCTTCCAATTTCTTCCTTTTATAAGTTGTTGAAAATTCGTACTTAATCCTAAAGTTTTTTTTACATTGTGGGACGTGAATGGTGTCTCCGTCGTTTTTTTCCCCCTACTTCTTTCTGTCTTGTGTTGTTTGTTTTATTTTATTCCAATGTAGGGATTTTTAGCTGCAATTCTTACGTCTTTCCTTATCTTCTTTTCTGTTTCATTTTCCTTCGTGCATGAAGCGTAAACTATTTACAAAGTATTCGTGTTTCTTCCTTGTTACATGTCCCAGCCATCATAATTTCCCTCCCACTCATCTTGACTTTCGCTATATTATTCTTAGGTATCGTAACATGGAGCTTTCAGTTTTCTGCCTTTGATTTTCTTATGTTAAGCTAGACGTAGTAATTTTTGTGTTGATATCGTTTGTTTATCAGAAAAGCGTTTTTGTTTATTTTAATTTTTCTTCCAATCTTCCATGTGATACCATCATTCCCTACTTATGATAATCTTAGTTTATATATTTTCGTGTTACTTATTACTATTGTCTTTTGGCTATTCCTACTCATTTATACTCGTCTATATTTTGTATACTTACATAACCGTGTCATTCATATTTTTGTGATGGCCGTATCATCTACTTAGCAGATATCTGAACTTATCAATTCTTCGATTATCCAATAGGCAATTACTTGCTGTTTTATATGATTCCCCGTCATTTCTTACTAATTGAATAGAAACAAATGGTGCGCTTTCTTATATTACCCTTTTATTTGTTTCAAACGTTTCCGATTGTTCAATATCTAGGTCTTGTCCTGCCATTTCCGATGATCTCCGCATGACATCTAAACCGATTCGTCAATCTCCTTCTCCAAATTAATCAAACATACGAGGGCGAGCTGATAAAAAAGGACTACGACTATAAAGGAGTTAAAATATAATAAAAGTCCTTGTTAATTTTCATTATAATTTCCTTGTACTTCTATGCATTTTCTTTCATTTAGCAATGAACGAAAATAAACCATCAAAGAAATTTTTTCCTTGCTCTGCAAAAAGAACTCTCAACGCCCATGTTAGGTCTTCGTCATGTAGAAATATCTACCCCCTCCACCGCTTTTTGAACTTCCCGAACAGAAAAAAATTATTATTTAATTCTATGAACTTTAATCCTTCAGAACATCCTGGGCAACAACCTTGTGCACTGGCTCATTGCCATGCAAGATTCAATTGTCTATTTTAGAACGATTTTTTCGGTAATGATTGACAGAATAGCGATTTTTTATTTTCAACGGACTATTTTCCTCTTTTACAAGGAGTGCTCAATTTTTTCCATTATTTGAAAAACCACGTCACTAGAAAAAAATCTACAAAGGCCACAAACAAAATTCAATATCGACTATTATGTCGACAATTTTCTGACAGGTTAAGGACAATAATAATTTATTGCAAATGTTTTTTTTCACAGCGTCCTTCATAGTTAGGTACCTTTTTTATCAACTTGCCCTCGCAGATGTTCTAGTCTTGCTTCTTTCGTTTGTTTCTTCAATTATTTGTATTGAAATGAATTTAGCACCGATACAGTTTACTCTGCAGCCATATGTGGTACCTTTTTCTGTAAATGTTTCCTTGGGTAACCAACATTCTGGTGTAGTTTCGTCACGGTGCTGTTATTTATATCGAGAGCAAAGTGATTATTCCTATTCATCTGGTGCCACTCCTGTTGTTATAACTTTGTCTGCGACTTCTATCGTTACTTCTGTAGCTGCTTCAACTGTTCGTGCGTTTATTGAAGTAATAGTGTCTAGGTATTTGCCAGTGTCAGGAGGTTCTTCTGTTGCGATATAATCAGTTTGATGCTGCTCTGTCTGTGTCTGTTATTCTTTAGTTTCTACTTTTTCATAGTTGACTATTTTCTTTCGAGCGTTGATTATAAATATATCTCTCATTATTCCACGTTACTTCATTTATATATTTATTTATTTACTTATGATTAAGATATGTATTGGTAACAGTTGCAGACATTTCAAATGTTTTTAGAACTGTTCGCACTGTTTTCCCAAGTGCCAGTCTATTTATGTTACCCATTTTTTCTTTATTAATTTTCTTCTTGAATATTTCTTCTTATATGTCATTGGCTTTTTCTTCTTTCTAACATCTTCGTTATATCTAAATTAACTAAAATTACATGTTCCATGTATTCAAATATATATTGGAATTTTGACATAATTAATTTTTTCATTCTTTATGCCTAGAGCTACTACTTGCCAAATTATTACCCTAGTCAATTTCCCAACATTCGTTAAATGAGATCCCATTTCATCTTGCTAATTTTTAAATTTAATAGATATATTGTTATCCTTATTATTATCCTTTTCCCTTGTCTGTCTTTTGCTTAGTTTTGTTCAAAATTTTAGACATCTTGGAGCCTAAAAATGTTCTTAAAATTACTAAATACAGAAAATTTCCATACAAATTCTAACAATTTTTCTGCATTATTGTAGTAAAACATTGTCAATAAGGCTTTAAGGCTTCAGATCATAAATTTTAGTACTTTTTTAATTTCAGTTAAACATCATTAAAATCATTTTTTCAATATTCATGAAAACGATAACTCAGGTCTATTTTTTCATTATATATTTTTTTCATTTTAAATTAAAATATATAATAAAATTAAATTAAAAAAAATACCATTCAATTCCTAAATTTTAGGAACACAACATTTAAAAAAAAATGTAGCTTAAAAATTTTCTGAAAATTACTAAAATTTATCTGATTTTTAAACATTTTAATGTTCTTAATTTTAATTTGATTTTTCATTACATTTTGTTTGTGTATAAATCTTGCCAATTCTATTTTTCGATCCTTGATTTATAGCATCGTTGTCCTGGACTTAACACACGTATGTGCCCTACCGCCACGTATGAATCCCTCAATGATTTGATTTTTTAATGTATCCCACTTTCTCCCCCTTTGAATTTATCGTAATTCTACAATCACCTCCTTTAACTTTTATATTTTACCATCCCATTGTTTCGTGCCCTTGGCGTGAAAATTCTTATGACATATTTTTTACCCGGTTTTTGTGGGTTTGCTGCTTTTGATATCTATAATTTATTAATTTAATTTTAAATTTGTCCCTTCACTAATCGTCAATTATTTAGCTTCCATGATTTTTTCATAATATTTTTTTGTGTTTGCGTGGATAATTCTTAATTATTTTTTAATTTCTGTATGTTTTCATTTTTTTTTTGTAATACAGTGCTTGCATTGTTGTTTCCAGTTCTGGTATATTTTATATATTTTTTTAAATAAAATATTTCGATTTGAAATTGCCGATATAATGGCCAATCAAAGCCAAAACTGCAGCTTTGTAAAAAATATGGATTATTATTATATTATTCCAGGAGCTTATTATTATGGCGAATGAAGTTGGCGACGTAAACCATTGGAATGGGTAATACCCATTATATTCGAGTGGCCTTGTTCTACAACTAAATATTTTGTTCGCTAAATATTTAGAATTACTACTTTAAATATTCTCGCAATTTTGAATAGTTGTCTATATGTGTGCTCTTCAGCATAGTTTAGTGTGGATATAACGATGACTTCCACGCCTATATTATTCTGCTTTGTAAATAGAAGATTCTAAAAACCCATACTTTTTTACTTGTAGTGATTTTGATGGCCATTCTCACTGCCTTGTAGGTAATAACGAAATTACGTACCTAAAAGCTCAAGTGTAATAAATGTAATAGAGTTCTTAGAAAAATAAATTCTGTTTTATTCCTATTTAAACGGACCACAATTTTACCGCTCACTCAGCATTCTAGTTTGTATTACAAAACACTGGAACATAATTGCGTACTTTCAAGTTTCAAGAATTTAGTTAATGATCTTTCACATTATATTACATTATGACACATAGCTTGGTGTCGATCAGTATAGAACAACCAGTGTCACAAGAAATATCTTGTTTTATTCATCTGACTAACGTCTAATCGCGTTCCGTCAAATTGAAATGTTAACATTGTCAAGACGTCTACACAAATGTAAAAATTGGCCCACATATTCCATTCGTGAATAATAATAACAACCATGGAACGTGCATTGACTTCGAATGAGTGAACGCTGATTTCATCGAACGGATATCGACCGTGAAATCGTTCGTTTGACCATGTTCAACGTTCAAATCAAATAACGATTTTTGCTCGCTGCTACTTTGTAATTTTTAACGCAACACGCCGCTATTACCTGGCCGTCTATATAACTCAGTTTAAGCGTGAAAGAACTATTTTTCCATTTGCTGGTGATTAATAATGTAATAATAAATATAGTTGGATGTCAGGTCTATCTTAACAAGAGATCAGCAATTATCCGTGGTAAAAATTCGAAAAAAATTACACGTGAAATTATTAAAGCAGACAGATTACTAGTTTCAAATGATTCATCGACCAACGATGTCAAAGACGTGTAAATTTTAAACGTGAGGTAACTTAGATAACGTACGTAATGATAATATATTGCTAGTTTCATGGTATTAAGTGACGTGCAACAATACGTAATTAACTGGTAATAGCAAACAGATAAGTCGATTTATGTAATTAACGTATGTAACAAAAGTTTTGGAAAATGTTTGAAATATAATTATTGAAACTGTAATTGTTTTATTTAATTTGGTACTACAGAAAACGATTCAGTGAAGCTATAACTATAATTATAATGTATCAAACAGCAGCTAAATGGCCATGGGTTTCGATGGTTTGCAATTTGGTACGAATACATCTCATCAACTTTTGGACGGAAGAGGGTTAAACTTTCGAATCTTTTGGTAGATTCTTCGTCGTAGTTCCTCGTCATTTTGGGCTACCCACCCACCGTCGTAAACTTTTCTACCGAGTACAGTTCGAAACACTTCCACAGGCACGTCGTATTGGGTATTGGTGTATTTGTGTATAAATTTTAGTTTCCATGTTATTTACATATTTAGTTAAGGTGAGATCAAGGTTAGCAGTAGGCATAATAACTAATTTTATTTCATTAATGTTTTCAAGATTGGGTTGAAAAGCAAGTTTTTTCAATGAACCTGGATCTCATCGTATTTGTGCTTGTGTATCTGTACATTTATTTACATTTATTTATTTGTGTGTATATTTTTTCGTTCGGTTTTCAATGCGTAATAATATTATTATTCTTGTTTTTATTATATTAGCAAATAAAAACAAGTACTACTTCGATTGAATTATTTAATCAATATTACCATGTATAGGGGTTAAAGTGAATTTAACATTAATGACAAAATCATACGTTTTAATAACATAGATATAGCAATTTGATGTTAATTATAGTGGAATAACGTATTAATCCGTGAAGCAAAGAGTCGATTCATAAATTTAGAAAGGCATGTTAAAAATTATAAATAATTATAAGGTTCTACACATTCACTGAAGCAGCAAGCTTTATAGGGAATACAAAATAATCTTGACACAACATGTACGATACGCTGCACAAGTCATAAAATATGATAAATTTCGAGTTTTAAATTTACTAATATACTTGAATAGTTAGGTTGGGCGCCGTTTTTGTGATTGCTTGATTCAACGCATATATCAATAGTTGACAATAGTTATCAACACATCTGCAAACACTTTGTAATAGCTACGTACTGCCCGATTGTTTGTGGTAAAATTAATCCAATCCTAATGGATTCTAGAATGCATGAAGTCCATTAAACTGTAATACATCTTCGGTCGACGATATATGTGATTAACGACCTTAAGAATATGGTTTCCGCTTCGCAACGGTGACGGTGGTCCCTCACTTTTGCCAATATTCCGGTCCGTATCGCAATGAACCGATCGCACCGATTAGGCAATACGGTAATGAGTAGATGTTATCGACTCTGCTTGGACGTGTTCGTTACGTGTAAAGACCCAAACTAATCGCAAACTCGGACGAAGCAAACGCGTGGCTTATCTACGTTTGTCATCGGCGTCAATTTTAAAGGGGATTTATGTGAGTTTGGGTTCACACCAATAGTTTATTTGAGTTGGTGTACACCGAAGAGCAGAAACAGAAGCACCGAACCCAGTACTAATAATTTCCGTACACCTGGTTAACGGTAACCTCTCACCGAATAACAAATGTTAAAGAGGAGGATTTAAACACATATGATTATTATTAATTACGTTACGGTAAATGACATAGCGAAATCAAACAAAATATTAGAAGTAGCACATATTTGCGTTCCACTTAAACTAACTTATGCCTTTTCATTTAACTCACACTCAGTCCATGTTTACCTCGGTCGCCAAGTCAGACGTTATTTGTTATGACAAGTACTTTGTACTTTCTTTAATATAGGCCAATTCCGGTTATCTTAAAAGGTGCCGATTATAATTGCGAATTCCGATTAATTAATATCCTCGTACGCTAAGTGCATGTCAAGTTTTAATTTGCAATGATACATTAATTCATCGTCCCTTCAAAATGTAATATACTCATCACGTTACGCTCTTCTCAGGTACCCTATCCACAAAATAGTTGCCGCCCTTAAAAAGCGAGTTCAACTACTTTTCTGCAATGAAATAAAACCCAACTATAAATCCGATCCGATATAAGAATCTCACCGTCACTGATCCAATTAAATCGCCGCGAGCGCTTAACAAGAATCCTCATTCGAAAAGGCATAATTGTCACAAAACACGCAATTAAAATCCAGGCTGCCAACAAATCCAATTAAAAACTATTTCACATTGTTAATTTTGATTGTGGCGCGAGAAACGTTTCGAGAACTATATGTTCGTCGGCGATAAGAATCTTTTTTCCTCACGTTGCCGGCGCATTGTAATCATTAAACAATGCGCAGTGGCCATTGCGAAAAGTACGCAGAAGTGATTATTCGCTGGTTTATGTGCAACTGTAGTAGACTTTATAGACTTAACAGGATTACACTTAATAAGAATTCAAATCACGATTGTTTATTTTAGGAAATGTACGTGAATGTACCAAACGGATATTGTTATAAATATATTGATTTGTTGAAATGTTAGCCAACCCACTTACAGTGCAATGGACGTGACCAATTTAGATACATTTTTTACTCAAATATTATTCTGTTATTCGTCCTGCGAGAAAATATTTCTGAGTTTTAATGTCAATGACAAAGTGATTTCAGTAGAAGTAAAATATCCGTTAAAGTGGACAATAAAACAATAAACGAAATATTTCGCAAGAAAATAAAACAAGGCAGCGGCAAGCGCACAATAAAATAAGAATGAAGCCGGTGCCATAAAATTCCTCGTGCGTTGCCGACCATTATTACTCCATAAATAATTGACAAACACTTGCTAAAACTGTCAACATTTTATTGTTTTTTAAATATAGTATTTATATTGTTCATTCTTCATGTTAAGACTAATATCATTACTGTACTTTGTGTACATAATAATTTCAGTTATAGGAAAACTAAAAACAAATGTCAAAGCGTATTTCAAATAATAAATTTTAGAAAATTATAAAATATTCACCGTAAAATATGTAGCAGTCATAGACCACAGTACCGAAAAACATAGTTTTCTATTTTTTAACCCAAATCAAGCTGTTCATCGACAACAAAGAAAAATGCCCATTTATCACACCTAGCTCGTGTAAATTACTGTTTTCAAGCTATTTATGTTCATTAGTGACGTCAATATTAGTACCTTACTTAAATGATTCATAATTAAACAGATTTATGTGTCCTTATAAAATTTGCATATTATTTTTGTCGAGAAATTGTCAATACCTGGTGTTTTATATTTAAGATAATATAACGTCGTTGCTCGTTAAAATAAATTAATGTGTTACATAAAATTGCCTTAGAAGACCACTTATTGTAACGATCCTTTAACATCAATAAAATTAAATAACTTTTATTAATAATTATCGTCAGTTCTGCTTTAATAGTTTTGTTGCATTTCTTATTTCATACTCGATCCAGACTCGAGAAATTATCAGTTCCACCTTTCGCCAGCGTAAATAATCCCGGTAGCTAACCCCTAAATGGTAAATACAATTAAATTCGGAGATATCGAAAATAAGTCGACGAACACGACCTTAAATCGCTAAGTTGGGTATTTATTGGTCTAAGCGTTTACGACAAATTCAAACGTAAAAAAGAAAAATATTTTTACTAAACGAGAACGTATCGTATACTCAAAATTAGATTAACAAATTTCCTGAGGGCTAGAAATCTTCAAATCTTCAACGCCATAATAAATCGTCAAATCAAAACCAAGCAATTGCCTTAACTAGAGAAAAACACAGGCGAGTCGAAGGTTCGTTATATAGACAATAAATAAACCGACTAATTATTAAATTCCATAGAAATAAGCTAACGTTAAGGCTATTCTGAAAATATAATTGTCAATCAGCAGTTATTTATGAGAGCACTTACCGTGACAATTATGTTGATTATAAATAACAAGTGATTTTATAAACGCCGTTAGCTAACCACAAAGCGAACCAAACATTCGACTTGAAACGTGACTAGTCTGGGATAAATTTTGAGTTATTAATAAATGTAATTTTCCCAAAATTCCTACGTAATGATGAACTATTACTACTACTAATGTGGGTTTTACAAAAACAATATATCTTGGACAGTTTTGGCCTTAGTATATAGCGCATATGTCATTTTGAACAAAACCAGTCGTCTTGAACACTTTGGTGAACAGAAGAGGGTAAAGATTTCACCATTCCCGCATCTAATCGAGAACCATCAATTGTAATAAGACAACTCAACAGCTTAAATCAATAATAGTATTATTTTATTTGAAAAATAGCTAGAGGAGTACATTGACGTCTAGATGGCGTTAATGAACTCATGTTTGTATTCAATGCGGTCCGGTGATTAATAAGCTTTTGAGATCCGGTAATTGATAAGCTTTAGAGTGTTATGTTTACTAATGGAGGCGAGCGGTGCGACTGGTCATGTCAACAAATTGGTCGATAACATTGGTTTGGTCCGTAAGACCTTGATAGCTCTTACTGCAATAATAATGCCGAAATTATTGTATAACTTTTCAACCGTATTCTATTTGCGAACCCAACCTTAATTTTTATAGTACTTTCCATATTTAAAACAACGAACATCAATACTGTGCTTTTTAGCTTTCTATTATTAGCTCTTATTATTATTTATTGCACGCTTGCGACTTACGATTTTAAATGATTGATGTTTACAATTTTGTCCTATTAGCATTTCATCTTTTCCTCTAAGTAATGTGTTGACGTATACTTTGCAAGAAAAAAATATGGGGAACACTCCACCCTAACACAACCTAACACGACTCAACC